>CAVLGL010000013.1:39759509-40379509 GCA_963668995.1 Parnassius mnemosyne | reverse complement strand
TCTGTTGTTCACAAGCTTCTCAATTATTTTTGAAAAAGTAGGTAACAAAGAAATCGGCCTGTAAGTCGAAGGAACGGACTTATCACCAGATTTGAATATTGGTGTTACTAAGGCCTGCTTGAATAGTGATGGAAATTGCCCTGTCTGAAAACTACTATTACATAGATGTGCTATAGGTGCGCAAAGAATTTGACTATACCTTTTAACGAAATCAGTAGTAATTTTGTCCCAGCCAGGGGAACTATTTGATTTAAGTTCGTTAATAGTAGTTTTTACTTCCTCAGGATCTGTTAAGAAAAAAGCCATCGAATGTGTTGGACCTATCTGTTTGAAATTATCAGCAAGTTCTGAGACTGATTTGCCTATGGTGTTCAGAGTATAATTTGCAAGCTGTGAACCAATTGTTGTGAAATAGGTGTTTACTAGATTAAGTGAAGCTTTTGGCGTATCTTTGATTTTTAACAATTCTGTTGTCGGTTGTTTTGATTGGCTTAGATTACAAACTTCTTTAACTATCTTCCATGTCTTTCTAACGTTTCCAGTACTGGTAATAAGTTCTTGTTCGTAATACTGTCTTTTTAACTTTTTTATTATGTCGTTACATGTGTTTCTGTATTTCCTATAGTGTGATGCTAAATCTTCATTATTATTTTCCTTTTTTAGTTGTTTATGTAATTTGTCCCTTTTTCTTATCGATTTTACAACTCCTGGTGTTATCCAGGGTTTTAATGGCTTATTTCTTTTAGATATAGTTATTCTGGTTGTATTAACTTGTATTAAATCTTTTATAATATTTACAATATACTCTGCAGCATCATTGACATTGTCGATTCTATAATATTCTTCCCAGTTAAGCTCATTCATACCTACAGTTATTTTGTCAAAGTCAGTTTTTACTTTATAAAATTTTGATTTATTTTTACTAATTTTTACTCTGTCAATAAGTAATAAAATAGGGTGATGGTCAGTAAATTCATCGAAAACAATAGATGTAATCCCATGTTGGGCTCGTACCATAAAATGATCTAAGCACGCTTCCTTCCTTGTTGGAAGATAAACGCATTGTTTTAAGCCATGCATAGAGAGCATATTGAGGTATTTGGCAGAATATCCTTTTATAGTACAAGGCATAACATCTAAGTTTAGATCTCCAGTTAAGACTACGATACTTGTGTTTATGCTATGAAGTATTTTATCAAGTGATGTGATATACTGCGTTGGATTGCGAAAACTTGGTGGTCTATATGTACAGATAACGGTGGTATCTGTATCAACAGTGAGTATTAGCACATTGCCATCATCGACTAATGGTTCATATGATGTGACGTTTATGTTATTTTTAACGTATGCTACCACACCGTCATTCTGGTTAAATAAACGTTTAGTATAGTATGATGTGTAGGTGTCTATTTCCGGTATTATGGAATCATCTTTTAACCAACATTCAGTAAAAACTACAATGTCTATATTAATATTCAATTGTGACATGAAAACTAGAAAAGCGTCTAAATTACAATTGAGACTTCTTATATTAACACATAATACACAAAAGGAAGACAAGTTTTTATGATCAAAGTTTTTTACATCCCTACAAAGGTACTTGACTAGCTCAGTAGGACTTGACAAGCTCATACACCTTACCTCATTTACTAGGTCAATCTCATTAATGATAGTTTCACTAGGAAGATTGAATTTTAAAAGTATTTATTTTTTTATGACTTATTTTCAGTGATGCTTGGGGATATCCTTGAATATATGGCATATATTGACATATTATTTCAATTGAGTTGTAATAAGTTATTATTTTTCTAACAGACGTATTTATGTGAATAAAAGAACGTGTATTTGTGTTGGTTTTAGGTGTGAAATTGTTCTGTGTAAGTGTTGCTTTTGTGATAGTTATTGTATGAATTATGTGTGTGTAAATGTTTTTTATTGTGTTATATGTGTTACTTATGACTAACAGGAAAATTATATAATAAGAATAATTATAAAAGTAAGTTCGGTAAAAATAATAAAATAGAAAGTTACTTATTTTCAAGTTACATCGATAGTGAAAATCTAGTCATTTTTGTGTTTTTAATTTTAAAAAATCCGATTCCGATTCTATACGTATTGTTGGCGAGCCCTCTTCTCTGCGTAGACATACCCTTCCATATGTTGTCCAGCAGAATTTAATTTTTTCTTGAGTAGCAAATTCTCTAGCCAAGTAGAATAATCTTCTGGTTTTAGTGCTGAGATTTTCCGAAATGTAAATTGGAGTCTTGGGCCCTCCAATTCCCAGATGTTCAGTGCTCAGTTTGTTGTACTTATTTTCTTTATTGAAGGTTTTAACTGATTTGAGGAAACTCTCTTTGACTATATTTGATGTAAATTCAACAATTACAGGCTTATTCGTGGTCTTAGAATTTGTACGAAAGACGTCTTTTATATCAGATGGTATTGAATTGGGGTATTAATAACTGTACCTGTTTTAAGAATTAGATTTATCAAATCTTTTTTGGTTTCATCATTATTTTTGGGTACATTTCGAATTTCCAGGCTACTGTAGCGAGTTTGGCGTTCTAGCTGATCTATTTTAGCTTCCAATAAGAGAATATAATTCTTATCTTCTTTTATATTTTCTTCCATCTTTTGCATCTTATCTGTAATTTCATCATATTTCTTTGATGTAAAGTCCACTGATTCTTGCAGTCTAATGTTCTGTTCTTTTATTTCCTTCATTGTAAATTTTAAGTCCATAAACATGCTCAGTATTTCATTTTTGAAAGTCGAAATATCAGAATTTTCATCTACTTCCTCTCTTCTCCTTTTATTACGCTGGGCAACGTAAGTTATTTCGAGTTCTGTGTCATCTGTTGTATTTAAGTTTGGTTCTGATTGACAAAGGGATTGAGAGGTGTTCACAATAAAGATAGGTGTCGTTGGGGGCGTTCTTTTCAGAGGCATTTTTGGATATACAAAAGGATAATACTTCAATCCTTAAGTAATAAAACAGGAAAGTGTGAGAGTGATATCGAAAGAAGAGTGAATGCAGGAAACATGGTGAATGGAGCTTTGCACTCCTTTATGAGCAGTCGGAAGGTGTCTAACAAGGCTCGTTTGGCTGTGCATGAGGGGTTGTTGGTTCCGACACTCATGTACGGAAGTGAAAGTTGGGTATGGCAGAAGAAACATGAAAGCAGAATAAATGCAGTTGAGATGAGAGCATTAAGAAGTATGATAGGAGTTAAACTGAGTGACAGGCTAAGAAATAGTGAGATAAGGAAACGTTGTGGTCTGAAAGAAGATGTAGTGACAAAAATTGAGAAAGGTATGCTGAGATGGTTTGGCCATGTCGAGAGAATGAATGAAGAACGATTGACGAAAAAAGTGTATAAGGCGAGTGTGAATGAAAGTGTTGGAAGGGGTAGACCTAGGCGGACATTTCTAGACCAAATCAGGGACGTCTTGAAAAAAGGCCAGGTCAAGAGTACCCTAAACCGTAGAGCATGTATGAAGGGAATAATGAAAGTGGACGAAGCAAAACAAGTATGTAAGGATCGTAGCAAGTGGAAAGAACTGGTCTCTGCCTACCCCCACGGGAAAGAGGCGTGATTATATGTATGTATGTATGTAATAAAACAGGTAAAAGTCGTAATGGTATTATTGCAGCAAATAATCAACTAGGCGCTTAATATTTATGATTCGTATTGCTATTTTATTTTTACAGGCGATGTAAGAAATAATTTTAATGTGGGCAAGTCAAAGTCAATTAAGTTGATAACACTGTAGCTAGTTCCAAATTCCACACACTGTATTTTAGTTATTAATGATACGAAAAGTTAGTAAAAGCAACTTTTAATGCACTTTTCAGTTCACTTTACACATATATATCACTTTTACGTTAAAATGTGCACTTTAGAGCGTTTTTCGGAATTTTTAAAACGGAGTGATATGAACTGCGTCTATACAACTTGACGGCGCGGGGGGATCGAGTTATAGATGTAATATTATTTTTATTCACTGGGAAGTAAATAACGGTCTGAGGTATTTCTATGTATTGATTATCTGCAGTACTTTTAGATACAAATTCGTGAATAATATGAGTAGATAACCCGTTGCAATATGAGCCGTATATGAGATCACATTCGATTCTGATCACAGATGGCAACTTGCTATCAACATAAGAATATTTTGTTGTTGAGTTTATTACTGAAAAATATAGTAAACCGCACTCGCATTGACCTGATAAACTCAGAGGCGGTTGAAAGTAGGAATCCAATTTTGATTTATTTCCTGAGATAGTAACTGTTATAGACATGCTTGTATACTGAGCAATTTATGAAATTCTTGTTTATTTTTTTGTCTTTATTGTGCCAAAAATTCTCCAAAAAAATCAAACAAAAAAATGTCCACAATTAAAAGGATGATCACGCTGTATGTTATCATAATTATAGAGGACTTTAGGACCTAAATATTTTATCAATTCCATTGGAGGTTCTATAACTGTCGAAATATTCAACATATTAAATTTTACATAGGCTACCCAATGAGATCCCGGATTTGAGAAAATATCTAAATTTATAACTCCCCATTCTTTTTTAAAAGGGTGTGTTGGGAGCTCATCTCTCATAAAGACACCTCGAAAATGGGGAATATTTTTTCCATACTTTAAAATGTCAATGTTAGTTAAGGCACGTTTGGGTAGCCTATATTCTAGTTTTTTATTTCTTTAGATACAAAAATGCCAAATCCATTTTTATGAGTGTCTCTTCAATTCAGCAAATTGTTTTTTAGCTATTTTGATTTCATTTATAGTTTTAAGTATACCAGCTACACCACCTGCTAAGGCTCCCGTAGCCGATAATCCGGCAAAAATCGGAATCAAAGGTACCCCACCAGTTTTTGGTATAGGAATAATGCGAGGAAGTTTTATAACAGAATTATCAACTAGTTCTCTAGCAGCAGCTATAGCTTGCTCAATTGCTCTTTTCTTGCATTTTGGTTTTAATTTTTGCATACGTCTTTTCGTTTTTGTAATAATATCCTTAAGCTTATTTTTAAATTCATTCCCCAACTTTCTCGGAGACATTTTATTACTATTGCCATTATTTAGTCCAGCCCCAGTTTTAATTTTTGATTGCATAGCTTTGCTTACTATCTTTGCTGCTAACTTTTCTCCCAAATTTGCGTCGGGAGCAATCTCTCGTGTTTTTGCTATTTTTAACAAAACTAAATCCGCCTTATGTCAATCCTTTAAGTTTGAATATTTGTGATACGCAATGTCGTGTTCTTTACAATATTCGTCAAATTTGTTTATACCTTTGACTCCACGTGATAGTTTTTTGATTAAATTTGTACCAGGATCACAATAATTGTATCCCGGTAAATGTAATTCAAATGGTAAATTGTTAATCAACCAATTGAGAAGACTACTCTCACCAATGCCCATCATAAGACTGTTTAATCGCGCTTGGGATATTTATTAAATATACCATTTTTCTTATTTGTTCTTAATGTTAACACAGTGGTCAGTAAGTTTATTAGACTTATCGATCCAACTGTTTGCAGTAGAAGACAAACCTAGCCATTTTACTAAAACTTTATTTCCTTTCCTTCTTAAAACTTTTTCGACTAAATAGATGTTTGAATTTTTGGTCTTTTGTAGCTCTTGCGCATAAAATCCTCCTAAAATCGGTTGACCTCTAATTGTATCTTCAATTAAGTAAGTAGTTGGAATTGTGTTCTGTAATTTTCGAATTTTAAATATTTCTGTCGACCAATTTGGAGTATATCTTTTTTCGAATGTACCTTTGTATTTGCTTATACGCACATAATCACCTACTTTCAACTTACGTTTTATATTATCATTCTTCACCAAACTAAGGTATCTCTGTAGTATTCGTTTTTTACTTTTATTATTAACATTGGCTGGAATTTCACTAATAGTTCGATGATAAGTGTGATTGTATTCGTAAATAACATTATTAAGAGTATCGCCTATCCAGTTATACTCGTCGTTCTAATCGTTCAACTATGGAAGCCCTTTTTGTTCAAAAGGTTGAGTAATGATTAATATTATAAGAATTCATAATTTTTTTTAACTTATCGTTATAAAATTCTGTTCCATTGTCGGTTTACAGCTTTTTGGGTACACGTGTTTTTAGGAGCTTCATAAAATTATAGCATACGTCCTCTTTACTTTTAGTCTTAATTGGAAAAGCCCAAGCCTATTTCGAAAATGTATCAATAAAGCTAGGAATAAATCCGAAGTTTTTGTTTTCCTTAGAAACTGATTGCATATCAATTAAGTCTGCTTGCCATAAATCATCTATATCTTTCGTAATAACATTTCTACGTGGGAAATTCACCCAAGCATTTCTATGAATTTCATTTACTACATCGGCTTTACTCATGTTCAAAAAAATAATGTATTTTATTTTATTCTTATGTTGGTAGTTATTAAAGTTGGTAGTTATTCTGAGTACCGTAACTGATAGATATACATCGCCGCTGTAGAAATGTCTTGTGCAGAGACTGATTACTGGGCCCTATCCACCCCCATGATGATCTGTCTCGGCACAGTGTAGTTATTTTATTTCCCTAGAATTTAAGCAAACAATTGTACTACCACTGTAACTAACCCTTGTTATTATTATTGTGTTACTAACCCACATATGGATTTCAATTATCTGAAATAAAGAATTTATTATTATTATTATTATTAAAAATAATTCGTTTATGCTGCTTGTTACTTAAATAAATACAGACAATTTTTTAGTAATTCGCAACATGAGCAACTTCACCAATACTGAGTAAAAGCTAGTAATAATTAGTATTTTATTCCTTTATAATGTTATCTTCTTTTAATTTTTCAATTATCGATAAAATTTCATTATCATGATTTGTATTGCCCGCATCTCTTGAAGCTATTAAAAGTTTTAATCTATCAACTAATTCATTTGGATCGTCCCAATATACAATATCAGTGTTGATTTTATATTTCTTAAGCTTAGGTAAATTACCTCCAAGCTTTTCTTCGATTTTTTTATATTTGATTAAAGTCTCGAAAAATAATGGTTTAATTATTTTTCGATATTTAATTCCCTTATCACCTCTTATTTGACCTCTAGGGTTAAAATCTCTCTTATGAGCGTTAGTATTGTGTAGAATATCTTTGTACACGAGTTTATCAGCGCTTGATACTAAATTCAAATCAGGTTTTTTTCTAAGTAGAAGTTCTCTTAACCCGATAGTTAAATTGTAAGAAAAATACAGTTTCGTTATCCAAACTGTCAATTTTAGAAAATGTAACTTCTGAATTTCCCATCATGTAAGTTTTCTTTTTTTTTCTTATCCCAAATGGTATATTTAATTTATCATCGTAAATATCATAGATATAATTCCGATATAAAGAAGCCTCTAAATTGTCTTTAATTTCATTTTTTGGGGATTCTGCAGAACTCAAGTCAGCATTGTAATAGTTCTGAAATTCCGATTCAAATGATCCAGCAGAACTTGCGCATGATTGCATCGATAAATTATGGTCTTGATTTGGTTTTTGCTTATTTACTATGATTTTAAGAGCCTCTGTAACAGGTTTTAGCATTTTATCTAGGGATAAGTTCAGTTCATGCTCATTATTTTTCATTTTTTTATTTTATTCTTTATGGAGTCCACAGACTTCATTAATTCCATTTTAATTTGCTTTTCCATGACGCTTTACAATACTTCATTCTATCGCTGCTACAATAAAACTAAATAGTTTGTCTAAAAACCCGTTTATAATAGTTTACTCTAGGTTAAAAAAATATCAAAATTCTTTCTATACCTGCCATTGTTTAACGGTGAGTCTTTGTTAATACAAACAAAATTATACGGCTTACTCCAAACTATATTAAAAATATTTTCAAATTGATTCCATGACATATTAGAACTAACTTGTTCTTCATAAATATGTTTTAAGTTCACATCATCTTGTTTAAATATTATAATAAAATTGGCATTGTCTCGTAGCAATTGTTTCGGAATTTTTGAGTAGGTCTGAGATAAATAAAAGAAATCGATTTGCTTATGACAAGAGGAAGACGGACGGTGGAGCAGACTGTTGTGGCGCTCTTTGCAGTCGCGCTCACGACAAGGCCCCATGCGACACTCGCTTTCAGGGTGACCCTGCCTTAGGCAATTGACACACAATTTATACTTCGTTACGTCCATCATTCGCTCGTCAATCCCCTTAGCCCTAAATGTGGGCCAATCGTAGATTCTATGACACTCGTTACAAATAATGCATGTAAATATGTTTGACTTTTTACTGTAATTATTGCTTGTGCTTGCAAATGTCTTTATGGTATTATTGTTTTGATGAAACCTTTGAGCGTAATTATAATTGTTATTAGCTGTATGACGAATATTGCCAGAAGGCGATTTTGAAATGTTTTTTGTATCGGTCCTATTGTTACGACTCATTGACTCTAGTACATCGGCACGATCAATCAGAAATTTATAAAATTGTTCCAAAGACGGTACATCACTCGTTAATGTATTGCGATATTCCTGCCATTTTAATAATGTAGAACTGTCTAGCTTCGATGCTGACATGAATATTATAAGCACGTCCCATTTATCAGTGGGTTGTCCTAGGCTAGACAAGGCGTGTAAGTTCTTAGTTATGTGATCGACCATAAATCTCAAAGACCGTTCCGATTCGCGTGGTAATTGTTTTATATTAAACAATGCGTTTAGGTGATGATTAACTAATATTCTTTTATTATCATATCTATAGCAAATCATATTCCATGCCTCAGAATAATTCTTCGTTGACACTTCTAAGTTAGAAATTATTCTGGCCGCTTCACCTTGCAAATAAGACACGAGATAATGAAACTTATGAATATCTGAAATGCGATCATTTTTATGTATGAAGTTCTCAAAAGTGTCCCGAAACTCCAGCCACCGGAAATAGGAACCATCAAATTTGGTAATTTGAATTTGAGGTAAATTCAAACCTGCTTCACGGCAACCAGGATGATCCACGCAACATGAGGCGTTGTGCAGGGAGTTGCGCCTTTTTTCACATTCTAATTGTTTAGAAAATCTTTCAACTAAAGTTTTGGCTTTGGCGATGTTTATTATTATCTCTTGCTCAATATTGTCGCGCTCTTCAACTTCAGCCGAAATATTTTCATAATTTAAAACCTCTATTTCACTCTGCAAATCATCAATCTTAACGAATAACGCTTCAAATTTGGCGAGTTTTAAACTTAACTCGGTAAATTGCACATTGTATAAATCCGTTTTACTGCTAACGCTATTTAAATAATTTTTAAATTTAGTTATTTGCCCTTTTGCGGATACTCTTTTTGTAGTTAATTCACGTAATCGTGTTTTATTAATTTCTGCTGATGAAGTCATTTTTAATAATTAACTTTAATTGTTATCTTCAAATAAGTTTTAAATACTTATTATTTAAATAGCAATGCAACTTTTAGAATAGTAAATAATAATGGTTAACGTTCCTCGTTCTGGCGGTACTTGCGTGCTGTACAAGAAAGCCGGCTGCGCACGCTCAGCGGATCGCTCTCGGTCGGTGCCGACGCAATAGCGACTAACAGCGAGCAGTGCTCCGCGATGATAATTACTTATATAACCTGGAATAGTCGGCAAATACGCTAAATATTTTGTAGATAATCGATAAAGAACAAGGAACCTACCGCTAAAAAACTTTGTATTTTTTGTTAACTTTTACTTTAAAAACAAGAATTTGTGCTGGCTAAACTTGTGAATCGTAATTTAATTAAACTAATTTAATCATTTATTTGTTAAATTTAATGGAATTCTAAGTAATGTTAGCCAAAAAAGTAACCAATTCCTTTGTTCACTTTTTTCTTTTGTAATGTAAGGTAGTTATAAAATATGATGCAAGAACAAAATTGCATTTAATTTAAGAATGAGGGTGTAAATAGCCTAAAGAACACTTTATTTACACAAATGGAGTACTATTCTGAATAAGTAAGATTATTGGATATTTAAAGGAAAATAGCTTTGAAGGAAGGACACTTAACGGCTTAGCTTTCCATTGAAGTCCGTCGAGTTGGGTATTGATACGCATTACAGAAAAGTTACACTATTATAAGCACACACACAAAGTTTCAACACGCGGAAACGCGTAATTTTTGAGAAAAGAATTATTGAAAATAAATTATTCTTGCAATGTTTATGTCTAATAATAATAAAGTGAATTTTTTTCTCATAAAATGGCTTTATATTTACATTATAACTGCAAACATGAAAAAAATATAGATATTTTAGAAATCGATTTTTTGGGAATCGATACATCAGCTTACAATTCGAATCTATTTAAAAACTCGAACTTTTTCGGAAAGAATCGACATCCCTACTGACAATAATAATAAAAAATGGTGTCAGTTTCATAGTAGGTAGGAATTGACATAAATATTGCAAAAATATTTGATTTTCAATACTTTTCTCTCAAAAAGTACATGTTTCCGCATATTGAAACTTTGTGTGTGTGCTTATAAAAATGTAATCTTTCTGTAAAAATACGTATCAACACCAAACTCGACGGACGTCAATGGAAAGTCGTACCCACTTAACTTTGGCGGCGAGAACCACGTCACGTCTCGATGTATAACTTTCTACGATGTATAACTATAACGTGGATGGTGTTGGTTGCGTTTCTTCTACAGCCAAGCGTTCTTTAGTTAAATGACTAACATAGGCCTTTTCCAGCCACTGACCAGCTCGCTTCTCGTTGTCACTTGTTTTGAACCCCTTCTTCTTAAATCGGGGGTTCAATATTGTAGCAAGTACAACAAGTGTCCTGTTTTCATAGGGACTTAGTCTTTTGGCACCTGATCCCTTAACGCAGAGTAATATTTTCTTTCCGCTTTCAGAAACTGAGATTCATCTTCTACTAAGTTCGTTTTTATTCCACGAACCAATGGTATTTTCAGTGACAATATTATATAGCTTTCTCCAGAAATTTTTGTCGTAGCTAGATCGAAAGGTTCCAGAATCTGAATTGTCTCTTGAATAATTAGGTATTCGTCAGCATTGACTCCTGGTGGAGCCCGATTACCTTCATTTAGTGCGAGAGTTAATTCTGTCTTCATTGTAACAAGTATTTGCAGCATGTGGTATGCACTGTTCCAGCGGGTGGGTACTTCCTTGATCAATTTCAGTTCTGCTTTATTTAATTCACGTTGAATAGCCCGTAATTTATCGCTAGCTAGAATACTCATCTTGAAAAATGTCACAATCGATTTACATTTTTTCAGAATCTAGTCTAAGCAGGTCACAGTAAAAGAATCAGTCACCGTCAGGTTTAGTGTGTGCGCGAAGCAGGGTATATGTCGTATTTGCAGTTTGGCTGCGGAGTTAATTATTGTTTGAGCGTTATCAGTCGTTATTGCTTTATATTTTGACCTGATACTCCATTTTGAGAGAGTTGCATCCAACACCTGAAAACAATAATAATATTGTTTATGCCTGATTATAAAGAAACACCGAATTGGTAGGTATCAAGACAATGAAATTTAAAAGTACTTGTACTGGCTATATTTTCTGCGTTGTGACTTTCTTCCATCTTCACGACTTCCAATAATGGTGCAATTAATTTTTCGTTGTGAAAGAAATGAAAAGTAACTGAAAGGATGCCTTCATTTGCAATTGATGTCCATAAATCAGTAGTCAGACTAACATGTTCGGCTTTCGATAATCCTAAGACGAGCTTCTGTTTAACGTTTTCATAATATTCCGTATTAAATTCCGTAATAATATTCAATATTGTTGTATCAGGAATTTCATATCTACTATCGAGAGCATTTAAAAAATCCCGAAATCCTTCATGTTTTCCTTTTCGCAAAGGTTCCATGTCAACAGCAATCATGCGCACGTATTTGTTATCCAAATTTTGCTTTGTTTTCCCATCTGTAAAAATAACTTTTTTGCGTGTTTCTCTTTTTAAGGCTCGGGCCCATTGGCTTATTTTGCTCAGTGGTATCAACGTCTTGAGTAACAGAAACAGTAGATGACCATATCCATACCTCGGCAAATTTTTCATTAGTCTTTTTGAAGTAATCCCACGCACGTGACTTACTACTCATGTTTTATTGTTTAATTAGTTAAATTGTTTGTTACTCCACTCAACTTCAAACATCCACAATAAAAAAACTGACTGACTTACTTTTGTCTTGTAAATGAATGATATACGCACGGCAATTCCCCCTACCATAGACAACAATCTCAATGTCTACGCCTTTGTCACTATGGCCGGGGAATAACCTACATACATGGATGTCTCGACCCTAAGGATGTAAAAGTAGTACTCGAGTAAGCAATCGATCGATAGTTTTAAAACTTATCGATAGTATCGATAGCCATTTACTATCGATACCATCGATAGTCTATCGATGTTTAACGTACACTAAGTGATATATCGATAATTATTTTAAAAGTATCGAATTCGTATCAATTTCAATATATTCTAAAATGTTGTATTAATCAACTAAACACTAAGCAACAACAGCAGCTTCAAAAGAATATATGTGCTGTTTTCAATTTTTTTTTCATCGTATAACCATCTATGATAAAACTTTATAACTCACGATTATACATACATATATATATATATATATATATATATATATATATATATATATATATATATATATATATAATAAAAATGTAAATAGCCAATGTCTGTACATTTTAGATTTATATAATAAAAGTGATTGAGAGGTACTAAAAATAAGTAATTAAATACATTTCTACCATTTTTAGAATTTTCTGTCTGTCTGTTTGTCTGTTTGTTTGTTAACGTATCACGTATTAAGTACCAATTTATATCATAAGAATCGTTAAATAAATTATAAAGTGTATCTTCAGGTTACATTTAGTCTTTATTTCATTAAAATTAGTTTATTCCATCAAAAGTTATGATAAATATTCTGAAGTATGGCTACGAAGTATAGGTATGAATTTGTTCAATGGTGGCGTTCATTGAGTCATCAAGTACATTTTCAACTAATATCATATTATAAATCATAATTAAATGATGTAAAATAATGTTCTATAATGATATAATTATATCTAAAACGCAGTAAACAAAAGTATTACATAAATAACGTAATAAATATATAAAAAAATATATTAACCTTATTATCTAAATCTAAAGTACAATAGTTAACCTACTTCATCGATAGATGGTGGTGTTGCTCAAATGTAATACAAAAAGGCAGTTTGTGGTTTTTTCCTGTAGATGAGTTTTCATATTTGCTGTTAATCTTTATATTACTCGCTGCCCTAACTGTGTGTTGACAATCTCATTTATTCTTTACCGCCGAGTACTCTACGTGGTAAATCAAATTTTAAAAGAGCTATTAAAAATTTCTTTGGTTTCGGCGAGGATCAAACTTTCTTTTTGCTTACTATGCAGGCCTGATTATGAAGTTCTTTTATGTTTTTTTTTTATTGTATCAATCGCGTCAATTAATCTCTTTTATTTTTAGAATTGATTTTAACAGCGCCATCTATCTTTAAATCTCTATACATGCGGTGATAACATGCTGTGTCTGTTTCTGTACATTGTATAGTATATTAGTTTGTGACTAAAATCATTATGGAGACTGAAATTCATTAAATAAGTACATTTTTATAATTTTTGGAATTGTCTATCTGTCTGTCCGTCTGTTTGTTTATGAACGCCTTACGTAAACGTCTTAAGCAAACATCTTGTTTTTCAAAAAAATCGTCAAGAAAATCATAACGCGTATCTTCTAGTTCCTTTAATCTTTGTTTTATTAAAATTGGTTAATTCTATCGAAAGTTATAATTATTATTTTGAAATGTAGGTTCGATTTGTTTAAAGGCGCCATAAAATCTCAGAAATACTAATAAAATGATTCTTGTGTAAAAAAAACGTTCTATTATAATATATTTATATTTAAAACACAGTAAACAAAAAAATATGTTTTCCTTAAATTAAAAAAGGATGTTTTCTCACAAAGAACGTAATAGATGGCGTTGTACAAATTACAACTTTTTCTGAATTGCGGTGTTAATATTTTTCATCGGTGAATCGTATTGAGACTCACTGAAGTAATTTACGTTAACGAGGCCATTGAAGCTAAAAGAGCCGTGTAGGGTGTAGGCTAACAGTACAAACATCATCAGAAACAGAAACCAGAAAAAAGATACGTACACCCAAGGCTCAAGGTAAACGTAACAAAATTGCAACAAAAACAAAATGTCATGATGTTGTTTTATACCAAGAATCCATCTTATATCAAATAACTTTCCTTTCAGTTTTAAGCGTGTTCTGTTCCCAGCCAGCTTGTGTTATGCGCAACTCTATGTTGCTTTTTCCCGCGTTAGTAGCTCCCGTAACATTTTTCTGCCTCCGAGGCAATAGGCTTGCCTTATAGGGGGAATGTTTGCCATAGTTGTAAGCGGGTTGGCAACCACAGTTTTATTTTTATTTTTAGTCGTTATAAGGATGACGCTGCTCTGCCCATCTTCTGATATGATTCCCTCTGTCACAGTATAAATATGAACAGTATGGAAACTAAGCCTAGTTGAGGACGTAATTACCTACGCTCCATTGAAGCAATAGGGTTGTAATTTTGAATGATTTTGATATTGTTTTTTTTTTACATTTTTGTTTTGTAGTGATCAATTAATCGATTTTAAATAACTAGCTTACAAAACAATTTAAATAGGTAATCTCATGGCGTCGGATAATCTCACAAAATACGATAGTTTAAACACGGAAACAATTAACACACAACAACTTGTAAAACTATAGATATAGATATAGAGCCGCGGTTGGACGAAAACGTATCCGGTGCTCGTTGGAGATGGGCGCGCGGTAGACGCCGCAACGCAGATGGTGCGCGGGCAGGGCTCTTGAGCGACTGCGAACCGTACCGCGTTTCAACCCGAAAATGCGTGTGATATCTAGTAATTAAAGCCCATTACATAAAAAAATACCTTTATTCTTCATTATTACAAATTATTTACAGAAAAATATTTTCGTCTGCTACGACACGTTCAGTATTCTTTATTATTGAATTTAATTGTGTGAAAAATTCTTATTCTAATGAACAGTTTTTTTAAATAAACTGTCAGGAAACAAGGACAGGGAACTATGAAACCGATTTTGTTTATTTTTTTGTAAATTAGATCAGCTACTTTGCAGTTTATGTGTTCTTTTTTAAAGCAACAACGAAAAATTTCATCCATTTTCTCGACATATTGAACAAAATCATCAGGTGGTACAACTAGTAAGCTTCGGTTAGTATATTTGCTGTATTCTCTGTATCTGATGAAACTCTAAGTAGTGAGTTTCAGAACTAAAGTTATGGGCGGCTTGATTTGGTTTGATGTATGATTTCATAATTTGGCTGAGTTTCATGAATTTGAGTAGTTTTCGGTAATATCTATTTGATTACATTCTGAGCTCATAATTTGTACATTGTTGTCTGGGTTTTCATTGCTCATTCCGGGAGTTTCTTGTTCCTCATTATGTGACGTTTCATCATTCCGTTGATTGAACGCGCTGGTCTGAATAAGGAGTTTTCCCAAATCGTCTTTACAATTACTTGCTTTCGGAGGTTTTATGAGGTTGGAATAAAAATTTTTTTGAAAAGCAAATATAAATTGTCTGCTCGTGGGTTCGGTAGCCAGACCATTTTTGGTTCGAATTTGCCCGAAAAAATTCTCAAGCACATCCTTATCGAGCCTTCTTGTAAGTAAAAACGCGCACCCTTCTGTCTTTAAATCTTCAAAAAGCATTATAATAGAAGTAATAGTTATTTGAAAGCCGTATATAAACTTAACAGATGAAGTAACATTTTTTCCATTTTTTGGATTGATTAATTGCAGATATTGAAAAAAAGTTAACATATCGTTGAAGAAAGTTATCTACGATTCTTTTCCACAAAATGCTCTTCTGTATTCATAATTATCAGTAAGATTTGATGAGTTTAAAGCATCAAATATATTGTTCATATTTCTAATGAGTTCAGCAGTGTCCTTCCCGGGTTCTTCAATGTGATCAAAATCTACGTAGGTGGATATACTAGCGGCAACATAATTACTTAAAAGTTGAGTAGCGTAGCGAACTTTCATTTTATCAAAATTTGTTGGATAGATGTGACTATTCGTCAATCTAGGTGCAAGTTTGAAGCTCTTTTGTTTATCATTCTCATAAAATTTGACGATATGCTACGAGCACACGATCCTGGAAATGAAAGTCGTAGGAAATCAAATTGTTGCGAAGCAGTTTTATGTGGTGGGGTGCATCAAAAATATAATATATTTTTCTGTCACTATTAAAGAAATATGACCGTTCTATGGTAACAGATCTTTTTTTTTGCAGCGTTAAATATATCAGATCCCATGTCGGAGACAAATATTCTAATGTTAAGTCCTATCTCAAATAGTTTTTCCAAAAGTTTATCAATCCATTTAGCTATCTCGTCATAGTTTCTACATTCTGAGAGTAAAGCATATCCCACGGGTTGCTTCCAGTTGATAAATATCCCACGAACCATCACATTCAACGCATTTTTGCAGGTTCCGGTGACTGTACTTCGTCAACCTCATGAAAGCCTATAATTTTATCTTGCTTTAAGTTATAAAACAAATTAGCCTTCAAACTCATTGCATCAATGACAACTGAGCAGTTCTTTTCCATTTTATTCATGGCCTCCACTTTAGTTTTGAGAATTGACATAAGTCTGTCATTTATTTTAGATGTTACTGGTATTCCATGTTTATTTAATAATCTTGGGAGGCATATAATATTTTGCAGTAACCGGTAAGCTTGTGGACTGTTATAATATGAATTCAAGCAAAACATTTTGTAGTTTTGGTCATATCTATTTCCCGTACAATTAAATTTTAAGTGAGTCTGTGCTTTTACCAACACAGCAAGTTCTTTCGTCAGAAATTTGTCACACAATTCATGAAATTTATCTCTTTGATATTTTCCCGTTTTATTATCAATTTCGTATAATTTAATTATTTTTTTCTACATTCTAAAAGATCAGATTTTAGTTTTCTTTTCTGTGGCGTGTTCAATGAAAGAGATCTGGAAGTTTGACTACTACCACTCACTGAAATTATTATATTTTCTTCTGTCTGTGTACAGATTTCAACCAACTTCGGAGCTTCGGTTAATGTTTCTACATCTTTTTTTTGTAGATCTGGTAGATGAAGAGATATTAGTGAATTGGTTTTAAGCTTTTTGCGATGTGTTCCCGTAAGAATATCTATAGCATTAAAATGTTCTTCACAAACAGTATAGTTTTGTGGCGCTCTGCTCATTAAATCTTCTCGAGCAATCAAGCGAAACCATTGGGAACGTCTGAAAAAGATAACAAAATATTATCTTTATATACGAAAGAATTGAAAAAATGTATCACAATATTTATTAATCTACAAAAAGCTGAAAATAGAAAAAAATGGGTATTAGAAATATACAATTATATCTTTTTAAAGATCCTACAAAATCGCTCACAACGAGTTAGGATAGCAGAGATTTTTAGTGATGAAAGCCCAATCAACTACGGAGTACCACAAGGGAGTATTCTCGGTCCCACTCTCTTCCATTGCTACATAAACGATCTTTGTCAATTAAACATCTCCAATTGTAAAATAATCTCATATGCTGACGATACAATCCTCTCGTTTAACGTTGACTCTTGGGAAGAAGTTTTCAAAACTGTATTACAAATAAATTTAAAATTAAAGTACATTCATGTGATATGACCTCTATTTCAAACTGTAAATATCCTTACATTGAAAATACAAATAATATAAAGTCTACTTCTAACGTCGTTTACACAGAGTTCTATCACAAACGACTCAGAACTTTGAGCATAACGATTTATTTTGTTACCACTTATTCATACAGTAATGATATAAATCGTCTAATATTCTCTTACCTAAACGTCAATTTCTTTAAGTAAAACCTATATACGCGAGCTACGCCGCGGGCACAGCTAGTTTAAAAATAAAACTTTACCGCAAGTCTAGTCGCCTCTTACAAGACCAACGGGATGCTATAGATATTCATACACCGCCACTACACGGTAATTGATAACTTCTCAAAACATTTTGTTTATCGACAACGTCTTGCAATCATCGTTTCTCTAGCACTCACTCGATCTTCATACAAATAATTCGATGTTTTAATTGTTGATATTTTTTTTATTTTTGGATAAGAAGATGAAATATGACTCTAAGTTATATTTCATCATCATTTAAGAAAATATTGTCTTTGGCCTGACCTAATATACTCTTTGGCTTGATCATAGGTCTGACTAAGTTGGTCCAATAAACATAGATGGAACTTTATTGTAGATTTTAGATAATATACCGAAAACACTTTTTATAAGTATAGTTTAGATTTAGATTTAGATTTAGATTTATTTATTTCCCACAATTTGATTGTACACAGCTTAAAAAATATACAAATGTTGTGCGGGGGACTGGTGTCCAAACTAGGTACAAACCTGTATTATGGATCACCAGGCCTCCACCCCTTGGATAAATACAATCTTTGTAGTATGGAAATACAAATAAGAGAGAAAGAATGCAATTGCATGTTTGTGTGTTTGAGTGTGTGTGTGTGTGTGTGTGAGTATATGTGTGTGTGTGTGTGTGCGTGTGTGTGTGTGTGTGTGTGTGTGTGTGTGTGTGTGTGTGTGTGTTATGTTTACCCTACGCCAATGACTTGGGATCAGTTATCATATTATAAGGATCTTAAACCACAAACCGAAACACTTATGTTGTTTAACATTATAAGATTAACAATTAACACTTAGCAAGTTTTCTGTCATATCATAATCCAGCGTCTCCAACCATTTGGAGACACTTCTTTTACAAGAGTTTTTTGTTTGTGGGAAGAGATTTAAAATTTTATTAAGTTTATTATATAAATAACCTCCCAAGAAAGTAAAAGATTTTTTTGCGAAACTCGAATGAGGTTTTATTTTACAAATAGCATCCTTACGTCTTTTTCCTTTTAATATTGATGAATCATAAGGTAATAGAGAATGTTGCCTGTTTACGGTGTATAAAATATAAAGCTGTCGAATCGTGAGGACTCGACATTTTTTATATAGATCGCGCGTTGGAAATGTGTACGGAAGGGAACGTGATGTTTTGAGTAGAGCGCGTTGAGCTCTTTCCAGTTTTATGAGAATAGATTTGGATGTTCCTCCCCAAATTGTGATTCCGTAAATTAATATGGATTGGCATAGTGTTAAATATAGCATTCTAATAATGTTTGAATTAGCTACGTTGCGTAACCTCTTAAATATATACATTAATTTACGAGTTCTACTAGTAAGCATATCTATATGACTGCTAAAGCTTAGGTTATTATCTAAGTAAATTCCTAAATATTTAATACTATTAACGGACTGCAGTTTTGGACAGTTACAGTTTTCCCTCTCGCTTAAGACAGAACAGTTATGAGAAGTAATTGAAAGATTAATAGTTGGCATATTTCCTTTCTTATTAAATATTAGATACTTGGTTTTATCAACATTTAATGTTAGAACATTATCATGTAACCATTGAGTAACTAAGTTAAAACCATTTTGTCCATAGCGGAAGAGATCTTCATAATTGTCAGCGCTAAAAACTAGAGCAGTATCATCTGCAAATGATGTAATTTGACCATTTGGTATCTGTAATTTACATAGGTCATTTATGTAGACAAGAAAGAGGGTAGGACCTATAATACTTCCCTGCGGTACACCATAGGTAACAGGTAAATCCTTACTTATAATATTTCCTATCTTTATACGTTGAGTGCGGTTTGTTAAATAGTCAGTAAATAGTTTTAGTTGTGTACCCCTAACTCCAACTTTTTCAAGTTTCTTAATCAGAATTGGGATAGAGACCGTGTCGAATGCCTTGGCTAGATCTAAGAAAATTGCCATACACTTTTTATTATTGTCAAGTTCTCTGAAAATATAGTTTGTAAGATCATGGACCGCATCTGTTGTTGAAAAACCAGATCTAAATCCGAACTGTGCCTTGGAAAAAAGTAAATTCTTTCCAAGAAAACAGGTTAATCGGTTATTCATGATCTTTTCAAGAATCTTAGACATTGATGGTAAAATAGATACTGGGCGATAATTATTTACGCGGTCTCTAGCTCCATTCTTATAAATAGTTGTTTGTTATTAAGTAATCATTAAATATTTCAGGATTAGTTTTTACAAATTTCATAAATATACAGCGCAGGAAATGTCAACAATATTTCCTTTTATTATTTAACTAAAGCACAGCGGTGACACTCTCTGTACGTGAGAGTTCAACCGCCGGTGACATTAAGCCGGAATGTGTAACGCTAGGGTTGATACCGAACCGAAACGAAATATTTTAGACTTGTGCCAAAAAAGATACATAGTAGGTATATGTTATATAATGTAAACTTATGTATTTAGGTAGTGAAAGATACGATCAATTTTAAATCAACTTTTATTAAATATTAAAACAAAATATGCACCACAGTTAATCGTAATCTTAAATAATTAACCAACACTTAGTATTTCAGTACGAAATAGTCAGTATTACCTACTACCCTTTAAAAATTACTTACTCTTATAGATTTTTGGCTTTTTCGATGACCTTTATAATTTCTATTATTATTTCTAAAAATTGCACAAATTCGTAGCCGTATGTATATTTTTTTTAGAAAATCCATAGGAAAGCATTGATAGATAGATAGATAGATAACACTTTATTGTACGCCAAAAAATAACATTATTTTATTAAAGCCATAAAATAGAAATATAGAATGGTATAAAAGTACATAGATATGATAAATAAATACATACATATTAATATATAGGTACATATTAGTATATATATATATATATATATATAAGTATATAAAATTACAAATATATACTTTAAAACTATTATATATAACACGTAGAATAATTATATACCAATGAATAGGCATTATTTTTGTATAAAGCGCAGTCAGTCTGTGCTTGCATGCGGTGCGTGAGATTAGAGAGACGAGACGCGAACCACTACGTACTAGCCCTCGGCCAGGGCAGTCGGCGACGGCCCGTTCCACGCCCCGCGCGCCTCTCAAGGCCCCCGCACACATCCATACACCCACACATAGCCGCAAGCGATTTAACGTGCCCACATGCTTAACTGTCGTTTCTTTTCGCGTAGTGTATATTTTCTTTGACTAAAGTGTCTAAATTGATAGTGTATTTTCGTTACCGTCGTTGTCACCGTGTGTGTCGTTTGTTTTATACTTGTTAAATCATACTACATATCTATAGGATGTAAAAAGGTTAAAAACAATGTCCGTTCATTATATTTCCAAATCATGTTTCGCAATCACGACCAATAATAAAACTTTAACGATCACTAAAAGACAATAATTATTTGCAACTAAGTTGAAAGGTTTACTATTTATTACAATTTTTCAATACATTCAAAGTTCGCTGTTAAATCGTTTACACTGTCGATGCGAATTCATGATCGGGCAGTGAACAAACCAAATCAATGATAAACAATTAACTATTGAGTTTCTTCAATTGTTTAGTAGTCTGGCACTTAGACAGTCGCTATTAGGACTAAAACTCAGGCATTATTCACGACATCTGAGTGCCATTAATAACACTACTTATTAATGATATGCACAGGCACGCCGCAATTTTTCTTTTTTACGGGCTCTCTGCTCGCAACTCTCTATCACTAATGTAACTAGAAAAAAAACCCAAAGAAAACAAGGAAGAACCAACACAATTCATCATAAATCATATTAAGCTGACATGGATAGCAGAACGTTAGTTAGTTCGTCTTGAAAGTAATTTCTATCTCAGAGGTCCATCCAACATATAACATTAATTAAAAATAAACTTAAGAGAATAATCGACCTCAAAATAAATAAAATAATTTCCGCCTCATAAATTCTGAAGTTGCTATAAAGTTACGATACAATGCAAGTGTTGTAATATGTGTGTGTGTGTGTGTATGTGTGTGTGTATGTGTGTGTGTGTGTGTGCGTGCGTGTCTGCGTGTGTGCGCGTGTGTTCGCATGTTTGCGCGTGAGTGCGCGTGGGTGCGCGTGTGTGCGCGTGTGTACGCGTGTATGCGTGTGTGTGCGTGTGTATGCGTGTGCGTGCGTGAGTGCGTGTGTGCGTGCGTGAGTGCATGCGTGCGTGCTTGCATGCGTGGGTGCGTGCGAGCGTGTGCGCGTGTGCGCGCGTGTGTTCGCATGTGCGCGTGTTTTCGTGTATGTGCGTGTGTGTGCATGTGTGTGCATGTGTGTGTGTGTGTGTGTATGTGTGTGTGTGCGTGTGTGTGTGTGTGCGTCTGTGCGCGTGTGTGCGTGTGTGTGCGTGTCTGCTCGTGGGTGCGCGTGTGTGTGCGGGTGTTCTCGTGTATGCGTGTATGTGCGCGATTGTGCGTGTGTGCGCGTGAGTGCGCGTATTTGCGAGTGAGTGCGCGTGTGTGCGCGTCTGTGCCCGTGTGTGCGCGTGTGTACGCGTGTGTGCGTATGGGTGCATGCGTGTGCGTGTTCGTGAGTGTGCGTCTGTGTGCGTTCGTGTGCATGTGCGTGCGTGTGAATGAGTGTACGTGCGTGCGTGTGCTTGTGGGCGTACATGCGTAAGTGCCTGCGTGCGTGAGTGCGTGGCTGCGTGCTTGCGTGCGAAATTGCGTGCGTACATGCGTGCGTGTGCGCGTGTGCATGCGTTTGAGCGCGTGAGCGCGTGTTTGCTTGTGTGTGCGTCTGTATGCGCGTGTAAGCGCGTGTGTGCAGGTATGTGCATGTGTGTGTGTGTGTGTATGTGTGTGTGTGCGTTTGCGTGAGTGCGCGTGTGTTCGCGTGTTTGCGCGTGAGTGCGCTTATGTGTGCGCGTGTGTACGTGTGTGTGCGTGTGCTATCGTGTGCGTGCGTGTGAATGCGTGTACGTGTGCGAGTGCGTGTGCGTGTGCGTGAGCGTGCGCGTACGTGTGCGCGTATGCGCATGTGCACTTGTGCGCGTGTGCGCGTGTGAGCGAAAGAACGTGAGCGCGTGTGCGCGTGTGCGCGTGTGCGCGTGTGAGCGTGTGCGCCTGTGTATATTTTTAATATCATCCTTTGTACCTTTTCAACTACCATCATTAATGTTTTACTAGAGCCTCCCCATACAGAAATGCCATACGACAGGATAAATTTACCTAACGATTCATAATTATACAGTTTTAATTAAATTCCAATTTGCGTTATGTCTTAAGTTTTTAAATATGTAGATAAGCTTTCTAATTTTTTGAACTAAATAATTTATATGTTTTTTGAAGGTTAGATTCTTGTCTATCATTATGCCGAGGTGCTTTATATTATTTGTATTTTCAATGTAAGGATATTTACAGTTTGAAATAGAGGTCATATCACATGAATGTACTTTAATTTTAAATTTATTTGTAATACAGTTTTGAAAACTTCTTCCCAAGAGTCAACGTTAAACGAGAGGATTGTATCGTCAGCATATGAGATTATTTTACAATTGGAGATGTTTAATTGACAAAGATCGTTTATGTAGCAATGGAAGAGAGTGGGACCGAGAATACTCCCTTGTGGTACTCCGTAGTTGATTGGGCTTTCATCACTAAAAATCTCTGCTATCCTAACTCGTTGTGAGCGATTTTGTAGGATCTTTAAAAAGATATAATTGTATATTTCTAATACCCATTTTTTTCTATTTTCAGCTTTTTGTAGATTAATAAATATTGTGATACATTTTTTATTGGCGTCTAATTTATGCACAATAAATTCTGAAAAAACATGTATAGCGTCAGTAGTTGATTTACTCTTTCGAAAACGGAATTTACCATTTGATATAAATTCATTATCTTCTAAATATTTTATAAGTCTAGTATTTATTATTCTTTCAAGGAGCTTAGATATAGACGGGAGTAACGATATTGGACGATAGTTAGTGAGGTTGTCACGCTTTCCGCTTTTGAAAATTGCAATTGTGATTGATCTTTTTAATACTGTTGGAAAAATACCTTCTTCTAGACATCTATTATAGATATGATTAAGTGAGGGGATTATAAATTCTTTAAGATATTTTAAAATTTTTGGTGTAATACCATCCCAGCTATTACCACAATCAGTCTCAAGATTAAGAAGGAGACGTTCGAGTTCTTCTTCACTAGTTTTAAGTAGGACACAAGAGTTAGTTTTGACTGTTACAGGTTTTATAGTGGTAGGAAGAGGCAGAAGATCTGTTTTAAGTTTATTTGACAACTCATAATCTATATTTGCAAAAAACGTGTTCATAATAGAATAGTTCTTTTATACAACACAGAATGAATTTTATGAAACAGATTAGTTTACTTAGCGGGTTATTTTCAATCTTGAGAAGTTCAGCTGGTAGCTCTTTTAGTTTATTTATATTTTTAACCACGTTTCAATTTTTTTATTATCATTTTCAGCAGCTTTCAATTCATTTCTTTCATAATGATTATTTTGTTTTTTTTTTTTTAAATATATCATTACATAACTTTCTGTATCGCTTATAAGTACATTTTAAAATTTAATTTTGAGGATCTTTATTTAATTTATAATGCATTCTATCTCTGATTCTTATACATCTTAATAAACCAACATATATCTGATATATCATTCCATAGAAAGCCAGAACTTCTAAGTAATTCGATGACAGCGAATTAAGCTCAGCAATGTTAATATTTAAATCTCCCATCAGGAAAGTATTTTTAAAACAAGATTGAAAGGCGTGAAGTAGAAGCTCTGTTTCTGCGTTTCGTCTGGTGAGTGCAATCCCCCCCCCCCCCCCCCCATCAACATGGTAGCGGAATCACATACGGGTGCCTCTATAGGACCCATAGCGGTAATGCCGAAACAGACCGACTCATCGACCACGTCCAAATGGCTACAGATTCCTTGCTACAACAGGTCCCATCCGCAGAGATCGTGGTCCTTGGCGATTTTAACGCCCACCACGCCGAATGGCTCGGTTCACGTTTAACCGATCATGCGGGAAGATCTTTTAATGACTTTGCCTTGGCATATGGTCTGACACAACTGGTATCATCGCCTCCGCGAATTCCAGATGTTGAGGATCATACACCTTCCCTGTTGGACCTTCTGCTGACCTCTCATCCGGACGGATATCAGGTTTCTGTCGATGCCCCTCTTGGCTCTTCGGACCATTGTCTTGTCCAGAGTGTGGTGCCACTCACGCTCCCCTCGCGGTTGCGTTCTGCAGGTTGCCGCTGTGTTTGGCATTACAGGTCTGCGGATTGGGACGGAATACGGTCTTTCTGTGCATCCTACCCATGGGGTTTGCTTCTCGCTGTTGCTGACCCTGCCAGTGATATGGTGCTACAGGGAATGGAACTATTTATTCCATCATCTGTGGTACCCATCGGAGGCAGATCTCAGCCTTGGTTTGGTCGCTCCTGTAAGACTGCATTACGCAGTAAGCAGGAGTGTTATCAAGCCTGCGCTGCAGCTTCGGCGACTCGGGATGTAAACATCAGCATGCTTAAAAAGAAGTATAACTTCGCCTCCAGGTCCTTCAAAAGAGTTATTGCCGAGGCAAAGCCAGAGCACAAAGGCAGAATTGGCGAGAAACTAGTTCGCCTTCCTTCAGGAACCCGTGCATTCTGGTTTCTCGCCAAGGCTGTCCAAGAGAATTTCTATAAGCCATCACTACCATCTCTGCACAAGGAGGACGACTCACTGGCCCACGCCGCAAAAGAGAAAGCCGACCTTTTAGGCTCGCTTTTTGCGTCCAACTCGACTCTTGATGACGGGGTGAACACACCGCCGACCATCCCGCGGTGTGATTGCTCCATGCCGGATGCGCTGTTCTCACAGCGCTCGGTTCGCAAAGCACTCCTCTCCCTGGACATCCACAAGTCGAGTGGGCCTGACGGAATCCCCCCAATCGTGCTGAGCACATGTGCTCCGGAGTTGGCACCGGCTCTAACGTATCTTTTCCGGTACTCCTACTCCCTAGGCGTAGTCCCGAAATCATGGAAGACAGCTTTTGTCCACCCGATCCCTAAAAAAGGCGACCGCTCAGACCCCTCCAGCTACAGGCCTATCGCCATCACCTCCCTGTTCTCCAAAATAATGGAATCCATTATTAACTGCCAGCTCATGCGGTACCTTGAGGATCACCAGCTGATTAGTGACCGCCAATACGGTTTTCGTCGGGGTCGATCAACTGGAGATCTTCTGGTCTACCTGACTCATAGACGGGCGGAGGCAGTAGAGTCCAAGGGGGAGGCGTTGGCCGTTAGTTTGGACATTGCGAAGGCCTTCCATTCTTTTCCATTCCTTTTAAAAGGCCGGCAACGCATCTGCAAATCCCCTGGTTCCCCTGGTGTTGCATTTGTTCGCGGGCGGCGGTAGTCACTTACCATCAGGTGAGCCGCATGCTCGTTTGCCCCCTCTCCTATAAAAAAAATACTTGTAGGCCGTAAGTGTAACGTGTAGATAAAGCCAAGCGTGATATAAATATATTATATAAAAGAATGTCAACTTCTCTTAAATGCAAATATTCCTAAGATTGACGAACAGCTATACTCGTAACGTTGCATAAGGAAATTTAACAGACATCTATGTTAATTCTAGTACAAATCATAACAAAAAATATAAAGTATCGCTGAACGTAATTCACAGCATACATTGTATCGTGAAACAAGACAAAAGCTACTTTAAACATAATCTCACACAAGAATATAAGTTTGTATAAAGTGAAATAAAATATTAACAATCTTACATAGTAGTTTATACGATGATGAATCTAAATGACAGAGTGAGAAATTGTGTGATAAGAGAAGAGTGTGGTTTGCAAGATGATGTTGTGACTAGGATTAAAAAAGGAATGATTCGGTGGTTTGTTCATGTAGAAAGAATGAATGAGGAAAGAGTGACAAATCAAATTTATGTTGCAGAGTTTATGTTGTGAATGGCAGAGTCGGAAAGGGACGCCCTAGGCGATATATTGAAAATGGGCCAAATTTCTTGATACAAGAGTACCTTTAACCGACGAGCGTGTATGCGTAAGTATATGGATGTGGAGGAAGCGAGAGAGGTGTGTCAGGATCGTGCCAAATGGAAGTCCATAGTCCCTGCCTACCCCTCTGGGAGACAGGCGTGAGTGTTTATATTTATATATGTTTATGTAGTTTATACTAAGTACACAACGTACAGCAATTAAAAATACAAATATTACAATGCCTATGTCAAAAAATAACTTCAGTGTACCATTACTATGTAAAAGAATATGATAAAAACAAAATTTAAATAAATTAAACATCAAATTTAAGCAACACATAAAACCTTTACGATATCACGCTCCATATGAATTCGTCGTTTGCTCGACATCGAATCACGCCTTACAAATATATTGCCGTTTTTTGTCCATACATAACGCCATTGTATTCGCAACGTTTTCTGTCTAACCTTATAGAAAAGTTGCTTGTTAGTGTACGTCAGGCGTTCACTAACAAGCAACTTTTCTATAGTTATAATAAAAGCGCACTATATAAGCATTAATGTTGAACCCAGACGTAAAGTTAGTTTGAGAAAATGATTTCCTTCTTTTCAGTTTTTGAAGTAGGTATTTACTTATAAGTATTAATAGTTTAATTTGAAACAACACAAGTTCAAGATGACAACTAGAACGTGGTCTATTGGGTTACATTAAAAACTTCGTCCCCTATTTTTCTTCAAATTTATATGTGGTGCCATACCATTGAGGTGATGACCAAATTTGAGGATATTTATGGACAAAAATCCGAGATGACTAAAATAATAATACATGAGCGTTTTTATCAATATAAGATGTCACCGGCAGATAGTTTTGCTCAAAATATAGCTAAAGTAGAAAGTTTGGTTGAAAAAATTTAGAATCGTTTGGCAGGAGGGAAGGCAGGGGATGAGGGGAGGGGGGAGCGTTCCCTTACCCCCGACACCAGTCCCATTAAAAGGTAATACATCGTTCTTGAGAAAAATTAAAAACAAAATCCCATAGACCTAACCTCAAAATAACATTTATCGTCTCCGGCAGGAGGGAGGAAGAGGGGAGCAGGAGTGTGCCCTATCAGGGAAAGCTCCGCTACCCTTCCCTTCTTGCGGAAAAGTATAGTTTATTATAAAAGTATATTTACTTTTTTGTACAATCATAACCTCACTTTTTTTACACAGGAATATTGACCCAAAGTTACTTCTACAGCGGCTCGGCGCTGCGGGAAGTGCACTCCCACCCGCCGTAGCAAATCGCAGGCACCTGTGCGAGCCGTGGCGGCTGAGGCTGGTAGCCGAAAGCGACCAATAAGCCGAAGCTGCGGAGGTGACCGGAGATTTTTTCGTCACTACCCCTTGTGTCATAGTTTGCAAAAAAATTTTATTTGTATTATTTATTTCTTTGTATTTGTTAATCAATTATATAATACCTACGATTATCAATAATAATATACTACGGAAGGAACTTCGTTCCAACCGAGTGTTCCACTACACTCACGCATTTTTTTTTATTTATGATAACACTGTAACCTAATACCGAAAAACATTCTTATATATATATATATATATTTTAAATACCATTTACGAATATCGCTTCTGTTAGAACAGTTATAAGATAATTAACTCGTAAAATCATTAATGGCACGTTAGTTGATATGTAATTTAATTCCTAAATTTTTAACAAGGTTCAGTCTAACCATAAACCGCGAAACGTGTACGCGTCAATTCTTTCGCGCTTATCAACTTCGCGTACTTTTTTATTTACGTTTGTGTTATTTTAATTATCAGTAGACAGACACTATGGTGATTATATTATTTTAAATAACAAAAAATTTAATAAGTAGGTTTATTTTTTGTTTTCAATTCCAATAGAAATTCGAAATACTATGAAAGTGATACAAATATTTAAGCAATTATGAAATTACATTTGTTTATAGAGAGTACTCATAATGTTTATAGTTGGATTAAACTCAGTTTAAAATAAGTTATTTTAGATAACTGGTAGATAATTTTGAGGACGTTATTTAACTGGTATGCGTATAAGGAATGCGCTCCTTCTTAATCATTAGTGGTGGGTGACAAAACCTTTTAATTCATAATCGGCGCAAGATTAAGTTATGTATGAACCATAGCAACCGTTTACCACTAGAACTGTTAATGATTTTTCAGTTTTACTTGATAAATAACTATTTACAAAAAGACGAGATGATATAAGTCATTACAGTTCTTCACAAGTCCACTGCTGAACTGGCTAAGAAATGCCACAAAACTTTAAAAAAAAGGATTTTAAAACTGTCAGTTTTGTACGAAGTACATGTATTTCCATGCTGTCAGTCCTGGGACTGCACGTCAGAAGTGAAAATTTCTTAGCTTCACAAATTTGTAAACATTATTTTTGGGTTTTTAAGAAATATTTTTAGAAAGTAATTTTTATTAGAAATTATTTTTATAAACGTCTTATTAAATATAGTAGTAATTTTGTTCATTTATTGAGTTGTTTTACATGAAAATAATGATTATTATCTATACACATATTTAATACAAACAAATTTATAAATACGTATAAATTTTATAAAATTTAATCAATTGGATTTTCAAGATTACTTTCATCAATTTTAGGTATCTAAGCGCGACGGTCACGCGATTTCAGTGTTTTTTCTCCAACCTCAAAGTGCCCAACGTGCCTAAAGACGTTTTCACTTCAATAAATTTAAAAATAAAAAAGGTTGTACGCTAAAAATAATTCTTAGCATGACAACAAACATGATGTCAGACATTCCGTACCTTTTGTTTAGGCGATTGCATTTGTCTCATATTAAATAAAAAATTTATATAACACGTAAAGTAATAAATTTTTACGGTTTGGGAAGGTTAGTTTTAAATTTTTTAGCGTTTTTTAATCGAAAATTAATGATAGTTTTTTTTAAATAAATAAATTAAGCAATCAAAAATTATAAACATCAGTAGGTTATATTGATGTAAAAAATAATAATAAAATATACCTTAGCTTTGGATTGAACTATTACAATTTACTACTTGACATGAATATCTCCAAGATTAGCCCCATTCCTTAATCGCTTAGCTTGGCAAGCTGATTGCGGCAGGCAGGTACCTACCAGTTGCCTTGTATATATGGGTGGCATACGAGATGGTGTACTAGCAGCTATCGGCGGCCACGAGCTGTATTTGGCCTTTACATTGATCGCTTTTTAAGGCACTCCTGGTACGAAATAAGGTTTTTCGCTTACTCTTTCACAAAAAGGCATAATGGAATTAAAAACATTTTTATTATCCTTACATACTGCAGAATATTTTTTGCATTTGGTTGCTTTCCTTATATGTTAATACTTAATACTACTAACTTTTAAATGCAATAGTCTATTTAGTAATGAAAAAAGTATATAAGTAAGTATTAAAAGTAACATTTCGGATTATGTGGTTTATAACGTGGCAGAGTCATGCTGCAGCTATATTAATTATATAGTTGTAGCATGAATGGTTCGGCTCGACCGGGGAAATACCACGCTCTCACAGAATACCAGCGTGAAATAGCAGCTTATATGCTGCTGTATTTCGTGTGGTGAGTGTAGAGAACCTGAAACCCTTTTTACTGGAAAAGAGGCATTCCATCTTAGTCCTCAAGGGTGACAACGCATCTGCATTTTGATTCGCCAACGAGGATAGATGTAGATGTCTATGGGCCACAGCAACCACTTACCAACAGGTGGACTGTGGGCTCACTTGTCACGCTTCCTATAAATAAATGTGTTTTTAAATAATTGAAATCCCAAATCTTAATAACTTTTATCGGAATCTTATGCAAAACCAAATGTTAGATTTAACTTCAGGATTTTGTTTCAAATTTCGCTAATATGCAGTTTGGACCGTATTTTTTAAAAGAAGACAATATGGCAGTTCAATATATTTAATAAATATTAGTTTTGTAATGAGAAGTAATTAGTTTGTCTTTGCCTTCTTCGTGAGGTGGCGAAAGAGAATCAATTTTGCTATTCGGGTGTTACAAGTGACGACATAAAGTAATACTAGAAAGATTTTGTGACTCCAGACGTTGCGGCGGTATAACTTTATCGTTTCCGCTAGATCTAAAATACCAAAATCTGCACCAAATAGCAGTTTCAAGTTACAAAAAATACGTTTGTTTCCTTCTTAAGAACAAATCTCATGCACAAAATTTTCATCGAGTGTAAACTTAAATAGCACTAATTATGTTTTAAGGTACTATTTTCTTTTTTAGTGATTTCTACCTAATCTATTTTTATATATTATGGGTAACATACGAGCACACAGTCCATTTAATGGTAAGTGATGCATTGTCACCCCTGAGTTCTAAGCTGCATTAAGCTGCTATTTCATTCTGGTATTCAGTAAGAATGTGGTCCTTCTTCAGCCGAGTCGACCCCTTCGTGCTACAATCATAATATCGTGGCAGCATGACTTGACCACGTATTTATAACATAGCGTAAAGTAATTCTTTCACACCGTCACATTTAAAAAATTTTTAAATTAACCTTGTTACAATTTTTATGATCATTAATAGGCCAGTCATTAGACTGTCCTACTGGTTTCTTAAATACCAATCCACTTAATAACTAAGTGATTTCAAATGTCTACTCGTATTATATTTATTTTTATCTTTAACAATGAATTTGAAGTCTTTATGTGCCAGATGGGCGAAACTCACGGGTAAGTGTTGTCGGAAATACTGCACGAGTTGATCACGTCCTGCACCTCATGTCGTCAACCATCGATGGGTGTTGGAGTGTTACGAAGGATGTCCAATAAGAATTCTTCAATAGGTTCAGAAAACGTAGGTCTTTCAGTCGGCCTTGTGGTCGGTTCTTCGTACAATAATGATGGGCCGCTGTGCCACTCGTGGTTGGAGTCGAAGTTTAGTGGCACGTCCCTCATGGTGATGTCAGTAATGTTCAGCTTGGTAGGCACCCAACACCAGTCTTCCACCTTGCTATGTTCTTCGATTCCTGCTATGCGGTGGGCGATGAAAGGTTTCTATGTTCTGGACCCCTTTTTGATCCATGTGTGCACTGTTTTGCTGTCCGTCCAATAGGTGATGACTTCGGGAATAACTCGATATTTTTCGATGATAGCGGCGGCTACGTGACTTCCAATCACGGCTGCTTGTAGCTCGAGGCGAGGTATGGGTGTGACTTTGAGCGAAGCTACCTTCGCCTTGGCCATGATGAGGCTCACGGTACTTTTCCGTCGGGTATCGTTGTCCTCCATTAAACTGCCGTTGCGTAGGCGCTCTCACTGGCATCGGTGAACACGTGAACTTGGAGGGATCGAGCGTTGCTGGATCCTGCGTAGCATCTTGGGAAGCTCACCGACTTGAGGCGTTCCAGACCAGTGACCGGTGAGTTTTTATCCAAATTCTGTTCCTAGTCGGTTCCTCGTCTCCATGCTTCCTGAAGTATCTGCTTTAAGCGAATTGTCACTGTGATATCATTATCTTGAGAGCTTCCCTCTTGGTTGGTGTCTTGTGCAGTAGATGGATTGGAAGTCGAGCGAGCTTGAGGTTGAAGCTTAATTAGTCGGTACCCGGCTCTCATATCAGTCCATCTTCTCTTATATTCCCTTGCTGCCCAGGTTGACTGACTCGGCTCGATTGCGGTCTGGTTCCAGTTCGTCCACGACTCGTGTTGCGTTGGAGACCTATTTTTTAAGTTGAAGTGCGCTTCTTTGTGTATATCGCGTACTTTTTTGAGGTCTTCGTTACCTCTTCCAAGAACCGGAGACTGTCAAAGTAGTCGTCCATAAAGTGGTTCTGGGCGATAGCTTCCACGACTTCTAGATAATCTTTGAGGTGTTTCTTTACGTTTTAGTTCTTGGCGAATATGGCTGTTCAGGGCGGACTAGCTGCACCGAAGATGATCGATGTCATTCTATAATCTTGTATTGCTCCGTCGCGTCGATTCCCTATCTAGAGATATCTCAGTGTGTCTTCAGCTCTGACTTTCACTTGCGTATACATTTCTGCTATGTCTGCAGAGACGGCGATCTTGTGGCGGTGAAACGCATCATGACCCCTGGTAGTGACTGCAGTAGATCTGGAGAAGTGAGCAGGAAGTTATTTAATGCCATCCCCTTTGTTTTAGCTGCAGTATCGTGCACTATACGGAACTTCTCTGGCGTGATTGTTTTCGGCGCTATCTCAGCGTATCCCTTTTATGGAAGGAAGTGCATCTGTACACTATATTTTTTCTTTAATTCTGCGTATCGATCTAATTTCTTCTCGTTGGAAGCGAGTCTCTTCATTGCTATCTCGTAATTGCCAGGCATTTTAATATCCTTTTTCTTCTTTTGACGCTGATATTAAGTATGCCTTCAGCTTTCTTCTCTGGATAGGAGCCTTTTCTTCTTGGGTTGATGATGAGAGATTCTAGTGCGAAATATTCTTGGAGTTGTTACTCCATCTTCTCCTCGCTCGTGATCAGTTTATTGACCGTATGGACGCACTGATCCAGGGCTTTGGTATGTGCTCCGTGTAGCAGCCAATAATTCTATGAGCGAGGTGATCGGCTGGTGCGGTAGACCTCTGCTGACTTGGCTGGCTAGTAGTAATTTCCAGTTATACTGTCTTATCAGGATCCTCGGATTGCCGGAGTCCTATGTCAGTTGCTGCTTCAGGTCCTCCAGGTGTTTGCATTGGGCTATGTCTACTACATACACGATCTGGGGTTCCAAGTTCACTCTTGTGACCGTGTGTGCTCTGAACGGCACCTTTCCGCTGTGTAGACTCTTCAACGTGACTCTTCGGGATCCCGACGAGTCGAGAGTAGTGTAGCCGATAGCGGAGACCTTGAAGATGTCCAACCACCCTGTGCCTCTAATTTGTTCTGTAATATATACAAAAATAATGGTTAAAAGTTTATGCAGCTAAGTTTTCACTTCTGACGTGCAGGTCTACGACTGACAGTTTTTATAATACGAGTAGTTATTGCGTTATTATAAATAAGTCGAAGATGAATGCATGTAAACTGAAATCTTCTTATCTTATAATATATAAAAATCAATTGCCGTCCGTTAGTATCGCAAAAACTTGAAAATGGCTCGACCGATTTTGATGAATTTTTTGTGTCTATTTGAATGGGTATCTGGATGGTTTAAAAACTTAACTGTGCCTGGTAGATGGCACTGTTCAAGATCCAGAAATCACCCGTGAAAGCCGGGGCGTATCGCTAGTTAAATATAAAAGTGCAATAATTAACTTCTCTGTATAAAATCCATATTTATATGTAATTACGTACTCGTAAGTGCAATACTTTGTGTTAACGACAATGTCAAAGCAAGAAGAGATAACAACCGATTTCAAGCCGAGTGAGACATGGAGGATCGTGAAAAACGTAATCATTATCAGCTTAGCTTTTATGGTTCAGTTCACAGCGTATAGTGTGAGTATTTTCTTATTATGTAGCTTTTTAATATTTAATATGGTTTATTTATTACAAATAATAAATAATGCGACAAAAACAGAACGAGGAGGTCAGTATTTGCGATTTGTAAAGAATATGAATTTGTCCAGTTGATACTGTAAATGTAAATAAGAGTTAGATCAGACCATAATAAAATAAGTTTCACTGTTGGACAGAAGTTTCTGTTATATATGTATTTCTAGATAAGGTGATTATGGTAATTTCAACGTAACGTATAAGTTATATAAAAATAATAATATTATCTATATAAAAATCTATATAAATATAGATAAAAAAACTAATACCTATTAATAACCTTTTTATGGATTAGAAATTAAACTTGGAAACTTCTTAGATTTTATGATTTTCGATAGATGTCACTACTTTCTATTTAAGTAGGTACTAATGAGTTACTATAAAATTTATTTATTCCTACTAAAATGTAATAGCGAAAGAAATAAAAAACAAACGTTGGAATTTTCAAATTAATTATGAATTTTATTATTTTAACATATAAATGTAAATAATTATTACGAGTATTACTTAATTTACAACTTTTTGTATTTCACTAATAATATATATAATTATAAATATTTTATGTATTTATAAAAGCCATGAGATTTCTTCATTTTCTCTATCGTGTTCAAGGACCATGCTCATCGGTAGACCGATATAAGCTACCAAAAGCTTCCGCGTATATGAGTATGTACGTAGGTACTACGATTAATGTATGTCTAGAGTAGTTCTCAGTTTTTGATGGTATTTTGAATTTTGTTTAGTTGAAAATGTTCAAGAAAATTTCAAAGGAATCAAAGAATTCAAAGGATCAGCACTAAAATCTTTATTAAGGTTGACATTACCTCAAAACTCCAATGCATATTATTTATTTTAAACATAAGATATTTTTAAAAGTGTTCATTAATAATTTCAAAAATTGATTGATCTTTTAATTTGCGTCACTTAAGAATATTTTCTATAAAAGTGCAACTAGTTTGACCCTTTGCACACTAAATGTCTTAATACAAGGATGAAACGCTTGAAATTGCTTGCAACATAACAAAAAAAAATTTCAAGTCTATACTTTTATTTTTCTTATCCTTGTCTGGTTTTTAGTATTTTTGAGAGGCCTTTACAAAAAAAAGAGATTAACAAAAATAAATTTAAATTTGTATGTTTCTTTTACCAGTATTTTTTCAACATTGATTTATTTTTTAGGGTGCAGCTAATTTGCAAAGCTCCATTAATGCAGAAGCTGGTTTGGGTACTGCCTCCTTGGCAGCTGTATATACAGGATTGCTTTTCTCAAGTCTATTTCTGCCCGTTATCATTATCAAGTAAGTATAATATAAATATTAATAGCAGGCACATACAAATTACCAGAGTAAAATAGCAGCTTACGAGTAATGCTGCGGTGTTTCGTATAGTGAGTGTAGAAAACCAGATCTCTGGTTATACCATAAACGAGGCATTCTATTTTAGGCCTCAGGGGTGACAATAGAGCAAATAACACCTTATGCTAAGTGGATGCTGTGGCCCATAGACACTTACATCTATCATCGATCGTCATCCCGAACGACTAAGAGCAAATGCCTCGTTACGTTACGATTGTGCCGACTCATTCGTGCTGCAGCGATAATACGGTTGCAGCGTCCAACAACTGTTACTTTTACAGCCTATTAAATTCCACTGCTGAAAATAGGCCTCCCCCATAGATTGTCTTATAGCAGGTATATTTGCCATAATTACTACGCTTGGCAAGCGGAATGGCAACCGCTCCAAACGCTAATCAAACAAATAGCAGTTTAATTAGTTTTTCATCTGCGACACTGCTTTCTTTACTTTGTCTTTTTGTGTGTTAGAGCTTTGAACTTTCGATTTTTGTAATTTATTTAAAAATAACAACCCTGCTATGATGTAAAATAGGTATACATATGGAATTGCCGTTGTGCATTACTGGCCATTTCAAATCAAAATATGTTTTGTTTGGCTAAGAATTCTATCTTCAAATTAAATCCATTTTAAAAATATGTATTTTTTAAATTATTCATTTGTTTATTGATTAGCGTTATGTTTTCATCGCATTTGAATCGTTTTGGTCATTATGAATACGTCAAAAATTCGTGTAATGGTGGAATATGTGTGCCGTCGTAGCAACAACGCGCACATTCGGCACGCAACATCAACGACGCTTACGGAACGAATACTTCAAACGAACGCACCACCTGTTAGTGGCTTGCCGCCTCCATTCTCAAAATTTCGACTTCAAAAATGAACGCCGTGGTCGTCCGAAAATTTTGGTCGACAACGACGAATTAAAGGCGATTGTGGAAGTTAATGATACTCAATCTACGACTGAATCAGAGGCATTCGACGTTAGAAGCAAAACAATATTGGTTAATTTGTGTCAAATTGACAAGGTAAAAAAGCTTGACAAATAGGTGACCCTCGGACTGAATGGCCTCCAGTGCCTTATACTGCTCAACAGGCACACATACGAAGGAATTTTGAATCACATTGTTACCTGCGACAAAAAATGGATTCTGTTTGACAATCGCAAGCTTTGGTTGGTTGAACCCTGGTTCAGCAACTAAACAATACCTTAAACGAAAACTTATCCCTAGAAAAGTGATAGTCACTTTTTGGTGGTCTAGCGCCGGTGTGATACATCACAGCCTCTTCCCAAACGGAATGAGCATTAACACAGATGTGTACTGTGAAGAACTGAACACAATGATGGAGAAGCTCGCATGTCGCCAATCACCTTTGGTCAATCTCTTGTCCCCGCTGCTCGCGAACTCATACTGTACAACAGATGATCTCCAAGTTACACGAGCTGGAGTTGGAAGCTCTCCGTCATCCGCCATACTCACCAGACCTTGCGCCAATAGACTTCTACTTTTTTCAGAATTGGGATAACTTTTTGGCGGGAAAAAATTCAATACCTGAGAAGCAGTACAAAATGTTTTTGAAGAATGTGTTGCCTCCCGTCAAACCGATTTCTTCAAGAAGTGCATCAATAAACTGCCACTGCGTTGCACATTGCGCGGGTGATTACTTTGATTAATAGAAATTAAAAGTATAGAAAAAAAAATTAAGTTAACATATTTCATAAAAAAATTCATAGGTAAAAACCTAATATTTGAGAAAAAAAAATGTTTAGTGTTCATATTATAAGTAAACGGCGTGTCTTTTTTGTTCTTTATAGATGCTGGAAGTAATTTTTTATACCGTTGTGTCCGGGTTGTACAAAACTAAAAGGCCTTGTAATCGCCAATATGTTAAGTAATGATTTAAATTAAGATAAATAAGAGTAACATAGGCCTCCCCCAAAGAATGCCACAAAGCACGGTCCTGAGCCACCTGCATCCATCGACTTCCTGCATATCTTACCAGGTCGTCACTCCATCTAGTGGGGGGACGCCCTACACTTCGCCTGCCGGTACGAGGCTGCCACTCGAGAACCTTTATTCCCCATCGGTTGTCGGTTCTTCGAGCTATATGGCCGGCCCATTGCCACTTCAGCTTACTAATCCGTTGGGCTATGTCATATTTTTAGGCCTATGTTCAGCAGTGGACTTGTGAAGGGCGGTAATGATGATGATGATGATGATGAAATAAGAGTAATATTATATTATTTCGGTCAGCCGCCAGTTTCAACGGAGACTAGCCATCTGCGACAGGACAGGATTAAAGTATACGAGAGTGTGCATTAGCAGTTGTACTTTCTATTCCCTCACTCTCATAGTCCGATGGTACGGCAATCCGACACAACCTCATAATTTCCAGCAACCAAACTATACTTTAGGAGTACACGGCGTCTTAATAACTGACCGTGGGAAAACACAAAGATCTGACCCAGCATCCACGAGGAAAACCATTTTAGAAACACGGTCAGTAACAAATAGAGGGCCTCTGTTAACTGGGCAATCGCTGGCCGCTACTGCTGACTGACCATTGAGTTTTCTACTTCCAAATTACAAGCTGCTAAACATTTCCTGGAACGCACATCATATGTAAACTGATACCAGCAGTGAGGGTGATTTGGAGGTGTCTGTGGTGGTCACGTTGTAGAATAATTGTGCTTACCTCTGCCGTTGGATTTAGATCGAGACCTTGAGCGATATCAGCGATACTTATTTATCTGTGTTGTAAGTTTCGCTACTTACTTAGTCAATTCACTTATCTGTTTAACCAATTGCTTCGTAAGAACAAGTAGGAATATCCGGAGATGAAGTACTGGCAACTTGTCCTAGAGTGGTAGGCGTAATCTCGGGAACCTTGCCTGCTAAATCTGCTAACTTATCTAATTGCAGATCAGACCGTGATGCCATTATTATTTGTAAATTTCCTGGTAAACGGCTTGACCATAAGGTTTTCAAAAAATCTTTAGCAATTGCAGGTCCGTCGTGAGATGGCTTTTGATCGCCCAACTCTTCGTGCATGAGGAGTTGTTTAACCATACTATCTTGGGATGCAGAAAGACACTTAAAAGTGCCGTTTTTAACTTTTCATATTTGTTTGTTGACAGCGGTGAAGTAATAATTTCCTTTACCTCTGTTGCATATTGGTGGTCAAATTGTGCAATAACGTGGTAGAATTTTGTTGTATCAGACGTTGTCACATTTGATAAAATAAACTGGCCTTCCATTTGGGCAAACCTGGTTCTTCAGGAAAAAACTAATAGAGAGAAACTACTACTAATAGGGGAAAAAAGGGAGGAAACTAATAAAACAATACAAAAATTTAACAATCGTAAGTATACAAATGCAAGGCGATTGAACGTGCGTGTACTTCCGAATCTCTAAGCGAGTGATGTATACTTAATATCATGGACGTAACTTCCGAAGGTTTCCGAAGTATTCCGATGAGTACGAGCGCGCGCCGTGACTTTGTTCATAGTTGGTATTCCCACACTAGTATACTATTCAAAAAAAATTACTATAAGTAAGATATTGATAAGTTTCGTAAGAGCCTCCGAAATATATCGTGGGAAAAGAAACTTTTGATGACACTTTTTTCATTACAAAAATATAAAATGAAAACAGATAATTTAGCTCCAAAGTGGATCACAAAAAGTTTGCTAGTAAAACTAGAAGAAAGCTAAAACATGAATATTAAAAACACAAAAGTTTAGAAAACAATTTAATTTACAACAAATATTCAAAATTATTAAAAATTGCGTAACATGGATGAAAAAAAATTAAACATGCAATACCTGATACATTCAAAAGGTAATACCTGGGAAATTATTAAAGATTTTGAATATAATGATACACAAAATAATATAATTGACTGGATTAATTGTAAAGGAACTAAAATAGATGATGCTTGCGTCATAGCCAGTAAATTTAATGAGTATCTTATTAAAACGGCTCTTCAAGACTGTTCTCCTTTAAATAATAAAACGAAAAGGAATATTTATGAAAATTTTCAATCATTGACCTTTTTAAAACCCTGCTCATTAAATGAAATCAATCTTATAATAAACTTTCTTAATAATACTAAATCTATTGCTTATGATTCAATTACTACATACATACTGAAATCTTGTGTGAAGACAATTGCACCCATTCTGACATATTTTATAAATCTTTCTTTCATACATGGAAGATTTCCAGTTAAATTAAAAACATCTATAGTCAAACCCTTATTTAAAAAAGATGACCGTCATGAGATTCATAACTATAGACCGATGACATTAATACACATTCCGCCTAAAATATTTGAAATAGCTATGCATAGTTGAAGTTGAATTACGAGTTTTGCTGCAAAATATAATATACTCAGAAACGAACAAAATGGCTTTCAAAAATACACATCTACTACACTTGCTACTTTTTCACTAATACGTCGAATAACTGAATATATTAATGACAGAGTACCAATAGCAGCCATCTTTTTTGATATGTCTAAAGCCTCTGACTATGTAGAACATAGCACTTTGTAAAAATGTAAAAAACTAGGAATCAGTAAAAATCTAGAGTTAACATATTACAGATCTCCTTATCTACAAAATGTCTATGGGGTGCCTCAAGGGAGTGTTTTAGGCCCTTTAGTGTTCATTCTATATATAAACGACTTACCGAGTATAACAAATCATCAGTCCACACTATTTACTTATGTAAGGGCAAAATATTAGTAGAGGTAGTAGATACATAATTCCTAGGTGTTGCTATTGATCAACATGTTAACTGGAAATTACACATTAAGAAAGTATGCAAAAAAAAATTATTCAATTTGTTTATGCACTACCTAGACTTCAAAATGTAGCAGGCCCGCAAGCTGCGCGTGTCACTCACTACGGATACATAGACGAAGGCCCCTGTTTAAAGAAAAAAATATTCTCACTTGATCTGAGTTATATATATAGATATTAGAAATCTGCTTTTTCGTTATAAGTAATTCTAAATAATTTGTTATCGTGGAGGAAAATAATAAATTTGTAGCAAAAAGAGTTTCCAACACGTCTACTGATGCCACCTTGTAGAACTACATTATTTCACAATAATTGTCTCATAATGTGTATTACGGTATATATAATAAAATTCCTAAAAATATTCGTGAACAGACATTAAGGCGAATGAAAAAATTTTAAAGCATTGGCTAATAAATACTGCCTTTTATAATATCAAAGACCTTTTTGACCCATTTTGATTTTGCTTTTCATTTTTCATTGATTTTGCTTAACTATGTACTTTACTATGTATCCAGGAATTTTCGTGATACTTCTCAATCGAAATAAAAGTTATTCCTCTAATTTTGTTATGTTCTTCTAAAAACATAAATATAATCATTACAAAGTAGTAGTTACATACAGGTCTACTATTATGTTTATTTCAAACTTCTGTTGATTTTTTCTGAATACATTTATTTTAAATAATTTTTCGCATGCCACGAAAAGCATAATATGTGAAAAGAAGTATTAACTCTGTATCCATCCTTCTGTACCCATATTTCAGCGAAATAACTGATTGATTGATTGACAGTAATGGGCTACTGCAGTCTATAGATACCTGCAGCCAACTTCAAACAAAGATAGCAGCTCAACGCTGCTGTGTTTCGTACAGTGATTGTAGAGAACCGGAGATCCATTTTACTGGAAACACGGCATTCCATCTTAGTCCTCACAGGTGACAACGCATCTGCATTTTGATTCGTAATTTAGGATAGATGTAAATATCTATGACCACAGCAACCACTTATCGTTAGGTGGACTGTGTGCTCGTTTGTTACCTTCATCCTATAAAAAAGAAGGCTACAGATCTGATGCCATCAATGAGGATTAAGATGGGATTCCTTAAAGCCTGTAATTATTCTGACTCTCTATACCCTTAAGACCGTAACACGAAGCAAGGTCAGACACAGTAGGCAGAGAAGTAATCCTACCACCTACCTACCTAGTAAGGCTGACATGTAAAGCACATCCCATTCTCTCTTAGACCCATACTTAATAATATACGAGTAAAATATAAATAAAGCAAATTTTCTAGATGGTTGGGCACTAAATGGGCAATGGTATTGTCATTCTTGTCTTACATGCCATACATCGCAGCGCAACTGCTGCCGCGCTTCTGGACCTTGATCCCCGCTGGCCTCATTCTAGGCATCGGTGCGGGTCCGCTGTGGTGCTCCAAATGTACTTATTTGTACGTGGTAAGATTTTTTATTTCAATTATATATTTAATTTTTTACTTTGGTAGTGTACACTTTTGTGTGAAAATCCCAAACAAATTACAAATCAATTGAAATACTTCTTATAAAATTATAAATCAGTTGGCGATGTTTAAAAAAAAAGAGGCCACAGCTATTATTTATAACCGCGTCAAAAAACGAGGAGATTCTATATTCAATTTATATGTTTTTATGTATGTTAACCGATTTATCATACTAATGACTCCTTTTTGTCAAATAGCTTCTATTTTCAGGGTGGTTCCATATAAATTTGAAGAAATATTGAAAATGAAGTTTTTATTGTAACTCGTGGAAATTTATTTTATTCCTTTTGAAGTCGATTTTCACCTTTACGTTTATTATTGTAATTAATGTTGTAAGTTGATTGGACCCCTGAGATAAAAATATAATTTGTTTTGAAAATATATTTCCTTGTTTGCCCGTCTACCTTCACAGTTTCATTACAGATAAAGAGTCGTAAGCAGGAAGTCTGCAAAAAAAAACTGCGACGAGCACATAATTAGTAACTAGTATTATTATTAACATTAAACATATAATTTTATTTAAAAAATATTTAATTACTTATAACACATAATTAGTAAATAGTAGTATTATTATTAACAAGTAGTATTATTAACGGCATTCAGACGTCGTATGATTTCGGTAGTGTTATATCATTGATTCAGGATTAGTTCACAGCCGGAACCAAAATTTGCGTCGAATAAGTCATACTTCTTAACAGCAAACATGGAATGTATTGAAAAATGGTAATAAAACTTTAAACTTAATTGCAAATTATGATTGACTAGTTGTGCCCCGCGGTTTCATCCGCGTATATCACGCGTCTGCACCTCGCGACATGCGAACTTCGAGAGAGACATCACGGCGGACGGTTGCTGAATTAACAAAGATTTAAAAAGTGAAATATGTTACTTAAATTACATGGTTAACGTAATTGGTGGTTATGCATGGTACAGGTACTGATACGAATAATGTGGCCTAGTGTGTACCGGCGTTACTATTTCATATTTTAACATGAAAAAGTAGTTATCGCAGGCTTTTTGTAGATATTGATATCCTCTATAAAACTGAAGTACATTACTTTGCTCTATTATTAATAGTTTCCGCAGTGTACGCGATATAAGGATTCTTTTTGGTATTTTTTTCACACCTTGGGTTACATTAACGAAGTTTTTATACGGATCCCTAACTTTTTTGAAAATATTACCCATAGCACAGGGTTACCTAGTTTGGGCTCCTGTCTCCCACAACAACTTAAAACTCTTAAACTATTTATGTAAGAAATGAAACTGTATAAAAAGTGGGAGAAATAAATAAATATTATTATTATTATTATTATTATTATATAGCCTATGCTCATCAGGTATAATGTAGGTGAATGGTGAAAGAATTTTTCAAATCGTTCCAGTAGTTTCGGAGCCTATTCAATTCAAACAAACAAATAAACAAATCTTTCCTCTTTATAATATTATATAGTGTAGACGTAGCTGGGCACCGTTAAGTAAATAATTAACTTCGTTAATCGCTAATCCGTTACTATAAACGTTAACTTCGTTAAAACTTAACGCGTTACATTTCGGAAGATTTAACGAAAGTTAAAGTTAAGTTGGGGCTATAGGGCGGGTGACCCAGTAATTCCACGTCTCACATCGCCAAGTAGTCGATTGTTTGCTTGACGGTGTGCGACGAGGCGTTGTCGTGATGAAGGAGGATCCTACTGCGAGGTCGTTTTTCCCGAACATTTTCCAAGACAAGTAGCAAACAATTGTTAGTGTACCACTCCGCAGTAACTGTTTTTCGATCCTGTAAAACAATTGTTGCATAATGACCAGTCTTTCCAAAGAATGAGGCCACCATCTTTTTTCCCACGATTCGATCTCTCTTCACTTTAGTTGACAACTCCTCGGAAGGAAACACCCAGACAGCAGACTGTCTTTTAGTTTCAGGATCACAACAATAAATCCAGCTTTCGTCACCCGTAAGTATGTCAACATTTATGACGTGTGACGACACAGCATTTGAGTCACCTCTGTTAAATCTTTGAACCATTTCACGACACCAATCAACGCGACGGAGTTTTTGGACCTTTATCAAATTATGAGGTATCCACCAGGCACTAAGCTTCCTGAACGCTAAATTTTCATGTAGGACTTTGTGCACTTAACTCATACCGATGCCTAAGCTTGTCCAAATCTGCTGATAAGTCACTCTTTTGTCAGTCTCTATCATACGCCACACAACACTGATGTTATCTTCATTCGTCGCCGTAGAAAGCCGTCCCTCACACAGATCATCGGTGAGATTAGTGCCACCTCTTTTACACTCATTAAACCAGTTGTAAACAGTGGCACGAGATGGAGCTTCATCGTGAAAGGTCAATCGAAGTCTATCATAACTTTCTTGTTGACTTAAATGACATTGAAAGTCATAAAAAATCATTGAATGAAAATTTTCTCGCGTTAAATTTATGCTAACGTGACAATTTTCAATTTGCCGCCAAATCGTAAACAAATGACAAATTAATAAAAGACATACGCAATAATATTGGCAAAAAGTTCTATTTTCAAAACTAGAACTTATTTTTTTTATTATATCGTTTACAAATGGCCAGTTCTAAAAACTTTCAGTGTCGCCCTCGTATTAGGACGGAAAAACAGACGCCGGCAAATTATTCTACTCCTTTGCTGTACGCATAAATAATATTCAAATATCCGGATTACCAAATAGCTCTGAGTGGAATTCGAACCCACAGCCTGAAGCGCCCCAGCCTAACGCTTAACAACCGCCTACAGAGCCATCATAATCTATAACTGTATTTAAACCTAGAACCCTTCAATCAATGGGTCACACCAACATGTTCTAATTTGACAATAAAACCTATATAGCTTTAAAGCTATGTTTATGAAAATAACAATAGTTTTTGTTTCATCCAAATTGGTGCAGAAATACGAAAGCTATAACGTTTTGAAGTTTCGCAATATTTTTTAATTTTAACCGCTCGTTCTCTGTGACGTGATGTCACAATCCGAGAGAGCGAACGCGCAGTAAGAACTTGCTAAGTTCAGTACTAACCGCGCGCTCGGAAGTAATCGGTCGTTTACCTACATGTTAAGCCTGGCGTCGACTACAGCAGAATTGCGTCGAATTGAAGCGAATCGCATTTATTCTTAGTGCGTCCATCTCTGAAGAATTGAATCGAATTGTTCATTCGTCGCAAATTATTTATCAAAATAGGTCGTTTTTGCGTCATGGACAGCTCGGATGAAAAGATGTTTTATTTCATCGTTATAATGTGGGTCTTCATGATTAAACAATTCTGGGTATTGTTGGACCAGTGATATCAATAGTTCTTCATTCATTTTTATTTAAACAAAAGATTTTTACGAAAAAGAAATAGAAATTAATTAAAATACGCTGGCGCGCATCCACTTCTTCGCGTCGATTGGGCGCGCCGAGTTGAATCGAATCGCATCGGCGAAGAAATTCGCCTGTCAAGCAATTCGTGCGTTCGATTCAATTTAGCGCGCCGCGGCTCGTCGCTGGACGCAGTTTCATAGTAAATATATAGAAGGCGACTTTCTGCAATTCGATTCGACTCAGCTCGGCGAGCCTAGTGGACGCTTAGTCCTATATCGAATGTCAGAGTTAATGTCCGGTTGACTGTATTAGATGACATAATCCTTATAATAAACCCAACGACTATATAATAATTTTGAACTAATAACTTATGAATAATCTAATCGAATCCAATGTTATCAATATTATTTATGATGAATAATTGAATCTAATAATCTAATCTATTATTATGAATAATGTAATCAATGAACTAGGTATTAATAATATTTAACATTTGTATGCCCATGAAGATTCAACTCGGCTGGGCAGCGTTCGGGAAACTACGACACATCTTCTCGTTAGACATACCTCAAAACCTGAAATCGAAATTGTACAACCATTGCGTGTTGCCAGTGATGACTTACGGATCTGAGACGTGGTCCTTCACTGCTGGTCGTATGAGGAAGCTCAAGCTCGCTCAGCGAGCTATGGAGAGGGCTATGCTCGGAGTTTCTCTGCGTGATAAACTTAGAAATAAGTATATCCGCAGTAGAACCAGAGTAACCGACATAGCCCAACGGATTAGTAAGCTGAAGTGGCAGTGGGCCGGTCATATAGCTCGAAGAACCGACAACCGATGGGGAAGAAAGGTTCTCGAGTGGCAGCCTCGTACTGGTAGGCGAAGTGTAGGGCGACCCCCCACGAGATGGAGTGACGACCTGGTAAGACATGCAGGAAGTCGATGGATGCAGGTGGCTCAGGACCGTACTTTTGGCATTCCTTGGGGAGGCCTATGTTCAGCAGTGGACTTATGAAGGGCTGTAATGATGATGATGATGATGCCCATGAGGCTGATCACAGACTGAAGAACTTTATTTGTGTTTAAATAAGACCTTTATGTAGTCTGTGAATCACAAATAAACTATTTGATTTGATGTATAAACTAAAGTATTGAACATTTAGCTTATATATGATTTTTTTTCCAGTAAAATTAAATTTATTTTTATTTTATTTTATTTATTTATTTATTTTCACCAACAATATACATTCAGAAAACAAAAAATATGTGCTTACATCTGATACAATACTATTGTTAGGTGAAGAACTGGTGCCTAAACTAGGAAAACCTGTATCTTAGGTCACCATTTTATTCCCAAGGAGCGTAATATAACAGAAATTAAAAAAAAAAACAGAAAATATAGGTTACTGATAAATAAACAAAATGACAAGAAAAATATGGAGTAATAAATATGGAGAAAATAAGAAAAATATAACAATAAAGACTACTGGTGGCATAGACGTGTCGTTTTGTGACGTCACATCGCGATGCGGAGCAAATCGGTCGTCCTTACCGTAAAACATCATTTTACTCATCTCAATATTTCAGTCATTTTTAAAGGTCGAAAAAAATTAAGAATACCGTTGAATTCGTAATTTTTATACAATTTTTTGATACCCTTAACAAAATTGGGTGGCCAGACCCATTATCCAAAAAGTATCCTTATATTTCAGGTATCAGTGGCTCATAGCAAGATTTCTAAAATTTCAGCCGAAGCTTTGCTCAGTCGTTTCCTTGGAGTGTTTTCTATGATCTTCCAGCTGAATCAAGTATGGGGAAATCTTATTTCTTCTCTGGGTAAGTTTGTCAAACGACGTTTATACGAATTGCGAATGCAAATTTTATCCTAGAATATTTATTGATTCATTTGATATCTGTTGTCGTAGAAAATAACTAAAGCCTAAGACTAATGACTGCGACAGTAGACAATAATTTTACACGTGTCAGAGTCATTCTGCAGCTATATTATGGGTTTTTTTTATAGGATAAGAGTGACAAACGAGCACACAGTCCACCTGATGGTAAGTGGTTGCTGCGACCCTTAGACATCTACATCTATCCTCCATTACAAATAAAAATGCAGATGCGTTGTCACCCGTGAGGACTAAGATGGAATGCCTCATTTCCAGTAAAAAGGGTCTCCGGTTCTCTACACTCACCATACGAAACACAGCAGCGTTAAGTTGCTATTTTACGCTGATATTCTGTGAGAGCGTGGTCCTTCCCCGTTCGAGCCGACCCATTCGTGTTACAACTATACTACTAATATAGCTGCAGCATGGCTCTACCACGTAAAAACGTGTTGTAAGCGATAGTCTTGCCACGATTTGACAATCATATACCATTAGATTCGCAATAAAAATATCTATATTTTCACATTTAATTTTTCAAGAAAAAGAATGAGGGTAGATTACTATATCAGTTTACCTGTGTACACCTGGTAGACAGGTATTGTTGCATAAAAAAGGTAGTCAACCATTCTGTGATATTTTCTATATATATTTTTTTCGATTGATTGAGACCAAATTTATCAAAGAAAAAATAGACCGTAACCGGTAAAAAAAGTTAAATAATTTTTAATTAAAAATAGCCTTGCCAAAATATAGGCTATCAATCTGTATATATCGATTTGTATTTATTTATATATTTCATTATAAAAGAAAATATTTCATCAAGGAAAAGGAGTGGGTATTTTCTTAAGCCGGATCCTCTACTTATTTCGACTAAAGAAATTTCGTTTATCAAATATATTTTTTTTCAAATCTTCTACCGAAACGACATGGCTACCGAAGAAGAAACGGCAAAACAAACTCTGCAGGAATCATCTTTTTTGTCATTTTCAATTTATAGTATATTACATTAGCATAGTAATTAAATAAAGGAAAATATTATTAGACCTATCGGAAACAGAAGCGTGTTCTATCATACTATCAAAAAAGGTCCTTATAGGCAACTCGAACAGACCAGCCCCCTCACACCTGTTTACAGGTACGACGCATGTAGCAGCTACCGCTCTCCTTGACCGTAAGTAAATAGAGGTGGACGACGCCGCCGTAAGCAGAAACCCTTAAGCGAGCATAATACTCAATCTCCTAATATCCATAAAATTAAAACGGTTTATTTAACACACATTAGAACACACACATAATATGTGTACAAATAGATATCTCTAATTTAGTAATAATAAACATACTACCAATGGTTATGTCACACATAGCTTGGTATTGAATTATAATCATCATTTAAACTATAAAAAGCTTTGGATTATAAACAACAACATATTTTTCGAAAAGAATTAAAATATCTTAAGGAATTTTAGTATATACTAGCGATCCAACCCTCCTTTGCCTGGGTGGGATCTGTTAAAGTGGCGTCTAGATTTAAGATAATTTTTCGATTACCCAAAAAGCCCCTTTTTTGTTCGGAACAAAATATAGCTTAGACCTTCCTTCTGGCGTTTGTCTTCTATCTGTTCGTAAAGTTTCATCACAATCGGTGGTTTGGCTATTCCTAAGATTAGCTAAGACAGACAGACAGACAAGCGACGATTTTATAAATGGTTATTCATGTCTTAATAGTATGCAAATAACGTCCTGAGCTTAACAGAAGCCAGTTATTTCTTTATTACAGACAAACGCTAATAAAACAGAAAATCTAAATTATAAATTATCAGTTTCGTTATTATTTCTCAAACGACCACCATTTCCATCTATTTGAACTGTTGACCCAAGGAAATATTATAAATAATTAAATATTTAGCGCGTATTATTTATACAACTGTATTGTCAGTACACTTGAGTGTAAATAGAACACTATGTAAAACATGCATCCTTTAATATTCAAGTAGAGACGATTTTGCAAATATTTTATTGTTCCTCAAACTAAAATCCGCACAAAATTGTCAAGACATTCTGTAGCACAGCTGAAACAACATATTACTATAAATAATTTTAATTTACAAATACATGCCACAACGCTGTTTTTCCCGTATTGAGTAAATTCAATGGTATTTATAACCAGAAATATAATGATATGGTTAGGAAATTGTTTCTAATTTGTTACTCAAATTTAGGTGGTTTTAAATTAACGTGGTAGAGTCATTTTGTAGCTGTTTTATGCCAGCAGCACAATTATTGCCATTAAGAACATTTTCTTACAGAATATCGTCCTTGAAAATAATTAAATGCTACTTATATTTGACATGGTTAGTGACGAGATGAGCTCTTTTTAGTAGTATCGAGGCATTCCATATTATTTATCAAGTTTGGCATCTGCATTTTGATTCTTAATCGATAGATGTAGATGTTTTCATAAGATAAACATAATACCATCTCGTGGGTGCCGTAAGAGGCAAAAGAGTAGTAACTGAAACAGAAGATGGGCAACAGCACCTTCTTAAAAACAAGTAGAAATCAAAAAATGTGGTCGTCAACTCCCCTGCCAAGCGTGCCAACTATGGCCTTATCTCCCCTTGGAAACAATTTTGAAGCCTATGTTCTATATGGCTTTTGATAGATTGTAATGAAATGAATGAAAAAAAGATTCGACGCACGTAGTTATGTGCTAGTTTGTAAAAATGTGAAAAATAAATTTTGTTGCAAGGAAATTATAGATGTAACTAGCTTTTAATAGAGATGTAGCTTACTTTCAAAAACATTGCTAAGGGGTGAAACAAGGAAAAATAACCTATTTTCACACTTATAATATGATACTAAATTTAATATGATTTTATTAAAAAGAGGTAATTTTTGAATTAGGTTATTTTCCATGAAGCAAATAAACGTATGTACACTTTCTGCAACTGTTAATTTTATGACATTTTGCAGAGAATAAAGTTGTACAAAGGAATGAATGTAACGCAAATCCTTTATTGTCTACATTCAAATATTTTTAAAGGAGTTTGTGTATCTGGGTTCAAAGTTTACAAGAGATGGAAAGTGTGAGAGTGATATCGAAAGAAGAGTGAATGCAGGAAACATGGTGAATGGAGCTTTGCACTCCTTTATGAGCAGTCGGAAGGTGTCCAACAAGTCTCGTTTGGCTGTGCATGAGGGGGTGTTGGTTCCGACACTCATGTACGGAAGTGAAAGTTGGGTAGCGGTGAGCGTTAAGAAGTATGATAGGAGTTAAACTGAGTGACAGGATAAGAAATAGTGAGATAAGGAAACGTTGTGGTCTGAAAAAAGATGTAGTGACAAAAATTGAGAAAGGTATGCTGAGATGGTTTGGCCATGTCGAGAGAATGAATGAAGAACGATTGACGAAAAAAGTGTATAAGGCGAGTGTGAACGAAAGTGTTGGCAGGGGTAGACCTGGGCGGACATTTCTAGACCAAATCAGGGACGTCTTGAAAAAAGGCCAGGTCAAGAGTACCCTAAACCGTAGAGCAGGTATGAAGGGAATAATGAAAGTGGACGAAGCGAAACATGTATGTAAGGATCGTAGCAAGTGGAAAGAAGTGGTCTCTGCCTACCCCGACGGGAAAGAGGCGTGATTATATGTATTCAAATATTCTTAATCTACCACGTGGTGTAGACACATCTTAGCGAACAATGACCAAGAACCATTGACATAATGTGTTATCTGATTGCAAATTTCGGATTAGGAATTCGTAATCGAAGTAAACAAGTAAAAGTATCTGGGAAAGTATGTGGATAAAATTTAGTGCATCTTAAAGTGTTCCAACGATAAACTGAGTGTATCAAAAATTACAACTAATGTTACTTATATTAAAAGAGTTACGTTTTTATTTTCGAACTATTTTAAATGCACGAAGTGCAGTAATAATCATTTATGAATTTAATTTAAAATAAGTCGACGTCACGCGTTGAGTCCGCAACGCGCATGGAAATATATGTACTTACGCGTGACGTCAACTTATTTTATTTTACTATAGGAGTACAATTGACAGACGAGCACACAGTCCAAGCAGACTATCAGAAGTGCATTGCTGAACTTTTTCGTTGTTTTTTTTTTTAGAAATATTAGACATTTTATTATTACAGACACGGCTTTTCTACAGATTTATTATATGCATAGATTTTAGATAAAAAACCTTATAACTGTTCTAAAATGATTTGTAATTTAATAATATTTTATTTACGCATTTACTCATGTGTTTTTCAGTTTTATCATCGGGCTACAACGAAGCTGCAGTAACTGCTTTAAACAAGACCCAGATTCTGGAGTTTTGTGGCGCTAACTTTTTACCTAGCGCCGATGCTGGCGATGCTTTGCAAACTCAACCGCCTGAGAGGATTCAAATGATAGCTGGTAAGTGTAGTATAGTGGCGGTTTAAGAATATCCGGGTGTCATAAAAGGTGACAGAGGAAAACAAACCTTGCGTCTTGCAGTATCGTTTTCTTAATAGGAACTAGAAAATAAAAAACTTCGGTTGCAAACACGAGGCATGAGTTACCACTATTAGGAAGGAAAAATGAGGCAAACTATCAGCATATATTCAGCATTGACAAACAAAGCAACATGAAGCTTCTATTTCACGCTGGTATTCTGTGAGAGCTTGATCCTTCCCTAGCGAGCCAACCCTATTATAGCTGCATCGCTTTACTATGTATAAGTTACGCCTAACAACTTTATTACATCATTTCCCACGTTCCTTCCATATTAAGGACCATTAGGTTCACCGTGAAAGATAAGAGTATAAATATACATACATACATAAACACTCACAAAGGTGACAGCCTAGAGGCGTAGGCAGAGAATATGGACTTCCATTTGGCACGATCCTGACACACCTCTCTCGTTTCCTCCACATCCATATACCTACGCATACACGCTCGTCGGTTAAAGTTACTCTTAATTTGGCCTATTTTCAATATATCGCCAATTTGGTCGATAAACTTTCGCCTATGGTGTCCCTTCCCGACTCTGCCGTTCACCTCTGCAACATAAATTTGCTTTGTCACTCTTTCCTCATTTATTCTTTCTACATGACCAAACCACCGAAGCATTCCTTTCTTAATCCTGGTCACAACATCATCTTGCAAACCACACTCTTCTCTTATCAAACAATTTCTCATCCTGTCATTGACATTCATCCCTAACATACTCCGCATTTATTTTACTCTCGTGCTTCTTCTGCAACACCCAACTTTCACTACCATACTAAAGTAGGGACTAACACAGCATTGTACATTGCCATATGTGCCTTTTTGGACATATTCTGACTTCCCACAATAATTTATTGTATTTAATTTCAATTTCAGGTATATACTTAGCGTGTATAGCTGGTGCTGCACTCATTGTCGCAGTCGGAGTGGATTCTATGAAAAGGTGTTATTCTTTTGCTTATTGTTTAAGCCATGGCTTTTATTTCACAGATTGATTAAATTTCTGATGTCTGTGGTCATAATCAACCTGCAGGACTTATTTAATCATTAGTGAGTACAACTGAGTTTTTTTATAGGATAAGGGTGTCAAACGAGCACACAGTCCACCTGATGGTAAGTGGTTGCTCCGGCTCATAGATATCTACATCTATCCTCTATTACAAATCCAAATTCAAATGTGTAGTCACCCGTGAGGACTAAGATTGAATGCCTCATTTTCAGTAAAAAGGGTCTCCGGTTCTCTAAACTCACCATACAAAACACAGCAGCGTTAAGCTGCTATTTTACGTTGGTATTCTGTGAGAGCGTGGTCCTTCCCCGGTCGAGCCGACCCATTCGTGCTACAACTATACTACTAATATAGCTGCAGCATGGCTCTACCACGTACTAATTTATGTTTATCTAAAACAGGTATGAAAATGGACGCTCTGAGCCCGGCTCAGGTCAATCTACCTTATCACTCCTTGTTGTCACGATGAAACTGTTGATAGAGCCCGATCAATTGATGCTTACCATTATAAGCGTATTCATCGGCCTACAGCAGGCGTTCTTTGGAGCAGATTTTGCAGCTGTAAGTTATCGAATCGAAGAAAAAAAAATAGAATAAAACAATGTTTTTTATAGATGACCATAGGTCTACATCTATCATCGATTAAAAATTAAAAATGCTGGTGCGATTTCACCTCGATGACTAAGATGGAATGCCTTGTTATCAGTTAAAAAGGTATCTTGTTCTCATCACTCGCTCAGTAATACTAGTATTCTGCTATTTTGCGCTGGTACTGTAAGAGTAAGATCCTTGCCCGGTTGAGCCGACCCATTCGTGATACAACCATAACAACAATGTAATGTCCTCTAGACTGAATTTCATTCACGGCGATAAGTCTGTGGCGGCGCTGTCGTCGCGCCACAAGCGAAACACATCGAAGCCTAAATCGCGCTAACAAAGTTCCGAAGTTAAAGCAGTATATATAGAATAGCTCCGAACTACCACTCGGAGCGTTGGTCGCTCCCCGGGCAGAACACCTTGCCCGGCGGGAGATCTCCCCTTTTCCTTCCACCCGCCACAAGTCTCATCTGCGCTGGATAATTATTGTGCTAGAGTGTATGCGCAAGTTCAGATACACTCTCTCTTCTTTTACTTTCATAGTAAAAAGGGACGCCTTTACCTGCGTTTCGGGGCACCTGGGTGAAAATCAAAAATTTCCTGACTCCGGGTTGCGAGAGAGCGTAGTTGAGCCACCTATGGCTCTAAACCCCCTTTTGATACATTAACTATCCCATATTATATACCCGTGGATGTGGAGGCGACGGAAGGAAATAAAAAGTGCGACTTTCTAAGCGTAGTAACAATCGCAAATATCCCTCTTATGAGCCAATATTGGGGAGGCCTGTGTTCAGTATTGGACTTTTGATAGGCTGTAAAAAAATAAGAAGAAAGGGGCACTGAATCATCATATATATTTTTATCTATGACATTAACAGAATCTAGAAAGATGGCTTCGGGGGCCGCGTTCAATCGGGTGACACTAACGGGGCTAGTAAAGCAGTAGAAAGACTAAGGTTATGTTCGCGGACCTCAAACCCTCAGTTATCATAGAACTTTCATTAGCGCTGTTAGTGATTGGTCACTGTAGGTATCTTCAAGAAATAAAATCCAGAGTATTTTGCAACAAAAATACAATAGTTAAAGGAAAACCTTCTTTATGAAATTTATTTTATATCGCTAAAATGTCTTGTTTCCCAGGCGTTTGTTTCATGCGCCATCGGCACGGGTACAGTTGGCTTTGTAATGATGACATACGGCGCTGCAAACGCAATTGGATGCGTTGTTTCAGGATACTTAACTAAGGTTTTTGAAATGTAATATAATACTATAATATACTAGGTTAACCATATAACGGCGGTGTAAGAATAGCAGCATATTTTTGAAAACAACTCAAAGTAATAAAAACTGAGGTAGCCGACCCGCCTGCCAAACGTAGAAACAATGGCAAAATTGGATTATTCCGTTTATATATACCCTAAAAAATGCAACCTAGAGTGGATACTCGGAAACGCGTGTTCATCTATAGGTATATATAATTAGAATTCGTACATATTATTTATCTTCCGATTTTCCACCTCAGCTGTGTAAAGAACATGATAGAAACTGGCCAAAGATACTTAGTAGACATATATAAATATTTAGTTACATACTCCTTGTTTGAAAGGTTAACGCTGAAATAAAAGAAGTACCTCACAGGATTACAGATTCATTGGAATCATGGCATTAAAATAATTCAAAATGCAGTTAAAGAGAAACATCCGATAGTAATGTGTTTGGAGTGCTTGCAAAAAACTTCTAGTTCTCCGCTAACATATCTATTGAGAGAAAAATTAGAAAATGATTGTAAATGTACATTAAATGTGACGAATTTATCCAGGATATCAAATTACGTCTACTCAATAATGAAATTAATGTTGTAGATTGTCTGGACATATTGCAGAATTAATAAATTAGGTAATAACAGTATTTAAAACGAGAGAGTTCAATTTGATTTAAACGCAATACGTAATGCATGGACGGTAACGGTAATATTGTTTTATTATTAAGTTAACAATAATTAATAAATAAAGTCTATGTGTTGAACTGTACTTGGGGTGAAAAGTCGGAAGAACAAATAAAAGTGAATTCCGATTATCCACCACAGACTGGGTGGATAAATGAGCCCGCGTTTCCAAGTATCCACCCTAAGGTTGATTTTATACAGTGGATAACCCGCAAAATCCCCTATGAGGAGGTAATTTACGGAGGAGATCTATGTTCAGCATTGAACCTATAAGGCTTTAAGGGAGGACTCCTTTTCTGGCTCAAAGTTTGTCAGGGTACGTCTTGCCTTCAAGCAGCGGTGCATGCACTGATGTGTTCCGGTGTGAAGGATATAGATAGTAAACATATTTATGTATTTATTTACAGCATAATTACAGATTGAGGCATTCTGTATTAAACCGCGTATCCACCAAAAATATTGACAACAGTTATGTTTCCAACTGTTTCCAACAAGCGTCTCCACCGAGGGAACAAGTGTATTCCTTTGATGTTGCCACCGAAAATGGAAACAAGTTTTGTTACCAACTGTTGTGTTAGCAACAAAACTTTGGTGGAGACGCGGCTTTAGTCCTCAGAGGTGACAACTCATCGGCAGCTTTGTATTCGTAGCCTTTTTTGTTTGAGGGAAGTTTCATGTATTCATGAATTGGCAGTAGCCACTTACTGCCACGTACTGGGTTGTAAGTACGTCTCTCATTTTATTTTTTTTTTTAGATAAAATTAGGGATTATTATTTTTAATATTATTTAGTAATGAGCTGATTATTACTGATTGCATTATATGGATCTTATAGATATCAGTCGCCGACTCGACTTTTTCTGTCATCTTCCTCATCAGCCTGTAAAAAAGTCCGTTACTGGACATGGAACTCTTCTTTAATACAAGGATTGACCTTAATCGACACGCTTGACAGGCGAATGGCTGATCTTGACAAGTGGATGAATTTTAACCTTTTTATTAAAACAAATATATATTGAAAAGGACATATTATATATATTCAATGCCGCTTATATCCTGAAAAAATAATAATTTACATGTAATTTCATGTATGTATCTTTGTTCTTTCTATCTTTATCAGCCCTTTTAAGCTCACCACTGGACGCACGCATATGCTACTAAAAGCAAATTGTTGGTTGCAAATGATTTAATACATGCATTTTTATGCAGATTTTAGTCGAGCATATATGTTCTTGAGTACGTGATCTTATAAAAAGTCGAGCATGGTTTCCGCTCTGTCTATCTTCTTTGTTGGTCTGTGACCGATAAATTAAACTTTCACGGTAGTCCCGTGTGAATTTTAATCAGATCATGATAATTGTGGCAGGTTTATATTTGTTTCAAATGTTTTAAATAATCAAATTATGCAGGTTACCGGCCGTTTACCCCTGTTGTGTACAGCTGCCGTAATCCAGACTGGACTCTTCGTGGCTATCTTAATATGGAAACCGCATCACAACGAAGCGTACGTGCTGTACTCGATAGCCGTGCTGTGGGGTCCGTGTGACGCTTTGTGGGTGGTGCAAATTAATTGTAAGTAATACCACTGTTTTTTCATCTACTGATAACTCAGTTGGAATAAATATAATGGATTCTTAACTACCAACAAAGCTCCCAGAAAATCTGGTATTATGTTAGATGAGACTCTTTGGGAGAATGGGCCTGAACAGTTGAGTTGCGCTTGCGCATAAAATCCGGTTGCGGCGCGACCGTTTCTTAATGTCAGGTGCCTGGTTATGGAGGTTAGCGGAATCCGAAGCATAGTTCTCCGGTGTCGGCGTCGGTGTCCCCGTCACCTTAAAGAACCCAATTTCTCCACAACCTGGGTATTGATAGACATAGGAACGAACAAAATAATTTATTCTTGTGTCTACCGATCGCACAGCGGTGATCAGGAGACAAGTAGAATATTACACACCTTAGTGAAGCCTCTGATGTGGCTTTAAATCGGTACCCTACTGCACAGTTGGTTTTTCTGGGGGACTTTAAGGCCTGTCATCAGGACCAGCTGTTCCCATACTAGAAAACCTACCACGATGGGAGGGAGGCGTGGAATTTTTACTTGTCGCTGGGGCTGTCTCGGCTTATACAACAAACGACTAGGGTACCCGATGTGGATGGGCACACAGCCAACTGCCTCGACCTTCTGCTGACAACCTATCCGAACAGGTACGATGTTCAGGTTACCTCACCCTTGGAAACTTCTGACCATTGTCTGGTGAAATCTGTCTCAGTATATTTCCCACTTAACTACGATTCCCTAGGTGTGCAGCGAATGTGGCGATACAAGTCGGCAGATTGGGATGAGATGCGGCATTTCTTTGCATCTTATCATTGGTGGCAGGTTTGTTTCACATCTGACGATCCATTGAACTCGATATCATTACCGATGTGATACGTTAAGCAATGGAGTATTTCATCACTTGCTGACGTGTCAGTTGGTGGTAAAGTGTGCCCATAGTTCAACGCTGAGTGCGCTCGTGCTGAAAAGCACAAGCATATGGCGTACTTATCGTGGGTCGATGCTCGAGACCGCAAAGCTCCGCATGTTAGCCATAAGAAGAGTGCCTTTAACCTAGCCGCCAAGTCCTGCAAAAAGGCATTACGGCAAGTCAGTTTCGACCACATTAAATGCATCGGTGCAAAGCTCTCTGTCAAAACATCTGGCAGTAGAGCTTTTTGGTCTCTCGCCAAAGCGGTTGAGAGTAACTTCTGTCTTCGTTGTTCTCCGGTCTACACTCCCTCTGCTCGTAAAACCAGATGGCGCACTGGCGCGTGCGGCTAAGAAGAAAGCGGTCTTATATGCTTCTCTTTTTTTTGAGATTTGCGTCTGGGCAGTAGTACCAGCGTACCACCTCAATTACCTCACAGTGATACCTCTATGTCAGAGGTCTATATTACCAATAAGGAGCTTCTTAAAACCTTGCGAAGTCTAGACATAAACAAAGCTAGTAGACCTGATGGTATACCAGCTATATTACTTAAGATCTGTGCGCCTGTGTTATCTCCTGTGTTGGCTTGTTTTTCCATCTCTCATTCAGGACTGGGATAGTACCAAAATCTTGGAAGCTATCCAATGTGCAGCCTTTGCCTAAAACTGACAGCAGTTCTGACTCTGCCAACTACCGGCCAACTTCAATTACCTCATGGCATACCTTGAGCAAAATGATCTCCTCAGTGACCACCAGTACGGGTTTCACTGAAACTAATCAACTGGGGACCTTCTAGCGTATGCCACTTACATATGAGGAGAAGCCCTCGAGAACAGTGGGCAATATCTACTGCATATTAGCCTGCTTCACATTTTTCGGAAGTTACTGCCGTGGTCGAAAATTACCAAGATGAAAACCAGATACTTACATAGTCACATTGTTTAAAGTCAGGAAGGTACATTATGCATGCGTTCTTAGATTTTTTTCTCTTTTTCAGCATACTACGGAGTTTTGTTCCCAGGAAGAGAAGAGGCAGCGTTTTCCAACTTTATGCTATGGGTATCTGTGGGATATATTATTGCTTACATCATATCCCCACATTTGAGAATCAGTATTAAGACTTACTTAAATATCGCATTGTTGATAATAGGACTCTCTCTCTACTTCGTTGTAGAATACAGAGATAGAAAAGCGAAGAAGTTAGAAGAGAAGAAAAAAGAATTGCATACGATTGGTTGTGATAATATCGCGTTTGAAAACTTAGATTGATATATGATACATGATAACCTAGATTTAACTGTTGTGAATTTGAGAATATGTAATTAATTTATAAATAATATAGTTTAGTTTGTTAATATGTTTGTTTGTTATTATATAAAAAAAGCTAATAATGTAGAAACGTATCGGACAATCCCATCATTCGTCACTTTTTTCAGGCAAAAATAATGCTAATTGCAACATAGCATTTAAATGTGTTTTTTATTTATTTTATGGACTTAGAAAGTGCTGAGGTGATGATGGCTGAGCGGTGAAGCAGGAGTTACCTTGCAATTCATAGTACGCAAGCATCCCGATTTGATCCCGAAATTCTTAATTGCAATTTTAAGCATCGATTTAACACTAGTGAAACATTTTGATAAAACATCGATCTCAAAACATAAACATGTCAGAAAATAAATTTTAAGAGTATGTAACTTTCGTCAACATCAGTGTATGTTGAAACTGAACCTTTTGTGCTCTAAAACACACTAAAATGGACAGAGGTCTCTGCGGAGTGGAATGTATGAATACTGTTACATTAGTTTTGTACTAATTATTTATTAGAAAAAAGCATTCAATTTTTTTAATTTACACGTAAGTAATTTGTAAAGTATTTTATTAATGAACAAGTTGTGCCTAGAATTCGTTGCAATGTTTTTTTTGTCAGAAACTTTGGCGGACTTTTCATCGTAATCAGATATATATCTGATATATATCTATGTAGTAGAGGTATACAAACGGGATAAACAAAGAAAATATATGTACATTTATTATCTACGTCATCTTTACTCATCAACTCATCACGTGTCCACTTCTGAACATACGCCTTTCCCAAGAAATGCAAAGCACGGTCCGAAGCCACCTGCATCCACCGACAATAAACATGAATGAGAATATAAATTTATATATAACATTACTAGTAAGCTGAAGTGGCAATAGGCCGGTCATATAGCTCGAAGAACCGACAACTCATTGGGAAAAAAAGTTCTCGTACCGAAGACGAAGTGTAGGGTGACCCCCCACTAGATGGAGTGACGTCCTGGTAAGACATGCAGGAACTCGATGGATGCAGGTGGCTCAGGACCGCGCTTTGTGGCATTCTTTGGGGGAGGCCTATGTTCAGCAGTGGACTTGTGAAGGGCTCTAATGAGGATGGTGATGATGATATAACATTAAATAATCATAGGTCATGCGGGTATTGTAGGCAATGAACTTACCGACAAGCTCACATGGGGGGCTCAAAGAGTACACAATATCGACCCGAGCCATTTTGTAGAATCTCAAAAATCCTAGCCCGATTGACCCTTGAAACTCTTTATCACAATAAATCACTTAAGATCTGGTCTGATACACTAGGCTTAAAACATTCTTAAACCTTAATACGGGCTTATGGTCGTAAATTCGCTTCAGAATCCCTGGGATTAAGTAAGAATAAGCTACGTATTCTGGCAAGAACCCTGACTGGACACTGTTGCCATTCAAGTGGCAAAATTAAAAATTTTGTACAACCGACATTAATATAAATAAAATGAAAACATCATCAATGTCGAATATTCGAAGTCAATTAAATACACATTTTTAGGGATAACTCAAAAACTTCTGGTCAGATCTTGATCAAATTTATGGGATGGGACTACAAGAGAAGCATCATTTTTTAAATAAAAAAAAAGAATCATTAAAACTGGTTCACCTAGAAATTTTTTTTGGGGTGACACACATAAAAAGAACTACAAACTGACTCCTGGGCAGAAAGGAAGTCCAACCAACTAGACGAAAAGTCTAAAAAAGAAAAAACTCGTAGAATATTACAAAATAGTGTGTACTTATGCAATGAAATGCAATGCAATCTGCCTATGAAGCATGTCGTATATGGCAACTCCTGCCTACAGCTTCAGAGTCTCATAACCGGAAACTAATTTTTAAAGAAGGCGCGCTGTTAAAGGAGATAAAATTTACAGTGCTTTATTTGCAGAATCGAAAACATCGTCCAAATCAGATTTTTGTATACAACGCTTCCTACTATAGCTTAAAACATGCACAAGGCCAGATCGTATTATACACTGAAGACACAGGGCACCCAGCTAAACGCGTCCAGCAAGCGGTTCCACTGCGTTCAGTACTCGCGCGCGCTGGACTCGCGGCAGCGAGCTGTCTCGATGCACTCGCACTAGTGAGCTGTCTCGCACTCGCACTAGTGAGCTGTCTCGGCGCACTCGCTAGTGCGAGCTGTCTCGCACTCGCACTAGTGAGCTGTCTCGGCGCCCTCGCACTAGCGAGCTGACTTGGCATACTCGCACTAGTGAGCTGTCTCGCACTCGCACTAGTGAGCTGTTTCGGCGCACTCGCACTAACGAGCTGTCTAGGCTTCAACACTATAGGCATAGGCACCAAGTTTGCATACCCCTCAGTGGCTGTTGACATAGGCACAAAATTAACGCGTATCACACAGTCTTCAACACTGTAGGCATAGGCACCAAGTTTGCATACCCCTCAGGGGCTGTTGACATAGGCACAAAGTCAGCATATCACACAGACTTCAACAGTGTAGGCATAAGCACCAGGTTGGCACACCCCTAAGTGGCTGTTGACATAGGCATAAAGCTAGCGTAAATTAGTACCTGAAACCCTTTTCATATTGGATTTTACTTCATACAGTAAAACTACACTACTACAGTCAAAGTAAAAGACATGGTAACAATTACGTTAGATGCACAAGCGTGCACTCAAGTACATCCAACACTGGTTTCACAAAATAGATAACCATAGTAATTTAAGATTGGAATAGATGTAAAAAGTTCCAGGTGCATGAAGCAAATAAATAATCTGGTTAGCAAAATAAAAATATAAAAGAAGGAAAGTTCTCCACATATTTTCATAAGAAACGGAAACTGTGTGACATGACACTCACAAAACATTACACACATTGCAAAAAGGAAGCTGCATGTAGAGGCGTAGGCTAGGGCTGTACGCCAGTAGCAGACAGAGGACGCACCCAGCGTTTCCGCTGCGCGTAGACCAGCAAGCGCCACATGACACAGTGGACGCAGAGCACACGCCATAAGTAGCCGCTATAAGGCAAGCGCACGTAGCTAAAAGAACACACCACACGCCATAATTAACTGCCATAAGGCAAGCGCACGTGGCTAAAACCACATACCACATGGCGTGCCGCAGTCGCACTAGCGCACTAGTCGCGACCAGCAAGCCGCTGCGCCGCATCACGCACTCGAAGCATCAACAGGAGCAGCAGGAGCACCTGAGAGCTCACAGGCACCGTCGGAGTTGTAGTCATCGTGATCTGTGCGAAAACAAGTATTTAATTAACAAGACAACATACACCCTTGCCTATTCACTCATCCATCGCGCATACGAGGCCCTCAAACAGAAATACGCTCTCATACAGAGACTAATATTACGGGAACTGAAGCATGCAAAATTATTTATTATTAAATATGCTCAATTATTTGGAAAAAGTTTTTCAGATGGACCTAGAATATTTATATAAGTACAACACAGAGCATTTATGAGTAGCAAATTAAATTGAATCCAGTTTTAAGTGAGGGAATACTTAGGGTTGGAGGGAATTAAAAAACACCAACATCCATCACGATATGATGCACCCTATAAAAATACCTTATAAAAGTAGATTGACGGATCTTCTAATAGATTAAGCACATAACATGACATTTTACGGTATTCCTCGACTTACTTTAGGTTACGGTTACGCCACAAATATTGGATTATATGAGGCAACAGAGCCATTAAGGCGCAGGTTGAGCAAAATGTCGCGCTAGTCGTTATTTGTGCGGTATTTAGGAGCTATCTACTTTTTATTTAAAAGATATATCAACAAATAAAAAACACATTATATTTCTACATAATCTTGATTCCATAAAAGCTATATCCAATTTTTTTTTAAACGAATAAATATTAATATAATCTCCTTACAACGAAACCACATAAATGTGAAATTATTATTGATAACATGCATCTCCTCGTAAAGTAAGTATTATTTTATTTTGCGATTTACACCAATGGATAGGCAATTTATTAATGAACATTTCTATAGTAAATTTTTTTTCAAAAGACCAAAATTTGATTTTATTAAGAATTTATTTTAAAATCTGGGCATATTCACTGCTCACGGGCTTGCTGAAGTCAGTGAGCCCTGAGCTCTTCGACGCGAAGCCCGTGTCGTTAGAGCGTCGACCAGCACATACACTCACGTCATATTAGTCGATAATAATATTACTTATTAGGTTATTTATAGATAGTATTATTTGTTTGTTTTGGGTATAATTTTTCGTATTAGTTATACATATATTTGTTGTGTTTTTTACTGCGCGATGAAGCTTTTTGCGTGTATTTTCTTTGAAGTAAATGCAAATAAAAAAATGAAGCACCATTAGCATGTAAGGTTCGAATCCATAATTAAAATTTCGACAAATATTATAATTTACACTATAAAAGGCTAATTCAATATTATCACCCAACCACAATATCTTATTAGGTATAGTACCGCCTCGTTGGTCTAGTGGTTGTAGTAGTGCGAGTGCTGATCATGAGGTCTCGGTTTCGAATCCCGGGTCTTGTCAAAAAGTCAGTTATGAGTTTTTGGCCCGTTTTTGTTTTTATTTATTGCTTGTTTTTTCTTCTTTTTCAAAAAAAAAATAATTGAGTACATAAGATGTTCTATACGCCGAATGTCAGAGAGAAAAGCTAGTACATCTTTTGCTAAACTTTAAAATCTAAAACCAATTTTAAAACAGACGAATTGATCATAACTCCCTTAGCTATAAAATAAGTTATGATCTAATTAATGGTATTTATTCCAGTTTATGGCAGCTCTGATTTATATTACGTGGCTGAAATTAGGTACATCTTATTAGGTACGTCAAACCAAATAACAGCCGGGCGGCTGACATTATGCACTCCATACATTTCTTATATTATCTAATTACAGTCCCATTAATTTCCACTAAAAGAAAATAAATAAGTTGTAAATTCAAACAAAAATAACTGCATTACTATGTCTATAGTCATATTCATACAAATCAAAAAGCCTATATATGAGATAATGTAAAGTAAGCATAATTTTACCGGGATCATAACTTGTCAAATAATTAGGAAAATGATCGTTTTTCGTTGCGTACCTGTTTTGATTTTAACACTGTTAGGTTTAAAACTGCGAGGTAATATTTGAATAAATATAGTTTCCTCTAGGTACAAAGAATTTTTTAGATGAAAATATTTGTAGTTAAGACTACTAGAAATCTTATTTATGGAGTAAAAAGGCGAAAAGACTGCAATTAATGGCATGACTGGTATTAGGGGCTTCTACCCTAATTCGGTAAAAAGTATCTAAGTAGGTATTAATATACCTACTTTTTACTATAAACTAAAATTTTTTTAAACTAAATTTAACTAAAAAAACTAAAGTGACCATTTATTTTTTAACTCAAAACAGGACATGGGTTTATTTACACTCTAAAAACTATAACTTTACACAATTAGTGTTCAATATAAAATTATATTCGGTATAGACGGTAATTATTAAATGCAACATTTTTTTTTTTAATTATTAATTACATTTGTCAGTGGATTAAATTTGCTCTAATAAAGTTGGTGATAATTTTAAATAAGAATAAAATTCTGCTTAAGTTTTTTTATTGTTACCTTTGTTATCAACATCGCCTTTAGAACTGGAACCGTAAGTGTTTCTTTCAGACGTCCACAATTTGTTCAAAATAAAAAAAAAATATTCTTTCTACTGGAGCATTTGTACCAGGGAGACATAAAATATATTCGATTAAAAAAAATTATGTTGAAGATTGTTGACTTTGAATACTTCCATCCAACGAGTTACGGGACAATTTTGTGTCCCGGAGCTTTGTTTGGGGACAATGGGACAGGTGACTGAGAAAAGGGACAGTCCCGTTCAAAACGGGACGTATGGTCACTTTAGCTATAAACCGGCGACGGCTCCGTGGCGCACTGGCTTAGCAATCAGTTGCTGCACTGGGGGCCGCGGGTTCGAATCTCGCACGGAACAAGTATTTGTATGGCCTACAAATAATTGTTCCGGGTCTGGATGTTTGTCCTTGTGCAATTTATGTTTGTAAACTGCCTCCACGACTCTCATTCTATATTACTCTCACTCTGCGAAACATCCTATTTATTTATTTATTCTTTATTGCACCAAATATTTGTACAAAAGGCGAGCTATCTATCTATTTACCTATAGTGAGTAGGTATCTTTTAAACTCACAATTTTCAATGCTTCATTTTTAATATATAATTAATTATAAAATTTCATAATTAGATAATATTATATGAGAATACATAACTCTAATATAATGCAACTAATATACCGAATAAAAAATTTGAGATACATTTATCGTTGTACGCTGTGTGTATTTCCATAAAATAGTTTATTGATGTTAAAAAAATACTACGTTCTTACAGTAGGTGGCGCCTTACATATTTCTTACGTGATATTATATTGTAGCGAGTCGGCGCGGCACACCAAATGCTCAAGGTCGTTCGCATGGAGTAGCCCCTTAAATTACGTTTACGAAACTGCGTTAAATGCAAAACTCTACCCTCTACACAACATCAATTAATGGCTGATTTACCAGAGTCAAGGGTTAATCCAGCACCACCCTTTCATCACACAGGTATTAATTATACTAGTTTCGTTGATATAAAATCAAGTAAAGGGCGAGGAATAAAAACTACCAAGGGATATGTAGCAGTTTTTGTGTTTATGGTTACCATAACCATACATTTGGAATAAGTGTCGGATTTCTGCACCTCAGCATTTTTAGGAGCACTTCGTCGCATGGCATGGAGAAGTGGAGCTCCACGTCATATCTACAGTGATAATGGCTCAAACTTTGTAGGTCCTAACAGGATCCTGCAAGAAGAATACCAACAACTTCAGCAAATCTTTAATAGCAACTTCTTGATGGAGACAGGAAATAAAAAAACATGTCAATGGCGCAAGATTTTACTTTGTCTTCTTTAATAGCCAGCAGTATGCTTCAAAATATAAAAACGACCCAGGGGAATCTTCTTGAAACTATAACAGTTATATACCATGGTCAGTTTAACACGCATTTATTAACAGCCGAACAACTTCGAGAAGAACTCCACATAATTTTTAGTCATCTCATCATCATCAAAATATACAACAACAACTTCATAAAATTTATAAACTAGGTTCTTAAGATCGAAGCTAGAATGATGCAAAAATAGCTTATATTTCTCCTTCTGAATAGAGACAAATACAAATTATATAAAATTATAACAATTCGTCACCAGATCGAAAATAATATAGAGATTGAAGCATTTTCCCAATTGCAGAATACATAGTATAGTTTACGAAAGGACACTTATTTAAAAATAACAAACAAGGACTTATATTTATGTTTACATGAGGAGGATGTTTGTTTGTGTCGTATTTAACAGCCCATTTACCATCTTGCAGAATACAAGAATTTTTGTCCATTGGATCAAAAGACAAGTAGATGCAGGATGTATAAGACATCTTGTATAAATAAATGGCTGCCACTGAATAACTCTTCACAATATCTATTCCACTGCTGCAACACATATGATATTAAAAGTATTTGCCCTGATCGAGTTACTGGGGAACGCCTTACTAAAGCAGGAGTGATATCTCTATTGCCTTCAATAAGATGTACGTAACCAATATCTTAAGGAAACCTCAAAATACTAATTGCGAATACGATTTCCATATGTTACTTACGAAAACAGACGATTGTCTTATTTTTAATACACCATCACCGCAACTTGACGATGTTACTGCCCCTATGTTAACAGAAGGAAAAAATGATTATCGATTTGAGTTACCAGAAAAAAAAATCGTTTGGTCTGTGTCGGAATACTTGTATAGAAAATGTTGTCTCGAACACCACAAAAAATGTGAGAAAATAAAATTGTACGTTGATAGATCTGAACAACCTATAAATATGGGAAAAGATTATTTTTTCAACCATTACAAGGATTTCAATAAAGATAGTGTTCAATCGGGTTTATTAATTATACATCTTGTAAAAAAATATTATATCTTACGTATCTATTAAAAAGATGATAAACGTTTTGTTTATTTCATTTTATCCTCCTGTGTCAACCCTACCAAAATAGGTAAAAATTTTGACAGCTCCTTAGAAGCTTTGTCTCTGTACAGTTTTTTTACTCATGTGCTTTAACCGCGACGGATGCGAACTCATTAACATAACATTTAACATAATAACATTAACATTTATCATATCTAAATATTATATTTTTTACTCGATTTTTACTTACTTAAAACAGTTTATTAAACTGATTTAACATAAATTTTAAATTATTATTAAACATTCGTCCAATACCCGAACACCTTGAGATTCTCCTCCCTGCAGCTACCAACCGCATGAGGTCGCTCTACGAACCAATACTACGGCAGATATAGCCAAAAGACAGTTATATGATAATAGTAAAGCTTGTCTAACCTGAAATGACGCGCCCCACTACTTAATTAGTTGATTTCGATGTGTGAAATTGCAAATTTTTTTATAGGATAAGGGTGAAAAACGAGCACACAGTCCACCTGATGGTAAGTGGTTGCTGCGGCCCATAGACATCCACATCTATCCTCTATTACAAATCAAAATGCAGATGCGTTTTCACCCATGAGGACTAGGATGGAATGCCTCATTTCCAGTAAAAAGGGCCTCCGGCCACCTGCACTCACCAAGCGAAACGCAGAGGTAAATCTCTACTTCACGCTGGTATTCTGTGAGGTCGTGGTACCACCTCGGTTCGAGCCGGCCCATCCATACAACAGCAAAGGCTGCCACCTGGCCCTACCACTGTTGGAAATATTAATAACGACGCTTCATCTGTGTTTGAGCGTCGACTGCTCCGCGAACTAGTATGCCTACGTGACGGTCGACTAGTCGCGTGATAAATCCGACAACGCTCTCCTTAGGGAGCCGCGTTGGGGCATTGTATGAAACAAAACGTCCGCTCTCCGTCACCTTCAGGCAATTATGACAAGTTGGACAAAAAATCCAAGAAAAGCCGCTTCTTAGCAAATACGGTCTACAAAGAAATTGAAGTTAAATTATTTAATTATGATGGTATTTCTTCTATTTGTTAATTAATGGTTCAAAAGATATTGTTTTTATTTTGTAATTATGTAGATTAATTAAACCAGATTGATATTCTTTCGAAATATTTATTTTACAAATTAGTATAATTACTACAACAATATGCATGTAAATTATGTAAAGTATCACTATTCACTCATCACCATAGATTCACTTTCATTTGAATCAGAGTCATTAACAGAAATAATAAATTCAAAGTCCATGTCAAAATATTGCAAATACTCTTTTTCTGTGTCTTCAACATGCCGACATGTATTTGCCAACATGTACTATCAATCATTTCGAGTCGTTCATTTATAAGTGACATAATGGATGTAACATTTTGTGAAACATTTTTATTAGCCACGTAGTTTTTTAATACCCCCCCCCCCCCTCCTCCTCCATATCTTTTCAATTGGATTTAGTTCCGGGTGGTATGGTGGTAGTCGTAGAATTTCAAACCCTTTTGATTGAATCAGTTCGTCAATAATGAACCTCTTGAATCTGTCCTTATTTTTTAAAATAAGATCGATTTTTTCATTGATTCGTCAATCTGAATATTTTTTCTGCAAGCCACGTTTGCATGGCTTGCTTATTTGAGTTGGAGTTGGGAGCTTTTTCTAATAAAGCATTGTGGTAAGAAGCGTTATCCACAACGATAACAGCTTTACCGGGAGATTGGGCAGTAATTGTGTGGTGCGCCATTTCTTATAATTATCCAGATTCATGTTGTCGTGATAATCTCCACTTGTGGAGTTTGCTTTATACAACAAACTAGCATTTGGAACAAATCCTTCACATCCACCAGCGTGAACAATTATGACCCGAGTACCTGTAGACAACTTTTTTTGCACTGCTGATACTGCTTTGACTGGTTTTCAGTACATGTTTTGCAGATGTGTTGTATGAACATAACTTTCATCTGTGTATACTATATAGCGGCCCTCGTCACGATATTTTTTTAATTGCCTCAAATATTGAAAGCGTAACATTTGGATATCATGCTTTTCTACTAAAGCCATACGGTTGTCATCTATTTTGGACCACTCGTAGCCCGATTCCTTCAAAATGATACGCAGAGTTTCTATACAACCGTTAAAACCTATTCTTTCTGTTAATACTTGTTTCAGCTTTCTTAACGTTGGTAATTCATTAAATTCTGTATGAAATCTTATCGTTCTGCGAAGTATACCCATATCAAAATCATCCAGGTTAGACTTGGTACGCTTCCTTTTTGGTTTTGAGGGCGATCTAAAAATTTTTTGTGACGTATCATTTGATGTACTAGCTTGTTTCACTTCTTTCAAAATTCGTGTAATCGTAGATTCACTAACACCAACGGCTTGGGCAGTTCGCCATCTAGCGTCAGATAGTTTTTCCACTCCATTTTCCGCTTCATATTTCATTCTGCGGTACACTTTCGCAGTAATTTATTTTGCCTGTAAAATGTATGCATGTAAACCACCATAAAAACAATGCATGATTAAATAAGATTTTAAGCAATAACGTATTATTTTACTTACTTGACTCCGTAAATGTTTTTTGGTCGACATGCTGACGGTACTTTTACAAACGAACGACGCGTGCTCCTACGCTTGAGTCTCACCGGCAACTGAATGACCAATTACAACGGCATTTGTATATGTATTGCGTCCATATTTTAAATTTGCTTGTGTGCGTTAATGCAATAGTGGGGCGCGTCATTTCAGCTTAGATGAGCTCTAGTAATTCGCCGTCAGAAAGGGTTTGTGTCACGGACGTTGAGTATTTACATTTTTCGATCATGTTTGTCTCACCCACCAAAAAGTTGCCTTCCATCATTAAACGGTGGGAAATTTACAGAAATACATTATTATGTTGTTATATAAACATCATGGAGGTCAGACAATCTGCAGCCTTTTAATGAAGGAAACAGATTTGGGCAAAGCTACTTATGTGTTGTTGTGAGTATTCTCGACGTCGCTCTCTGCGTCTTGGTTTATAGTGTACCGCCAAAAAACGCGACAAGCATCAATACGACTATCGTTGGGCTTACACCATCTCAAGGTCCTCCATACAATGCCAGCAGACTACACTACCCGCATACCTCCGCTCATACGCTTTAAGCTGCCATTTTATGCTGGTATTCTGTGAAAGAGTGGTCCTACCCCGGTCGAGCCGACGCATTCGTGCTACAACTAATATAGCTGTATCATGACCAAAGACTACAATGTTATATAGGGAAATCATGACTCCACCACGTAAACGTTATTAATGGCTCAAAACGTATTACCGTGTTATTAAAATTCTAAATCGTTATGGCTTTTCCATTACGAGAATACACAGACACGTCCTTCGTGGTTTAAGGGATTTTTCTGTTGTCCTTTAGTTCCACAAAAATCTAGTACCTTATTATTTAGATTTCTGTGTTTAATTCATTCATTCAAAAGCCACTCATTGTTGTATTAGGTCAATAAAATAATTTAATTACAGTGCCTTAAAATCTTTCCATAAATATGTAGCGCAGTATTGCAAAGGCCCTTGCCCAGTAGTGAATTTAATAACGTTAATAATTAAAAAGTCAAGAAATGTCAATTTTTAGTTATTAGCCACTTTCAAAAAAGTAGGAGGTTCTAAATCCTACGCTGTTTCTTATGTTATTTCTTTTATATAATATTATTGTTTCTTTTATCTTATATATTCTTACTAGCTTGCCAGGCAAACGTTGTTCTGCCTTTTCCAACGACCCTTCCTACAAAAATCCTTAAATTCGCAATAAAAAATTTTGATGGTCATTTATCGGGATAAAAACTACCCCTATCTCTCAAGTTGGACCAAAATGCACACAGTGTGCAAAATTTCATTGAAATCTGTTCTGTAGTTTAGGAGTCCATCGCGGACAAACAACGAGACACGTAATTTTTATATATAAAGGTGTTATTTCTTTTATATAATATTATTGTTTCTTTTATCTTATATATTCTTATGTTATTTCTTTTCATCATCATTACAGCCATCAAAAGCCTACTGCTGAACATAGGACTTATTTCTTTTGTCTTATATTTAATAATGTATTTTTATTGGATTATCTTATTAATACACTGCAGAGCCGAATTTAGCCATTGTACAATATGGTATAAAGAAATGAAACTTCGACGATATATTAGTAATCTATTTTAATTTACTATTTAACTTGTAGACAATTATATTAAAATATTTAATAGGACGTACTAACAGATGTCTCGAAAAGATATGAGGTACATTGAATAATATACGTGGTAGAGCCATGCTGCATCTATATTATGGTTGTAGCCACGCTCTCACAGAATACCAGCGTAAAATAGCAGCTTAACGCTGCTATGTTTCGTATGGTGAGTGTAGAGAACCGGAGACCCTTTTTACTGGAAACGAGGCATTCCATCTTAGTCCTCACGGGTGACAACGCATCTGCATTTTGACTCTTAATCGAAGATAGATGTAGATGTCTATGGGCCACAGCGACCACTTACCATCAGGTGGACTGTGTGCTCGATTGTCACCCTTATCCTATAAAAAAAAAATTAATTGAACAGTCTATGAACAAACAGTAAACATACGCATTAGGTCGTGTGAAGCACTCGTTCTGTCGAAGCTAACTTATGCGGATACATTATTTGATGAATGTTTGCTCGCTAGAACCAAAAGATTAATACAAAGTGTTCAAACTGCCTGCGCACGTTTCTGCTTCACAATCCCTAAGAGATCACACATAACCCGATTTTTAAATCGACATGACCTGATGAGTATGGCCGCTCGACGTACCCTCCACCTTGCGTCATTGCTTTTTGGAGTAATAAATACCGGGGAACCATCATACTTGTTCCAAACGCTCATTTTCTCGCATCGTACGGTTAGGACATCATCAAGACTAAGCATCACACAGCTGCCTTCCGTGGCAGTTTCAGCTTTGCTGCCACTAAGTATACCCCCACCGATAAGAAATAGCAGATCAGTTGCCACTTTCAAAACTTTATTTAAAAAGTTTCCGATTTCAGTACAAAAATCCAGGAAATAGGCATAAATGGTATGGTTCATACACTCTCGATGCTAGCGCCGTACATGCACCCACAAACGCACGTACTCACTCACTCACGTACGCCTGCACACATCCACTCTCTCTCTCACACACACACACACACATACACATACATTTTATTTTATTTTTTCTGTATTTATACCACGTGTCGTTATCTCTACACTATCAATGTATCACTCGTACATGGAATTTTGACAGATTTGTTCATTTTATTTTGTCTTTATCTTATATTTTTGCTTATATTTTTCTCTTGCTGTTGTTTGTCATCTGCCTCACACTCCTGGCTCTATTGAAAATCAGCGATACGAATTGATGTATGTATATCTTTAATTCGTGAGTTAAAGCTGAGTGGAGACCATTTTGGTGCATATTACGTTATTCCTTTTTTATATTTTTGTTAAGTTAAAAAAAAAACTGTTTTACTTGATTTATTTTTGTCTGTTATAATTTATATGCTAAATAAACTTATTTGTTTCTTTTCTTAGAAGGAGGCTGGGTACTAGCACCTGCTTGGGATCATTAATAAAATTAAAAATAAACCCAAGCATACCACTGCAAGACTTCAAGACACAGTAAGTTCATTCTGCGTAGATCGGACCAAATGTAATAATTAAAAAGCTGAAGGTACTCCAGATTAACTCTGACATCAGGACGTCAATCACCTTAGTACCCCGTGATCATGGGTGCTGGAAAGTACTAGAAACGTCAGGTATTAAAATTAAGCAAATTAAACGCGATAAAATCCGTAAATGTAGTTTTATACAATGCGTAGTGTTCGCGTAAATATAAGAAATCACTATTACTTGGCTTAACAAAACAAACGTACCTACATATAATTAAATATATTGATAAATCCAATTGTGCATGCCTTAAGCGTATTAAAAAAATTACGTATAACATATACGTAATACGTATATGTATAATATACCTAATTTTTAAAGTAGTTTAATTACACACAAGTTTTCACTAAAAACCTTATAATTATTACTATACTTCCAATTTTCCGATCATTTAATGTCAAATTTTAATTTAAAAAAAGCTTGGAAAATCCAAAAATGCACGACTTATAATACTCATTTGATCGTGATAAAATTAAATTTTTTTTTAATTCTATTCGTCGAAGAGAACCAGTAGCAATCACCGAAGTACACTTTCAGTCACTCTATCAATTCCGGAGGTAAGGTCTCATTATAACTAACAAAACGAGTCCAAACTCGACACATGTAGTTCTCCTCGTCGAGGAGTTCCTGTAGCAGTGATCAAAGTACACTTTCAAATCACTCTATAAAATCTGGAGGTAAGGTCTCATCATAACTAACAAAACGAGCTTAAACTCGGCACATCTAGTTGTCGTTGTCGAGGAGTTCCTGTAGCAGTCATCAAAGTACACTTTCAAGTCACTCTATCAAATCCGGATGTAAGGTCTCATCATTACTAACAAAACGAGCCCAAACTCGACACATGTAGTTCTCCTCGTCGAGGAGTTCCTGTAGCAGTCATGAAAGTACACTTTCAAGTCACTTTATCAAGTCCAAAGGTAAGGTCTCATCATAACTAACAAAACGAGGCTAAATTCGGCACATCTAGTTCTCCTCGTCGAGGAGTTCCAGTAGCAGATACCGAAGTACACTTTGAGGTCTATAAAGTCCAAGACGTATAATTAAATTTATATATAAATCCTGCGTGCTTTTAGGGAAACAAAATATTTTAGTAAAAATCTTTCTACGGCAATCTTTTTCGCTGCAAACAAGCGATAAACCACTGACAACAGCTGCCGAGGTCGGAATGACGAATGACGAAGTCAGACAGTGTATTTACAAAAATAAATTAATACATGGCTCACAAGCCACCGAAAATTTCATCAGTTTTAGCCGAAAAAAAATAATTATAACTAAACAAAACAAAATTAAACTGCCATTTACATTCCATAGCTTCCCAGATGATCGATGAAGAGTTTTAAAAATAAATTGAGTTGAACGATTGATATATTCAAAAGTTATCGTGTTTACGAAGCCATGCGGACTTGATAAATCCACACCATAAACCCCTAAAACCGCTTTCTTATGTTAAGATAGCAATTAATCGATTTAAAAAAAATATTTATAAATTCAACAATCATTTATCTTTCTGTCAATGTGCTTTTTATAGTATTTGTATGTATATATATGATTTCTAGATACGATTTCATGCGACAAAACGTCGAAATCTTAATTTTTAAGCCCTAACAGAACATACCTGAGCGCTTTGCGCTTACGGCATGCAATAATACTTAAAACGCTAAAACGACGCGGCGCGAACATGTTCCCGGCTGGGCCCTCTCCTTCTGTCACCAACCGGCATGGTGGAGCCATCCCAGGATTTTTCGTAAGATGGCGGGGCAGCCTTTCATAAGTGGCTGGCTCATTAATTGGGCCCCCAACTATCTACGGTCGGCCAGCGGTGCAACCGTGCTTCGGATCCCGCTAACATCCATAACCATAACTGTCCAGACCCATTCTCCCTAAGAAATGGGTTCACCTAACATCATACCGGAACAGGATTTGCATCATTTGGCGGTATGTCTTTGCCAGGTGGGTGGGTCACTCACTAGTAAAGGACCAACCTACCACCAGTATGTAGTACTGCTCGTTTAGCACTACCCAGAGGATACGTGTAGGGAATCAGGATTCAAGTAATTCCTACGGACGCGAGCAGCTTCATCCTCCAAAAATTCCATCTAACTCAACAGCGGTGACTTCTGTGCTTGAAGTAGGGTGCAGGTGTTTACCCTGATGCGCAGCTCAGCCTATCCTTCGCGGCTCTTTCGGATCCGCACCGTTAATGCGGTTATGGTGAAGCCACGGGATTAGAGGGGGGTTGGTATTATGAGTCACCGCACTCCCTGTCCTCCGCGGACGATACTTCGTAAGCGGCGGTGCCATAGACGCTGGGGTTAGGAAGGCTTGTGCTTCAGAGCACTCGTTTTTCCTGAGAGGGAGAGTTCCGGGCAGTCTGTTGCACAGGTGGAGTCAGAGGTAACGGTGAAAGCTCGTATTACCTGAGAATTAAAGGGCGGAGAACGTGGTACCGTAGCTCTACCAATATGCGGTGAAGGTAGAGCACTATGGGGATTTCTCATTATTATATTTCTATAGTATATTCTATATTACAGTTATAGTATTTCTATTATTTTGACATAACTAATTAAAAGGTTGCAGGTGTTCAAGGTCAATAACCCTCAGGTTTTGGAGCATCTGTGATATTATCCAAGTGATCTGTTACAAAAATAAATAAGTAAGTACAATAGATACGGTGTTAATTTAAAAAGCATATATTTTCTTAATTTTTATTTATTTATTTATTCTTTATTGCATTCCTTAATCTAAAAGAATACAAAGGGCGGACTTAATGCCTTGTGGCATTCTCTACCAGTCAACCCATGGAGTGGTGAGAATTTGAAGTAGGTGTAGCAATATAGAATAAACACAAAATAGAAATTTATAATTAATTACGGTATATATACATTTTACTAATATATACAATAAATAAACTATAAAAATATATCCTATTTATACATGTATACAAATATAAACGTACATACATAAGCATACATATATTCATACCAACATACATATACAAATAATACATATAAATAACTATAAATATATACGTCTAAAATATAAATGACATAATTTTTCCCGTATGTGTTTTATTTATAGAATTAGGGTGACAAACGAGCACAGTCCACCTGATGGTAAGTGGTTGCAGTGGCCTATAGACATCTACATCTATATTCGTTGGCGATTTAAAATGATCTGCATTGTCAGCCGTGAGGACTAAGATAGAATGCCTCTTTTCCAGTAAAAAGGGTGTCCAGTTCTCTACACTAACCATACGAAACACATCAGCATTAAGCTGCTATTTTACGCTGGTATTCTGTGAGAGCGTGGTTCTTCTCCTGTCCAGCCGACCCATTCGTGCTACAAATATACTATTAATATAGCTGCAGCATGGCTATACCACGTATAAAAATGCTTCCTTATTATTTATTCAATAACGATGAAACTTTGTTTAAAATTTTACGCGCACACGTGAATGTTATAGACAAAATAACACTGACCTCTAATATACAAGTAGTATATAGGAGCTCAGTGCAAAATAGGCATTGCATTGCATTCTGGTCACAACTAGTTAAATAATAAAATACTTCACAAATTGCTTCGATGTAAATTTTTAAATATAGTGTAAGATGCTTTTTGCTAATAAATGCTGCACTACTGGGCACAAACCGCTATTGATTCTTGTGAGTGTGTTTTAGATTACGGAAAGACAGATCACAGTACATGTTGACGAATTTCCCACTAATCTCACCAGCCTCGAACGCATTTAAAAAGTACCTAGCCTTTCGGTTTTCTACAGGATGCATTTCGGCGAGTATGCTCAGGAATTACAGAACTTAATTCCAGGCTATTAAAATTGGCAAATAATTTCTTCGCGTGCATCCGCTCGATAAAATAAAATGATGTGTCTTACCTAGTTTGAAGAGCACCTCCCGCCCTCCCTCAATTGCGTGCACTATCACCGTCACCACTAATCCCAGCATCACTACTCCCAACACCACTACACTAGGAAAGACACACCACCGACGACAACAATACGACACGTGTTTTGCCTCTACACAAGGCATCTTCAGGTAATCTAGACTCTGCGGTGGCTGACCGCTAAGTGAGCGGCGAGCCAAAACAATTCCTATTTATACAGACCGCTTACGCAACCGCTCCCTACTTAAGGAGCGAGCGACTGCGTCATGCGATAAAACATGTGACCAATTACCACTGGACTTACGCAGCCGTTCGAAAAATTAAAAATAAACCGCCGCGCAACACCCGCCTACCACGCAACCAATCGCCAATCACCGTGAGGGTGACAAACGGCCATATTGCGAGGTTGTATGTTATTAGAGAGCAGGCTTAAAGATATTCAAGAGAGGGGAGTTAGAAATTAAATGTTTTTGACGGCTCCGTGGCGCAGTGGCTTAACAATCAGTTGTTGCGCTGGGGGCCGCGGGTTCGAATCCCGCACGGAACAAGTATTTGTATGGCCTACAAATAATTGTTCCGGGTCTGGATGTTTCTCCTCGTGCAATTTATGTTTGTAAACTGCCTCCACGACACAGGAAAAAAATCCTAGTGCGGGGGTAACGTTTTTTTTTTAAAAAAAACATTTGTTTGTTCATTCAGCAGTGCAACATTACTATTATTACTTTTTAATATCTCTAAGTGTTTCAGCACACACAGTCGCAGCCCTTTATTACTCGTATGTAAGACTTTAAAGGAGTAGTCGTTGGCTAGGTTGTGTCCAGCGTCCAAAAATTGTTTAGCAAAATGGGACTTATCGGGATTGCAATTCCTGTACGCGGCTAAATGCTCTTTATAACGTGTTTCGAAATTGCGACCAGTCTGACCCACGTAAACGGCGTGGCATTCGTCACAAACAAGTTTGTAAACACCCGACTTTTGACGAATATCCAACTTATTTTTATTATTACAGATATTCCTAAGAGAATCGTTTGTTTTGAATGCCACATAAACGCCGTTTTGTCGAAGAGTATTAGCTACTTTTCCAGATATGGGGCCTAAGTAGGTCAAACTCCTCATATATCGACGAACAGACGAACAGTCTGCGTGGACATGTTGCATCTCTTTGCATATTTTATCGCATCTATCACGGGGAGTGCTCTCAGGAATTGTTCGGACTAATTCCAGCCGCTCAATTTCACAATCGCACATCGCGACAAAACTCGCGTTACCACCCATACCATCTGGATGATTGGCGGTCCACCACTGTGAGATTTAGAAGAAGTTTTCTCCCTCGCACAACTTCCTTGTGGAATCAATTACCACCAGCGAATTTTCCGGACCGATACGACTTCACGACCATCAAGAAAAGAGCTTACACCTTTCTAAAATGCCGGCAACGCATCTGCATTTCCCCTTGTATTGCGGTTGTTCATGGGCGGCGGTAGTCACTTACCATACTCGTTTGCCCCCTCTTCTATAAAAAAAACACTTTGAGGTTGAACCGCGTACAGAGAGTTGCGAACAACATGCTTTTGTTTCTTTTTAATTAAATTGTTAATGAGATTTTTTGAAAAACCGTTAGAGACCGCTATTTGATAAATCATATTAAGCTCTTTTAAATAATTTTCTTTACTTAATGGGACAATGAACAAACGATTAATGTAACAATAAAAAGCGGCTAATTTATGTTGCCACGGATGACACGATGACGCGGGAATGACCGTGTCAGTATGAGATGGCTTTCGATAAATTTGGAAAACATGTGACGATTCTTTTCTTGTTATTGTTAAGTCGAGGAAATTAAGGGAACAATCTTGTTCCAATTCAAGTTTAAATTTAATTTTGTCGTGGACTGGATAATTATGTCATCTACATATCGATAGTAATATAAGATATTTTGATTGAGAACTATATGTTGTTTTTCGAAATGATCCATGAAAATATCCGCCATAAAGGGACGTAGAGGGGTCCCATAGCTAACCCTTCTTTTTGTAGATAGAAACGGTTATTAAGCCGGAAATAGTTTTGTTTCATACAGAGAGAGGTTAAGTTAAGAAGATCATTTGTTTCCCCGGGATGTAGACGACGTTTATCAAAGAGATCTGCGAGTATACGCAAACAGTCAGAGGATGGGACATTTGTGAAGAGACTATCAACGTCTAAAGATAACAATATGGATTTAGGAGGAATACGAATATCTTTAATTTTGGAAAAGAGATCTAAGCTATTTTTAAGGCTGTAAGTAGGGTTTAATCCAGATTTCTCTCGAAGTAGGAAGTTTAATTTTATAGCAAGGAAATAAGCTGGTGCACCTATATATGAGACAACTGGACGAATAGGAACATGTTCTTTATGTGTTTTTGGTAACCCATATAAAATGGGTGCTTGAGGATTCATTGGAACAAGACTGCTCCGAGACAATTTTACAAACGGCTGCGTAAGTCCAGTGGTGATTGGTCATTGAGAGTTGGTTGCGTCACCGGTCTGTATAAATAGGAATTGTTTTGGCTCGCCGCTCACTTAGTGGTCAGCCACCGCAGAGTCTAGATTACCTAAAGATGCCTCGTGTGTAGGCGAAACACGTGTCGTATTGTCGTCAGTGGTGTGTCTTTCCTAGTGTAGTGGTGTTGGGAGTAGTGGTGCTGGGATTAGTGGTGACGGTGGTAGTGCACGCAATTGAGGGAGGGCGGGAGGTGCTCTTCAAACTAGGTAAGACACATCATTTTATTTTATCGAGCGGATGCACGCGAAGTAATTTTTGCCAATTTTAATAGCCTGGAATTAAGTTCTGTAATTCCTGAGCATACTCGCCGAAATGCATCCTGTAGAAAACCGAAAGGCTAGGTACTTTTTAAATGCGTTCGAGGCTGGTGAGATTGGTGAGAATTTCGTCAACATGTACTGTGATCCGTCTTTCCGTAATCTAAAACACACTCACAAGAATCAATAGCGGTTTGTGCCCAGTAGTGCAGCATTTATTGGCAAAAAGCATCTTACACTATATTTAAAAATTTACATCGAAGCAATTTGTGAAGTATTTTATTATTAAACTAGTTGTGACCAGAATGCAATGCAATGCCTATGTTGCACTGAACTCCATATATACTACTTGTATATTAGAGGTCAGTGTTATTTTGTCTATAACATTCAGGTGCGCGCGTAAAATTTTAAACAAAGTTTCATCGTTATTGAATAAATAATAAGGAAGCATTTTTATACGTGGTATAGCCATGCTGCAGCTATATTAATAGTATATTTGTAGCATGAATGGGTCGGCTGGACAGGAGAAGAACCACGCTCTCACAGAATACCTGAACACGATGCACGTGAAGTAATTTTTTTCCAACTTTAATATAATGGACTTCCGCAAAGTAACGCCTGATTCTATTAATTAATTCCAGGCCTTAGGCCAGTCTCCGCCCTTTCGTTGTCGACTTACCATACATTCGAACCAAACGGTTTTTTACATCGTTCGTCATGCGTACGGCAAAGAAGTGGAATAAGTTGCAAGCATCTATCTTTCTATCCGATTACAATGTGGGTGTCTGCAAGGCAAGAGTGAATAGGCTTTTGTTACGTCAGTGTGCTTCACCATCTTCTGCTACATCACTACTTACCATCAAGCGGGATTGTAGTAAAGAGCTAACTTAGAATAGTAAAACAAAAATTATATACAAAATATTTTTATTTTCTAGATATTGAGATTTTCAGATCTATGTTTTCTCATACTGGTTTGCAAATGGTAAATCGATTCTAAAAATTGCGGTTGGGAATTTCGGGATCAAAATTGGAGTGCTCCCGTATTATGGAAATTTAAGACGCCCTGAGTTACCGTTCAGTCGTCATAATCACATGCTATCAAAGTCTACAAATAGATTAACACATTTAAATGCAATTTACATTATTTTCACCTTAGGAAAGAAATGAGAAATAATGGGATTGTCTGTCACGTTGTTACATGATTAGCATCTTTATATAATAACGAACGTATTATAATTTAAAAATGTTGGTAAAAAATTAAACTATTCAATTATTTATAAGTTTATCACATATTCTTTAAGATTATGTCAATCTTAAATCCACGTTTATAAGATCAATCTAAGTTTTGAAACGCGATATTATCACAACCGACGTTCTGCAATTCTTGATTCTTCTCTTCTAACTTCTTTTTCGCTTTTCTATCTCTGTATTCCACAACGAAGTAGAGAGAGACTCCTATTATCATCAATACGATGAGTACGTAAGTCTTAGTACTAGTTCTCAAATGTGGGGATATAAGGTATGCAACAATATATCCCACAGATTCCCATAGCCTAAAGTTTGCAAACGCTGCCTCTTCTCTTCCCGGGAACAAAACTCCGTAATATGCTGAAAAAGAGAAATAAATCTAAGAACACACGTATAAAATTCCAGACCCAAAACTATAACTTATAACTCTTTATCCTGGCCGATTTTTGACCACAGCGACAAATTAATTTCACCTGATGGTGAGTTCTTTAACCTCGATTAAGTATTAAAATGCATATGCGGTGCCCCACCCCTGAGGACTAACATGGAATGCATCGTTTCTAGTAAAAAGGGTATCAGGTATATTGGATTTAGTAGTATATTGGATTTAGTCCATCAACTTCATCATCATTTCCCCATTAGGGAGATTATAATGAGGATTAGGGTTACTTGCAACAGTTGCCACGCTTGGCAAGCTGGTTAATAACCGTTTATCATTTTGAGTTGTTTTCATTTCAGTTTCCCTCTGTCGCCTCTAACCAACACCTACGAGATGATATATGGTAGTAGAGTCACTCACACCACCCTACACGTCAAAATATAGAATTTGTTAATAAATTGACTACAGCGCCACCTATCGCATCCTCGTCCGTCATTTGTTTCGTCGAGAACCATCATTTCGACAAAACAAATGTATTGTGTCAATAGAACCTCGATCGGTCAAGTCGTTTAGAAGTTAGACGACTACTAACAGTTATTATATACTATAACATGCATCAACGATTATAAATATATAAGACCTATAAAATGCGTTAATAATGATCTATACTGTGAAACATCGATCAAATGAAGAAGACATGCGTCTCACATAGACACCGGAGCGGAAGGGTGTAGTAGGAAAAAAGGCTACCTTTTTTTCCTCATACAGAACTGTCTGTCATTTTGCGCACACAAAGCACCGTCTGTCACAACGAAACTCACACATAACAATTAAAACACCTGATGGTAAGTGGATGCTGTGGCCCATAGACATTTACATCCATCCTTGGTCAAAATCAAAATGTAGATGCGTTGTCACCCCTGAGGTGTGAGGACTAAGATGGAATGCCTTGTTTCCAGTAAAACGGTTCTCCGGTTCCCTACACTCACCATACGAAACACAGCAGCTCTAAACTCTTAATTTACACTGACATTCTGTGAGAGCGTGGTGCCTACCCGAGCGGGTAGCTGCCATACACGAAGGGGTTTGGCTCGACAGTTATAAATCTACTTTAAAGTCATCTAAATTGAATTTTGCACGGCTAAACAATAATCTATGAGTTATATAGTAACTAAAAAAACAAATACTTAACTAAACTAACTAACTTAACCCTGTAGTGGCAGTGTAATAATCATCATTACAGCCCTTCACAAGTCCACTGCTGAACATAGGCCTCCCCCAAAGAATGCCACAAAGCACGGTCCTGAGCCACCTGCATCCATCGACTTCCTGCATATCTTACCAGGTCGTCACTCCATCTAGTGGGGGGACGCCCTACACTTCGCCTGACGGTACGAGGCTACCACTCGAGAACCTTTCTTCCCCATCGGTTGTCGGTTCTTCGAGCTATATGGCCGGCCCATTGCCACTTCAGCTTACTAATCCGTTGGGCTATGTCGGTCACTCTAGTTCTACTGCGGATATCCTCATTTCTGAGTTTATCACGCAGAGAAACTCCGAGCATAGCCCTCTCCATAGCTCGCTGAGCGACCTTGAGCTTCCTCATCCGGCCAGCAGTGAAGGGCCACGTCTCAGTTCCGTATGTCATCACTGGCAACACGCACTGGGTGTCTCGTTTTCAAGTTTTGAGGTATACCTGACGAGAAGATGTGCCGTAATTTCCCGAACGCTGCCCAACCGAGTTGAATCCGTCGATTGACCTCTCGGTCGAAGTTGGACTTACCTAGTCGGACTATTTGTCCCAGGTAAACATACTCGTCAACAACTTCGAGCTTAGTGTTCCCAACAACTACCGGCATAGGTGTGACATGGACATTAAACATGATCTTTGTTTTGTCCATGTTCATCTTAAGACCTATCCGTTGGGAAACATTATTGAGGTCATTGAGCATAGTGCTTAGGTCCTCCAGCGATTCTGCCATAAGGACTATATCGTCGGCAAATCGAAGGTGAGTGATGTACTCGCCATTGATGTTGATACCGTATCCTTTCCAGTCCAGAAGCTTGAAAACATCTTCCAATGCAGCGGTAAAGAGTTTCGGGGATATGACGTCACCCTGTCTTAAACCTCTCTGCAATTGGATAGGTTTCGTACTCTTGTTCTGTACTCGGATAGCCATCGTAGCCCTACTGTACAAGCACTTCAACACTTCGATATACCGACAGTCAACCTGGCATTGCTGAAGGGACTGCAGCACCGCCCAAATTTCGACGGAATCAAAGGCTTTCTCATAGTCCACATACGCCAGACATAGTGGCAAATTGTACTCCTCGGACTTCTGTACAATTTGCCGAAGGGTATGTATGTGGTCTATGGTGCTAAAGCCTTTTCGGAAACCGGCTTGTTCGGGAGGCTGGAAGTCGTCAAGTCTGCGCGCGAGACGATTCGTAATGACTCTCGAAAACAGCACGTAGACGCGGCTCAGAAGGGAAATCGGTCTGTAGTTCTTCAAGAGGGCGTTGTCGCCTTTCTTGAAGAACAAGACCACCGCACTTCTGCTCCACGCCTCCGGTGTAATGCCACCATGGAGGACAGAATTAAAGAGCTTCTGAAGGACTTCAAGTACCGGTTTTCCATCCGCTTTCAGAAGCTCCGCTGTAATTCCATCTTCGCCTGGGGCCTTGCCGTTTTTAAGGTGCTGGAGAGCCATTCTAATCTCGCTCAGACTGACGTCCGGGATATCATCGGAATAATGTCGGATAAGACTCGCTCTTGGATCGTTACTCACACTTGCGTGCGGCTCCAACGATGACGTGTACAGCTGCCCATAAAACCTCTCAATCTCACTCAAAATCTCAGGTGCCCCGGAAACGATGCTGCGACATTCTGTCTTCAGCTTTGACAGTTGGCGCTTTCTGGCAGACAGATCTCTGGCAAAGACTTTGGAGCCTTGGTTCCGCTCGATCGCTTCTTCAATACGAGCTGTATTGAAGTTGCGTAAGTCCCGCCGCATGCATTTGGAGATCTATCTGTTCAGTTGCCTGTATGCTGTTAAATCTGTTGAAGAATGTAGCTTCATCTCCCGTCTAACAGCCATGAGATTAAGAGTGTGATCGGAGAGTTTTTGTGTTCTTCTGCGGCGGGTCTTGCAGAACTTAGCTCCGACCGCATGGACAGTTTCCACGAGCTTGTCATTCAAATCGTCCACTTCATTGCAGTCTTCTAGGCACTGAAAACGGTTTTGTAACTCGAGCTGAAAGGTTTCGGGACCTTGGATTAGAGCACGAGGGGGACGGAGCGTTGACTTCATTAGACGAGACCTCTCAACTTAACGTTTAGGTTCAGTGTGCCTCTAACCATTCGGTGATCGCTACCAGTTTTCACCCTCGCGATCACGGAGACATCACTGAACAGTTGTCGTCTGGTCGTCATAATGAAGTCAATCTCATTTTTTGTCGAACCGTCTGGGCTCGACCAGGTCCACTTCCTGTGGGGCCGCTTCTGGAAGAAAGAGTTCATCATAAAGAGTCCCTCTTTCTCCATGAAGTCAACCAACTGCTGGCCCCTTGGGTTCCGTTGCCCTATTCCAAATTTCCCTACTTTCAGCTCACCGTTCTCTCTTGTGCCTAGTTTTGCATTGAAGTCTCCCATTAACACCGTATATTGGGTTTTGGAGGAATGCATGGCTCTAGAGATATCCTCATACATTTCCTCCACCTCCTGATCGGGGTGTGCCGAGGTTGGTGCGTAAACCTGTATGACCTTCAGCGAATACCGTTTGGTGATTCTGAGTATAAGGTACGCAACCCTCGTCGACACACTCTCAATCTTTACAACGTTGTTAACGAGAGACTTGTGGACGATAAATCCGACACCTCCTTGGGACAGATGGTCGCCCTCCCGGTAATAGAGCAAGTTGCCGGATTCGAGGATTACCGTGTCCTCCCCCTCTCTTCGGACTTCGGATAATCCTATAATATGCCAGCGTAACTTGTCTATCTCTTCTTCCAGCTCCACAATCTTCTCGTCAGTCCTCAGGGTGCGTGCGTTGTATGTTGCCAGGTCGAGTCGTCGTAGGTGGCAACCGAACCTCCACCGGAGATTCTTAGCACCCCCTTATTAATAATATCCACTACCTTATATCACCCCGACGCTGTCGTAAGAGGCGACAGAGGGAAAATGAAACGGTAGATGGGCAGCAGTATCTTCCTGATAACAACTCGAAATAATAAAAAACCGCGGTTGCCAACCCGCTTGCCAAGCGTGGCAACTTTGGTAAAATCCCTCCCTGAATCAATCTATGAGGGAGGCATTAGTTCAGCAGTGGTTTATAGACTGTAATGGGTGGATGAATGGATACTGCGACTGAACCATAACGAGATGTACAAATTCAAACCACTAGATTGGTAAGAGGAAGAGGGTAGGTAAGTAGACTGGAATTTCCTGGCAGTTTTGTTTGTGGTTAAGAATCTATTCCAACTGAGTTATCAGTAGATGAGGAAACAGTGATATTACTTACAATTAATTTGCACCACCCACAAAGCGTCACACAGACCCCACAGCACGGCTATCGAGTACAGCGCGTACGCTTCGTTGTGATGCGGTTTCCATATTAGGATAGCCACGAAGAGTCCAGTCTGGATTACGGCAGCTGTACACAACAGGGGTAAACGGCCGGTAACCTGCATAATAGGATTATTTAAAACATTTAAAACAAATTATTTGGGTGAAATTCACTAGGAATCACCGCGAAAGTTTAATCTACCTGTCTCAGAGCAACAAAGAAAGATTGACAGAGCATAAACTATGCTCAATTTATTATAAGAACACGCTCCATTTCCAACCAACAAAATAGTGTTATTACATATGTGTAATAAAACTATTTTGTGACATTGAGCCAGAAGAGGTCTCGTATAATATAGTATATAATATTTCAAATACCTTCGCTAAGTATCCTGAGACAACGCATCCAATTGCGTCTGCAACCCCATACGTCATCATCACAAAGCCAACTGTGCCCGTGCCGATGGCGCAAGAAACGAACGCCTAAGAAACAAGATATTTTAGTCAAATTTATAAAAATGAAAAGCAAAATATCATAATGTTTTAATTTTATTTTTAAAATATTTTCCTTTAACTTTTGTAATATTGTATTTTTGTTGGAAAATCCTCTGGATCTCGCTTCTATAAATATAAGATTAAGAGATGCCTACAGTGGCCAGTGATCACTAAGAGCGCAAATAAGAATTCTGTAATAACCGTTGAGCGTTTGAAGGCCGCGAACTCCTCTCTATTGCTTTTTTAGTCCCGATAATGTCAACCCAATAGAAAGCGACTCCCGATGCCACGTTTCTAGATCCTATTAATGTCTTTTTTTTAAATGAGGATATGATAATGCAATGCTCCTTTCTTCTTCTTTGTTTACAGCCTATCAATATTGCCTCATAAGAGGGAGGCAACCGCAGTTTTACAATATTTTTAGTTATCATGAAGATACCGGTGCTCATCTCCTATTTCATTTCCTTCTGTCGCCTCTCACGACACCCGTAAGGTAATATGGATTGTCTCACGCCGCCACTACAAGATATTTTAATGCATCAAACGCATTTGCAAACGCATCAAATCTAAATTGAGTCCGGATAGCAGCCCCGAGTTAGGAAATTTGCGGTTTTGCAACGTGCAACGAAAAACAAGTAAAGCCATCTTACTTTAAGAGTGAAGGAATAGAGAGTGTGTTTGTATTTGCGGCACAAACACGTTGGTGCACTATAATCCTGCCCCGTGCAGATGGTTAGTCTCCGTTAAACTGACTGCCGTTATTGAAATCCGGTCTGGAGGCAAGGACCATGCTCTAACATAGCAGTAATGCGTGAAATAGCAGAGTATTGCTGCTACGTTTTTATTCTATTTTTTTTTCTTCGTTTGGATAACTTACAGCTGTAAAATCTGCTCCAAAGAATGCCTGTTGCAGGCCGATGAACACGTTTATAATGATAAGCATCAATTGATTGGGCTCTATCAATAGCTTCATTGTGACAGCAAGTAGCGCCATGCTTGATAGACCTGAACTGGATCCGGAGCGTCCATTGTCGTACCTGTTTTAGATAAACAGAAATTAACTCCGTTGCTTAATGATTAATTAAGTTCTGCAGGCTGATAATTGCCACGGCGACAACTTCGACACAATGTGTGAAGACTGGTTAGGTTTTGTTCCCTGTTGACGATTTATTTATTGATATCGTTTTTCTTATTATCACTGAATGGAATGAAATTAGTTAGGGGTTTGGATTTTATACTTTTAAGTTATGAAAATTGTGGGGGAGTGACGATCAGGGCCTATAACCAGGCTAGACCACTGCTGTTAGTTATATTTTTATTTACTTCCCAAATATTTTAATATAGGCTTATAAAAGTTAGGGTTCAACAGGTTTTGCCTCATAAAGCTTCGCTTTTTGTATATTCCTTTTTAAGTATAGTCATAAATACATTTCTATAACTATTACATGTTGTTTGAAGAATTGCGTAATTATGTAAGAAAAGATGTAAACTGCTCCTATTTTTCATGAAACAACGTGTTATCGATGGTAGAGCCATGCTGTGTGCTCTTATGTCACCCTTATTTTGTAATTAAAAAAAATAATAAGTGATTTTAAGTTATACTGCCGTAAGTGATAGCACGCAGCCTTGTGCAACAACACCAGCGATAATGGACTTGTAATCGGAGCATGCACCGTCTCCTACGACCTTGATGTTCCGATTTGTATGAAAACTGGTGATCCAATTGCACAATTTCTCGGGAAGCCCATAGGAAGCGCGATGAGCTTCATTTCGAACTTCTTTCAATATTTTTACAGTGTAAATATTAAATTCATTAATAACTGTCTATGTCCATCGAGTCTAGATTTAGCAATTTCTTTCAGATCTTAACAACATACTCGTATATTGCGAACTAGCTGTTCCTCGCGACATCGCCCGCATGTGGTTTAGGGTTTTAGTTATGTTGCGCGGAACCCTAACTCTTTTTCTCAAAAATAATTAGCCTAAGTTATAACATCAGTTATCTGCCAGTGAAAATCCCGCCGAAATCGGTACAGCCGTTGCTGAGATTAGCCGGAACAAACAGACGGACATACAAAAACTTTAGAATTTGCATTTTTATTATAAGTAACCGTATATACTTTCATATGCATTTAGTAAGAAATTGTTATTTTGACATTACAAACAGGCACTTAAAGAACAATAGCCAAATTTCTATAGGAGCTGGACTTGAATTTTATTTTTCATGTCCCAAAACAAGCTATAGCTAGGTTGGTTTGCTTTTATGTTGTAAACACCATCCCATATAAAAATCATATCTAAATAGCCACATTTTTTTAAATAACGTCAAAAATACTTTTGAGGTTAGCATCACATATGTAATCTTCTTCAGTGATATAAAATAATAATTAGATTTGTATTGTGATGTACGATTGTGTGTGATGGCTTATGTTAGTGTAATAAAATAAGTAGGTATGTAAATATGTACTATTATTGAAGAATTCCACTCGCGGATCTTAGAAATTACTCTGGTATCAAACTCAAAAACGAGATGGCGGCGAAGTGTATCAATGCATATGTTACTATTAACACATAGCAATCACAGGGCTAGATGTCGTTGTTATGTAGCTGTAGTCTAAATGATGTCTCTCACAAATATGCAAGATGCAAAATCGGTGTCCAGAAGCAAGATCCAAAGCATAGAATAATCGTTACAAGTGGTAGTTATCAGTCCGTAAAACAATGCCGAGGTCAAAACAATAGAAAGAGATCTAAAATAGTACAGTACGTATCACAATCCACAACGAATGAAGCAAATAAGATATATAGATATGTACATGATTGCCGGGTGACAATCAATGTCGATCGATGACCACAGATTATTTAACTTGACGATGACACATGATGTCCCATTGTACGTAATTGAACAAAACGCTTAGCTTACTATGAAGCTACATAATCATTTTTATGACATGAATCCAGTACATAATAAATCAGTATAGTAGTTGATTTGATGCCTACATAAGTACTAATTGAATTAAATTACAATTAACAACTATTCAGAAATACGTGAATAATTAGTCTTTGAATACAAAGTCCTTTCATAAAAATACCATCCAAATATAAATATGGTGAGCACACCAGTGCATACATAATACCTCGCTTAATAAATGGTCTGGATAATAAATTTAAAAGTGAAATTAATGAAGTTAACATAAAGTATAAATTAAAATGTTATTTCCTTAACAAATATTAGTTGTTATCCCCATTTTTGTAAAAGTAGACGGAACGGCACGCAACACAAACCTGCATGGTTTTTCGCTGTGCCGCATAGCAGTAATGTAACAATTTTTATCCAATAATAAATAAATAAATAAATACGTGAAATAGGGGCGTTCCAGTGCGTTCAGAAACCATTATTTTAAATGATTTCGGAACAGTTACTGTATGAAATCTGTCAATTACTTTGTTTACAATATTTAGTTTATGTTTATTTTTACTAGATGTCGTTTTGTCCATAGCTTGTGTTATTTATATCGCGTTGTAAAGATTTGTTTCAAATAGTACATAAGGTTTATCTACATAATATACGATGCTTATTGACTCCTACTGCTAATTGATAGTTGAGTTTCATTTCATGAACCCTATCTCCTAGTGGCTATTTTTTGGGATCTGTACATGGTCCTTCGATGTCGGATAGTGAGACATCAGTGGAGGTTGTGTCTGTATCCATAGCTGTGCCGACACGGTGGCCGATTGTCGTCGATAGTGCTCTGTGATCATTGTGCTAAGGTGATTGCGCTTGTGGTGGTGAAGTATAGTGTAAAAAAAGGTGCACGCGTTACCAGGCGACTTGTGAGTACGCAGAAGCAAATTATTGTAGTGAGTCAGTGTCTTCCGCTGTGCAACCACGCTGCGCTGTTAATGCGTGGTGTCTGAATTGGGAGCAGTTGCCAGTGGACGGGATCTTCATCGACACGTGACTCAGTGTCTTCCGCTGTGCAACCACGCTGCGCTGTTAGTGCGTGGTGTCTGAATTGGGAGCAGTTGCCAGTGGACGGGATCTTCATCGACACGCGACGCATATGGATACATTTCGACGACAAGGTGATAAATGAAGTGTTTCGTGATTCTAGTACTTTATATTTAGTAAAAATTGTTGGTAATTTTCTAAGTTAATTCATGTGTGTAGACTTCGAAAATGTTGTAGACTAAGAATGTTATTCTAGTATTAGACTTATTATAATAGAATAATTCTCCAAAAGGTGATGTGACGGGGAACCTATACCCAATTTCATAGCGAGGTACAATTTGTTCAAATACATAGAAATTTTTGAATAAATATCTATTATAAGACTTAGAAAAATTTGCGTATTGATTTGAAGTTGTCAAATTTAAATTTTATTGTTTTTAAAATACTTTTTAAAATAAAAGAATAATGGATATGTCAGCGTATGAATGTCTACAAATAGAAACTAGTTCTTTAATTGAAAAGGCTTATGTCAATTTTAAGAAAACTTCAAAGGATCGTATTACAGTTTTTTATATAGAAAGTAAATTAGAAAATTTAGAGGTTCAGTGGAATTCATTTTGTGAAACTCATCGTACAATAATATTAAAGGTATTAAAGGAAGATTTAACTAAGTCTGAATATTACAAAAAGAAAGTTTACGACAAAACTGAAGAATGTTATATAGATTATAAGTCAATATTAAAACAAAAATTGTGTGAATGCGCTGACAAAAATCCTAAATCTACTTCTTCCGACGATAAAGTATCATCGAAAGTTTCAAGTTTTTCAGGGGTTAGATTACCTAAAATTACTATACCTATTTTTAACGGGAATTATTCAGATTGGACTTCTTTTAAAGATTTATTTGTATGTTTAGTAGATAACTGTGAAACTCTTGATGACGTCCAGAAGTTACATTACCTTAAGAGTCATCTATCGGGAGAAGCTGAACAAATTGTACGTCACATTCCTATTACAGGTAAGAATTATTCAGTTTGCTGGACTCAACTAAAAAGTAGATATGATAATAAAAAATATCTTTCAAACCACATATTAAAACGGTTATTGAATCATAAAATTATTCAATTTGAATCTTCAAATGCGATCAAGGAACTATTAGACACTATAATAGAATGTTTAAACGGCTTGCAGAATTTAGGTATAGATATTAGCACTTGGGATATAATTATTATTTACGTAATGAGCCAGAAACTTGATCATGAGTCCAGAAAACAATGGGAAGCTAAGTCAAGTGAATTAACTTCTGAGTTGCCTAAGTTGTCTGATTTTAAAGATTTTTTGGAACATAGGTTTCGATCATTGGAATTTTTAGATACTAAACCTAAAACGAGGCAATGTAAGGCAACAGTGTGTTATGCCAATGATAGTACGTCTAATAACAATAATTTATGTTGTTCATTTTGTAAAGGCAATCACAAATTATGCAATTGCAAGTTATTTTCTAAGGAAACTATAGAATCGCGACGGGACTATGCTCAAGCCAGGAGGTTATGCTATAATTGTTTAGGAGATAATCATTCTGTTTTTAATTGTAGACACTCTTCACGATGTCAAATTTGTAAGAGGAAGCATCATTCGTTGCTTCATCCTGTAAATAATCCCACGAATCGCAAGGAGAATACGGATGCAGTTGGTATAAATGTTGCTGTTAATTCAACAACTGCCATTCATGAAAATCAGAAGGAGTCAGAGCCAGAGTCAGTAGTCACATGTTTTTTAAGTAATTATAGTCAAGTGTTGTTAGCAACGGCATTAGTGAAAGCTGAATCACTTAAAGGTGTTGAGATGACAATGCGATGTTTGTTGGATCAAGGGTCACAAGCTTCGTTTATTACGGAGTCAGCAGTTCAAGCACTTGGACTGCAGAAGGTTCCAACAAAACTCGTAGTTTCAGGAATAGGGGGTGAGGACAGTTCTTTGCTTAAGTCAAGGTTTGTGGTGTTTATTAGGTTGCGTTCACTCCACGATCCCACATTTTATGTAGAAGCAAAGGTACACGTCCTCAACAAACTTACAACACTTCAGCCCTTTAAGAAAGTTGTAGTTAAGATGTGGCCTGAAATAGGCAAACTTAAACTGGCAGATCCAAAATTTGGTGTGCCTAATAAAATTGATCTCTTACTTGGTGCAGAGTTATTTGCTCAGATTTTAGAAGATAGTGTAATCAAAGGTCCTTCTGGATTACCTGTAGCACAGAATACTAGACTGGGGTGGATCTTATCTGGTCAAATTAACTCAACATGTATAGATAGTTTTGAGTCAAATAAATGTAACACCATCTTAAACTTTCATTTGCAAGTTGATGAAAATGAATTATTGAAGAAGTTTTGGGAATTAGAAGCAGAACCAACTGCTAGTACCTGTAAAATAATTTTCACTGAAGAGGAGCAAAAATGTGAAACTATTTTTGCTAATACTACAACCCGAAATGATTCAGGTAGATATATTGTAAAGCTTCCTTTTCGTGATAAGGATCCGAAGTGCCAGTATGGCAATTCCAGACACATTGCTTTGCGACGACTTCACCTTTTAGAAAAAAGATTGGCAAGGAATTCAGATTTAAAAGAAAGATATTCTGCCGTTATTCGTGAATACATTGATCTTAACCATATGGAAATCGTACCAGAGGAAGAAAGGGACAATCCTTGTGCGGTTTATTTGCCTCACCATGTCATCATTCGTGAGGATAAGTCTACAACAAAGCTTAGAGTTGTTTTCGACGCTTCATGTCCTGGTACCAACGGGATTTCTCTTAATCACGATCTTATGGTTGGCCCTGTTCTTCAGCCCGAGTTACGACATTTAGTTATGCGTTGGCGCGTACGACCCATATGCTTAATAGCAGACATAGTTAAAATGTACAGACAAATAGAGGTTTCCAAAAGTGACAAAGATTTTCAGCGTATTTTATGGCATGATGAAGAAGGTGAGTTACACCATTATAGGCTACTACGTGTTACTTTTGGAACTGCATCAGCACCTTATCTTGCTGTACGTACTCTTCAGCAGTTAGCTTATGATGAGGGTAAAGATGTGATTTCAGCAGCTGAAAGAGTACTCCAAGACTTCTATATGGATGACCTGATGAGTGGTTGTGAAACAGTTGAAGAAGGTGTACAAGTGTACAAAGACCTTAATAAAATGATGCAAAAGGGAGGTTTTCAACTTCAAAAATGGGGAAGTAATAGTAGAGAATTATTAGAAAAAACTGGAGAAGTGGTTAAAAGTCAAAGTGGAAACATAGAACTAAATGTTGGAAAAGAAAATGAAAGTTTCACGAAGGTTTTAGGATTATATTGGAATAATGTAACTGACAATTTTGAGTATCGTGTTCAGTTACCACAAATAACAACTCCTGTTACAAAGAGAAAGGTTGTTTCAGATATTTCTAGGTTATTCGATCCATTAAGATGGATAGCACCAGTAGTAATTACTGCCAAAATCTTCATTCAGAAGATTTGGATGTCAGGTATTGAGTGGGATCAAGAATTACCTTCTAATTTGTTACAGGACTGGCTTTATTTTAGGAGTAAACTTTCATTCATTACAGGCTTTAGTATTCCTAGATGGATATTCACCAATACGAAAGAACTTTTAGAACTACATGGGTTTTGCGATGCATCTAACCAAGCATACGCCGGAGTGGTATTCGCTCGAGTTGTAAAAGAAAACGGCGAAGTTCATGTAAGTTTGATAGCATCAAAAACTAAAGTGTCGCCAGTCAAACAAGTCTCCATTCCACGTTTAGAATTGTGTGGAGCTGTTTTGCTTTCTAAGCTGTTATATGAAGTAGCAAAGACTCTCTGCTTACCACTCAATAGAGTACGAGCTTGGACGGACTCAACAGTGGTGCTTGCTTGGTTGAGCAGTCATCCGAGCAGATGGAAGCCTTTTGTGGGTAATAGAGTATCTGAGATTGTCACACATTTCGGTCGTAATCAGTGGTCTCATGTGAAATCTCAAGATAACCCCGCTGATTGTGCTTCTAGGAGTGTGAGTCCGGAAGTTTTAGAAACTTTATATTTATGGAAACAAGGACCTGATTGGCTGCATCAGAAAATATTAAAACAGAACTCTGTTTGCAATAAAAATGTCCAGGAATGGGATACTAATTTAGAACAAAGATCGAAATTATGCTGCGTTGAAGTATTACATTTGGAAGAGGATTATATTATTAATCGATTTTCATCCTTACGGAAACTTATACGAGTGGTTGCTTGGTGTAGAAGATTTTACCTTTATCGGAATACTATAAAACCTCGTTGGTTGACATCAAAGGAGTTGCAAGAAGCTTTAAATATTTGTATTAAAAAATGTCAAAAACAATATTTTAATGATCGTATTACCGATAAGAAGGGAAAGTTTTCTTCCCTTAATCCTTATAAGGATGACAATGGACTTTGGCGAGTTAGCGGTAGACTGCAATTGGCTCAAATTGAAATAGAACGAAAGCATCCTATTTTAATTCCCCGTGCTTCTAACTTGGCTACACTAATAGTTGCAAATGCACATGAGAAAACCTTACATGGGGGCCCACAATTAATGATTAACTTCATTCGGTCAAGATACTGGATTATTAATTTAAAAAACTTAGTAAAATCTTATATACACAAATGTATTACTTGCTTGCGCTATACATCTAGAGCTAATAATCCAATCATGGGCCAGTTACCTGCTGCCAGAGTGAGAGCAAGTAGACCATTTAGTCATAGCGGAGTAGATTACGCTGGTCCAGTTGCAATAAAAATAGGAAAAGGCAGAGGATATCGGTCTACAAAGGGATATATATGTCTCTTTATTTGCATGGCAACTAGAGCTGTGCACCTCGAATTAGTAAGTGATCTTACTTCTGAAGCTTTCATTGCAGCGTTTAAACGGTTTGTCTCCAGACGTGGACATTGTTCCGATTTATGGAGTGACAACGCTACTACATTCGTAGGTGCGGATCGAATATTACAAGTCCTCCTAACAGAAGAAAGGTCCAGTGTGGCTGTTGATATTGCTGATTGGCTCGCTAATAATGGAACTTACTGGCACAGAATTCCACCCTATAGTCCTAATTTTGGAGGTCTATGGGAAGCAGGTATTAAGTCTACAAAAAGCCACCTCAAAAGAGTGATAGGCAACTCTTTGTTGACATTTGAAGAATTTAATACAGTGTTGTCTCAAATCGAGGCTTGTCTGAACTCGAGGCCAATATCAAGAATAAATAATAACATGGATGATCCATTCCCTCTCACACCGGGACATTTCTTGATTGGAGAACCATTGGTTCTCGTTCCAGATGAAAATTATTTAACTTCTAATATAAATTCGCTTAAACGTTGGCAGATCACCCAACGTATGGTGCAAACTTTTTGGAAGCGATGGTCTCGTGAATATCTCACACAATTTTTACAACGCCATAAGTGGAAAGGGCATACTCCTGACCCGAAAATCGGAGATGTTGTACTGGTGAAGGAGGACGATCTTCCTCCGGCTAGATGGCTCTATGGGATAATTATAGCAAAACATCCTGGTTTGGATGGAGTTACCCGTGTGGTGTCTTTACGATGCAAAGGTGTTACTATTAAAAGACCAGTATCAAAAATTTGTGTTTTGCCTATTACTGAATGAATATAAGTATTCTTAAGATGTTTGTCTGTTATTATTTACTGAATGCAATGCATTATTCTAAGTAATTTTTTGTGTTATATTGGAATAAAATATTCAAGGATTGTAAATTTTAGTACTTATGTTTTTATTGTTATGAAATATGTACTTTAACATACTATTAACAGCTGTATGTTATAACTTTTATTGATTCTTTTATTCATAGTACATATGTGTCGTGTGGTTATGTATAGTTTATGGACAATCTGTCCATGGCGGGCGGGATGTATGAAATCTGTCAATTACTTTGTTTACAATATTTAGTTTATGTTTATTTTTACTAGATGTCGTTTTGTCCATAGCTTGTGTTATTTATATCGCGTTGTAAAGATTTGTTTCAAATAGTACATAAGGTTTATCTACATAATATACGATGCTTATTGACTCCTACTGCTAATTGATAGTTGAGTTTCATTTCATGAACCCTATCTCCTAGTGGCTATTTTTTGGGATCTGTACAGTTACAAAAACAAAAATAAAAGGATAACTTTTTTTGTGGCTACTTAGAGAGGTATTTTTTGTGTTTTTAAAGACCTTAAAAAATAAGGATATTTTTCATAAATATGTCACATAGTGACGCCATCGTTTCATCGTCTGGTACGATTTGGCCAACCTTCTTTTATTTATTTGTATAGATATATAGATTTATCTATGGACTAAAGCAATTCATATCTACACAAATAAATAAAATTGAAGTGTCTGTTTGTAATGTCAAAATAACAGCTTTTTACTAAATGCATATGAAAGTATTTACGGCAGGGCCGGTCAACTTCCTAATAGCAGATTGGCACTGGGAGATGACCTTGGGGGGCTTTAAAGAAGCGAGATGGAAAAATATCTATCTCCCTCGCACGTTATGTTATATTGCCATGAAAGAAATATTATTTTAAATGACACATCATTTTAATCATTTTTTTATTTAATAATTATAATACTTTATTATATAATATATTTCGTTAAACATATATTTATTACGTCTTTATTGAAGTAACAAAATGTATAAATATGAAACTGAATACTATAATAAAAAGGCAAGTTATGGCAACAGCAAATAAACAAAATTACAAATGGCAGATCCTTTGCGCTTGCTGTTGCGTTCTTGTTTATTTGTATTGCAAATTAAGTTTATATTTCGATATAAACTTATTTCTTACGTTAGTAATAACGTTGAGTTGAACATCCCGTTCCTCTGTTTTAGTGTTTACAGTGAGAAAGAGACTCAAAAACAAGTGCTGTGCATTGTGCTAAAGAGACAGAGACTCAATTTTATCTTTCATCATGAAAGAAAACGAAAGGAAATGTTACAAGTGTGGATGTTCTCCTGCTCATGATCGTAACATCACCTTGCATCGTTTTCCTAAGCCTGGGAGAACAAATAGCGTACGGTACGTATGCTAAATAGCTTTTTGATTACTGATTAAAACAGTTTTAAAATGTTTAAATTTGAACCACTGAATTAATAAAGTAGCAGAAATAAAAATTATTATGGGCCGCATCGGCTAATAAAACCTAAGATACATATTAAGCGATTTAAAAACGTGTGCAAATAAATCTGAAAATTAGAGAAATTATGCAGAACAGCATGAGGTTTATCACATAGAAATCATAATATAATAAAAAGTTCTAGATGTATTGGTACACATAGAAATAACTTGTGGAATAATATTTATATATGTATACAATACAATCACATTGTTTGAAAGGAACAATCTTCTTGTATTGCACTCTTCTTCCAAGCACGTTTTTAGCACCTCAGTAGTATATTACTATCTAATTGTATTTTTTCAGATGTGAATTATGGGCGAAGTACTGTTTTCCTCATGAATCTTGGTGGTCACCAGAATTTCAAAACAATCTTCATTCTAGGCATTTAATGTTGTGCACTAAACATTTTAAGAAATCATCATTCATTGATAATTTTGGAAAGAGGCTAGTCAAATCTGCAGTACCTGATGAGGAATGTGATAAGGTTAGTTAAATCTTTCTTTTGTTACTATCTACATTTTTTACTTTTGTGTGGCTTTTCTTATACTACAGTGAAAATATTATCTAGTTAACAAACGGTGGTAGCAGATTGAGTGGTGATTTATAAGGGTATGCGACGTAACCTACCATTACTTCTCAACCATAAAAAACAAAAGATATAAACTTTAAAAAAAAGTTATCTTTTATTTAAAAAAAAAACCTTATCCATACTAGGATTTTCTCCTCTTTGTGGAGGCAGTTTACAAACATAAATTGGATGAGGACAAACAACCCCCAGCACAATTATTTATAGGCCTTGGGTCAATTTAAAATCGGTGGCAGAAAATGTGACTGTAAATTTCGAAAACAAAAGAAAATAAAATTCTGTTTAACTTAGTTGTATAGGTATTTATGCTATGTAGATATCATTGTTAAATGCAATATCCTGGTTGGGCGCGATGTCTTGCCACTATTTTTAGATTTTCAAGGAATTTACTAGTGCAGGGTAAAAAAAATTACAACTCTGTTACCATCATATATTTATTCATATTTAAACAACAAACAATTATTTTTAGAAACATTCTTTGTTATGAACATTAATTAAGTCTTTACAGTCATGTTCAACATGCAAAATTACACAATAGTTCTTCTTAAGTAGGAACAGTAATGGAAGTTAAATATACTCTGTTACTTCCTTTGTTTTAATGATCAAATTTTCACTATAAACTATGTAAATTGAATTAAATTATTAAAATATAATGATGATGTTGTGTATAAATGAGAATATTAAATAATTAATAAACAATGCATAGAGTCAGGTGTCAGCTTTTCATAAAATTCGAGACATTACTCTTATATATTTAGGGACACAAAAGTAACAAAGTTGTAGGAACAATAACATAGTTGTACTATTCGCAACAAATTTATGAACTACTATCACAAAAAACAATATTTTTGGCTATGAATTGTTTTATGAACTTTAGAAACTTAATTAGATTATAAAACTTAAGGGTAAAAAGCTAAAAAATCTTATTGAGATCAAATTAAACCTAAGCTGATAACTTATTTTTCAAATATCTCTAGTGGAGTATGGAACTGGTAATATACCCTTTTGCCTTTATTTACTTTTTAGGTACTGAAACAACTCTTATGAAACTCTCATATTGTTCATATGATATATCATTTTAAACTAATTTGTATGTTTTTCTAGTACCGTCAACAGAATTTAAAAAGACAATTTTTACTTCACCATCATCGTCTACTTCGCTTAATGCTTTGCCTAGATAAACACTTACTTTCAGAATTGTAAACTTTAACTAAGACCTAGACTCCTTCTTTGATTTTACTTGGATGAATATTTTCTTTATGAGTCAAGTGATTCTCATCATTTTTTTCTTTAGACAAGCAGGGTTGATCTGATGCCTTATCTTTTAATCGTAGCAAAGGATTATCATCATCTGATTCCGAACTCGAACTGTAAATTACATTGCAAAAAGATTTCCTTTTCTGTTCAATCAAATTACTTATATCCGCTAGATTAGTAGAATTACTCCTTTGATTCTTCGACTGTATCCTTTAGTGGACAATAGTTTTTTGGATTCATTCATGAGGAGAAACCAAGCTAGCAGAAACAGCTCAACTCTCGATATTTCAGCGCTCCCACTTCTTCTGTAATACACTAGTAGTACACTTGATGTACTTTCATTATACCATAGAAAGGAACAATTTCTGCTGGAATTTCATTTGCGATTCTTTCAATATCATAATCAGTTCAAGATTGACCTTAACTCTACTACTATCTTTCAGAGACTGATAGAACGAAGACGCTATCAGAATGTCTTTCCCAACAGCAACAAGCTGGTCAGCAGTCCGTTTTAGAAAGCCACCAACACCAACAGCTGCTCCTTTGCCGTGTCCCGACTCGAAAAAATTCCATGTAGGCTTGGTGAGGTTGTACTTTGAGTAAAGTTTTGTCCATATTAAGCAGAAGTTTTGATTCTGGCGGTACTGAGTAGCGGGTCATCTGAAAATATGTGTATCACTTTTATCTTAGGGGATTGGTCTTGAATTGAGGAAAGTATAGGATGAAGGTGACTCCAGATTGCCGAAGGGCCGTGAGAGAGGTTACCTGATACTGTACAAAAAGACTTCACCTCTATGTTTCGATTTTCCAAGCTTCGCTTATACAATACGCCAGTATGTAAGGATACCTGGTTACGAGTATCACGAAAGTGGTGTGATTGTATCACTTCATGGAACTTGCAATTGTAATTTTCGCTGAAATCTACTTGTAACGCTATTTTTTCTTCTGTCAATCCATCTATACAAGATCTGTAGTTTCTATACTGAGTTGAGTCATGTCTTTTATTAAGCGTTTCTTTTTATGATATCTCTCTAAATCCTTTTTCTTAGTTTCCGCTACCTCTTCAGGGTTTTATTTGCACTTTTCTTTATAGCGCCGCTGCTTTTCAGCAGCGGTGAGAGCCATAGCGAAGTACTATGTATTATCTAGAACAAATGATGTAATTTATTAGATAGCTATTATATAATATTGATTCCTACTAACATAGAAGCAGAGATACGGATATACAGACGCCAACGATGGCTTGTAACAGCTTAGTAATAACAACTCTGTTACCTCTCTACAACTCTATTACCAGTAGCTAGTAACATAGTTGTGCAGTAACAGAATGGTAAATTTAACTTTAGTGACATTTTTTTTAGAAATGAAAGATTATTATGTACAAAGAAAAGCACATTCGATATATCTTACACTAGAGCTACTTCAATAATATAAAACTATACGCAAATATCTGAATACTTACGCGAAAACACCGGTAACAGAGTACATACAGAATAAAACCACGAGCCTCACACCGCAGCCATCGGATAAATGAATCGTGTACCCGCGCCCCAACCGCCGCAAACCGTACGGATAGAACAGTAGATATTTATGATGAAACAATTGCCAAAGAATGGATAGCGCCATCTCTTGGTATTTATCCGGTTTACTATAGTAACAGAATGTAGCTCTAATATTTTGAAGACCTTGGGACAAAATTTAAAATAATCGTACAAGCTTCAATTAATTTATTTAATATGGATGAAGTATGTTTTTAAATGTGTTATGATTGCTTTATTACACTAGCTTTCAAACATAACAATTACATTGAATTGATAAAAAGATATTATGATTTTCGCATGATGCACTGCATATGGGACAGAATTTTTTTGTATGGAAAACAACTATGTTACCAAGAATGATAAAAGTGGTTACTTGATAAAAGTGGTGATAAATCAATAATAAAATTCATTTCCTTGAGAATAAGCTTAGTAATTCGCCCCATATTTGACAAATTCAATAACATTATAACAATTTAATTAATATCACCGAGAAGAAAATATTTTTGCTCAGGGACGACTTTATCTGCAACCAATTTTAAATTGACCCCCTTACAAATACTTATTCCGTGCAGCATTCGAACCTGTGACCTTTAGTGCCGCAACTCAATGCTAGCCACTGCTCCGCGAGCTGTCAATGTTGTTTAAATGACATGATTATAATTTAGTTACTTACAGAATATATTTACAAATAAAAGAAATTGTTAAAATAGTGTCTTAAAAATAGGATGGTGGTGGTTCATTAAAAAAAACAAGTTGTATTTAATGTTTATAAATTTATAAGGCTGTTTGAAATTTAGGGATTGGTTGACCAATGCTGGGATACATGATATAAATAATGATTTGATAATCTCTAATTTTCAGATCACATTAGCTGACCTTAATTTGGAACAAAGGAATGTCATTCAACATATTGCATCAACTAATAAACAACCACTGTCTGAAAATATTCAGAAGACTATAACTGTTTCAAATGTATTTGAGCCTGTTGCGGGTCCGTCAAAATTTATACAACCCTTGTGTGAGAGTGTAAATTATAAAACCATTCCTGACATAACTAGTGATATTCCTCAAGTAACTGAGAATATCAACCCTGTTGCTGCTGCAAATCCATCCACGAAAAACAAAAAGGATAAAGATATGTTGATAAAAATGAAATATCATCTGAGAAAAATTAACAGGCTTCAAAAAACTGTAAAGCATCTAAAGAATGAAGCATTTCTCAAAGTATTGAGCAAAAATGATTCCGTAAATGAAATATTAAAATGTAAAATATCCCCCTCTTTTGCATTATTTTTGCAAGGAGAATGGCAAAACTATAAAAAAAAATCATAAGGTCGAAGATGGAACATGGACTCCAAAATAATAGCACTAAGACTGTATAAAAGGTCACCTAGGTGTTACAAATTATTAAGTAGGATGATTTGCCTGCCAACACCTAGTTCATTAAAAGCGTTATTAAGCAAGTTTCACATGAAAGTTGGTATTAATGACCAAATTTTTAATGTTTTTAAAAAAACAATAAAGCAACAGACTCCCTCAGACAATGAGTATATCCTTATGTTTGATGAGATGTCAATAAAAAAGTATTTGTTTTACAACAAAAAGGAGGACATAATTGAGGGTTATCAAGACCATGCACTGCAGAGCAGGTCACCACAAATGGCAACACATGCCCTCGTGTTCATGATTGGCGGAATCCGTAAAAAGCTGAAACAACCAATTGCTTATTATTATTCTAAGGAGGTGAGCATTATGGTCTTTTATTTGTTATTATGTCAATATATGTAGTAGTACTTTTTTACCATATTAATTTACCCTTTTATCATTCTAGGTCCTGCAACATTGTTTTGATGCTGGAATTAATATTTCAGCTACAGTGTGTGATATGGATGGTGTGAATAAGAGAGCTTTAAGTATCTTGGGAGCATCTGTAGAACAGCCATATATTCTGCTAAATAATCGAGAAGTGGTTACCATTTTTGATACTCCGCATTTGCTCAAATGCTTTAGAAATATGTTTTTAAAATATGACATTAAATATCCAACAAATATAACATCAAATGATCAAATTGGATTTGGTAAGATATTTTGTTTTATTACAATCATAATATTATACATATTTCCAATTTACTGGATATTTACACAAATTTTTTTTACAGGTGTTGCTAAATGGAGCCATATAAAGGAGTTTTATGAAACAGATAACACCAATCCCAATTTTGTGTTTGCACCTTGCTTAAAACAAGAACATTTAAATCCAAATATGAAGCAGAAGATGAAGGTGAAGCTAGCTGCACAAGTGTTAAGCCACTCAGTTGCTGCAGGAATGTATGCTAAAATTTCACAAGGTAAATTAAATTTATAATTTAAAGTATAATATTTAAACATATGTCCACCCATTAAAATAATTATTAACTTAAAAAGGAACTAGGCTCTCCCAAGTACAAATTATTGTTTATTGTGTGATACTGATATGTGATATTATTTTTGAGTTGTCTTGTAACATACTTTAAATCATGTTTCTTTAATCCTAATAGTAAGATCTTAAATTATGTGTTGTTTACAGGGGAACTCTCTTCAGAGGCTGTCACTACAGCTAATGTTATTGCAAATATGGACAAGCTGTTTGATTGTGTCAACGCATGCTCACCAGACCTAAGAAGGGGGAAACCATATTCGACAAACATGACAAATAATACACCACATCTCACACATTTCACTTTAATGAAGAATTTTTTTAAAGAAATGACGTTTTTGGGATGCATTACGAGCTCCTCCATCCCAAGAAGGTTGGATATGGTCTATCAATGGAATAGAACGAATTTGGAGAAATCTCAGTTCCAAACATAAATCAATAAAAAGTTTGGAAACAAGAAGGCTCCAGCAGGACCCGTTAGAAAATCTTTTTGGATGCATTCGGGTCAATTGCGGCTGCAATTCAAATCCCGCTGCTGGGCAGTTTGTTGCGGGTCTTAAAACGGCTGTCCTTAGCAACTTATCTTTTATTGGGACAGGAAATTGTGAAGAAGACCAAAATCAAGTTATATTGACAAATTTTAAATCTTTATTGTCTCCACCCACAGACACACACACTGCTTATGCCACAATTTTAACCGATGAGTTAGAAGAAAGTGTAAATTCTACATTTGAATGTAGCTTGGAAGAAAGCAGTGGCGAAATACAAGCATGTGCCTATGTCTGTGGGTTTATAGTAAAAAATAATCTCAACAAATGTGAAATTTGTAAAAAAATTTTTGTATCTGAGACACAAGAGAGATCACATACTTTTATTGACTTTAAAGAATATAGTGATCTAAAAAAGTCCCTTAAATACGCCTCTAAAAACCTCATTAACTGTATTGAAAGTAGTGCTACGATGATTTATGATTTTTTAGAGGCAGAAGCATATAAAAAAAAATTAAAAGGGACAATTAAAGTTTTGTTCAAAAACTCAATAAATTGGGAGTTTCTCGATGAATGTCCAGAACATAAAGATATGAATATAGATTACTTATTTAATAGCGTATTTCACATTTGTATGAAGAGATTTTGTATTTTGAAAAATCGGCAATTTGCAGAAGAGTACTCTGCATCTGCTCTTAAAAGAAAAATTGATATCCTGCAGAATAAATAAGATATTACATGGAACTACTTTTTCTATATGTACAGTCATAATCACTTCAGTGGTGACATTATATAAGGAGATAAAAGGAGAGGGAGGATTTGTCCTCTCTCGAGAGAGGCTGCCAAGGAGTGACTAGCGCTGATGAGGCTATGGATGTGTGTAAAAGTGTACCCGTAGTCCTGCCGATAAGTGGTGAAGATGAAACATCTGAGAGTTTTAGTCGGAGTGGGTCAGATATTCCTTGCTTCCGTGAGGCAGGTAGGATTTAAATTTAAGTTTTTTTTTAAAATATTTGCCATATAGAGCCACTTTTGGATTTCGAATATAGTATTTTCGAAACTATCACTTTACTGGTGCGAATCATACCTTACAGTCTTTTTATCGTTTAATGTCGGATAGTTTATTAGTCACCCTACAAACAATCGTATTGCTATGCAACTAACTTTTAAGTTTACTGTGGGATATGGATATCACATACATTTGTATTTTTATAGAATTTAGCAAGTAAATGCTGTGACACTTGGACATCTACCTGTATTATCGAAAAATAATAATAACTACTTAACTATTAAATCGATATTTAGTTAAGAGCTGTTCAGAACTGTTTACATGCATAAAGTTAAAAATTAGTTAATTACGTATATATCCATGTAACATCTTATTTATTCTGCAGGATATCAGTTTTTCTTTGAAGAGCAGTTTGCAAAAGAGGGGGATATTTTACATTTTAATATTTCATTTACGGAGTTATTTTTGCTCAATACTTTGAGAAATTCTTCATTCTTTAGATGCTTTACAGTTTTTTGAAGCCTGTTAATTTTTCTCAGATGATATTTCATTTTTATCAACATATCTTTATCCTTTTTGTTTTTCGTGGATGGATTTGCAGCAGGTAGTGCTAATTAATGACATGAAAATGTTGACTTATTAGTTTTTAATGCAGTCAATAACAATAACATAACGAAAATAATTTCTACAAATGTAATATTATTGGTGGCATCTATAATATAATCAGGTTATTGGAGTTTAGACATAATATTGCAAAGCTATTGCCTTGTTTGTAGAATGTGAAGGTAAATAATGTTTTCTTGTTAGAAAAAAGTGTTTATATTAGATTGTCTAATCTTTTTTATATAAAACCAATGTACCTTTACTTTCCATTTTGCTTAAATGTCATGTTACATATGCCATGTTAAAAATTAGTTAATTACTCCGTCACTTACGTCCATCAATGTACCAACGGTTTTTCTATGTACCAATGTAGACAAGTATGTAATGTAAATAAAAATTATGTATTTCAAAAACCACTTTTATTTGAAAAATAGTTCCTTTTTTATATTAAAATGATTGCTAATCGTTTCAAAAGTGGTTTATGAATGTAAAGTACCATAATTTACAAATAACTTTGTGCTTTTGTTTTCGTTTTAATTTAGCAATATATATCATTGAAACGAAAAACTACAAGCTATATCTATCTATATGGTATTTTACATTCTTAAGCCATTTTTGAAACGAAACAACCAAGACGACAACTAAAAAAAAATCACGTGTCAAAATTCCCGCGCAAAAAGTTTTAGGGGGCACGACAGAGATGGCGTGCATTATGGGTGCCATTTTCTTTGTTTGAAGTTGACATTCTTCCCGCCTAAGGGTATTAGTGTTCTGTGATTTACGGTACGTATGACAAAAAAACAATTTTTAAAATGTTTGTATGTCTGTCTGTCTGTTTGTTCCGGCTAATCTCCGAAACGGCTGGACCGATTTTGACGGGGTTTTCACTGGCTGATAACTGATGTTATAAGGAGTAACTTTTATTTTAGTAAAATAATTAGGGTTTCGCGCAACAGAATTAAAACCCATGAAATCCAATCGTAACAAATTCCACGCGGGCGAAGTCGCGGGGTACAGCTAGTTTATTAATAACTTGACAACAGTACCTCCTATCGGATCTTATCATAGCTAAACGTAGTGATTTTTAACTCTTTGAGCATAGCTATGAACCGATCCCCTCCGAAACGGCCCGTGTTGCTCTATTCTTCATTATCAGGTGATTCCTATTCACAGACGGACACAGCCGTCGTCTGTTGAAGGGTAGATTTACCTTACTCACTACGCTTGGCAAGCGTAGTGGCGATAGAAATACCTGAATTTCTTGCCCCCGTGACCGATAGTTGCTTTTATTAAGCATCGCTTTATCACAGAAATCGTAGAAATATGCAAAATTTATGTCCGATTTATTGGAACGAAGTTCCTTATCGGACGGTATGAATTTGCGGATGGGGGCTAGGCGAGAAAAAGTGTAAGATTTTTCCGTCACGACCTCTTCTGACGTAGTGCAGACGACCTTGGCGGCTATGAGAAAGCGAAATGAAATAATATCCATCTCTCTCGCACTTTTGCCATGACAAAAATATTATTTTATTTCAAATGACGCTTCATTTTATCTTAGATACTAGTGATTAAATTATTTGTATTTGTTAATCAATAATATAATACGTTTATCAATATTAATATACTACGAAAGAAACTTCGTTCCAACTGAGTGTTCCACGACCATAGAATTATTCTTGACTTCAAAAAGGGAGGAGGTTATCAATTCGGTGTATTTTTTAATGTTTTTTACCTCAGAATTCTACAATTTCTAAACCGATTTAGATTTTTTTTGTAAGGATATACACACAGATTGATCCAATACACACGCTGAAATTTTAATGGTTGTTTTCCCGAAGTAAAATGATTTTGCCTTAGTAGTACAATAGAATAGATGTAAAAATGGCAGATTTACAATGGAGAAAAACAATACTCGAATGCGATCTCAAACCAATAGCAATATCTCGCAAGTAGGTCGGGTGTACAGGCTAGCTTATACCGAATTACTATAATAAAGTCTGAAAAAAAATTCGCTGGACGTAATGTAGTGTTACGTCTATCGCACGTGCTACCGCGCGCTTCCTACACAGTGAAAGACCACTAATAAATGTTCATAACATGAACTCTCAAACGTAGTGATACGACATAAGATACATAGTTTGGACGCCCGAATAGCTTGTGAGGTATTACAACTGTAAATCTGCCCTTTTTTAATTGTAATATTTTTTAATTTAATAAATTGACTCTACTATCGAGTCAGTATAATTTGGCTGCGGAACAACAACCACTAAAATTTCAGCATATATATACGAATTGATCAAGCTTAGAAATCAGTGTACATACATATTGATAACCTTTCTTTTTGGGAGTCGGTTAAAATAGGCTATGTTTGGGTCTAACGTAACATCTGGTTAATGTTTGGGTGTAAAGTGACATCTGGTTAGTAAAGGCGTTCTTATTAATAATCTCATGATGTTGTAAATAAAAAAGTTTTTATTCTATACTCTAAAACGTAACCTTAGTCAATAAAAAAAGCAATTAAAATAAAATAGTCGCATTAAAATGGTGTCGACGAATCGCGATTAACCCCACCCATTGTTAATATAATGTTAACACTTAGAGAAGTATGTATCTATATATAAACATTTGAGTTTTACACAGAGCGTTGCGATTAAACGTTTTAAACACAAATAGAAAATAAATATTTTTCAAAGAAAATTGTGATTTTTTCCCCACAACTAGCAACATTTGTATTATGAGAGCTTAGGTAAGTATTTTTTTAGTTTTACGTACTTATAATGAATTAAATGTATAAACTTATATGTGAAATGTAATACCATTACTTCTTTTATGTTTATCATCACCGTTGTGACAATATTTTACAACACAAACGGTAATTTTTACAATTTTTCGCGAGCTCTTCTCTGACGCGTCGCTGAGTCAACTTACGCGGTTTCGAGTTAGTTTTACTTGCTTCACTTTCGGTGCGCGTACTAGTATTCTATGCGTAATAATTCTATGTCCACGACACTCACGCATGTTTTTTTCCTTAATAAACCTCATACATGTATTGCTAACTGACATCAGAAACTTAATCAATCTATGAAACTGTAGCTAAAAAAAATAAGCAAAAAATTAATACCTTTTCATAGAATCCACTCCGACTGCAACAATGAGACCAGCACCAGCTAAACACGCTAAGTATATACCTGGAATTAAAATTAAGGAAATTTAAATTAAAACTCCTATATTCTACTCGTATAGTAAACTAAACCATATATTCCTTTCACTTTCATTCCTCAATATAGAAGGGACGTGGGCAATGATTTAATAAAGGCGTTAGGCGTAACTTTTACGTTGTATAGCCATGATGCAGCTATACTATGGTTGTAGCACGAATGGACCGGGGACCGGGGAAGGACCACGCTCTCACAAAATACACGTATTAATTAGCAGCTTAACGTATTTACCACTGCCTCTTCACAGATTGCCTCATAAGGGGGACACTTCCCATAGTTGCCACGACTGGCTCGTGCTTGCAATGGAAGTTTTGTACTTTATAACTGTTATTAAGGAGACGCTGCTGCCCGTCTCCATGTTTGTTTCCCTCTGTCGCCTTTTACAATACTCTCGTGATGATATAAGCTAGTGGATATTCTTACTCCGCCACTATACTACACTTACCAGCTATCATTTGAATCCTCTCAGGCGGTTGAGTTTGCAAAGCATCGCCAGCATCGGCGTTGGGTAAAAAGTTAGCGCCACAAAACTCCGGAATCTGAGTCTCGTTTAACCCAGTTACTGCGGCCTCGTTGTTGCCCGACGATAAAACTGAAAAACAGATGGTTAAAACATTTTTGATAAGTTTAAGGTTTTTTTTTTTATCTAAAATCTATATATATAATAAATCTTTAGAGAAGTCGTGTCTGTAATTCTAAATATTTCCTGGGGGACAATGCATGTCCAGAGGACTAAATAAAGGACATAAAGCCAAATTATTTGTGGTTTTCAGAAAATTTGTCAGTCTGTACATCTGTGTATTCATGATTCACACAAAAACTAACGGAAATATATATACATATTTCATTTCATTTTATATCCACTGCTGCACATTGGATTTTATCGTAATAATGAGAATACTACCTTACGTACTTTCAAACTGTATATATCTACACAAACTCGCTCGAAAAGGCTTTATACTTAGAAAAGTTCTATCTATCTATATATTTATAGAATAAGGAAGACAAATGAGCCCACAGTCCACCTGATATTAAGTGGATGCTGTGGCCCGATTATGAAGTAAAATGCAGATTCGTTGGCCACCCCTGAGGTCTAAGATGGTATGCCTCGTTTCTAGTAAAAAGGGTATCCCTTTCTCTACACTCACCAATATTTTACGGTGGTAGTCTGTGAGAGCGTGGTGCTTCACAGGTCGAGTCGACCCGTTCGTGCCACAACCATAATATAGCTACAGCATGGCTCTACCACGTTTAAAATATATTTCTACAATATATTTCAAATGTTTAGGCTGCTAATTTTCGCAGTCATTAGTCTTAGGCTTCAGTGATTCCCTATGACAACAGGCATCAAATGTATTGATGAATATTCTAGTATAAAATTTACATTCGTAATTTGTATGCACGTTGGTTGATAAACTTACCCAAAGAAGAAATGAGATTTCCCCATACTTGATTCAGCTGAAAGATCATAAAAAACAATCCAAGGAAACGACTGAGCAACGCTTCGGTTGGAATGTTAGAAATCTTGCTATGAACCTCTGCTACCTGAAATATAATTATTTTAAGTAATTAATGCATTCACTTCGTAGATAATTTATCTATAGCAAAGGATCCTAGGTTTAAATACGGTTACAGCTATTCGATGGGCTGCGGCGGTTCCTGCTGCAAATTCGAATACCACACGGAACAACTTGGTAGATAATTTGCATATTTGTACATGTGCAATTCATGTATGTAAATCGCATCCATAAAACACGAGGAAATTCTGCGTGGAATAAAATCCTAGTGTGGAAGAAACGTTATAAAATAAAAGTAAAATACATTACTTAATAATTTTCGAAAGAGACTAAACTTTTAGTCGAACGACACACTGTCGACAATGAGACCGGCCTGATTAGCCAAAATGACATTTTACGATCGTCAACGCTATAGAAAACTATAAAAATTAATCAAATCAACGCTATATCATGTAAATGTCGCGTAACTTGAAGGTCAAATATGTCATTTGCATTCGTTTTACACTGTAATTAATAGTAAATGGGTGAACAATCCCCCGAAATCCATCATTCCATTTTTTGTTGATTCAATATTCAACCTTTAGGTAAAACCCTAGAGGTTTAATTATGTTTTACACATACAGCCACACGGGCCAACGGCGCGGCGGTTCAGAGGGGAGTCGTCAAATGCATGCGTTCCCCTCTGTCAAAGTATAATTCCACGCGGTCCTATGCGTACAATAAAACTAGTTGCAGCCGCACTGCTCATTAAACTAAATCTAGTCACGCGGCTGAATCGACCTCCTACAAAAATGCCGAATTGTTCAGATTTTTTCTGTAAAAAGAAATCTGCCACGTCAAATTTACAAAAAGATGGCGTTACCTTTCACATATAAGTAATTTTTAATCTAATTACTGCTATTTACTTCCTTTTATACTTAAAAATTAAAATATTATCGGTCATATTGTTTCGGATTTATTTACCAACACAGCCCGCTCATCCTCATACAATATGCAGATTGCGCGAGCGACTGATCCGAGTCTGTATCCGAGTTGTCGGTGTCACCGAGTGATACTGTAATAATGTATCTATGTGTGTGTGAATTCGCTAGTTTATTGTTTTAATTGTTTTTTGGAGTTTCGTAGTGGCAGACGATTGTTTTTGTGTGCGCAAATTTCCACCCGCAAAAAATGACAGACAGCTATGTATCGTTGAAAAACGCTGTAGCTACACCCCTCCGGTCCGCCGGTAGCCCTTGTTGCTCTATAGTTTTACATGAAAATTCTTCCTGATTTCGATTCGATATCGCTGGTAATTTTCAATTTTTTTTTAATTATATAGTATTGTACTATTTTATTGAAAGTAAATACAAAGTACTTAGTAATATCGCCTCAATCCGTCCCTGGCTCAGTATTCCAAATAGCCACATCAGCATAATATGCGTGAAAGGTTGAGTGATAATTCTAAGTAATGTAAGACGAACAACTCCCTCACCCATCCGGTGGCGACATGATAATTGTCCAAGACTTATTTAATTAACATTAATATTAATTCATTCTGTAACTAACCATCTTCGAAAGAACATTAAATCATTTTATACTTTAAATTGTGTTTTTAAAAACTGTCGAGGTTCGTCAAAATTTAAGTAGGTACTTACTTAATGTAATTACAGCTTTGTAAAAATGATTGATTCTATTTGTACAAATCGTTTGACGGCAGCAAAAGATAAGCATTTTATAAAAAAAAAAATAAAAGGAGACAAGCACGCAGTGTCTCAGAAAAACTAAAAATTTTAAAGCTTATTAGCCATTTTACTGTCTTTTTTCCACAATTTTTCAATGTACGTTTCATGATATGAAGAGATAAGCTAGGGGCATACATAAATAATAATCCATGGCTAGGGCATGTTTGATTGAGGAAATTGTAACGAAATTCGGACAGTCAGCAACCCACCCCTGACATCTGACAAATTGGAGGTTTCTTTGTCTATGAAATATTTAAAGGTTGAATTCGACACAGTGCCTAAATTGGCAGAATCGTCCCCGAGAGGAGCCCCTATCTTGAATGTGAATTCCTGTGTTATAGTTTTCTATAACGTAAACAGTCGTAGAAAGTCATCTTCGCTAACAGCGCAGTATATGTAGAATTATGTCGTACGCACAAAAGCGGTCAAACGCACACTTTTACGAATAATTTAAATAAATAAATAATTTAAATAAATGTCCGATGTCGATCTGCTGCCACATGACTTAGAATTATAAAAACCTGTCAGCAATCCGACACCAAATGAATAGCCATATATCCAATATTTAAATATGTATTGTATTAATAAGACGATCAAAAACCTGTCCGCCGTACCTTGTTGTACAACCCAGCACGAAGATATTTAGATATTAAAATCTAGATGTAAATGTCATGATAGCTAGTGTGTTGTGGCTGCCCCGTGTCTTTGACTCTTACATGGTAAAGCTTCCAGCTATATTATGATTACAGCACAGCCTTCCAGGTTACAAGCGTAAAATAACACCATAATGTTGCTGTGTTTCGTATCTTTTCTACTGACTTCCAAAAGGAGGAGGTACTCAATTCGACTGTATGTTGTTTTTTTCGATTTTTTTATGTGTGTTACCTCAGAACTTTTTTCTGGGTGAACCAATTTCGATGATTCTTTTTTTATTTGAAAGCTGGTACTTCACGTGTGTTTCGCCAAGTACTAGTGCATGCCAGTCATTACCTTTTAGTACTAAGAGGTGCCAAAGTATCTGCAGCATCTTTGTTTGAAGTGAACTAGCAGTTGTTTATATTATGCTGTATATAGAAACAGTACCTTCTTACTACTAGGTGGACTGTAAGTTTTAATTTTAAAATTAATTAAGTGTCATTAGCAAATAATACTACGAGTATAAAGCATTAATATATACCAGAAACAAAAAGGGGCCGAGAATCGAGCCTTGAGGCACTCCCATTTGTACTATCGACCCGGAATAGCTCATACTATTAATGTGCTCATACTAGTTTGTTTGTCACTTCTGTTTTATAAAATAAAATCTGCAAAAGTATCTTAATCCTGGGGCACAGCATCCATGAGATTGTTTGTGTGCTCGTTTGACACCATAAGGTAGTACGAAAATCTAGATCCGAGTCTACCTCTGTTCTTGTCGCGTATGTGTTATTAATCAATTTATTAATTAATCGCATTAGTGTAGATAAGAACGAACTAGAGTCCCTGTGTAATTTCATATGTACTGCGCAATCAAAACTTTCTCAAAATATTCGGAAGTTGTTGGCGTGGTCATAATTGCCCGAAAGCTTTCATCATAATAAGTGGCAACCTTCATCAAAACGTATAAAAACCATTATTCTGTTCCAGATCTATCTTTACTATGGTGAGTTATTAAGATAATTTGTTTTATTAGTCCACAATTAGTAAATAAAGCGAGTGATCTAAGGTGGTTTGAAATAACTAATAAATACTTTTATTATTTAACTATAACGACTAAATTTATAGTGTACGTACTATCGTTCCCAAAGATATAAACATATAAAAAGGATGTAAAAAGTTTAAAAATGTTTCGCAGTCACGACCAATAACAAAACTTTGATGATTACTACACGGCAATAATAATGTTTAAAATAAAAAAAAGTTTAAACATTAACGATTTTTTACCATGTTTAAATACATTCGATGTTCGCTGTTAAATAGTTTGACATTATAGATGCCAATCCACGATCGGGCCGTGAACAAAACCAAATCAATGGTAAAACAACTAACTAACGATTATCCAATGCATACACACTACACAGTCCTTCAGTACTTTGTCACTAAGACAGTCGCTTTTTGAACTAAAACTCTGGTATTATTAACGACATCAGGATGCCGTTAATACATTAACCTCTATTATACACGTAGGTATATAATATTGAGGTCAATGCGTTAATAATATTAGCCACTAATGATGTGCTCAGGCACGTCGCAATTTTTCTTTTTTTGCAGGCTTTCTGTTCGCGACTATCTCTCTGATGAAACTGTTAAGGCAGGTGACAAACAAGAAAGTATACACGCAAACATTCAAAACAAAAACATATTAAGCTGAAGCACGGATAGCATAAGATTAGTTATATCGTCTTGACAGAAATTTCTATCTTAGAGGTCTATTAACTTATAACATTAATTACATACATACATAAACATACATAAACACTCACGCCTGTCACCCAGAGGGGTAGGCAGAGACTACGGACTTCCATTTGGCGCGATCCTGACACACCTCTCTCGCCTCTTTCACATCCATATATCTACGCATACACGCTCGTCGGTTAAGGGTACTCCTAATACATTAATTACAATAAAGTAAAAATTGACTTCACAAAATTAAAGGAATAAAATAATTTCCAATTTATAGATTCGGAATTTGCCATAAAGTTTGTTGTGTTGATACGAGTATAATTATTTATTTATTTTCAGTTTTTGAAATAGATTTATACTTATATTATTAGTTTAATTTTTTACCCTTTAAAGTGAACTAAGGAACAATACAAATTATAGGTTACAACTAGAATGTGGTTTAAATATTCACATTAAAAACTTCGTGTATAATTTTTATTCAAATTTATATGGGACTTAAAAAAAATTAAAAACAAGCTTTTATTGAAATACTCTAAAAAGAAGAAAATAAACTTGAAAATAAATCTTTTAAATTTTCATCGCCATAATTTGTCAAATTTTTTCGAGCACCAACAAACTATCACTATCCTTTGCCGAATAAAAACTCTTTAGAATTGCCATGGCGGTCTTCTTGTTTTCCGCCATTTTCAATTTTTTATCACCGCTAGAATTTGTCAGGCCCGCTATTAATTAAAACGCCGTAGAAAGTCAACGTGGTAGAGCTATGCTACAGCTATATTAGTAGTATAGTTGTAGCACGAATGGGTCGTCTCGACCGGGGAAGGACCACGCTCACACAGAATACCAGCGTAAAATAGCAGCTTAACGCTGCTGTGTTTCGTATGGTCGGTGTAGAGAACCGGAGACCCTTTTTACTGGAAACGAGGCGTTACATCTTCACAGGTGACAACGCATCTGCATTTTGATTCGTAATCGAGGATAGATGTAGATGTCTATGGGCCACAGCAACCACTTACCATCAGGTGGACTGTGTGCTCGTTTGTCACTCTTATCCTATATAAAAAAAGATGCGACCCCGCTAAGTCTTATCGTTTAGTCGAGTATTTAGTAGTACACCATCTCCTCACCACGTTGAACGTGGAAGTCATTTTATTTCTACATTCTTCTCAGCAAATACTCTCATTTGATATCCACATCATGGGGGTGCATAGAAAAAACATAGTCCGCTATCTTTGGGTGTCCACCATATTCGATTTAGAATAACGTCATTTTATTTTCGTATTTTTTCTCAGCAAACCCTTTCATTTGATTCCATATCATGGGAGTCCATTGGAAATAACTACACCGCCATATTGAGATTGGATTTAGACTCTCACAGAATACCAGCGTAAAATAGCAGCTCAACGCTGCTGTGCTCCGTATGGTGAGTGTAGAGAGCCGGAGACCTTTTTTACTGGTGACTACTCACGGGTGACAACGCATCTGCATTTTGACCCGTAATCGAGGATAGATGAGGATGTCTATGGGCCCGTTTGTCACCTTTATCCTATAAAAAAAGCTAACCATACATTGTCATCCAAACTAAACATGTATGCATAATTTCAGCTCAATCGGTTAAAATAAAGCTTTAAAATTCAATTGCAAGATTTGAGCCTAACAAACATACTTTGCAAATTAAATAAAAACGTTTAAAATGAATCAATATTCCGATAAATCGATAAACATACATAAAAAAGATACACGTCGAATATAGAAACTACTCGTTTTTTGATGCGGTTATAAATTATTGCTGTGGCCTCTTTGATTTTAAAGGTCATCATCTGATTTACAATCTCATAAAAAGTATTTTAAATGATTGGTAATTTGTTCAATTCTCACACACAAGGGTACATAACCAAAGTAAAAAATTTAATATAAATTTAAATAAATCTTCTTACCACGGACAAATAAGTACATTTGGAGCACCACAGTGGACCCGAACCGATTCCGAGAAAGATGCCGGCGGGGATCATGGTCCAGAAGCGCGGCATCAACTGCGCACCGATATAAGGCATAAAAGCCAAAGATGACACTGCCATTGCCCATTTAGTGCCCAACCATCTAGAAAATTTGTTTTATTTATAGTATACCGTATATATTATTAAGTATGGGAATAAGAGAGAATATGATGTTCTCTACATATCAACTTTACTAGGTAGGTATGTGGTAGAACTTATTTTCTACCTGCAGTGTCTGACACTGCTCTGTGTTACAGTCTAAAGGCTATAGAGAACCAGTATAAATACAGGCTGTGAAGGATCCCATCCTAATCCTCACATGACAACGGATCTGTTGGCTTCTTCGTTTGAAGTTGGCTGCAGGTTTCTCTAGACTGCAGTAGTCACTAATCATCATGATTGTAAGTTCGCTTGTCACTTCAATTTTATTAAAAAATACAAATAATATAAAAATGATATTGGAAATGTATTAAAATATTTGAATTTTAAAACGCATATCATATGAAACAAAATCAAAATTATAATTTATCTGAGCGATCAATAACTGAATGAACACAATTCGCAGTAATGTAGCATGGGTGGCAGTTGTTATAAATTGAAAAGTTAGAGGGAGATAAAATACAGAATCCAAAAGAAAGCTACAATTGATGCAATAATTAAACATAATTGAAATAGCATACGAAAACATTGAACTTTTTAATGATTCTTCATGTTCATCATCATCATCGGCCCTCTAAAATTCATAAATGAACTTTTTGCTATCTGTTTTGGTAATAATGAATTCCTTTTTTCATTCAGTAATAACATAATTTATGTAAGCAGACTTTGCCAAATTCCTAATATTGGGAGCATAGACTATCACATTATTAGTCATCTCGTCACCTTTGACACTGCTCCTAATTACCTGTATGGATATTTCACATTAGGAATAAACATGATAGTTATTACACCATTCCTACACAGGCCATTAGATATTTTTACTGCTGAGTATGTGGTCCTATGATGTAATTCTGCGTCAAGCACTTGTCAGTAGCAGCCCGAAGTTAGAAAGTTGCTTGTATTTCATCCCAGTGTCTTGAACATCACGTAAAGCCTTTGGTTCTACGCTTGATCTCTCTCCAGTCGTATCGGATTGCCCATCGGACTTTGACACTATGAGAGTGACGGAAAGTACAACTGAGCTTGTGTCTGTACACATCTTATTAATTTATCTTTCTCATTTGCAAAATTTCCAGAAGCACTATAGTTGTCAATTATAAAACCTTTATTTAAAAAAGGGAGAAAGGATGACATACAAAATTGTCGTTCAATTATCCTGATAAAGATAATAAAAAATAGTTGATTACTGTGACAAATCAATCTCACTTGCCATGTTTTGGCTAGTAAAAATATTACTTAGTAACATAAACAACAGACAATTAACGACACTATTATTCTTTGACCTCTCGAAGGCCTTTGATTTCGTTTCACATGATATATTATTGCAATAATTAGAGACAGTTGGGATCAAAGGACTAGTACTTTAGTAGTTGTCATATTTAAAAGACACAACAATGTGATAAAATAGATAAAAACAATAACTTGACATTAATTCGGCGTTCCGCAAGAAAATATATGAGGACCGATTTTTTCCTATTATATATTAATGACATTGTTTACATTACAAATCATAAATATATTTTGTACGCTAATAACGTTTCAATTATTGTGACTTGTAATAAAACTAATAATACAATTAGAAATCATGAAGATGACATTGACAATTAGCACACTAAGAAAATGGCTTGAAATATATAATTTGAAAATGAAATCTAAATACCTCTCATTATAAACAATTTATAAAGTTTTTCAATTCAAGTCATAATACTAAATTTAATATATTTATGAAGACGGCATGTTTGTTTTTATAATCAACTCATTGTTTATTAAAGCAAGTGATATATCACCGACGTGAGCCAGACAAAATTATTGTCCTAGGTGTCATTCCTAGGCTTGTTAAATATAACAAAAATATCCTAAATATGTGTATGAAAATATATTATAATAAAGTACTTAAGGAATTTAAATTATTAAGCGAAAGATTATTTAAAAAACATATTGGATTTGCATAATTGGTTAAAAACTGAATGGTTTTATCACTCAAAAAATTTTTAAGATTTTAAGCAATAATCATAATATGAACAGTAAAAAATTATAATTAACATGATATGCGCTATTGTTAGCGATACACGACTACACTGTATAAATTGAAACATCTTCTTATAACATGATTCTTGAAAATAATGATTTATGATTTATACACACACTCGTGCACTATAAACCTGTCCTGCGCCGATGGCTAGTCTCCATTGAGGATGGCCGTTGTGACCGAAATTCGATCTGAAGGATATCATTAGTACTCTTTAGGTACGGGGACCTTTTTATTACCTTTTTGGGGAAAAATGGGTTATTAACCTCTGGTTTCCTAGAATTGCGGTGCCGCTACATGACGATCGTAATAACACGTTGAATGACGTCACTATAACGTTGTTTATAATATACTTATGGCGCAAAAAAAAAAGCGGCCGTCTTTACCGTGGAAAGTTTCATCACCGATTAGCATGAGCTAAAAAAACTACGGGAAATACGTTTAGGATTGGATATGGTCACTTCAAATTATGTTTCGTGTCTATTACTACTGCCCCAGCAGTGACAGACATGAAGTAAAAAAAATACTGCCTTCAGGTCAAAAACTTGTTGATTACCTCCTTTATTACCTACTGAAAATTTAATACCTCTACGAAATCACAAGAGTACAAATTAATCTCGCTTGACCGGGGACTATTAAGTGTAAACACAATTATTATTTATACTACTAGACGTATGTAGCTATATAAGTATAATATACTGTTATGCGAAATGCAAATAATTATCTACTTTCAGTGAATTGTATATGTACATGTTTTATTTAAAATTTCCTTTCACGCTACAAATTCTGTTTTAACTGGGTAAATAGCTCTATAGCTATGCACAAAATCTATTAAAATGTCGTAGTCCTCGCTGCTCCAGTTGTAGTTGGAAGTAATTTTGTTTACCGTCACCAGTCAACGCTATCGAAAAAACATTCGTGAACTACCCGGCACCGTCAAAACGGCCGTTATGCAAATAGCGGCAAAACTTTTTGACATTAAGGCATCAAATATGTACCGCTCTCTAAAAACCATGCTATTTTGTTTCTATAGACAACGTTATAACAACGTCATTCACCGCTTTAGTACAACCTTCATGGAGGGGCACCGTAATCCTAGGAAACCAGAGCTTAAGATACTCCTATGACGTCATCACTCAACCTTTTGGTGATTACAAGGCCTTTTAAATTGTTGAACCTATCTATGAAGAACAAAGAAAACACGCCGCTCACTTCTAATATTAACACTAAACATATTTTTTCTCAAATATTACGTCGTAGTACAACAGCAGGATAAATTAAAATAAATACTTACAAAAACCGAAAGTTCAAGGCTCTACAGAATTTATAAGTAGCATCGATAAAGGCAGTTTCGCAAACAAAAAACTAATTAAACTGCTACTCGTATTTGTCGGACTCAGATAGAGTCACGTTGCAACCATATATGGCTGAAAAGATCCACATTCATACAGAATACCATAGTGAAGCAAATGCTATATTTTTAGCTTCTTGTTGGTAATGTTAAACATTTCATCTTAGTCCTCTGGGATAATAAGGTATTTTCCTTTTGATCTTTAATCGATGATAGATGTTTGTAAGCCCATAGATATGGGACACAGCAGCCTCATACCATTAGGTGGAATATATGCTCGTTTGTCCTCCTTACTAAGATTTAAAAAAAATACCTATAGAAATGCGAAAACTGTTGTGTGATATACTTGCATCATATTTTATGTTCTGATACAATTTCGGATATTTCCTGTTCTAGTATTTAATCATTTCGATATTTCTTGAAAAGATGATGCAGTGACAGATTGCAATATTGTAATTGAAGATGAACAAATTGAACAGGTGAAAGAGTTTGTGTATCTGGGTTCAAAGTTTACAAGAGATGGAAAGTGTAAGAGTGATATCGAAAGAAGAGTGAATGCAGGAAACATGGTGAATGGAGCTTTGCACTCCTTTATGAGCAGTCGGAAGGTGTCTAACAAGGCTCGTTTGGCTGTGCATGAGGGGGTGTTGGTTCCGACACTCATGTATGGAAGTGAAAGTTGGGTATGGCAGAAGAAACATGAAAGCAGAATAAATGCAGTTGAGATGAGAGCATTAAGAGGTATGATAGGAGTTAAACTGAGTGACAGGATAAGAAATAGTGAGATAAGGAAACGTTGTGGTCTGAAAGAAGATGTAGTGACAAAAATTGAGAAAGGTATGCTGAGATGGTTTGGCCATGTCGAGAGAATGAATGAAGAACGATTGACGAAAAAAGTGTATAAGGCGAGTGTGAATGAAAGTGTTGGAAGGGGTAGACCTAGGTGGACATTTCTAGACCAAATCAGGGACGTCTTGAAAAAAGGCCAGGTCAAGAGTACCCTAAACCGTAGAGCATGTATGAAGGGAATAATGAAAGTGGACGAAGCAAAACAAGTATGTAAGGATCGTAGCAAGTGGAAAGAAGTGGTCTCTGCCTAACCCTACGGGAAAGAGGCGTGATTATATGTATGTATGTATGTATGTATGTATGTATGATATTTGTTATGATAAAATTTTGCCTGCTATTAAGGATTATTATACTCACTTGATAACGATAGCGGGCAGAAAAAAACTTGAGAATATCAATCCCGCATATACGGCCGCCAAGGAGGCTGTACCCAAACCAGCTTCTGCATTAATTGAGCTTTGTAAATTTGCTGCACCCTGAAAATATCAATTAGTAAAAAATATTGGCAAAGTAGAAGTATAATTTTTTTCGTTCAATATTTTTTCTAGTAAAGGTCACTTAGAAACACCAAAAAGCATACAGGGTTAAAATGTTTAAAAGTCTAAACATGCGAATAATTTGTAGCATTATACGTCCATACCCTACATTTGAATTAGAAATTTAAACTAGTTTCATTTTTTATACAAAATGTTCTTACTTGATGCGAATTAAATTATCAATATTTTTTTTAATTTTCAATAACTATTAAAATATCTTATAGTTAAAACAAATAATAATCATTGGAGTTTATGACTTTATATCAATATTATTAAAGACTTTATTGACATTTTAAGGCTGATCCTATATTTTTTTTTAATTTGCTCTAAACAAACATATAGATATTATACATACATACTCTTGTACGCATAAGCTCAGAGGTCGATGCTTCTTGCTCTTTTTCTTTGATAGCTTATAACAGTCCACGGATGGACACGGTCCTTGACTACGTTAGAGAAGATGAAGAGCGGTACAAGTATTGCGTATATGCTAGATTTGAAATACCCAGGCTGGTTATAGAGCCACGCCAAAGATACAAGATGACTCGGTTATTTTTCTTCAAACAAACTTCGCTTTTTTTTATAGGATAAGGTGCCAAACGAGCACACGGTCCAACTGATGGTAAATGGTTGCTGTGGCCCATAAACATCTACATTTATCCTCGTTTGCGAATCAAAATGCAGATGCGTTATCACCCGTGAGGACTAAGACGGAATGCCTCGTTCATGGTCTCCGGTTCTCTACACTCACCATACGAAACACAGCAGCGTTTAAACTGCTATTTTATGCTGGTATTCTGTGAGAGCGTGGTCCTTCCCTGGTCGAGCCGACCCATTCGTGCTACAACTATACTACTAGTATAGCTGCAGCATGGCTCTACCACGTTTAAACAAAACAAAGAAAGCTACAGTTGCATTGTCTGAGGGCTAATATGGACTTGCCTTGCAACAATTAATTATACTTTCCCTCTGTAGCCTTCTGACCGAAACACAACAGTAAACGCAATTGTTTTGGATTAAGCAAAGGCCATTCGGCCAGGCTGCAGACTAGTATGTTGAAGCGTATACAAAGTGTGCAACTTCGCCGTCACTAGCCCATAAAAATCCACAGCTGGACATGGTACTTTTCCTTTGTAGGAAGAACTGTACGTGGTAGAGCCACGCTGCAGCTATATTAATAGTATAGTTGTAGCACGAATGGGTCGGCTCGACCGGGGAAGGACCACGCTCTCACAGAATACCAGTGTAAAATAGCAGCTTAATACCGCTGTGTTTCGTATGGTGAGTGTAGAGAACCGGAGACTCTTTTTACTGGAAATTGAGGCATTATATCTTAGTCCTCGCGGCTGACAACGCATCTGCATTTTAATTCGCAAACGAAGATAGATGTAGATGTCTATGGGCCACAGCAACCACTTACCATCAGGTGGACTGTGTGCTCATTTGTCACCCTTATTCTATAAAAAAAAAACTTGCTTTAGTCGTCACATTTAACAAGCGGTTTGATGGTCACAGTACCAGACGTCTCCCTCTTTTGACACTGCTACCTGTCACTGGTTTGGTTATTTCACGTCTGACATAAACGAGATAGTACTTCGCAGATTCAGAAAGTCCTAAGATTTTTCTGGCATTTCCCAGTTCGCCTCTTACGACACTCTCGGTACAAAGTAGAATGATGAATTCTCTTGCAGCGCCACAACCCAACATTTTTCTTTTGATTTACTTTATAAGTTAAGTTCATACTTCAATTGTAAATCAGTTCAAAACTTACTTAATGATTTCTTATATTTACGCGAACATTATACATTAAATTAAACTAAATTTTACGGATTCCATCGCGTGTATTTAACTTTTTAATTACGGACGTTTCGGATGCTTCTGAGGTGTTTGACCTCCCGATGTCATAGTTAGCCGGGCTACGTTCAGTTTTTGAATATTAATTTTTGGTCCGATCTACGCAGAATGAGATGAGTTGAGTTTGGATTTGATTTTATTAATTATAGGATCCCAAGCAGATGGCAGCACCCATCCATCTTCTCTATTGAAATTAGAATGTTTTTAATTTCAATAGCCTCGCGAATCATCCTTGGTAGGAATCTGTGTTCTTTTGCGAAGATTTGTGGTCTAACGTCGGAAATTAAAAAGTTAAATTAAACGCAATATATTCCGTAAAATTGCGGGATTCGAACCCGCGGCCCCCAGCACAGCAACTCATTGCTAAGCCAGTACGCCACGGAGCTGTCAAACACCTCATCCTTCTTTTCTTTTTGTAACTTTATTTATTATTTCTAATTAAAAAAGCCTCATTAAATAATAAAAAGGTAAATAATAAGAAAATACTCACACTATACGCTGTGAACTGAGCCATAAAAGCTGTGCTGATAACGACTACGTTTTTCACGATCCTCCATGTCTCTTTCGGCTTGAAATCGGTCATTATCTCTTCTTGTTTCGACATTGTCGTTAACACAAAGTATTGCACTTACGTAATTACATATATATGCACTTTATATATTTATACAGAGAAGTCAATTAACTTTAATAGTGTTTGTACCTTTATATTTTATTTAAATTTATTCATCTTTGACTTACTTATAAAAACTCAATGCCTATAAAATATATATATTTTAATAATATATCGTGAAAAACAAATTTTCAAGCAAACTGATTTTATGTATTTTCTAAATTCGCTATCCGTTACAGCCTATTAAATGTACGATACTAACCAAAGGCCTTCCGATAGACTGTCTCATAGGCCTCATATTAGTTATAGTTGCCACGTTTAGCAGGCGGGTTGGCAACCACAGTTTTTATTTTTTAGTTGTTATTAGAAAGACGCTGCTGTCCATCTCCTGGTTAATTTCCCTCTGACGCTTCTTACGACACCCACGGGACGATATGGGGTAGGAGATAGTCTTAAACCATCGCTACACGGTCAAATAGATAATGCTTAATTAATATGAGGTTAAATAATTATAACGATTAAGTATTCTTTTTTTTTTATTTGAAGGTACTAATCATAAAAAACAATTCATTTTGGATGCAAATTGACAATCTTGTAGGCACTAATTAATTTAATATCCTGAATATATATTAAAAAAATTAAAAGCATGACCTTCGCGATGGCCGATGGAATAGTTTTTTAACTCATTTTGTCAAGGGGAAAAAACGTTGCATGTATTTTTTCGACAGACAGGTTCTGCTGTTCTTGAAATGAATCGTGGTTTCGCGCGCTAGTTAAATTTGATTAAATGTTATAAGTAGCTATTTCAACATGCCCCTGACATAACACTAAATTATGTAAATAGTTTGCGAATTGTCTTCTAAAAGTTATAGGAAATCTACCTAAATTTAATTAAAACCAGTTTACAAGACAGTTACCTCACCTAAATAGTTTTCTTATAATTGATTTCTGTATATTTGTAGGACGATTATAGTCGGTAGGATGTTTTTTTTTTAAATTATCATCAGTAATAGTTATCGTTTAAATATCTCAAATTTATATCAAATTCCGTTAGAATCTGAAAGAAGCGAAAGAGATATGTAAGGATCGTGACACTTGGCGATCTGTTCTCTCTGGCTACCCCGTCAGGGATTGTGCGTGAAGATAAGTAAGTAAGTAAGTTAGAAGAAATAGTTAATTTATTAGGAGCCCAAAAGTGAAATATACACAATACACTTGCTAATTTATTTGAATTTATACAGAACCCTTGGTCAGTTGGTCATAATAAATGAAACTATGTAATACTAAAGACCTTTTTTTACTAAATTCTTAACACACAGGCAAAGAAAACAATTATTTTACTGTGTAATATATTACGCAAAAAAAGAAAACAAAAATTGTAAAAAGTCATAAATGGAAACGCGTCAAGTTAGTTATTTATTATTTCTAAACGCAAAGAACCACACAAGTTAAGCTGCTGACTCAGCAAATATGGAAATTGCAATTGTTGAAGTATATATTATATAAATAAAAATTTAATTGTTCGTTTGTTAATAAATCTCCGATAGTTCTTCACTGATTGCTCTGAAACTTTGATATAGCGTTGCGTACTTATTAAAAAAATTGACCCACCCCCAAGCTTGGCCAAGTACAACTAGTATATAAAGGAAATACAAATCACGCCAGTTTATTTTTATATTTATTTTATTTAAAGTTGCATAAACAGTTTACAATCACTGAAATAAAACATTTTGTAAGTATACATGCGTAAGAACTTTGTAGAATTAAGTGTGGGTGCGACAATCAAAAACATATTATTTTAATTTAAGATATGTAATAAAAATCATTCATATATATATGCACAATAATGTACACCTATCAATATAAATTAAACGAAAATGTCGAGATCGTTTACTGGTATTATAGTCGACGGATCCGTAAAATAGGATAGTAATAGATGTTGTTTTATATGACTTATTTAAATCCAACTGTGCAAGAAAAGTAGGTGTGGCAACGTCCGAATGGATAATTTTGTGGTTTATAAACAGGTCTTGTCCTTATGAAGAACTTCTAAAAAAAGTTACACTAAAATAATTTTTAAGTAAGAAGTCAAGAAAAAGTCAATTCAAATTTATTTTGTAGACTCTCAATACTTCTTAAATATATTTCATAGCATGATCGCCAAATAATAGATCTTTTGTTAATAAGGTTTTGTGGTGATTAAACATATTTTCTATGCATGGGTGAATTCAGAAGATGCTTTGGAAATATTTTGTAACCTTTCCAAGGCCTTCGACTGTGTTCACCATGAGACATTTATGAACATGATGCTAAAAACATGACGCTTGTAGTTATTAACACTTAAAGTACGAGTAATAGAAGGCAAACAGTTGTTGTCAATGGCAATAAAATACTGAGAACGAGATGATCGCTACCATGCACTTTCTAATTGTTTTCACAGTTAGGTGTGAAACATATTGTAAATTAATGACAATCTTAAGTGTTGATTTACCACGTTCTTAACGGTGAAGGAAAATATTGAGAGGAAATCTGCATGTTTGAGAAATAAAAAAATATATATTTTGAAGACATGTGAAGTTCACCAACACGCATTGGGGTAGCGCGGCGGACATTTCTTTGCCCTAAAACCTTCTCAAAAATGAAAGGAGGCCTGTGCCCAGCGGTGGGGCGTATATAATCTGTAACGTAGAAGGAAAACATTGGATCTTATTTTCTTGCATCAATTATTACATAACCGTGTCCACTGACCGCAACTTCTAAGTAAAATTAATATATCTATGCTAAATAAGTTACCGCGCTAGTTGTTCAAAGAAGAAGAAGGACGTCTCTACAAAAGTAATTTAGGTCGGACCTCTCCACTTACCAGAATGATGTCATTATATCACAAATATGCCAAAATTTGAAATGTTATAAAATTAGTAGATTTATGTAATATAGAATGTAAGCATTTAAACCCACAAACTGTAGCTGTAACGAATCTAGTTTTCATGTATTTTTTTGTGAGCACTCAGTCCACCTGATGGCAAGTAGTCGCTGTGACCCATAGACATCTACATCCATCCTCAACTACGAATCAAAATGCGTTGGCACCCGTGAGGACTCAGATAAAATGCCTCGTTTCCAGTAAAAGGTGTCTCCGGTTCTCTACACTCACCATAAGAAACACAGCAGCGTTAAGTTGATATTTTACGCTGGTATTCTATGAGAGCGTGGTCCTTCCCCGTTCGAGCCAACCCATTCGTGCTACAACTATACTACTGATATAGCTGCGGCGTGTAGGTATAAAAATATTATATATTTATTAACATATTTGATAATTATATATTTATTGGCATATTATTATCTGTTTCCTGTTTTTCTTTAATTCTCATCCCTGTTTATGTTAGTTGTGGTTACGTATAAGGGGATGAACACGTAGCGTGTAGAGTTATATTTTGTTCCAGTATTGTATGTCCATCTATTGTTCAACCAAACAATGAGAAAAAAAGTTTAACTTTAACTTTTATTATTATTAATTCCCCTTTGGCTTCTACTGGCTCTTGCCTGCTGATTCTTCCCTAGAAGGTTTTATTCTAACCAACGGTAACAGCATATATGACTTTCAATAAGTAGATATTGTATGCTATGAGCTGATTTTTTAATCGCTAATAAACATTATCCACCTAATAAATTATAATTTGACTAAATATAAAAGTCAAAAAATTGAACTATTTTATTCATACCACTGTAATTTCTAATTTATGTAGGTTATAATAAAATGTCGTCAGACAAAATATATTCTATCAAAAGCGCTCCTAAATTTGATAAAAATTATTTTAATATTATTCAATACATCTCATATACAAATCAATGTACTCATCAAATACAACATGTTATATTTTGATGCTCCTCATGACATATTTGCTTATTTTTACATAGTAGAACCACGCTGTGGCGTATGATTGCTGCTACATGAATAGGTCAGCTCCACCGTAGAAAGACAATAGTCGAACAGTATGCCAGCATAAAATATACTACCTATGGAAAGTGATAAAATCTGAAGATCCTTTTTGTTGGATGACGAACGAATCATAACGAAGTATTTCATCTTAAACTTCAGAAGATTCTTAATGGACGATAGATGTCTTTGAGATTGATCTTGGGCCACAGTATCCACTAACTATCAGGTGGACTGTACTCGTTTATGGGGAATAAACACTTCTATAAAATAAAAATTGACAATTCATGTCCGCCTTTTTTAGAAGTTAAGAGCTAACGTAACAACAGACTTACACTTCAAGGCAACCAAAAACACTAATCTTTTGACGCCGTCGCAGTTGGGTAAATAATCAATATTTCTTTAGCCGATCACAAACAGATAACAAAAATATAGGTACTAAAAATAACATTCTCACAAGCAATAGGATCACTTAAAATTTACTCCACATAGAATCATTCAAAACCACAGATTCCGTATTTTGAAGTATTTGAAGTGTGTTAGAGTGGAGTTAGAATTTACATGACTTGAGAATGTTAATTAATTTATTTATTTTATTAAGATCATCAACAGATATGACAATAGTTTTACAGATATTATACACGATATTTAAATACTCAAAATAATTGTATTTCTAAAATAATCACAACATGCATTCATTTTATTATCATACGTATAAAAAGTGTAAAAAAATAGAAATTATTAGGAATTTCAAATTAAAAATAAATAAATTACATAATATTATAAAAAAATAAATAAAATTAACCAACATTTAATCATTAAGTTACTACAGTAACCTTTACATACTTATATTATTAGTTAGTTACAAGATAGACATAAGTGTCAGTATTTTAAATGTTTAACATTTAGAAACAGCATGGTAGTGTGACTCATTCCCACTAGTTATTATCAATCATATTATAAAACTAATTTTGTTAGTATGCATATATATTTTAATTTTTTAAATTAATATATTGACGAGCCAAAGGTATATTTCTTTATAGTTTTCCCTAAGAGACTACTTCGGACTTATCTGTTTCATCACAAGAAAGAATTCTAATCTTTTTAACAGCTGCAGAGCTAACATCACATACAATTTGGTCAGCACAATTTATACTACTACTTCCCACACCCGTTATATGAACTAAAGCGTTAGTACGCGTACGGTGTACTAATGAATTTACAAATTCCATTCTAGTTTAGATATCTGGGAGCCCCTATGAAGTTTCGCGTCACCTTTAATTATTCTGAGCAAAACAGTTAAGTCTATAAGACTAAGCTCCTCCCCATTTAAAAGCACACTGACATTCAAGTGTATAATATTGGATGCTGTTTTAATACTTACGTTTAGTTTTATTTCCGTTCAAAAGAAAATTGTTAACGTTAAACCAGAGTATGTTAGTTCATATTATTTATTTATTCTTTATTACATTCCTTAAAACAAAATAATTAATGCCTTGAAGCATTCTCTACCAGTCAATCCATGGGTCTGTGAGAATTGGACATAATTAAGTACGTAATATACACAAAAACTATACAACCTATACATACTTATGTACAAATCGACAAGTTTTCGGATAAAATAAAGCATGAAGTTTCATGGCGACACATCGAAAACCGTTGAAGCGTACTATAGCCCGACTGACCCGAGTAAATATTTATTCTGTGCCCGAGTGAAACATAATTTCTATAAAAACTTCAAAAACACCGTCATAATATCTAAAATTGCATAGCGCCCGCGACGATTAAGACTCTTAAATCGCTATCGCTTAGAATCTTAAAATATTTTTAAAAAATTATTGATTTTAGTAATCAAAATAATGAGAAAGTAAGTTACGAATATTGATGTTATGAATGTATTTGAATGGTTCCCAAGCATAGAGATTAAGTAATTTCGTTGTAATTTCAACTATAGTGATTTTTTAGAGGTGTGTTCGCAAATAATTATGATCGAGTCAAAATTTTACAATCGTGTTTTTGAACAAGTAAATTCAAGATAAAGATATGAATTTACCTATATCAAAATTGCAATTTCGTTAGTCGTGTACGCCTATACTATTCGATAAAATGATGTGCATTTTTTCGCGGTGTCGAAAATTAGCCCGGACATATAGGAAGACAAACAAACAAAAAATTAAAAATGGTTAATCATGTCCAAATGGCATGCAAAGAAGTGGTAAAATTTAAAAAAAATGTACAACTGACTTCAATATAAACTATTAAGGATAACTCAAAAACTACTGGTCGGAGCTTGATGAAATTTATATGGGACTACATGAAAAGCACCAGCTTTCAAATGAAATAGGAATCATCGGAGTCTGTTCAGGAGTGTTCGAGTAATCGGTGAACATACATTAAAAAATATATTCCGATGAATTGAGAACCTCCTCCCTTTTGAAGTCGGTTGATAACCCCTCAGCTCAATATTTCATTACGCATCAATTTATTTATTCATATAGATTAATCTACTTTATAATAATTATTAAATATCTGTTTATTACCTACCACAAAGATAATAATAAAATTAATGAAAATTTGCAAGTTCAAATGTTCTGCACGACAACAAGCTCGGGTCCCGCGCCTACGTCACAGTTACTGAGTGAAACCAGCGACAGTCGAGCGTGTGCCTGCTGTACTAGCATATGTCAGAAGTGTAACAGACAAGATTGGCTACATCTTGAAGCGAGCTTCTATTAGAACATTCTACAAGCCGCCGAAGACGATTAGTCAGTTCTTACCATCCGTCAAGTGCAATAATCCTCTAAAAGATGCAGGAGTGTACAGGCTTGATTGTGAATGTGGTCTCTGATATATAGGGTAAACAAAACCCGCGTAAAAGAACACATAGCTGACGTGAAGCACCAACGTTCCGCGAAGTCTGCAGTTTGTGATCATATCCTAGACGGCCCCCGCCATTACATTAGATTTGATAAACCACAAATATATGAGGATACATGAGGCTATTGAAATTAAAAAACACCCTAATTTCAATAGAGAGGGAGGCTGGGTACTACCACCTGCTTGGGATCCCGTAATTAATAAAATTAAAACTAAACCCAAGCATACCACTGCAAGACTTCAAGAGACAGTAAGTTCATTCTGCGTAGATCGGACCAAAGTTAATAATTAAAAAGCTGAAGGTACTCCGGGTTAACTCTGACATCGGGACGTCAATCACCTCAGTCCCCCGGGCCCATGGGTGCTGTAAAGCACCCGAAACGTCGGGAAATAATAAAAATAAGTTAATTAAACGCGAGATAATCCGTAAAATAGTTTTATTCAATGTGTAGTGTTCGCGTAAATATCAGGCCACAGTCGGGCTACCGGCAGATCGGAGGGGACTAGGCATACGCAGGCGTTCCCTTCTATCAAATTATAAGTCCACGTGGTCCTTTGCGTACTATTAAACTAGTTACAGCCGCACTGCTCACTAGACTAAATCTAGTTGCGCGGCTGAATCGTCGTCCTACAAAAATGCCGAATTGTTCAATTTTTTTCTGCAATAAGAAATCTGTCACGTCAAATGTTCAAAAAGATGGCGTTACCTTTCATATATAAGTAATTTATTTTTAAACTTAACCATTACAATAATAATAGGCGTGTTGTTTCGGATTTGTAACCAACAAAGGCCGCTCGCCTTCATACAATATGCAGATCGTTCGAGCGGCTGATCCGAGTCTGTAGCCGATTTTTCGCTGCTGTCACTGAGCGATATTTTTAAATGTATTATAATCGTATGTGGAGTTTATAGTTTATTGTTTTAATTGTTATGCGTGAGTTTCGTAGTGACAGATGATTGTTTTTGTGTGCGCAGATTTCAGAAAAACGCTATGGCTACTCCCCTTCGGTCCACCCGCCGGTGATTCAAGATTCAAAGATTCAAGATTCAAGATTCAAAACTTTTATTTGCATCAAACATAGTAAATACAGGTGTTAATTACATATATTTTAGGCCAAACATGTTTACATAGAGGCATACAAATATCAAATTTAAGTCTGTGGCTAATTCAGTTACTTATTAATTACAAAATATTAAAAGATACATTGAAATTAAAATTTATACATAATTACTCATTAGATAATTATTAATTATTATAAATATAATAGAAATATCAGACAATTATTAATTATTACTAAATGGGATAAAATGTCAAAATAATGGTATATATTATTAAACAAAATAAAAATGTCCATGATTTTTGAAATCTTAGTGGTATCATTTGTCAAATTTATAATCTAGGAATTCTTTGACGCTATAAAAAGTTCTTTCTGCGGGAAGATCATAGAGGTCTTTTCTAAATCCGGAGAAAAATAATGCTTTAATATGCTGAGGAATTTTATTATATATTTTGACACACATGTATAGACAGCTTTTATTATATTTAGATAATCTAGGAAGTGTGTCAATTACAAGCTTTTCAGTGTATTTGTTGCTTCGAGAAGATATATTTTTAGCTTTAGTAAACAGATTGTTGTGTTGTTTGACCAACAAACATATTTCATACATGTAGAGCATTGGCAATGTTAATAACTTAAGTTTTTTGAATAAAGGTCTACATGAGTGAAATGGCGCTTTTAGAGTTAGTGCTCGTAAACATTTTTTTTGAGTGATAGAAGCTTTATTTAACTGAGAACCATTTCCTTAGATAATTAGTATGTAACGCAGAATAGAAACTACATAAGCGTGATAAACTGACAGGGCAGTATTTATGTTCGTGACTTTTCTAATATACCTTAAAGCATATACAAATTTATTTATTCTATCACACACTGATTTAATATGTGACTCCCAGTTAAGGTTTCTATCAATTACTAAGCCAAGAAATTTTGTTTGCGTCATTTCTTCGATTTTGGGTTCATTGTGATATATGTCAGGCGTATTACTTTTCAAGTTGTCAAATTTAATGTAGTGAGTTTTGCTAAGATTCACTTTTAAATTATTTAGATTTAACCATTCTATTATTGATTTTATAGCGTCATTTATGTCAGGTTCATGTTTTGTGAATGAATGTTTGCTTGGGTTAGTACTAATTGTTATTGCAATATCGTCTGCAAACATAGTACATTTGAATTTAGTTACATTTGGAATGTCATTTATATATAAAATAAAAAGCAAAGGCCCAAGAATGTTTCCTTGTGGGACGCCAAAATAGTTGTTCCTAAAATGTGAATAATAAGAAGTCAGTTCATTCTGGTTATTTAGGTTTTTGATTTCGACTTTTTGTCTTCTATTTGTCAAATAAGACTCAAACCACTGCAAAGGAATCCCTCGAATGCCCATATTTTCCAATTTTTTAAGAATACTTTTATGGTCAACTAAGTCGAAAGCTTTACTTAGGTCAAAAAACAATACAGTGGTTAGATATGAATTATTTACAATTACTAAGATGGATTTTATTAATGTATAAATGGCCAAAGAAGGGGAATTGTTTTTCTGAAAACCAAATTGGTATGGACTGATGATACTAGTCTTATTACAGTATTCAGTGAGACGCAAAATCATACACTTTTCGAATATTTTGGAAAAAATTGATATTAATGCAATGGGTCTGTAATTATTGACATCATCTTTTTCACCTTTCTTATACAACGGTTTAATTATTGTTACTTTAAGTTTTTCTGGGAAAGTACCTGTTGAAAAAGATGAATTAATAAGATGTGTATTTTTATAAAACTATCGATGGAAATTCTAATAATATTTGTACATATTCCATCGTAACCAGTTGCATTTGAGTTCTTAAGAGATATAACTACTTTTCTGACTTCTTTTTCTGACATTTCTCTTAGAATCATTCACTTGAGCTGTGTAGAATTAGTTTTTATTATTAGCGTTATTGTTGTGGCCCATGTAAATAAAAAAGTTGTTAAATTTATTTGCTATATCGGTTGGATCAGTTAAAATTGTATTGTTATGTTTTATATTAATTATATTATAATAAGTCCGTAGTCTCTGCCTACCCCTCTGGGTGACAGGCGTGAGTGTTTATGTATGTATGTATGTATGTATTAATATTTTTTGAATTATTACCTATTTCATTATTTACAATTATCCACGAGGCTTTGCATTTATTTCTGCAAGTTTTAATTAAATATGTATTTCAAATTTTTTTTACGTGTAAATACATTTTTTCAAAATTTTTGAATAACTTGTGTAAATACGTTTACTAAAGATGTCTTTGTTTACATAATGTTTATATCTAAGTAATCTTTTCCGTTTGCAACTAATCCTTAGTCCTTTGCTTATCCATTTAGCTTTATTGTATGTGTTGTTTATTTTATTTTCATTTGCGGGAAACAGAGATTGTAGAATAAGAGAAATAAGTCATGGAATTTTTCAAATGCTCTATTTGTATTGGTTTCTTCTAAAATGTCACTAAATGTAAGACAGCCAAGATAGCCATTAAATTTTTCTACATTTTAAGAGCAGTAATCTCTTTTATAAAAGAAATAGGACCTTGGGTTTTGTTTTACAGATTTAACTGGTATTTTCAACATTTGGGCAGTGTTGTGATCTGATAAACAAAGCGATAATATGACTGGTATTGCTGTTTTAATATTACTTAACATATTATCAATACAAGTCGATTTTCGGGTAGGCTCTTTAATATGCATCGTTAAGTTATAATTTAGTGCTATATCATTTAACATAATTGTAAATTTGTCAGATTTTAACGTGGTAATATTAAAGTCTCCTGTCAACACAATTTTCTTTTTATATCCATATTTTTTATAAAGAATACTAAGCAGGCAATTTGACTTCTTTACAAAATAATTAACATCACTTCTTGGGGTTCTATATAGATTTATAATAATAAGGTTATTTCCTGACATTTCAATGCCGCAACACTCAAAATGTTTTTCTATAGCATATTCATGTAAAAACAATATTTTATTAAAAAGCAAATTTTTTTTTACTAGGATGCAAGTTGCACCTCTTTTTTCAAATCTACAAAAACTTGCTCCTAATGTATAGTTATTTAATTTAAAGAAATTTTCCGCCACTTTTTCTATGAACGTCTCCGATAAACAAATAATATCTGGTTCGTTATTTTTTTCGCGAGTTCTAATATAGTAATTTCCAAAATGTCTTTTTTAGCTGTTGCACTTGCCATGTTTTGATGTAGGATATTTAAGTATTTGCTTAAGGTCCTATTAGACTGAGGCACGAAAAAAGTCACTCTTCTTTTTAAGCGGAAAGTAAAAAGGTATATTACCTTTTTGTTTTGCCCTACTATTTGCGGTTGGTTGGACTGGCTCGTTACATGATTCGCTTACGCTTATTATTTTCACCTTAACACATGTTTCATTCCAGAATCTGATTGCCTCTATGATTTGAAGGATATCGTTAAATATTATTTTTGTGCCATAGTTATTCACATTGCCCGTGTACATATCAAACATAGTAAAGTCGTATCTAAGGTGCAATTTTGAGTCTACAACATAGGCGCATTCGTGTTTTACATTGTCTTTGTGAAGCAAATTATTGAAAGATTCAATCCTCCAGTTTAATAAGTTAGAATACTTTTTATACCTATATATATTGGCAAACAAATAAGAAGATTAGTATGTGAGATTTTATATAATATTTTTCTTATATAATTTACTAAAGAGCGACAATTAATTGATCTTTCGAAATCATTGCTTCCTAAAAGTATAACACAGTAATCGTTCATTGTAAAAATTTTTAATTTTAAATCTATGTTTAATAACAACTCCTCTATCCCAAAACCAGGCTTACAATAATAGCAGAAACTATAATTATGAAATGTGATTTTTATATGTGACAATATATTATTATTGTTGTCACAACTAAGAACACATACTTTGTTTTTCGGACTAGGTGTGTAAGATAATGGAACCATAGTCTCCATCTCTTCCTTCCTCTGGTCTACATTGGGTGTACACACGTGTAAGTGTTCTAGGCTTCCTGATAACGTTGATTTTATTGAACTAAATGCTACATTATTTGGTAGCAAACACAACTCTTTTACATTAATTAATTTAATATAGTTTCGCAGAGAATTCAATTCTATAAAAGTTTTTTCCAGTTCAGTCTCTAGACAAGAAATTTTATTTTTTAAAGTTGCTATTAGCGGGACTTGCGTTAGGGGTACTATTTACCATTTTATAATTTTTTTATGTTTATGGCTTGGTGTAGGTGAATTTCCAAACTTGATAAGACATGCGTTTTTCCTTCTGTATGTTTGTAGTTCTCCTTTTAGCTTTACGTTTTCCGACAGTAACTCTTCAAGTTCGTTTTCAGTAATTTGGAGTTGTTTATGCATTTCAGTCAATTGTAATTTATGTTCTTCTAATTCCTGGTACACATTTGTATTTAAGATAGGGCAGCTCCGGTTTAACAAAGTGGCTGATAGCGATGTTCCTTCTTCGTCATCCAATAGAGAGGCAAAAGAGTTTTCGGTGGTGACATTTACGTGATATTTTTTCCTTTCGGTAATGTGTTCCATGTTTTCGGAGAGTACAGTAGAGTTTGATGTATTATAAATACAAGTACTTACTTTTTGTGAAATGTCGCTGTTAGGTTCCGAAAAACTTGTGTGATTTCTGCACTTTTTGCACTTCCATTTACTTCGTATTGTAGGCTTCATCATCCGATAGACTTTTTCGGGAAAGCCCAGTCAAATTCGAACGAGTGCTTGCATATTGAACATAGCATAGTGTCTCTTGAATCTAAATATTTTTTACATATATGGCATTTTACTAGGAGTTTATTGCTATTGGAAATATTCTCTTTTGATGACATTTGCGCCATCTATAAGGGATTCTCACAGAAATTATTTGTAACACTGTAAACAGTGATCCTGTGTTGCTCCATGGCCACAGTACCTACCTATCATAAGGTGGACTTTGCACTTATAAAAATATACTTAAATATAACGTCAGAATAGTAATGTCAATAACAATACATGTAGACAAAACTATCATTTTTGTGTGACCAACCGTTTCATGCTACTATTCATAATTAATTAATAATAAATAAAGCATATTCTGTTTTTCTTGGTTATTATAAGAGACGGTCCATATTTTAGTAAACGGATGCCCTAGTACCCTGTCCTAAGCAGAGGTTATATCTCTTTATTTGAAGTTAAAAGTTCAGTTCCACATAGTCCGTGAAGAAAGTTGAAACAATTACAATAATCCGTAATCCAAAAATAATTACTCATTACTCCACACAAACATGGCCTCGATACAAACATAATTACTTAGTCAGTAACTATTAGACTAATGTAATCTGTAAGTCCGTAAAGAAAAGTAAAGTAACAGCCTATATACGTCCCACTGCTGGGCACAGACCTGCTCTCATTTCTGAGAAGGTTTTAGGGCAAAGAAATGCTTTAGGTACGTGCAGTCGCATGGTCGGGAACAACTGGGGCTTGCGGCCCAGTATGATCCTATGGCTGTACAGAAGTATAGTTAGGCCAATTCTTACCTACCACTGTCTGGTGTAATAAGGCCAACCAAAAGACGACTGCGGACAAACTAAATGGTCTACAAAGGACTGCTTGCTTAATGGCAACTGAAGCGATGCGATAATCGCCTGGAGCGGCTCTTTATGCACTTTTAGGCCTAACGCCCCTTGATCTTTACTTAGAAAAGGAGGCGAAGGCTCCTAGAGCTAGGCTCCTAGTTTGTATAGGATTAACGCTCATGGCGGTTTGAGCTTGCTTTCCTATAGATTGAAATCCATGCTCGACTCAATTAAGGAAACACCGGTCTTATGCATGATCTCAGATACCATGCGTCCAATATTTACTTTTAACAAAGAGTATACAGTGGAACTACCCTCCAGAGAAGACTGGCTGAATGGACAGGTCATCTGTGAGGTCGGTAGCTTTATATTGTATACCGATGGATCGAAAATGGGCCTCAACCTAGCCTTTGGAATTTATGGAGAATGCCCCAAATTCAAACTTAGTATGAATTTGAGTAGATTCACCTCCAGGCAGAAATCTTCGCCATACTTCAGTGTGCGGAAATCAATCTGCAAAAACACTACATACGTTAACCATATAATCTACATTTGACTCTGAGTCAAGCAGCACTGCTAGCGCTGAGATCAAACTTGGTGAACTCGAAGCTAGTTGCAGACTGCGTGAACCGTCTAAACGCCTTGGGAGGTAAGACAAGGTCGTTTTAAGATGGGTTCCGGATCACGCGGGTATTGTTGGCAATGAAACCGCCCACAAACTCTCACATGAGGACTCAAAGAGTACACAATTTGGACCTTTTGACCTTTTGATTTGGATGAATTTTGTGGAATCTCAAAAAGCTTCGCCCGATTGACCATGGAAACATTTTACAACAATAAATCACTTAAGAGCTGGTCTGATACACCGGTTTCAAACATTCTAAAGCCTTAATCCAGGCTTTCGACCGTAAATTCACTTCGGAAGCCTTGGGATTAGGTAAAATTAAATTGCGCCTTCTGGTAAGAGCCCCGACTGGACACTGCTCTCTTAAAAAGCACATGTCGATCCTGGGACTAAACAACTCAAGGATGTGCCGGTTTTGCTCCCTAGAGGAGGAAACGCCTTTACACATTCTGTCGAATTGCGGACCCTTAATGCACAAATGTAGCACTAATCTGGGAAATTATGTACATCGCCCAGAAGAAGTGAAATTACTCACAGCTAAGCAACTCCTATTCATTGAGGACGTAAGGCTTAGCAGTGACCTGGAGACATAGCAGCGATCACAATAGATCTTTTAGATCGCAGTGATACTGGTCTCTCTAGACCTGCTCGTACATATTAAAAAAAAGGCAGTGGGTGATTCTGAGTGTAAGGTACGCAACCTTCGTCGACTCACTTCCAATATTGACTAATGAAAACTAGTATCGTCTGTGATCGAAATTATAATTACACAGCTTACAGTCATGAACGTGGACAAAATGCGCTTATTTATGAGGGCACTCCTATTAGTTATTTTCACATTACAAATAGACACTTCAATTTTATTTATTGGTATTGATTATGAATAGTTTGATTGAGTTCGTTATAGCAGTGGGCCTAATTATCCTACCATAGTAAAGTAAGGCTTACTAGAAAAGTTTTTAGATATGTTAATTTTGTTTTTCTTTATGGCGAATGCATATGCAAATACTATTTTACGTTCATATTTTATAGAAACTGACCTAAACCAATGATTTTTATTAAAATCTGTAGACCAAATTGGATATTTCTCATTTTATTTCGAATTTACCTTAGCTAGGCCTTATTACCCGCAGGTACCTTACATTGTGTTACAATTAATTCATCACAATCCCAACTAGCGAGGTCTCATGCCGCTCTGTAGCGAATGCGTTTTGCCCGTATTCATAACGATATTTTCAAAATCTATAGCGACTTTCAAATTCATAGACACTGTATCTAGTAACTAAAAAGATTTTGAAAGTAACGTATTACTTGTATTTATCGTTGTTGGTAAGTTAATAATTTTCAGGATAGAATCATCATAATATGCTTTTTCACTACTGTAATCTATACATATAATAAATCTGTAGAAAAATTGTTTGTTCACGATCCATGCAAAAACTACCTAACGAAATTACATGAAATTTTGTTTGTAGGCAGTAAATGACCGTGTGTAACATAGCGGCTTTTTATACGCTTATGGAAGAGTAAATAAAAAAGGGTATGTTTTCCTTTTTTAAATTTATTGTCGTTATGGCTGCTGATGGTTCTATTAGGACTAAAAAGGATTTAGCTATACGTATAATAAATTTATAGAAATGTGTCTGTAAATGGAACCAGTCGCGCCACCAACCAGAAAGGGCAGTACAAAGTTTGCCGGGCAAGCTAGTCCAAAATAAATTAGAAGAAGAATATAACAGGTATTCAATTTAAATCAACATAACAAAGATTATCTATACCTGATGAGTGGCGTAAAGTAGCTAGCGATCTATTTTAATTGTGCGTTCATAATAACGAACGTACAGTTTAATTCCTCTATCAAGTGTTGTATGTGATTAAGTTTTCGGTACCCTATTTGTTCTAGCACACCTAAGTAATGATCTTGAATACGGGTGGATTATGTTTTTTTTTTCTAAATTTATGTGGAACCACTCCTGAAGTAACCTATTTAATTTTAAAAAACATTAATGTCGGTTCACAATTGACGAAGATATCGCGTAACATACATACGAAAAACATACAGTCGATTTTAAAACATCCTATTCTTCAAAGTCGGCTAACGATATATCTACAGGGAATGATTGTAAATAATCATCAAAATTTTACACACAAATATCACAAACTATATAAAATTATGGAAGCAGCATTACGAGTAAGAGGGTGTCGATCCTGCGTTCAATAACTCGCTTGACCAGCTTGTTAGGTTAGAGTAACAATAATAATTCGACATCAGCCCGAGACAAGTGGACTTAAAAGACTGACTTGATGATGATATAGGATGAGTAAAAATATACAACCGACACAAAAACTTCGCTCCCTTACGTTTTTTGGTATATATTAATATTTACCAAATACCAATTAATTATTGGTAGATATTAATACCAATTCATTACATAATCTTTACAATAAGAAACGTGTTGTGACCTCGTTACTTACGGGTAACACGTGTGTAAATACATCAATATATAATGTACTACGCATATAACTCAATGGTGTAAATAATAATCGTACGTAAATCTTGCAGTTGATCTAGGAACCTTCGCATTTTCAATCAATTTATACAACTTTTTTTTAAAACTTTACCTCCACACTATATTGTCTCCTAATTCGCAGTGTATGTCTGCACGAAACTCTGTGACAGAAGACAAATCCTTGCCCAGGATTTTTAGTATGTCAGCATCTCTGAATTTGATGTAGCAGGGGTGATCAGCTTTTCTGCGGCAATTTCTTATTTTGTAACTACTTTCAAGTTAGCGGGATAGTCTAAAAGTATTTTTTTTTCAAACATAGTGCTTGGAAATCTTATTATAGAAAACAACAATTATGAGTTCATTTTTCATTATTGGATATTATTTGAGAGGTGTCTGCCCCCACTACATACATTTCACAAGGACAAACATCCAGACCCGGAACAATTATTTTTAGGCCATACAAGTACATGTTCCGTGCGAGATTCAAAAACCCGCGGCGTTTAGCGCGGCAACTCATTACTAAGCCACTGCGACACGGAGCCATTAATACAATAAATATTGTAACACGTACTTAACACACATTAATTGTTAGATCATTCTAAACTGTACAATCAATCCGTAAGAATAACAGATACAAAAATTATTATAGTAGATGTTAGTGTTATATGGTATATATTAAGTATGTATACTTTTTTCCTAACTATATTCTATTTATTTGCATTTTCTATTTATTTATTTAATATATAAAGTTATTATTAACATCCGCCACAGTTTCTCAAATCATCCAGGGTTGACTGGTAGCTGGTAGAGAATGCCATAAAGCATTAAGTCCTCCCTTTATATCCCTTATTGTAAGGTGTATAATAAAGGTAAAATAAATAAATAAATAAATAAAAATAAAGCAATTTTATTCCTTCTCTTGTAGTGAATAAAATTGCTTGATACTATTACCGATCGAAGGCTTGATATACAAAATATTTGGATAGATCACGATAGATACAAAATGCAATATTTTTGAACAACACATTATATAGCTCGCAATTTTAAGATATAGGTATGTTGTGATAGTAATACAAAGTAACCTAGACTCTATGTCAAACATTAAAATATTTTTAAACATTAATAAACATGTTTTGTTTGTTTGAACATAATAGGGAGCTCGATTCAGAAAGGCCCTATGTCCGATAACATTTGTTAAATTAATAATAATCAGATCATACGAGTCCGCTGCTGGACGTGCTCCTTTTGCTTTTTATGGGTGATTTGCCATAATCTCACTTAAAAAGCAAAAGCAAAATCGCAAGCGCATCGGCGATCACAGCACCGTCTGGTGCTGTCTACCAGACCCACAGCCAGACGATTTGAGTTGTTTGATTTGACCTTTAACATTGCTCCTCGTCTCCAGTCTCGTCACTATGCATCCGGCTTAAACGAAATGGTAATACCGTCATATATCAAAAGCCATGTGAATCTTCTGGCAAAATCGTCTTTTACGATACTGGACAAAGTGACGTGATGGATTCTCTTACGCATGAACTTGCTCAAACCACATACCAAACATCATTAAGGTGGTAAAATATAATGAGAAGTAATTTAATGTTAAGCCGTAATAAATATTGGTTATCTACAAAAAAACAGCATTTAAATCATTTGGTTAGCATTCAATGATTCTGTTTGCAATAAAAAAAAAAACATTCGGCAATTCTTGTTTCGCAAATAATCTTGATAATGTTCAGTAATCTACACAAATAAATAAAATTGAAGTGTCTGTTTGTGATGTGAAAATTACAGTTTTTTACTAAATGCATAAGAAAGTAAATACGGTACTTATAACTAAAATACAATTTTTTAAATTTTTGTCTGTCTGTCTGTTTGTTCTGGCTAATCTCCGAATCGGCTGGACCGATTTTGTCGGGACTTTCACTGGCAGTTAGCTGATTTCATAAGCAGTAACTAAGGCTACTTTTATTTTAGAAAAAGAATTAGAGTACCGCGCAAAAACATAAAAACTCTAACACGCGAGCGAAGTCGCGGGGAACAGCTAGTTTAATCATAAATAGGCAGCTTACTATATAATATGAGTTTGCTTAATAAACAGTCAATCCGCAAAATAACTACTTGATCAGCAAGATTCTCGATTGGTTAGTAAATATTTGCTTCATGGTAAAGACTATGCGAATCCTTTAAATAACACCCATTATAAAAGTTAGCATTTTGGTGTTTTATTTGGTGCAAAAGCGCGCGAAGCGAGCTCGGGACTTAGGGCATCCCGACTCGGACGGGTTAGGTTAGAGGGGGATGGCGGGGTCGAGTGAGCGAGCGAAGCTAGCGAACATACTTCTCTATCCACTTCGTGGTTATTTTTTTTTTATAAACCACCCAGAAATAAGAATCCCGCTTATCGGGGCTCCGTCAACTACACTTTGGTATTGCTTCGGCGGAAGGGGACACTCCAGCCCTCCCTGTTAAGGCGATTTTTCTCAGAAATCATTCAAAATTTTTTTTAATCTTTAACATTTAATATAAAAACTACGCACCTCCGGCGGGGGGAAAGGGGGGGGGGGGGCTTGCCGATTGATTTAATAATGTTTGCTAGCCATGGTTTGCTGACCAATTATCTATTTCTGCTGCTAGATTACATTTCTATGCTGACAAAAAAATTAAGTAATAACCCTTTAAAATTAAATAACACCCAAATATAATTAGTTATGTATGGCATAATATATTTTAACATCAGTCTAAGTAACACAATTTTGGTTCATTATTTAAACGGATAGCACTTACATCACGTAGGTAAAACCGTATGCCATTAGCGTTCGATGTTTTTTTTTTTCTTCAAATGTATTTATGTTAGGTTGATAGCAATTTAAAACATATCAATCACACGTTATGTACATCTATCTCCCACGCCGTTTATTTAATCATTTGTTAATATTTGGCAATCCGTGCGTGATTACAACAATGACCATGTCTCCCGGTTATCAATTCTTGTTAATTTTGCGGAATGATCTGTATTCATCACACAAGTAAAATTAAAGTAGCTATCAGTGACATTTATCTAAGCTCTTATACTTGTTTACTTGATACTGATACGAAATGAAAAAATAAAATAAAAAAGGGACATTTTTTTCTGCCATTCTGTGAATTTAAGCAAATCTTCTTAATTATTTTGTGGCCCTGAAAATGTATAGGGTGTTTTTTACAGGATAAGGGTGACAAACGAGCACACAGTCCACCTGATGGTAAGTGGTTGCTGCGGGCCATAGACATCTACATCTATCCTCTATTACAAATCAAAATGCAGATGCGTTGTCACCCGTGAGGGCTAAGATGGAATGCCTCATTTCCAGTAAAAAGGGTCTCCGGTTCTCTACACTCACCATACAAAAACACAGTTGCGCGTTAAGCTGTTATTTTACGCTGGTATTCTGTGAGAGCGTGGTCCTTCCCCGGTCGAGCCGACTTATTCGTGCTACAACTATACTATTAATATAGCTGCAGCATGGCTCTACCACGTATGTAACCGGTTCCGCGAAAATCAAAAACATCATAATGCACAATTTCATTTAGTGATATGGTTAGATCACGAGTCGGAAAACCTGTTGATTGTTAGGATTAACATTACGTTACCAAAAGAACACTTCGTGTAGTGGCGGCGTAGTAGAATCTACTACCCCATAATATTATCTCATGGATATCGTAAAAGGTCACCAAGGTAAATATTAAACAGGATAATAATAATAAAAATCTGTGGTAGCCAACCCTCATTTTAAGCGAGGCGACTATGGCAAATATCCCCCCTATGAGGCAACCTGTGTGACGCCTATATTAATTGCATTAAGAGGAGTTTTAATATGCTATTAGGACGTTTAGGATTAACAGACCGTAAAGAACTTTATTTAAAAATAATATAAACAGCGAAAATATAAAACAAAGAAATTACGACCCAGATAAACATTAACACATTACAAGAAACTTTATTATACCAAGCTAAGATGTTTTTAAAGTACGTCTTTTGTATCGTCTTTTTAATACGTCTTTGATACCAAGGCTAAAAAAATATTTATTTAAAACATTTTTATATAAGAGCAGGTAACCGAGCATACGGCTCGCCTGATGGACAGCCGAGGAATTGCATATGTGACTCGTTTTTTTTTTAGGTCTCCAAATTGTATCCGTCCCAAAATATGTGGGGATTACACAATGTGGTCATGCGTAGCCGAGAATTCCGTGTAAAACGCACGGTTGTGAACCGTCAAGCTTCGAGATTTGGAAATGGAATTTAGAATATGTGTTTTTCATGGTGGAATTCAGCAGCTGGAAATAATCCGAACAATTCCTGTGAGCATTCCCCGTGGTATATGCGATAGACGATGCACAGACATGCAACGTTTTTTCGCAAGGAAAGAACTTGGTCGTTAACGATTCGAGACGTTCTCTCCGCGATTTCCTAAGTGCCGGGAGCACCACAGAGCGTACGTAAGAGAAGTTTTTGATAAAACACACGGTACTGAACTGCCTTCACGATGATGTAAAATGTGATTTAGTCTCAGTGTACGAAATTTAGCAGTTAAAAGTAATCCGAGCAATACATTGAAGCAGTATCTATGATCTATGCTACTTTAAGGTTAGTGGACAGTGCGATTAATTAATTTCGTCGTAATGATTCGAACCGCTCTCCGTTAAATGCGTTCAAGTGGTAGGAAATATTGGGATGCTCCAGTCAACAGATGAGAACAGTATCCCATATAAGGCCGAACCTGCGCTTTGTAAAGTTGCAACCATGAAAACATACCGTCTCGATATACTGAGCATAGACCACTAAAATTACGAGTACTGACGGCTTAACGGTCAGCCATTGCAGTCTATTTTTCTTGATGTGATGATTCTAAATTCGTCTAGCGGTGAAACATGTGTTATACGAGTACGTACACGTATTATCGACGGTGGTGTATCTTTTCCAGTGTAGTGATATTGGGATTAGTGAGAACGGGTTTAGTGCATGCAATTGAGGGAGAGTGGAAGGTGCTCTACAAACTGAGTAAGACACATAATTTGAATTTTTTTCTACACGTATCTTAGCTAATTGATTTTTAACATCTTTAACAATGACAGTGGTTTGGAAAATTTGAAATCCGAAGAATGTGGGTTCAGAATGGGTTCAGAATGGGTAAGTTAGCTGTCCAATGCCGGCGCCGGCGATTAAATCTCATTTGTGTCATCGGGGAGCGAGCCCCAAACGATGGTTATACGGAATATACAATTAAAAAAGGAAATAAAAGTGCGCATAAGTAAATCCTCTCTTTCAAAAACCATTGTTTAAGGTTTTTGAAAGAGAGGAAAATAAGACGATATATAAAATAAGAACAGAAGGGGGAATTGGTTGAGTATGTTAATGAGTTTATGTATATATAGGATATGTGTTTAGCTGCATTTATTATTCGTTCTACATCCTTGTCATAATAGACATGACAAGTATATAGAACGAATAAATGCAGGACACAGAGCAAATGGCGCTCTTCACTGCAATGCAACATTAAAGCTTATGTTATTGTGTGGCAGTGGAAGTTAGGTGTAGCAGAAGAAACACGAGATTAACATTAATACTACAGAAGTATGGTCATTGGAAGTATGTCAAGGCAGACTCTGAATAATAAGGTGAAAAATAATAAGATTAGAGAGAAGTGTGGTTTGTAAGAAGATGTGGCTATAAAGATTAAGAAAGAAATGCTTCGGTTGTTTGAGAAAGAATGAATGAAGAAAGAGTGACAAAGCAAATTTATGCTGTAGAAGTGAATGACAGAGTCAACAAGGGTCACCCTAGGCGTAAGTTTACGTACCAAATTATAATATATATATATATATATATATATATATATATATATATACTTTTCAAGGGACTAAGCAACATCACAAGCTTAAGATAACAATTAGACTGTCATCTAAACAGTTACAATGAAATCGTTATCCTCTATTTTTCAAAAAATTATTTAAATAGTTCATTCGTTCCAGCGAAATCGGTGAACATACAAAACAGCGTATGCCTCGAAACCTACTCTGTTTTTAAACTGTTAAAACATGAAATACCTATAAACTATTTTCTTATAAAATTTAACACAGACGAAATCGTGACTTGTAGCTAATATTAAAAAATAAAACAAGTTATGTATTAAGTAGTTAAAAATGAATAAAATATCAGCTTTAAGTATAAGGAAAAAACTTATTTGAGTTTCTATTGATTCCAATTGCGCCATGATGCAAATTATGATGGAATCTTTTACTAAATTGGAAAGATCATTGCCAATATTTAAATACCTACGTCGGACACAGGAATATAATTATAATAAATTTTATTTTATTATTTATTAAAACGTCGTAATGCATTATTTTGACTGATTTTACTGAGCACGCACGCATTCCTAATGGTCGATCGGTAGACAAAAATGTTGTTAATTTCGCAAATAATTTATTGTCAACCGTTCATACAGCTCTAGTATTATAGAAAACAAATCAGCTTCTATAGTAACGCCTATTCTAATTATTTACAAATCTGTCTATAGACAGAATAAACTATATCTTATGATATGTATATATTTTATGCACTGTCATACTGTTCATCAGATTGCGGTAAAACTTTGTCAACTTATTGCTTGCACTTCGCAAAGGTTATAGACATAGTACAATTTACTTCACTAGGTGGCGCGTTTACATACAATGCGTTGGGTACCATCTAAGAAGATATAAAAAATATATAAATTTTAAATTACATAGTTATCAGTTATTTACAACTGCATATTCAAAATTCAAATAACAATGTTAAAAAACTATAATAAAAAAATATTAAAAACTGAAATTATCATACAGTCCTACTCCCCGCGGTATAGTGCCAAGAACGCTGGCTGCGTTTCTTCTCTGAATGGCTATATTTATCGTATATCTATAATCGTCACTACGTTGCTAGCGATACGTAACGTAACAGTTCGTTGCGGTGAAAATTTAAGAGCACCTAATTTTTAAAATTGGCACTTAATTAGCACCTAAAAAGTCCCCAATTTTGACATATACTAAATTCAAATTCCCGACTTTGCGTTGCTGGCGAGACAGAGCTACAAAATACTTTCATTTTTTCGTTTAAAAGTTTAAAATACAGAGATGCCATTTAAACAACACAACAGACTGGCATATTATGTCAATTTTAGTTCCCGGTACGAACAATGGCGGCGCTTCAAATCGGCACAAACATTTTGTAGGGTAGGGCCCGTTTGGTAGGGCCAGTCCAGCGTACTTGTATATATGTATAGAGGTCAGTGACCCTAGAAAATAACCATCATACAATTGTATCTAGCCTTAGAGTATTTATATAGTTTGCTTATAAATACTCTAAGTATCTAAGAAACGACACCAATTAAGCCAAATATTAAAGAAAGGTTATCAAAAAACATAAATTACTTACGATAATAACAACTAATGAAATTTAAAAAAGATATTAGAAATAAGAAAAATAAGCGTTTGGTGTTATCTATCCGAAATCGTGAGGTCACAGACTCGACGATGCGTGATCCGAATTCAGAATTATTATTAACTAGGTATATGTTGTTACTGTTTAGTAGCGGTGTAAGAATATCTACTACCCCATATCGTTCCGTGGTAATCCTTAGAGGTCACAGAGGGAAATTGAAAGAGGAGATGGGCAGCAGCATCTTCCTGATAACAACTCAAAATAAAAAAAAACTGCGGTTGCCAACCCGCCTGCCAATGTGAAATGTGAAATGGCAAAATCCACCCTATGAGGCAACCTATGGGGAGGCCTATGTTCAACAGTGGACTTCCATAGGCTGTAATGGATGGATATTTTGCATATGAATTGTTAATTGCATTTCTATACAGCTATAAAATAGTACCTAATATAATAAAAAGTATTTTATGTAATTCCAGATTCGTTAAAAATGTTACATGAGAACAAAGAATTAATTTTGTTATTACGAGTTAAATTTAGTTTTTACCGTTAATGTAGCTAAGTAGTAATTATTATATAGTAGTAATTATTATAGGTATATTATACCGCCATTTAACAAGCAAACATTTATCTGCCACTACCCCATAGGCAAATATAAAGTTTTCAATCAGTTATGAGCAGATTTTCCAATCATATATATATATATATATATATATATATATATATATATATATATATATATATATATATATATATATATATATATATATATTGTAACGAAATAGCGCATCATATATAACATTTAATCCATTAACTATAATGTATATTCATTTAATATCCAAATGTATAATTTTAATAAGTATGTGTATGTGCTAACCATCAGAAGAAAAAGAAATAATATTTGCAATATTAAATAATTTATATATAAAGAACGTTACAAAGCATGGTACTTATTTTTAGGGGATTACCAAGTAAATAAGATGATTTTAGGAGTTCTTGACTTAACCTTTAGGGGTAAATATTTTTTAGAGTAGGTAACACTAACCCGACATTGCCTACTGCGCCCTCTAGGACCACGCTACCCAAGCTTTAGCCTTTGCAGCCTGTGGTGATATGATAAATAATAAATAACCAAAACTAGTCAAATAATGTTGCTAATACTTACGTAGTACCACCTAACTATTACTTAAAAAACTGCTGGTCAAGGAAAATATTTAAACTAAAGTAAATTTGGCTTTACATAATTAATCAATTGGCAAGCCCAAAATCGTTTTCATTATATAAGAAATAGAAGATGATTCCTTTTACTGTATAATACGAAATAAAAATAAAATGTCAACAACATTAATTTTTTAGCGGTCACGATGGAGGAAATACAAGCTTTTACATTCGTATTACATTTCAGAAAAAAAACGAGTCAGCGCGTGTAGCGCTTAATACATTTGTTTCATATAACATTTACATATATTTACGTGTTTCTATTATAGTTGAATTAAATGCCATCTCTCTGCGTGTTCTACTATAGATGTCATACTCGTCAAAAACCATTTAAATACTTGGCCACATCCCACATGTAGGCAAATTTTTCCTGCAAGAGCATACAACCACATTCTACTATTGACTGATAAAGAAAAAGAAGAAAGAAAGAGAACATGATATGGAAATCCTTCTATCCTAATTAGCATACGTTTAAAGGATACTTTCGCTTCAAAATACAAAACAAAACCTGCATTTAAGCTACTGGATATGTTTAGGTTGTTTCTATCTATTTCTTTTGAAATACGTCTTCATATTATTTTACAAATTTTAATTCTAAATATTTGCCTGAAATATTATTTAATAAATGTTTCAAGAATATTATTGATGATGTATGTTACTTGTGGAAAACCGCTCGCTGTAAATTTTACAGTACGCGAGCAACCAGAGTTTAATCCCTACCGGCACCTATGAAATTGTTAATTACAGTTTTAAGTACTGATTTTCAACATGCTTGCCGGAATACATCATGATGAAACCTGCATGTCTAAGTAATTAAAAAATAGTATTTCGAATACATGTGAAGTCAGCGAACAACGCGCATTGGGGCAGTGCGGCGGACATTTCCTTGCCCTAAAATCCTCTCAGAAATTAACGGATGCCTTTGCCAGCAGTAGGGCGTATATAGGCTGGTACATTAAATATAATACCACAAGGCAAATAAAGTTTACAATTATACAAATTTTTTAGTTGGGTTGGCCACAAACTGGAGTAACTTGGTAAGTATATATAACTATGGTAGTGCACCTGGTAACACTATCACTGTTCATGGCATGCATGGTCTTATTTGTAAGTTCCGTAAAGTTTTTGTAATAAAATTATCTACATTGGATGTGTTTTATATTTTAATAGATTTACTTTTTATTTGTCGTAAAATTCTATTCATGAACTACCTACTCTTGAATAACTTTCACATGTGATAACTTTCACACAAATGGAAATGGATATTTTTACGACGTCTTTATTGACTTGCTTTCGCATATACAAAAGTTCGGCTCGAACTTCCCTATGAACCGCAGATACTTAAAATTTTAAGTTTAACGTTTATAATAGAAAAGTGGTATATTGAAATTTTTTAATACATAATTTTTCATTTTCATTAATACAAAAATTTCACTTTTTTATATAATAGTTCTTTTTTCAAATATTTGCACAATTTTTTTCAATTATGCACGACATTCCGTAACGTTCAATCTCGCCCAAACATTTTATTATTACAATAGCTTCAATAAGCTGAGAAAAAATATCACTGACCTTCCGATAGCATCTCAATATTTAAAATTATCTAATAATGTAAACAAGTTCGTGGTGAAAAAGTTTCTGGTTCAGATTTTGACAAGGAAGGTTCCGTATAACAAATTAGTATGTCAGTTGTTATTTATTGAATGTTATTGAGCGCAATGTAGATTTTATACTCGCGGCTCCGCTCACGTGGGCGTCAATTTAGGAACATCATTACTACTCCGTGCCAAAATTAACAAATTATATCACTACTGGAGTCACCTCGGTGTCTCCATGTCTGTCTGTTACAGGATTTTGTTTTAATTCTGAGAGACCATTGGACTTAGGTAATTGAAATTTGGTACAGGAGTAGCTATTCAGAATTGCATTAATATCATACGTTTAGCAATACCTGTCATTTTTTTTATATCGGACGTGTCTTCCGATGTATCCTTTTGAAGGTAAATTGTTTTGGAGTAAAAACTGCATTCTTACTTTTTACTCTTTACATTTATTTAAAATTAAAGTTAATTTAGTTTTGAGGAAAATAATGTTGAATATCATGTTCTTATTTTAATTTACGATATAATATTTATTGGCAATTCATATCTTTGGGCCCGCTAAATATTGATTGGCATTATAATATATTAAAAATATTTTTATACGTTTGATTTGACTTCGAAATTTCCTAAATATACCTAGTTCTATACACGGTGAACGTAAGAACAACTACATTCATCAACGTGAGTGGACATATATTCACCTTGTAGTGGTGGCTTAATAAAATCCACTAGTCATATAGTACCGTTAGTTACGTAGGAAGCGACAGAGTGAAACTGAAACAGTAGAGGAAGTAGCATCTTGCTTATAATACCTTAAATTTTTTCTACCTTGTAGAGTCATGCTGCAACTATATTAATAGTGTAGTTGCAGCACGAATGGGTCCACTCGACCGGGGAAGAACCACGCTCTCACAGAATACCAGTGTAAAATAGCAGCTTAATGCTGCTGTGTTTCGTATGGTGAGTGTAGAGAACCGGAGACCCTTTTTACTGGGAAAGAGGCGTTCTATCATAGTCCTCACGGCTGACAACGCATCTGAATTTTAATTCGCAAACGAAGATAGATGTAGACGTCTATGAGCCACAGCAACCACTTACCATCAGGTGGGCTGTGTGCTCGTTTGCCACCCTTATTCTATAAAAAAAAGATGCAGTTGTTAACCCGCCAGCCAAACTGCAGCAAATATCTAACCTAATTGGCAATCTATAAGGAAGGCCCATGTTCAGCAGTAGACTTTAGATCGGCTGTAATGATCTCAATGGTGAGTGCTACGCATTTTCGCTAGCTTAATAATTACGGTAGAATGAAAAAGAAGTAATATTTCCGAAAGAAATAAAAACTGCATAGCAGACCCATTAAAATAAAAAAAAATAGTAACCTACATACATCCCACTACTTTGTCTAATCGAAACTATTTAGATTTATTTTCCGCTAATCAGCATATAAAAGTGGCATTACAAATGAGATCCAACTCGCTTATTATGTGCCGTGACTGTTAAGTAATCATACCTCACTAACTATTAGTTTTTAAAGTTTGTGACACGAAAATTTGTAATGCATATTATGATCATCATCACTTGATTTCGCAATTCACTTCAATCCTATTTTCTTAGATTTTAGACATAACACAGTAATGAAAAAAAAAGAAAAAAAACGAGTATATCGATGTTAAATGTTGCATGGAGAATGAAATCACTGTAGATTAAAGACGTCAAGTCTTGTGAAATAACATCACACAAATCATATTACAATAGGAATGCCATATTCTAGTATATCAGAAGATACGAGTGACTAAAGAGACCAAAGATGACCACTTGTCATTAAATCTCTACACATAAATTAAACGAAACATCTTTCAAAAGTGTTTCTCTTTTTGCCTTATTTAAAACTAAAATTAGAAAAAGAGAGACAAGTATATTGACATAATTTATGTACAATTGTAGATTCCCTCTATGCATGAAATGTAATGAATATATCTATGTGATGAATATGTAAATGTTATTTATCTATATAGATCACTATTCATACTTCTTTTTTAAAAACCACGTTTCTCCTTGAATGAAAATAGCAAAAGTTTTACATAAAACCTCTGATGACTAAGAATTCTTGCGATTTACTTTACATTAAATACCGCAAATTGCGTTATATTTCATTATAGTCCCAGTAGAATCGAAATCTGATGCAAATTATGGAATAGAACTTAATATAACCTTTACATTTTCGCATAGTCCGCTCGAATTTTCTGCTCGTAAACCTAACGGTGCACTGTTTAATATACTTAAGGAATGATGGCTTACACTCTATGAACCGCAAAACCATCAATATTTACATATAATAAATACGCTGCCGGACAGAAATATTTTTAAGTATAGGAGATTTGTTGTAAGGCCAAATATTTTTTTTGCGAATTTGCAAGGTAAAGAAGGGCTAACTTATTAATTCCAATACACAAATGTAAATAACCGCAATTCTATGATGTAATTCAAACATGATTGAGCAAAAAATTTGAATCTGGTTTTGCTTTTAGCGTTATACTAAGTTTATACTTTTATAACCTTTATGGTCTAAACCGGTCAGATCCTCTTGCAATCCAATCGTACATAAAGTACAAAAAAGTTGAGGCAAACTTGATGTTTATATAGTTATGCACAACTTTTGCAGTAATATCTAATAATAATTAATTTGCTCTTAAGTTTTTTGAAAATAACAATTACGCAACCACTATATAGGGCTTTTTATGTTATTGAAAAATCAAAATAAAATATAGCTGATGCTTCATGCACTGTCACAACTTCTATATTTCTACTGCTAACGAACAAGTATCCTTTTTTAATAATATATTATTATATATAATATATTATTATATCGCATTTTAAATTTATCTTATTTTGCGTTGCCGCACCCATAGTCACAACGGACTTTGTAAATTTTATTCGATAATATTGCAACAATGAATAAATAAATAAAATTAATGGAGACCCTGGTATAGTAATTAAATGAACTCCAAAATTACCATGTAAACTTTTTGCGAATTCCATGGCAACAGGTTTTTATAATATTTAAATATACTCTCCGACTGTCTGTCTATGAGAGTATTTAAAGTTCAAATTTGAAGGTACAAAATTCAAATTTGACCTTCCAGTGCAACCATTAAAAAATGAATAAAAGTTCACACACGGACCTGGACATGAATCTCTCCTATTAGGGAGAATCAAGCTTGGATTGACAATCGAAGTACCAGACGTCTTGCAAATTTGAAACTGCTGTTTGGTGCTGATTTGGATTTGGGTTTGGAAAAAAATATTTTCTAGCAAAAAAATGGATTCCCTTCCCCACCACAACACGAAAAAGGCAAAGACTAGCTTATAGTTATCATTACATAGTTAATAAAATGTATAACTTAATTTGAATATTTAATATTTAAAATTAATATATATTGAACTTAAATATTGTTTTCTTTAAAAAAAATAAGGTATACACTCCATACTATTAATATCCGCCTTTTTATAGAATAAGGATGACAAGCAAGCACACAGCGCAACTGATGGTAAGTTTAATGCTGTGGCCCATAGACCAAACATCTATCCTCCAATAAGAATCAAAATTCATATGCGCCACCCGAAAGGACTAAGATAGACTGCCTCGTTTCTAGTAAAAAAGGTCTCCGGTTCTCTAAACTCACAATACGAAACACAGCTGTCCTTAAAGCTGCTATTTTACGCTGGTATTCTCTGAGAGCGTGGTCCCACCCCGGTCGAGCCAACCCATTCATACTACAACCATGATATAGCTGCAGTGTGGCTCTATCACGTTAGAAGCTCTACCACGCCTCATCGAAATTTGAAACACAAAATCACGTAAGGTACATAAATCTCACTTTTAGCTTTGCATTTCATTTAGATAAATAATATTATTATTATTGGCCAGTGGTATTTAATAGTTCGTTACTGTATAAACTATTGCATTTAAAACTTAGTCATATTAAGTATTATAAAGAAAGTTCAATTTTAGACAGATTGATGTTTGTAATTTTTTATTAATGCATTAAATATTTTTATAAAAAATAAAATATTATTAATCATCAAGGAAAAAAAAATGGTAAAGAATTTAGAACAAAGCGTCTCATGGCATTAACCGTTACTACAGCTTCTAAAATACCGTTAATTTATTTTTAATATGAAACAAATACAATCGCCTATCAACGTACACAGAAGCACAGAATGACGGAGATCACCTTTTTTATTTTTTATTTAATTTGAATACTGTTTTCATGTTTTGTGCCATTCCTTGGCATATGTTCAGCAGTGGACTTGTGAAGGCATGCAATGATGCTTCTGTCCTTTTTTTGTAAATATTTATTTAGGAAATAAAACAAGAAATGAGCATATAGTTCTACAAACGGTAATTAGGGGATGCTGTGGCACAGATTAGATAAGTTACTACGTAAGCTGTGGTTCATAGAGACCTTAATCTTTCATCGACTATTATGAGTTAAAATGAAGGCACTTTGTCACCCCTAAATATTATGAAGGAATGTCTCGTAACCAGTTCAGTAAATATACCAGCGTAAAATAGCAGCTCAATGCTGCTGTGTTTCGTATGCTGAGTGTAGAGAACCGGGGACTCTTTTTACTGGAAACGAGGCATTCCATCTTAGTCCTCACGGGTGACAACGCATCTGCATTTTGATTCGTAATCGAGAATAGTAGATATCCATGGGCCCCAGCAACCACTTACCATCCGTTGACTGTGTGCTCGTTTGTCACACTTATGCTATAAAAAAATATCGTTCAACATCTATCATCTATCAAAAAAAATCTTATTTTAAACTGAGTTTAATACAGTTATAAAGTAATAATGGCATATAACCAGTTTAATAAAGCAACGGGACAAATGCAAAGTTTTACGCAGACCTGTGTAAAAATGTCATAGCAGATTGATATATATACCACTACCAATAATTAGTAAATATGATTACTCTCTACATAAATGAACGTAATTCATACCCAATTATTCAAATATTTGTATCACTTCCATAATATTTAAAAATTCTATTGGAATTGAAATCACAGCCTAATAATTAGAATATGATTAAATAAATTTAAAAAATATGTTTAATTTTTTTGTTATTTAAAAAAAATATAATCACCAGTGTCCACTGATTATTAAAATAACACAAACGTAAAAAAGAAAAAAACCGCTAGTAAGCGCGAAAGAATTGACGCGCACACGTTTCGCGGCTTACGGTTACACTGAATGAACCTTGTTAGTAATTTAAGTAAGAATCTACTAACGTGCCATTGATAATTTTAAATTATCTCAAGCCTGTTTTACTAAAAGAAAAGCGATATTAGTAAATTTTGTTTAATAAAATTTAAAAATGTCTCCCCGTGTATAATAAAAATACCGGGTTGGCTATAGATTCCCGATACTTGATTTTAATTGTGTTTTCAGTTTAGGAGGCTTGTCAGGTTTAAGCTTGAACCTTTTACACTGTTTTTGGATGTTGGAAATCCGTTTTGAATTAATTACGATGAAAATAAATTTTACTAAAAATTGGTTATATCGAAATGCAAATATGTCAATTTGGTCTAGTATTTTTTATATAAGGGTGATAAACGAGCACATAGTCTACGCGATGGTAAGTGGTTTCTGTGGCCCATAGACATATATCTATCCCCGATTACGAATCAAAATGCAGATGCGTTGTCACCCGTGAAGACTAAGACGCATTGCCTCATTTCCAGTAAACAGGGTATTCGATTCTCTACATTCAACATAAGAAACCCAGCATGGTTAAGCTGCTATTTTACGCTGGTATTCTGTGAAAGCGTAGTCCTTCCATTATCGAGCCAATTGTTTTTTTTTTTTTGCGCCCAGAAGCAATTGAAAATAGGCTACCCCGATACGCAGGGAGGCGGTATATGCTTTATGCATACCACGACAGCCGGTCTGTCGTGGTTATGTGGGACTCACTGTATCTAACCTAAAGTGGAGCCTAGGTGCTACCCACTAAAAACCGCCTGTGGGACTGACAATTGGCCGATTAAGCCGCTTTGTCGGATCGGAAGCGACCCTCTTTTGGGAGAAGAGGGCGCAGGCGGCAACAAAGAGCCGCTGAGGAAGAGCCTACTTAGGCAAATTTAAGAAGAATCGGCCTGAGCCACCAGGAGGCAGTTCAGGTCGGTAGAAATTTTATTTGGCGGGTCCGAGAGAGAGTTTCTCGGCCTGCGGACTCGATAGCGAGAGGGGGATTGGGGCTGCATAAGTAGCTGCCTCACGAATAAAATGATTGGAATGCGACTCTGAAGCTTTGAAGAAGTTCTCAGAGAGTTTTTTCAGAAATTGCTGGATTGTAGGGAGCTCTAAGTCCCGATGAAGGTCGGCATTACGGACGTACCAAGGTGCGTTCGCAGCTAGACCACAGAAGAGGTTTTGAACTACTTGGAGTTCATTAATAATTTTAGGGTCAGCGTGGGCAAAAATGGGGCCGCGTAGGACATGACTGGTCGTATACAGACCTTATAAAGGGTACGCTCGTTTCTGAGGGACATTTTACTGTGTCGGCCCAACATACTGTTGAGGCTACTCATGTAAAAACGTGCGTGACGGGTTACTCTTTTGACATGGGGCCTGAATGTGAGCCTTGTGTCAAGGGTGACGCCTAAATATTTGGCAGACGTATGCCAGGGGACAGGGGTCCCTAGCATACGTATTGGTGGAGTGTTTTTGAGACGGCGTCGTTTATAATCGAAGTGAACGGCGGAGCTCTTCTCCGGGTTCACATCGATGCGCCATTTTTGGAACCAAGCTCCTAGGTCATCAACTGACTTTTGGATCTTGTTACGTATGAAAGGTAGCGAGATACCTTTACAGTATAGAACAGTGTCATCTGCGAAGAGGGAAAGCTGAACACCTTTCGACGGGATGGGAATGTCGTTGGTGAACAGGATGTACAGGAGAGGAACAAGTACTGAGCCCTGAGGGACACCAGCTTTGATGGGACGCTGAGAAGATAGCGTGAGTAAGGTAATATTGGGGTTTCTGCATCACTCGTCCGCTCGCAATGCAGTTCGCCGCAATATTACACTAAACAGCTCTACATTCCCAGACACGATGCGCGACGGTGTGGGATTCAATAATCTGATTCTCGCTGAGATAGCTGGTTACTCTAAAACACGTATGGACGCAGCGCTCATGTTATTATATTTGATCTCGATCGATATTATTGATGATTGCAATTGTCATGCATGTTTGATTGATGAGTTTTTAGTAGACCAATACTTTAATAGGTAGACTAACATAACGATGTTGGATTTTTTATATGATTCAGAGAGACTTTACCATGGTAGATCAATTGAGACTCCAGCCCTAGGGTTCGCTTGCACAGATATACAAACGTACCTAGCAAATAACATATTTTTTTCCCATATGAAAGCAGCATTGTGTTCAGTCTTCATAATTTTTGAATTAATTATGAATGAATAAGAACCTTTCCGAGGGTTTTTTAAAGCAAGTATTTATGCATGCTATTAATTAAGATATTAAATAACATAATTATTTAAACTTTCCTTATGTATATAGGGTAACTATTATAGTATTTAGTGTGCTAGCATTTAGGTATTATATATTATTAATTATAGGACGATAGGGAGATTTCTTTTATATTGGTCAATTGGTTGTCTAGAAGCGATCGCTACTTGCAGTCGTTTTTAATATCCTATCTATTCTTGGACTTGCATACTAGAGATGGATATTTGACACATTTTATAATTATATCTGAGCTTCACTTATGTCAAATATTTTATTTCTTGCAGACAAATCCAGCGATAGAAAGGGTTTTTTTTTGATAGGTACAATTATACAATATTTTCGTTTTGCAATAAAAGTGGTTCACAATAAAGGAATTTTGCAATGTAGGTAGGTATGTCCTTAATATAAGTATGTTATTACATAACAACTAGACTGAAAGGCGTAAAATACTTATGTAACTTATTTAAACAGTAAATGCATGTAAAAAATATTTTACCTAAATCAAGCATCGATGAGCATAGAAAAGTTTTCATTTCAAACTTTCAGAAAAGTCAAAAAATGGATTTTAAGTTAACCTGTAGGAGCCTATTGTATACTAGATAGCTCAAATGTATTTGGTTACGAAGTTCAAACTACTAATACCATCATAAATTGAGCCGTCATGTTTTTATTTCTGTCAAAGTTAAACTTTTTAATTAATAATGTTTTATCTGGTTAACTAATCAGAATAAAAATAATACTTGTAGTAGCTAAAAAAATGTAAAAACATCATAAAAGAAAATCAGAAGTTAGATAGCTCAAAGTTTATCGGTTTTTATAACACAAAACCAGATACACCAATATAATAAGAACCCTCTTATGAATGCAGCTTCCTTAAACAAATTTTGATCTCAAATATCTGCGACAGAGTGGCGTCTGCAGTGTAAGCCGTATCATATTATTAGGTTGCGGTGTAGATATATTGATAAATTTTTAGTTAATGGATTTTAGACTTTATACAGAGCATTCATAGGAATGGTAATAAATGTGACTTAACAAAAAAGTTTTTGGCTAAAGTATTATTGTGTAATGGGCTTTAGCGTTCTGCATATATAAGGAGAGCTAGAATGCACTGCAAGTCATTCCTAATTTTCTTTTTTAATTGAAGTGACGCGAACGTGTTCATCAAATCTGTAAGTATGTATGTGTCTTTTTATTATTTTTTATTGAGTTCATACTATATAATCTAATATATAAAATATTCGTGTCACAGTGTTAGTGATCAAACGGCTGGACCTTTTTATGAAACTTTGAGTCAGCTAGTTATGTATATAAATATCTAATAAAATAATATGTGTACAAGTGATCTATGACCTGTTATATTAATTATAGAATCACTGATTTTCAGAACGTTGACTAGCAAAATTGTCAACCCATTTGATTCGGATGATGGTAGTACTCTCATTACGAAATCCAAACAAAAGAAAACGTTCAAAAAGTATTGTGGAGATAGTAATATTAAGAAGAGGAAAGTCGTTCTGGATTCAGATAGCGAATCGGAAGCTGAGTCTATAAAAAAGAAAAGACTTAAGAGGTCTTCGTTTGCATTTGATTTAGAGGTAAGTTCAATTTAAATTTATTAATACAATTGTCGTCTTGGTCAGTGACCCAAATTGCCAAGCTGAGGGCCGTGGGTTCGAGTCCCGGTCTACGCAGATTTTTATTTCACAGATAAATATTTGCACTCAGGTCATAGATCTTTCTCGTTTTTATTTTATTCTTGCAATTATTTAACCAATTTTAGTTTGTTCATATTAGTAATTAGTGCTTTTGAAAAAACTTTGTTTTGAGTATTATCATCGAGATCGCCATCACCAATATTTTATTTCTTACCGATATCAAACAGCACTATAATATTTTTTTAGTTATAAATATTATGGGCTTATTTTTCTATACAATACTTACATTAATATTTGAAATAATTACAGGGAGATAACGAGTTGCAAGAACCCATTAGAGCGGCGGCGCTGAGAAGTTTTTTATCGCGGCGCGCGGGTTCGGGCTACACGCTGCAGAGGGCAGATCCTGCGAAGACGGGCGACTACTATGTAGAGCTGCGTATGTACAACACGAAAGAAGCCGAAAAGCTTGGCTCCGATCGGTGGAAGCGTTCGCTCGTCACTCTGAAGTCTGCTGTAGAAGACAACAGCCTTACGTGGAAAGCTGTGACAAAGTTAGTAGCAGCGGCAAAGGATGAGTACGCTGCTATACAGCCAATTTTATACCCTTAACAGGGTTTTCTTGTTTTCTAACTTTGTTTAAAAAGTAATTGCGCTCATAATAGCTTAATATTAAATGTTATTGACTTGTAGCACATTATTTTCCTAACTTATGTCTTTTCCTTACAGCAAAGAAAAAATAAGAATTAAAATCTGAATCTAAAAAACAAAAAGCCAGATATTGAAAGATTAATTTTAAAATACCTGAATGAAGTAATTATTTTCAAAAATTGCATTTATTTTTCCTTGCAGCAACGAAAAACTAAGAACTAAAAATTTGAATCTAAAACAAAAAGCCAGATATTGAAAGTTAGATTTTTTGAAATACCTCGATAAACTAATTATAATGTAAATTTGTGAATCATTTATTATATTATTAAGCGATATACCATATTATTTTACAAACTGTGTCCCTCCTTACAGCAGCGAAAAATAAAAAAACTAAAATCTGAATCTAAATGAACAAAAAGCTGAATTGAAACTTAAATTTTGAAATACCAAGAATCTAGACAAACTAATTATTAGAGTTTAAATCTATAAGACAAATATAAATAAAGATTGAAATACATATTTGTATACAAGTTTTGAGCAGTATTACACTAAACGGCAATAACCTGAATGAAGGAATTAGAAAAATACACTTGCTCAACTTTCTGCTATATCAACTCCTAATTTTTCCTCTTTTGTCTTTAGCCAAGTTACTGTCAGTGATGTTAAGAACAATATATTAGCCATTACTTCCGACGCAGTTGGTTCTGACAGCATTAGTCGTAAGATGATTATCCCATTACTCGATCTTTTAGCTCCTATCCTTACACTTATTTTAAATCGTTCCCTTGACACCAGTGTTTTTCCTTCATCCTGGAAAGACGGCCTAGTAACTCCACTCCCTAAAAAATCTAATCCGAAATATGAGGATTACTGTCCTATATCCATCCTTTCCTTTCTCTCTAAAGTACTCGAGCACCTAATATACCTACAGCTGAGCAAATTCCTGTCCAATCATAACCTTTTGAATTCATTCCAATCTGGTTTCCGTCCCGGTCGTAGTGCGACTACGGTTTTGGTTAGAATCACTGATGATATTCGCCTGGGCATGGATAATCAATAGGTTACAGTATTGACATTGCTTGACTTTAGTAATGCCTTCAATACTGTAGACTTTGATGTTTTACTCGCTGTCCTAAGTTCTCTTAACAAATCTCCTGAAGTAATTGGTTGGTTTTATAGTTACTTGTATGGGCGCCGGCAACGTGTACAAATTCAAGCCACGTTTTCTGATTGATCTGCTGTCAAAGCTGGCGTCCCACAAGGTGGCGTGTTGTCTCCTCTATTGTTCTCTATTTTCATCAATTCGATCTGTTCCCACATAACTTCTCTTTACCACCTATATGCAGACGATTTACAAATTCACTCTCAATAAAAAAGACACACACTCTCAATGTAAGATTGCGGATCTCCCCAATACAATTAGATTAATTAATGAAGATCTTAATCGTATTTCTCATTGGTGTAATTCATTTGGGCTTAAAGTTAATCCATTGAAGACTCAAGCCATTATTATTGGGAGTTCAAAATTAATATCTCGGTTAACTTTGTCGCTGCTCCCGCCAGTCATATTCGAAGGGACACTTATCCCATACAGTGACAAAGTTAAGAATTTAGGTATTATGTTCGATCAGACTTTGTCTTGGGGACCGCAAGTGAGTGAAATAAGTAGAAGAATGTTTGCCGCAGCTGGTTCACTTCGAAGATTACGCAATGTTCTCCCCATTCCTACTAAAGTTCCGCTGGCTCAATTTCTTCTTTTACCGATCCTTGACTACGCGGATACTTGTTATCTTGACCTACCAGTCGAGCAACTTAATAAACTTGAGCGGCTTCAAAATTATTGCATAAGGTTTATATTTGGGTTACGAAAGTATGACCACATATCCGAATTCCGCCATAAGCTCAAGTGGTTACCGATTCGCCTTCGCAGGAATACTCACATTCTTCATCTTCTTTACTGCATTCTGTTCAATCCGACCACTCCTTCTTATTTGAAAGACCGATTTATATATTTAAGTAGTTTACACTCTCTACCTCTACGATCTCAAAATAATCTCCTTCTAAGTACTCCTAGACATTCCTCTTCCTTCTATTCTAATTCTTTTACGGTTACCGCTATACGACTATGGAATTCTCTCCCCTTACATATTAAAGAATCTAAATCTCTTCCTATATTTAAAAATAAATTAAAACTTTATTACCTTTCCCCTTAAGTTACTACCTGTCGTCGTTCACTTTTTCTTTCTTCTTTCTTTATCTTTCTATATTACATTCTGTACACCCCTTCCGCTATCTTTTAAAAATAGTATCCTCTTCCCTAAGGTTGCCTGGAAGAGATCGCTGTTTTAGCGATATGGCCGCCTGTTGTACCAATGTCTCTTTAAATTTATAAATACTGTAATATGTTCCTTGGTGTACAATAAAGTATATTTTACTTTTACTTTACTTTACTTTATTTTCAAAAATTACATTTATTTTTCCTTGCAGCAACGAAAAACTAAGAACTAAAACTTGAATCTAAAAACAAAAAGCCAGATATTGAAAGTTTAATTTTAAAATACCTAAATGAAGTAATTATTTTCAAAAAATTGCATTTATTTTTCCTTGTAGCAACGAAAAACTAAGAACTAAAAATTTGAATCTAAAACAAGAAGCCAGATATTGAAAGTTTGATTTTTTAAAATAAAGTCTATAAAGTAATTATAATTTAAATTTGTGAATAATTTATTATATTACTGTGCGATATACCATATTATTTTCAAAACTGTGTCTCTCCTTACAGCAACGAAAAAATTAAAAACTAAAATCTGAATCTAAAAGAACAAAAAACTGGATTGAAACTTAAATTTTGAAATACCTAAAATCTAGACAAAGTAATTATAAATTAGAGTTGTTAATTAGAATTTAAATCTATAAGACAAATACAAATAAAGATTGAAATACATATTTATATACAAGTTTTGAGCAGTATTACACTAAACGTCAATAATAGGTAATATATGATTGAAAATGAAATTCTGCCAGGACTGTAATGCATATACATCAAATCATTCATCACATAAGAAGAGTAATATACATAAAATTAATTGTTTACTTAGAACTGAGTTTGATAATATTCAGTTAATAGCTACTGCTTTCAAGAATAGGATTGCAAGTTATAGAGTAAATCCAGATTCAAGTGACAAGTGACTCGAAGAATTTAATCAGCAAATGCATGGAGTTTGAATTATCTGAATCTGGGTGGACAATTGAGTCAATTACCCATTTAGAACTAAATATAGCTAAATATAATCCGCTAAGAGCTGGTCATTATATTTCATTACCAAAAAGTATTGTCAGAACAAAGTCATGTCTTAATATTCATAATACAGACAGTCACTGCTTCCTTTGGTGTATCATAGCACAAATGTAGCCAGCGAAATAATAGTAATAGTAATGTAAGTAATCCAAATCGATTTACATCTTATCCACACTATTCTAAAGTTTTAAATGTGTTCGGTATGTCTTTTCCACCGACATTTGAAGATATAAAACGCTTTGAAAAACAGAATACAAACATAAGTGTCAATATATATGGATTAAAAAAAAATAATACAGTAACAGGACCTTTGTACAAAACATCACAAAGAAAGTTAATGCATATAAACTTATTGCTTTTGAATAAACAAAACAAGACTCATTTTGTTTTAATCAAACATTTTGAAAAGCTCGTACATAAACAACTTACGAAACACAAATGTAAAGTTCATTTATGTGATGAATGTTTTCTTTACTTTGATTCTGAGACAAAGTTAGAGTCACATGATTGTGCTCGCATGCAAACTATCCTTCCAGAAACGAATTCAAAGCTACGATTTTCTAATCCAGAAAGGTCTCAAAGAATTCCAATTGTTATTTATGGTGACTTTGAAAGTTTACTTAGAGAATATTCTGACAAAAATAAAAGTCAACATGTACAAAATGTTCAGATTCATGAAGCTACTTGTTTTGCTTATTATATATGCTGTGAATCCAATCCCAAATTGAATGACTTTGTTTCTTATCGAGGGCCTAATTGCTCAAAAAAATTTGTAAATTCAATTTATAAGGATATAGAAAGATTATATAAAATTTTAAATATTTCCAAAGACATGAATCCGCTTAATAGTGAAGAGTGTTTTAATAGTGCAGAAGTGTGTTATATTTGTAAAAAAAAGTTTTGTTCTTCTGATTACAAAGTATATGATCATGACCATTTCACAGGTAAATACAGAGGTCCAGCTCATAATTCATGTAATTTAAACAATAGAAAATGTAATTTCATTCCTATTATATTTCATAATTTTTCTAGATATGATTGCCATTTATTTATAAAAGAATTTGCAAGTGTATGCGGTCGTATAAATTTAATTCCAAAAAACAAAGAGAAATTTATTTTGATTTACAAAGTTTTTTTCCAATCGATATGCAGAAGTCAGCGCAATTAAAATTTATACACTCCTTTAATTTCCTGAGTTCAAGTTTAGATCATTTAGCACAAACTCTAAATCCTGAAGACTTAAAACATTTGCGAAGATTCTTTCCAGATGAAAATTTATTCTGATTATGTCTTAAGAAGGGTGTATATTGCTATGACTATGTAGATTCTTGGGAAAAATATAAAGAAACTCAGTTACCAGAGCAATCAAAATTTTACAATAAATTAACATCAGAATCTATAACAAGTGAAGATTATAATCATGCTTTAACTGTGTGGCAAAATTTTGGTATTAAAAACTTAGGTGAATATACCGACTTATATCTAAAATGCGACGTCTTACTACTTTGCAACGTTTTTGAGAAATTTAGATCCATGAGTTTGAATTATTATATCTCGATCCTTGTCATTATGTTTCATCACCTTCACTAAGTTGGGATGCTATGCTAGTGTTGACAAGTATTGAGTTGGTTTTAATTACTGATATACAAATTTGTCAATTTTTAGTGGTATAATAGGAGGGCTATCTCAATGTTCGTTAAGGTATGCAAAGGCTAATAACAAATACTTACCAAATTTTAATGAAGAAGATCCAAATTCTTTCTTAGTTTATTTAGATTGAGTAAATTTGTATGGTTATGCTATAATGCAGCAACTACCTTATAAAAATTTTCGGTTTTTAAAACAAAAAGAATTAAGAAGTTTTGATAGTAACGCTATTAGTTCTAATAGTAATGAAGGATATATACTCGAAGTTGACATGCAATATCCACGCAATATTCATGATGAACATTCTGACTTACCGTTTGCAGCAGAAAAGTTAACAGTTCCAATATCATCAAACATTAGTAATAAGAAATTGGTTGCGAATCTCTATGATAAATATAAATATGTTATCCATTACCGTCATTTACAAGAATGCCTAAGAAACGGACTTGTTTTATTGAAGATTCATAGGATTTAAGCTTTCAATTAAAAAGCATTTTTAGAGCCATATATTTCCCTAAATACATCTTTAAGACAAAATGCTACATATGATTTTGAAAGAGACGTTTTTAAAAACCAAAACAATTCAATTTTTGGAAAAACTATAGAGAACAAAAGAAAACAAGTCGATGTTAAGCTAGTAAATGTATGGAAAAATAATTTTAATAACACAAATAAAGTCTGTGGTGCTGAAAAATATGTTAGTGCGCCTAATTTCAAACATTTTACAATTATTTCTGATAGCCTCGTAGCCATTCAACTCCGACCAACAAAAGTGATCCTGGATCGCCCAATATATGTGGGCTTTACTATTTTGGAACTTGCAAAAAGTCATTTATATAATTTTCATTATTCTGTAATGAAGAAAATATACAAAGATAATAATATCAAACTTTGTTACACTGATACAGATAGTCTTTTGTATTTAATTTACACTGAAGTCTTCTATAAAGATATGAAAGATTTTAAGTACTTTGATACAAGTAATTTTCCTGAAAATAATATATACCATATTCCAAAAGCAAATAAACAAATACCAGGGTATTTTAAAGATGAATTAAGTGGTAATATTAGAACTGAGTTTATAGGCTTGAAAGCAAAATTATACTGCGTTAATACTTTAAAGTCCGCAATTAAAAAAGCAAAAGGTGTGAAAAAGCATATTACAAAAAAATGAACTATTGAAAAGTATAAAGATATTTTAAATTCTAAGAAAACCCATAGAGACACTATGTACGTAATACGATCTAAGAATCATATACTTTATACGCACAAAATAAATAAAATAAATAAGCTCATTCTTAGTGGCAATAATGATAAGCGACAAGTATGTGAAGATATGTATAAAACTTTGCCTTGGGGACATTATAGCAATTTATTTTAAATAGCATTATATTTTAACTAATGATGAAATATGAAATAATGAAGAATTAAATGATGAAATAAAGTAATAGTAATTTATAAACATAATATGCAAATGAAAATAAATTACTTTGTTTTGAATATGCTTTACTGCAAATATGTTCTATATTGTAACTAGTATATCGTAATTATAACTCTAGCTAAAATATAAAAACCTTTATATGTAAGTTGAAATAAAAATACTGTATTATCATAATCATATTTTGTTTTATTTATCATCCCATTAAACGATTGTGCTCTGTCATATTCATCCGTCTAAAAATGGATAGCAGAATTTAAGCGTGGTAGAGAGAGTGTGAAAGATGAACCCCGCTCTGGAAGGCCTTCGACGTCAACTACTGACGAAAATATTAAAAAAGTACTTGATTTAATAATGGGAGACCGCAGATTAAAAATTAGAGAGATAGCCGAGATTATAGGCATCTCTTATGAACGAACTCAAAACATCATTGTCAACGAGTTGGGTTTCCACAAGGTGTCTGCGAGGTGGGTTCCGCGACTGCTTTCAGTTGAACAAAAAAGGACGCGATTGACTATTTCACGCGACTGTTTGGAGTTATTTGAAGCCGATGCAGATGATTTTTTGAATCGTTTTGTTACTATGGACGAAACATGGGTTCATTACTGTACACCGGAAACAAAACAACAATCAAAACAGTGGAGAAGACCTGGTTAACCACCCCCTAAAAAGGCTAAGTCGATTTTGTCGTCAAATAAGGTGATGGCTTCAGTATTCTGGGACTCGAAAGGTGTGATTATGATTGATTATCTTGAAAGGGGTCAGAATATAAACTCTGATTACTACTGCACCTTACTACGTCATTTACGAGAGGAAATAAAAGAAAAACGTGGAGGAATGCTCAGAAGAAAAGTCCTGTTTCATCAAGATAACGCCCGTGTTCACACGTCAGTACAGTCAATGGCTGAAATTCACAACTGTGGCTTTGAACTGTTACCGCATCCGCCGTATTCACCTGATCTGGCACCATCAGACTTCTTTCTGTTCCCTAACCTAAAAAAGCACTTGGGAGGTCAAAGATTTTCGACAAACGACGAGGTCAAAGCAGCTGTAGACGCATATTTTGACTCTAAGGAAGAATCATTTTTTTTCAACGGTCTAAATGCTTGGAAGGGGAGGTGGCAAAAGTGTATTGAACTTGATGGTGATTATGTAGAAAAATAAAAATATAACTGATTTAGTATTTGTTTATTTTCTTGGTTAGGCCGAGTACTTTTCAATCCACCCTCGTATAAGCTAATTCTATATTACTTAATGTTTATTTTTGTAGTATTGCTCAAATTACCTAATATTTATATGTTGTTTTATTAATTGTTATTTTTATTATTAAAACATTATTTCCGTTTATTAGGGTTCCGTGCCCAAAGACTGTCAACGGGACTTAAGTTTCCACTATCGTTCCGTCTGTCTGTCAGCAGGCTGTATTTTATGAATGTGTATTGGCTATTATTGCTATAACAACATATAATAAAAATAAAATTTTGGTTAAGGTCAGGCGGGGCAAGGGCGCCATATTTTTTGCATAAATGATTTCGATGCAAAATATTTTTTTTGAATGCTGACTTATGAGTGAACATTTATTAAATTGTCAATATTTGGAATTTTGTAGCTGCAAGAAACGTCGATTCAATCAAATCTATCAATATTTTTACGATATTTTCTATTAAATTGGAAAACATGGATATACGAGTAGGCGTACTTGCCCTTAGAAACGGGGAAACTGCGCCTATATAAAAAAGACGCTAAAATCGTACGTTCCCAAGAAAAGAGATAATTTACTTAATAGAACAAAAACAAATAAACGCATTACTCTTGGCTTCTTTTTAATTTACTCGTCCTATGGGCTACTGCAGCTTCCATAACAAATTTGGGGCAAGTGCGCCATAGACTAGCAATCAGGGGCTCTAAACCTTTAATGCTGTTTTTTTATAAAAAGTAAAAACTGCTGTATTTAAATAAAAATGTCTGCAGGTACACCTGCTGGAATAATAGAGATATTTAATTAATCAAATTAGACTTTTATTTTATGCATTACGTCTATTTATTAAAAAAATACAAAAGTAGGTAACAATGTTTCCTTTGACATAATAGGAAGATGCAAATACTTACTAATCTAGTGGATTGCACGCAAGAACTTACATGGTGAAGTAAAACATTTCAGTCTTTGTTAGACTTAAATATTTTAACAACTTGACACGATAAAATCAAGCCATTATCAACGTAAAATAGCAGCGTAACGCTACTGTGTTTCGTATGGTGAGTGTAGAGAACCGGAGACCCTTTTTACTGGAAAAGTGGCATTCCATCTTAGTTCTCACGGGTGACAACGCATCTGCATTTTGATTCGCAAACTAGGATAGACGTAGATGTCTATGGGCCACAGCAACCACTTACCATCCGGTGGACTGTGTGCTCGTTTGTCACCCTATTCTATATAAAAAAGCAATAATAACAAACAATAACAAAAAATAATCTAATGTCAGTAATCTAAGTACTTAAATACTTAGTAAAATCGTGTAAATCTGTGTTAACTTTGGGCCAAATTATAATTATCATCTGAAAGACAACAACTAGAATATAAAACAAATATCTCCAAAAATCTTATTATAATAAAAAGTAAGAATTTACTGTAAATTAAATTTACGGATATTAATACTGAAGGATTTTTGGTCATGACGTGTTATTATGGGTTTCGGCAAAACTGACACAATATCTGCAATATGTTTCAACATATGTCGTCCACATTAGGATAGACAAAAAGCAAACCTCCTTGTTTTGTTTGAGTTTTTCGTACGTATTTTATCATTGGAATGTCGTCATTAATATTATTTGCCCTACATAATGTTTTACACTTTTTTTGACGAAAAATTGACTAGAACCCAAGCACCTTTCTTTAATTTGTTTGATGTATTTTCATAATACTCTATATCGGTGAATCCAAAATCCGTATATACGTTTTCTTCATCATCTGATATATATTCTGTTAGGTAAATATTACGGTAACTTTCTAGGTCTATATCTGAACCATCTGAATCATGAATCGTAAAGTCACTGTGTTCTTCTAAATCTTCTTCTATTTTAATTTTCTTTTGCTATTTTTCGTTTTTATTTTGATGGGATTGTTTTGTTTTTCATATTTTTTTAAAGAATGTATTTCATCAGTACCCTGTAAAGTAAAGTCTGCTGGTCGTTTCATTTTATGTCCTGTAAAAATATCTTTGGTCAGTTTTCCATCAACTTTTAAATATCTGTCTTCTAAAATAGCAATTTTCGGTTTTGAAGTCAGCGGCGGTGGTGATTTTGAGGAGCTTGCAAGGCAATTAAGTAATCGTCTTGTAAAAGATGAATTGGGTCAAGGACGTTCAAGTCTGAATTAGGTGATATTATTTCAGAAAGAGTTGCTTCCGAGCTTGGTGGGTCAGTAACATGCGATTGTTTGTTTTTTGTAAGTCTTATACATATATTTTTACTCTTTTCGTCAATTTTCTTTACTTTTACTTTATCAATTTTCTCATATTGTTTACTTATTATAACTTTCTTTTTTTGCTCTCTTTGCTTTCGTTTTTCTTCTTTTTCTTATTCTCTTTTGGCTTTATCGTCTTCCTTCTATTTCAATCTTTCAATGACGTCCTGATGCGTCATCACGTCTGCACTTGCGGAAATTTTAACTATCTTTTTCTTGACAATGCCACTTTGCGATTGTTTGGTAGATTGTATTAATAAATCTTCAAAAGATATTTTCTCAGAAGGTTTTGAACTAACGATGTTTGGCAAAATGGTGACTTGAATCGAGTTTAATTTAATACAAGAGTTAATTTTATTCAGGCATAATTTGGTGAAGGTTAATGGTGAGCTACGAGCGAGTATTTGTTCTTTCGATAAGGTTTCATTTGAGATACCACGGCCCAGATGGTTAGCGCTTGCTGTAAGCTTCACAGTACTCGAGCAACTCGGGTTTGATCCCCGCCGGCACCAATGAGATTGTTAATTGCAATTTTAAGTGCTGATTTACCACGTGCTCGGCGGTGAAGGAAAACATCGTGAGGAAACCTGCATGTCTGAGAATTAAGAAAAAAATATTTCGAAAACATGTGAAGTTTGCCAACACGCATTAGGGCAGCGCGGCGGATATTTCCTTGCCCTAAAACCCTCTCAGAAATGAGAGGAGGCCTGTGCCCAGCAGTGGGACGTAAATAGGCTGCAACTTTACTTTTTTACTTATAAGGTTTCATGGTGTTTTTTCCATCCTTTTAGGGCTTCTGGGTCTAATTTATGTTCCGGTATAGCTTTTCCGATAAATGGATAAATTCCGCTTTTTTTGAACCTTTTTTTATAACATTGAAATTAAGATTTTTCCAAACTCTTCCTACTATCGCTGAAAACTGATCCTTAGGTAACTTTTCGCCCTTATGTGTGCGTTGCCATTATTTTGATATTATTTTGTTTCACCATTTCGACCACAGCAAGTTGCACGTGCGTGCTATGACCATCATAAATTAGGAGGGTTGGCTCTTTCTTATCTTTGACCGTGGGAATTAAACATTTTGCCATGAACTCTGCAAAACCTTCGGATTCAATCCAACTTTTGGATGTCGCAGTGTATAAAGTGCCAGAATATGCTTCTTCAGATGTCCATCCACTCCACACATGCTTACCTTTGAAAATTATAAATGGAGGCCCTTTGCCTCCAGCTGCATTGCTGGCAACCATAACGGTTGTGTTTGCTTTACCAGCTGATGATGTTATTCTAGTTAAAGGATATCCCTTTAAGCCGACCACTTTGGTTTTTGAGGGTCGGTGCAGTAGCTTGTTTCGTTAATATTATATATTCTCTCTGGCTTATTTTCAAGCCAATTTGTAGTTTCTTACAATGTCGTAAAATACTTGCATGATGAAAGGGTCAGCCGCTTTTTTACGGGCTATCTCAACTTCTTGAGGTTTTTTTTTATTGACAACCTATGTCGATTCATAAAATTAGAAAACCAATCGTTTCCAGGGATGCAATTGGTAAATGGTGTATTTATGTTATTTTTTTAACGTACTCGCCAACCTGTTCTAATACCTCTTTTCGACTTAACCCAATGCCATGCCTTTCCATAATATGTAGACAGTTAGCTAACTCTATTTCAATTTCAGCTGACAAGGCTGGTGGTCTACCTTGTGTTTTTTTTATTTCATAAGCACACTTACAATATACATATTAAACATTTGACGGCTCCGTGGCGCAGTGGCTTAGCAATGAGTTGTTGCGCTGGGGGCCGCGGGTTCGAATCCCGCACGGAACAAGTATTTGTATGGCCTACAAATAATTGTTCCGGGTCTGGATGTTTGTCCTCGTGTAATCTATGTTTGTAAACTGCCTCCACGATACAGGAAAAAGTCCTAGTGTGGGGGTAACGTTTTTTTTTTTTAAAAAAAAAAAAACATTAACACTACATTATATAACAAGTAACACGCTCACTGATATGTATATCAATAACAATTATACATAACATTTACCAACAAAAATACATGTAAACATTGAGAAGGAACAAAAAGGAAAAAAATAAAACACATACATATATACATACATACATACACACATACTTACATACATATACATACATACATACAGATGCATATATATACATATATATACACACACATACATATATACATACACATACATACATAAACACATATACATTTCTCCTTTCTCTCAATGTAAATGCGGCCTCACCGATAGATGATCGGTGAGTTTTTTCTAAAGACAGCATAAGAGTTGCGGAATATGTTGATACCAGGTATAGCTCGAGATATTTCATTATATTTCGCACATATGCGGACCATGGGAGCTTGCTTACCAAGATGCGTTCTAGTGAAAGGTATGTGAAATGTTTTTCGAGAAGTATTGCAACAGCGAGGATATCTAATTGGTACTGATAGAGAAACCTGTTCAAGCAGCTTACTACACTTGACTTTGGAATTAATTATTTTATGCAAGAAACACAGATCAAGTATCTCCCGCCTGTTTCGGAGAGAAATCATTTTAAATTCAACCAATCTTTGATAATAGGGCTGTCTGTGTGTTGATGATTTTGCCCCCTTCGGCCCGTCACGTGATCCATGATTGTTTTACGAGGTATACCATAAGTTTTCGCTACTTCATATCCGGATAGGCGTAATAGGACAGCATCAACTACTTGTCATAAAGTTTCTCTAGACTAAGAAGGCTTATCGGTTTTTCTTTGATAAGTACGAACCATCTGTAAAAAGACAATAATTTTAGAACCAGTTGTAGTAAGTATCCAACTGCTCCTTGTTGTCGAGAGATCTGTGGGTAACCTAGTGTGAGAGTTGTTCAGAAAACCCAAAGGCCTCTGACATGGCTTAAAGACTGATGTTGAATGATAACAGTCGGAGCGGTTGTCTACCAGCCACTCATCCAAAGTAGCTTGACTTCGATTATCGCTTCCGATTAAGGAGCTTAGGCACACCTAAGGGCGCATAAAGTAACGAACAAAGGAAACGATAAGTACGTTGGTTTTACTGTTTGCACTAACGTTCAACGAGTTATATAATTATAGCGTCCCAAAAGCAAATCCCAAGAAAATACAAATAAAATTACTTATTTAAAAATAGTTTATAGACTTAATATGCTTTTACTGTAAACCCATCACCCAACGCCTTCCCATCACAAAACCCTAGGGATATCTAGACAGTAACTTCTCAATACAGAAAAACATTAGCCTTATTCAGAGGCCGTCGGGTAAGAAAATATCTGAATCATAAAAGTTAACAACTTCTGGCTCGGGGGAAGTGCGCCATACTACTAATAACTTAGGCGCACTTGCCTCACTTGACTATTATGAGGTTAAGATTTTAAATTCTATAAGAAAATATTAATTTCACTATCTAGGGCGAAAATTCAGACATAGATTTACAGAAAAACAATTAAATTCTGTACTCACCTCATTGGTTTGCCGCAACACGTAAAATATTTTAAGCTCTAAGAGGATTAGTAACACGTGCTCGTCTCTGGTAACAGGTTTAAATGACACTAAAACCTAAAGAGCGGATACATCAAGTTATGGTGAACTGAGGCATCTGTGATTGTAAAGTGGAACTGTGTTTTAGTTTGTTGCATGGATGCAAGATGTCGTTAGTTGTGTTATGTCTGTAGTTTTCGATATTTTTATGGTAGGCGCGCTTACCCCGTTCGCGCGCTTGCCCCGCCTAACCTTACACCATATAATACATAACTATTTTTTTAAATAATTTGTGAATATTAGTCAGACATTTAAATATAAAAATTAAACTGATAAAAATGAGGCCTTATCATTTATATGCCATTTATTCAAAAGAAAAACCTATACATAATATGCACAAATATATTGATACATTCGCTATTAAGAAATTATTCATTTTTATGTATTTTTGGTCTACATGCATAACTATGAACTTAACTGCTAAGCCATAGCATAAAATAATTTTTCCCGTTAATCGGGTAATAGTGAAGCTGCTGGCATATACAATTTTTCACGCACACTAGCATCCTTGCAATTGTCTTATACACACTAGAATATTGAGTTGCCGCATTCTCGGAGCTGTTTCTTTCAGGTAGCGCGGTATCTAGTCAGAGCGCGCGATGGCCTATTATTAATCTATGCCATGCCCCTTAATTCCATCCTTTTCGCCTTTTTACTTCGTAAATAAGATTTCTATTAGTCTTAACTACAAATATTGTCACCTAAAAAATTCTTCGTAACTAGAGGAAAGTATATTTCAAGTATTACCTCACAGTTTTAAACCTAACCTAACCTAACCTAACAGTGTTAAATTAAAATCAAACACGTAGGTACGCGACAAAAAACGTTCATTTTCCTAATTTCTTGACAATTTATGATCCCGGTAAAATTATGCTTACTTTACATTATCTCATATATAGGCTTTTTTATTTGTATGAAAATGACTATAGACAATAATACAGTTATTTTTGTTAAAATTTACAAGTTATTTATTTTCTTTTCGTGGAAATTAATGGGGCTGTAATTAAATATACGAAATGTATGGAGTGCATAATGTCAGCCGCCCGGCTGTTATTTGGTTTGACCTAATTACAACATAGAACATAAATGAAAAACTCATGACAAGGAAAGTTGTTTAGGACTAGATTTGCGGCAGTCTATGGAGGACGATGTTCCGTAGTGGACTTGTCTAAGGTTGTAATGACGATGATGATTTGAAAACTTGGATGATTAAATTATTAGAAATCGATATACTACATAAATATTTTATCATAATTTGCTTTAATTTATTGAACTGCTTTAAACTAAAACACAGTAAGTTAAGTAGTAACACATTAAAATAAAATAATGTTGTCGTCTGCCTTAATACATGTCCCATGCTTGTCACATGCAGATTCAAAATTAAAAATTGTTACGAATTCATTACTGTACCTCTAAAACTTAGCTACAATAGGTACTTACCAAAAACTCAAAAGGCACAACCCTATGCTATGCTGGTATTAAGTACACAAAAGGACAACATTCGGTACAGGGTGGCTGGCATTTGAGCTATAACGCCTTTTTTTGCTTATCGTCGTTTTTTAAAATTATTCTTGAAATAATGTGTTTGTAAATAAATGTTTGTGATTAAAACAAATGTTTAAAAATATCGTGCCCTAATTAAAATTGCAGGAATTTTTAAATTTGAAATTGGTACTAAAAGGCTGGTAATAGAGGCATCCACCCTAACTGAGATAGAACATACTGTTCTTCTATCTCGAAAAAAAATCACACAGTTTGACAGTTTATTAGTTAAGTTAGTTGCAAAGACTACAATGTTATATAACACTCGTTCTGTCTGAAGCCGTATTTCGTCATCTTACAGAGACCTATCTCCATTAGTGTTAGAAAATTACTCGCCTAGAATGCTTGATTCATCAAGCAGTTGTAGTAAGTACTACGTCATACCAAAACAAAACTAGACTTAATACTTTTAAGACGACTTAGCTGTGCAAAATGTGATAGAAATTGATCTCATAATGGAATAGGAAAGTCATATACACGAAGTGCCATCGTTGAAGAATCTCCTCCTGGCTCAAGTCATGACATTCCACATAGAGTGCCAGAAAATACTGTGATAATAACTGAAGAATCTCTTCCTAGCCCCAATCATGATATCCCACATGAACTGCAAGAAAATACTATTATAGTAACTAAAGAACCCAACACATTTGACAGAACTCAAATAACAGCTGTAACTTCTTTTCGGGAATTGATCGAAGGCAACTGATTAAATTGAGTACAACTTTCCATTGACTCCCATCGAGTTGGGGGTTGATACGTATTTTTACAGAAAAGTTATACTATTATAAGCACACACACAAAGTTGCAATATGCGGAAGCGCGTAATTTTTAGAAAAAAGTTATTGAAAATCAATTATTCTTACATTCTTTATTTCTAATCCTACAATAAAACTGACGCCATTGTTATTGTCAGTAGGGATGTCGATTCTTCCCGAAAAATATCGATTTTTTAAATAGATTCGAATTGTAAGCTGATATATCGATTCCCGAAAAATCGATTTCTAAAATATCTATATTTTTTTCATGTTTGCATTTATAATGTAAATATAAATCCATTTTATGAAAAAAAAATCCCCTTCATCATAAAATATAGGGGGACTGATTCCGAAGGATTTCTGTACCTATTTTGAGACTGCTACGTCTCCGGCGCTACGGGAAGAGCAGCCTCTACGCCTTAGCGTAACAAATCGTAGGCATCGGACGAGCCGGAGCGACTGAGGCTGGTCGCCGAAGGCGACCAACAAGCCGAAGCTGCGGAGGCGAGGTTACAGCAGACGGAGGATGCTCCCCCTACGCGCCTCCGGCTCTTTAAAACCACTCTAGGGCTAGGACAGACTCGTACCAGGTGGAGTCAGGGTCAATCAATTCGGTTCTTTGACATAAATTGAATCTAACCTATTTTATTTGTTGTCTGCCCTAATTTGTACTGTTAAAATAAAACAAAATTCAATAAGAGATCATTTATTATGGTATCTTTCTTGTTTTTCATAAAATGGAATTATATTTACATTATAAATGCAAACATAAAAAATATAGATATTTTAGAAATCGATTTTTTATGAATCGATACATCAGCTTACAATTTGAATCTATTTAAAAATCGACCCTTTTCGGAAAGAATCGACATCCCTACTGACGATAATGACATTACAAAATGGCGTCAGTTTTATGGCAGGATTAGATATAAACAATGCAAGAATAATTGACTTTGAACAACTTTTTTCTCAAAAATTACGCGTTGTGTCTCAAAAATTGCGTGTGTGTGTGCTTATAATAGTATAATTTTTCTGTAAAAATACGTATCAGCCCCCAACTCGACGGGAGTCAATGGAAAGCTAAGCCTTAAATTGGTCTGCAAAAACACAAACATATTTTACACTGGTTAAATTGTCACTGTACTGAATTATAATTCTCTAATCTTTTACGTGGTAGAGCCACGCTGCAGGTATGTTTTGGTTGTAGCATGAATGAGTCAGCTCGACTGGGGCGTACTGGGACAACGTAAAATAGCAGCTTAATGCTGATGTTTTTCGTATGGTGAGTGTATAAAACCGGAGACCCTTTTTACTGGAAAAGAGGCATTCCATCTTAGTCCTCAGGGGTGACGACAAATCTCTATTTTGATTCGTAATCGAGGATAGATGTAGATGTCTATGGGCTACAACAACCACTTACCATCAGGTGAATTGGGTGCTCTTTTGTCACCCTACTTCTATAAACAAAAATTTTAGTTTTAGATCAAGTTTGATTCCAGTTGACAAGTGTGATGAAGAATACACGGGTTCGTTTGGCCACAGTGTAAAGGATGTTTCGGATTGTAGTTATTACTGTTACTTTAACACATTGCGGTCGAAGAAATGTTAAAAAATAATATAACGTTCATTCCTTCATCTTCGCCAAAATTATTCTAATGAATAAGTTGTTAAAAAAATTATTAAGTTGTTACTACTTTATATTATTTTATTATGGTTTCTCATTTATAATAATTTAAATAGTCTCAGTTACTTTATTTCGTAAGAGTTTTGCAAGTTATATGCCAACTAAATAATGTTGATTAATAATAATTTAATTACTATTAAAAGGTTGCTTATGTGACCACATAGAACCGAATAAAAGTTTTGTTAACCAACATGTGTTCCTATTAAACTTATTAGTAATAGATATAATTAACATAATATTAATTAAGCGTAAATACGTACATAATTAATACTTAAAATTAATAAATACTAAACTGATTAGTTATATACAGATAATAATTAAAAAAATATCGTTTTTTTCGTCCATAAATCATTAATAATTTATTAAAATTATACAAATATGTCACTACGGTGGAGTTATGTCACTTCCGTGGAGATGTGTCGTGATATGTGAACGTACTGTATGAACTTCGGGCTGTATCGCCCGAAGATGAATAAGTGCGTAGGTTAATAACCAGTGACCCCAGACTAAGCGTTCGACGGATTGCAATGCTAAACTACAGCTGTCTAAGTGGAATTTATGGAGAGTTTTGAAAAGTGAGGGATTACACCCTTTTCATTTACGACGGGTCCAAGACATTCTCGGAACAGATTTTGCAACAAGATGTGTATTTTGTTGGTGTATCATTCGAAATGAAACTGAGCCGTCATTTTCTGTAAAAAATATTATGGATTGACAAAGCAAAATTCACAAGAGCTGGCATTACAAATCACAGAAACGATATGCGGTAAACCCACAAGCGTTGCGCCTTAGTTCGTTTCAACAACAATTTTCGGTGAATGTATGGGCAGGCATAATCAACGATCGTTTGATGCGGCCGTTGGAATGACCTCCTAAATTAAACGGCACTACATTTCTGAAGCTCCTAGAGACACAGTTTGCCGATAACCTTATGGAGCTTTACCTTTACCGTACCGTCAAGGTATGTGGGTCGCACTCGATGGTGCACCTGCGCACTTTTCTCAAGCAGTGAGAGACTATTTAAATGACAACCATTCGCCGTGGATCGGTTGCGGTGGTCTAGTAGCGTGGCCACCTCGCTCACCCGATTTGACAGCCTTGGATTATATTTGTGGAGTCATATGAAGCAAAGGGTGTTCACCACAGTTCCAAACACCAGGGAAGAACTCATCACAAAAATAATGTCAATCGCCGAAGAAATAAGATCTGATTTACAAATAATTAGGCGCTCATCAACTCAGATGGCACCTAGAGCTTTAGCGTGCCTACAAGCTGGAGGTGGCCACTATGAGCAACTGCTTTAGATATTTTATAATTGTAAGTCAATTTTGTAAAACAATTAAACAAAAACTAATAACTAACTTAAGTGGTTTGCAAGATGATGTTGTGACCAGAATTAAGAGAAAGGAATGCTTCGGTGGTTTGATTATGTATGTTCATGAAAGAATGAATGAAAAAAGAGTGACAAAGCAAATTTATGTTGCAGAGGTGAACGTCAATCAGGAAGGGACGCACTAGGCGAAAATTTATTGACCAAATTGGCGATTTATTGAAAATGGGCCAAATAAAGAGTACTCTTAACCGACTAGCGTGTATGCGTAGGTATATGGATGTGGAGGAGGCGAGAGAGGTGTGTCAGGATCATTAGACCTGTGTGCAGTGCATTTGTGTATTAAAATAGTTGTAATATAAGTACCTAGAATATCGCTAGTCCGTGACCGGACAAACTCTATATGCAATCGTCAGTTTATAATAGATCTATGTATGCAATTCATTCATTAATTGAACATGAATAGTCATTAGATGCAGCAGTGGACTATGAACTATATATCATTAACACGATGGAACTGGACGTGGAACTCGCCCAAGTTCAACATGCATGGTCTATGTGATCACAGTGTCAGATGCCTTGCACAATTTCTACGATACCTACAGCTGAGCAAATTCCTGTCCAATCGTAACCTTTTGAATTCATTCCAATCTGGTTTCCGTCCCGGTCATAGTACGACTACGGCTTTGGTTAGAATCACTGATGATATTCGCCTCGGCATGGATAATCAACAGGTTACAGTATTTACATTGCTTGACTTTAGTAATGCCTTCAATACTGTAGACTTTGATGTTTTACTCGCTGTCCTAAGTTCTCTTAACATATCTCCTGAAGTAATTGGTTGGTTTCATAGTTACTTGCATGGGCGCCGGCAACATGTACAAATTCAAGACACGTTTTCTGATTGGTCTGCTGTCAAAGCTGGCGTCCCACAAGGTGGCGTGTTGTCTCCTCTATTGTTCTCTATTTTCATCAATTCGATCTGTTCCCACATAACTTCTCTTTACCACCTATATGCAGACGATTTACAAATTGCGGATCTCCCCAATACAATTAGATTAATTAATGAAGATCTTATTCGTATTTCTCATTGGTGTAATTCATTTGGGCTTAAAGTTAATCCATTGAAGACTCAAGCCATTATTATTGGGAGTTCAAAATTAATCTCTCGGTTAACTTTGTCGCTGCTCCCGCCAGTCATATTCGAAGGGACACTTATCCCATACAGTGACAAAGTTAAGAATTTAGGTATTATGTTCGATCAGACTTTGTCTTGGGGATCGCAAGTGAGTGAAATAAGTAGAAGAATGTTTGCCGCAGTTGGTTCACTTCGAAGATTACGCAATGTTCTCTCCATTCCTACTAAAGTTCCGCTGGCTCAATCTCTTCTTTTACCGATCCTTGACTACGCGGACACTTGTTATCTTGACCTAACAGTCGAGCAACTTAATAAACTTGAGCGGCTTGAAAATTATTGCATAAGGTTTATATTTGGATTACGAAAGTATGACCACATATCCGAATTCCGCCATAAGCTCAAGTGGTTACCGATTCGCCTTCGCAGGAATACTCACATTCTTCATCTTCTTTACTGCATTCTGTTCAATCCGACCACTCCTACTTATTTGAAAGACCGATTTATATATTTAAGTAGTTTACACTCTCTACCTCTACGATCTCAAAATAATCTCCTTCTAAGTACTCCTAGACATTCCTCTTCCTTCTATTCTAATTCTTTTACGGTTACCGCTAAACGACTATGGAATTCTCTCCCCTTACATATTAAAGAATCTAAATCTCTTCCTATATTTAAAAATAAATTAAAACTTTATTACCTTTCCCCTTAAGTTACTACCTGTCGTCATTCACTTTTTCTTTCTTCTTTCTTTATCTTTCTATATTATATTCTGTACACCCCTTCCGCTATCTTTTAAAAATAGTATCCTCTGCCCTAAGGTTGCCTGGAAGAGATCGCTGTTTTAGCGATAAGGCCGCCTGTTGTACCAATCTCCCTTTAAATTTATAAATACTGTAATATGTTCCTTGGTGTACAATAAAGTATATTTTACTTTTACTTTACTTTATTTTCAAAAATTACATTTATTTTGCCTTGCAGCAACGAAAAACTAAGAACTAAAATTTGAATCTAAAAACAAAAAGCCAGATATTGAAAGTTTAATTTTAAAATACCTGAATGAAGTAATTATTTTCAAAAAATGCATTTATTTTTTCTTGCAGCAACGAAAAACTAAGAACTAAAAATTTGAATCTAAAACAAAATGCCAGATATTGAAAGTTAGATTTTTTGAAATACCTCGATAAAGTAATTATAATTTAAATTTGTGAATAATTTATTATATTACTGTGCGATATACCATATTATTTTCAAAACTGTGTCTCTCCTTACAGCAACGAAAAAATTAAAAACTAAAATCTGAATCTAAAAGAACAAAAAGCTGGATTGAAACTTAAATTTTGAAATACCTAAAATCTAGACAAAGTAATTATAAGTTAGAGTTGTTAATTAGAATTTAAATCTATAAGACAAATACAAATAAAGATTGAAATACATATTTATATACAAGTTTTGAGCAGTATTATACTAAACGTCAATAATAAATAATATATGATTGAAAATGAAATTCTGCCAGGACTGTAATGCATATACATCAAATCACTCATCATATAAGAAGAGTAACATACATAAAATTAATTGTTTACTTAGAACTGAGTTTGATAATATTCAGTTAATAGCTACTGCTTTCAAGAATAGGATTCCAAGTTATAGAGTAAATCCAGATTCAAGTGACAAGTGACTCGAAGAATTTAATCAGCAAATGCATGGAGTTTGAATTATCTGAATCTGGGTGGACAATTGAGTCAATTAACCATTTAGAACTAAATATAGCTAAATATAATCCGCTAAGAGCTGGTCATTATATTTCATTACCAAAAAGTATTGTCAGAACAAAGTCATGTCTTAATATTCATAATACAGACAGTCACTGCTTCCTTTGGTGTATCATAGCACAAATGTATCCAGTGAAATAATAGTAATAGTAATGTAAGTAATCCAAATCGAGTTACATCTTATCCACACTATTCTAAAGTTTTAAATGTGTTCGGTATGTCTTTTCCACCGACATTTGAAGATATAAAACGCTTTGAAAAACAGAATACAAACATAAGTTTCAATATATATGGATTAGAAAAAAAATAATACAGTAACAGGACCTTTGTACAAAACATCACAAAGAAAGTTAATGCATATAAACTTATTGCTTTTGAATAAACAAAACAAGACTCATTTTGTTTTAATTAAACATTTTGAAAAGCTCATACATAAACAACTTACGAAACACAAATGTAAAGTTCATTTATGTGATGAATGTTTTCTTTACTTTGATTCTGAGACAAAGTTAGAGTCACATGATTGTGCTCGCATGCAAACTATCCTTCCAGAAACGAATTCAAAGCTACGATTTTCTAATCCAGAAAGGTCTCAAAGAATTCCAATTGTTATTTATGGTGACTTTGAAAGTTTACTTAGAGAATATTCTGACAAACAAAAGTCAACATGTACAAAATGTTCAGATTCATGAAGCTACTTGTTTTGCTTATTATATATGCTGTGAATCCAATCCCGAATTGAATGACTTTATTTCTTATCGAGGGCCTAATTGCTCAAAAAAATTTGTAAATTCAATTTATAAGGATATAGAAAGATTATATAAAATTTTAAATATTTCCAAAGACATGAATCCGCTTAATAGTGAAGAGCAGAGCTCTTTTAATAGTGCAGAAGTGTGTTATATTTGTAAAAAAAAGTTTTGTTCTTCTGATTACAAAGTATATGATCATGACCATTTAACAGGTAAATACAGAGGTCCAGCTCATAATTCATGTAATTTAAACAATAGAAAATGTAATTTCATTCCTATTATATTTCATAATTTTTCTAGATATGATTGCCATTTATTTATAAAAGAACTTGCAAGTGTATGCGGTCGTATAAATTTAATTCCAAAAAACAAAGAGAAATTTATTTCTTTTACAAAGTTTTTTCCAATCGATATGCGGAAGTCAGCGCAATTAAAATTTATAGACTCCTTTAATTTCCTGAGTTCAAGTTTAGATCATTTAGCACAGACTCTAAATCCTGAAGACTTAAAACATTTGCGAATATTCTTTCCAGGTGAAAATTTTTTCCGATTATGTCTTAGTAAGGGTGTATATTGCTATGACTATGTAGATTCTTGGGAAAAGTATAAAGAAACTCAGTTACCAGAGGGACGAAGAGAGAACGAAGTGTGAAATATGGGTAAATCAGGAATGTCTAGAACAGGTAAATGAAATTGTATACTTGGGGAGTGCTTTTAGCCGGGATGGAAGATGTGATTTAGATGTAGACAGGCGTGTCGCTGCCGGGAACAAAGTCAATGGTGCCCTGACTGCGTTAGTCAAAAGGCAAGGCGTAGCGAAGAGTGCCTTGCAATACATAACGCAGTGTTGGTACCGACTTTGTTATATGGCAGCGAAACCTGGGTATGCCAGAAGAAGCATAAAAGTAAGTGGAATGCAGTGGAGATGCGATCTCTTCGTAAAATGTGCGGCGTTACCATGGCCGACCGAAAGCGAAACGAAGAGATTCGCAATATGGCAGGTTTGAAAGATGACCTTATCACAAAAATTGATAAGGGCGTGCTTCGGTGGTTTGGGCACGTTGAGCGAATGAGTGAAGACCGAATGGTGAAGAAAATATATAGCGCGAAAGTTAATATTAAAAGGTGTCGAGGTAGACCGAGACTAACTTTCGAAGACCATGTGAGCAAATTGCTCGAAGAGGGTAGGGTCAAAAGTACTCGGATACCTAGACGTGCATGCATGAAAAAGATAATGAATCTGAAAGAAGCGAAAGAGGTTTGTAAGGATCGTGACACTTGGCGATCTGTTCTCTCTGGCTACCCCGTCAGGGATTGTGCGTGAAGATAAGTTTTTTTTAAGTTACCAGAGCAATCAAAATTTTACAATAAATTAACATCAGAATCTATAACACGTGAAGATTATAATCATGCTTTAACTGTGTGGCAAAATTTTGGTATTAAAAACTTAGGTGAATATACCGACTTATATCTGAAATGCGACGTCTTACTACTTTGCGACGTTTTTGAGAAATTTAGATCCATGAGTTTGAATTATTATATCTCGATCCTTGTCATTATGTTTCATCACCTTCACTAAGTTGGGATGCTATGCTATTGTATGACAAGTATTGAGTTGGATTTAATTACTGATATACAAATTTATCAATTTTTAGAAAATGGTATAATAGGAGGGCTATCTCAATGCTCGTTAAGGTATGCAAAGGCTAATAACAAATACTTACCAAATTTTAATGAAGAAGATCCAAATTCTTTGTTAGTTTATTTAGATTGTGTAAATTTGTATGGTTATGCTATAATGCAGCAACTACCTTATAAAAATTTTCGGTTTTTAAAATAAAAAGAATTAAGAAGTTTTAATATTAACTCTATTAGTTCTAATAGTAATGAAGGATATATACTTGAAGTTGACATGCAATATTCACGCAATATTCATGATGAACATTCTGACTTACCGTTTGCAGCAGAAAAGTTAGCAGCTCCAATATTATCAAACATTAGTAATAAGAAATTGGTTGCGAATCTCTATGATAAATATAAATATGTTATCCATTACCGTCATTTAGAAGAATGCCTAAGAAACGGACTTGTTTTATTGAAGATTCATAGGATTTTAGCTTTCAATTAAAAAGCATTGTTAGAGCCATATATTTCCCTAAATACATCTTTAAGACAAAATGCTACATATGATTTTGAAAGAGACGTTTTTAAAAAACAAAACAATTCAATTTTTGGAAAAACTATAGAGAACAAAAGAAAACAAGTCGATGTTAAGCTAGTAAATGTATGGAAAAATAATTTTAATAACACAAATAAAGTCTGTGGTGCTGAAAAATATGTTAGTGCGCCTAATTTCAAACATTTTACAATTATTTCTGATAGCCTCGTAGTCATTCAACTCCGACCAACAAAAGTGATCCTGGATCGCCCAATATATGTGGGCTTTACTATTTTGGAACTTGCAAAAAGTCATTTATATAATTTTCATTATTCTGTAATGAAGAAAATATACAAAGATAATAATATCAAACTTTGTTACACTGATACAGATAGTCTTTTGTATTTAATTTACACTGAAGACTTCTATAAAGATATGAAAGATATTAAGTACTTTGATACAAGTAATTTTCCTGAAAATAATATATACCATATTCCAAAAGCAAATAAACAAATACCAGTGTATTTTAAAGATGAATTAGGTGGTGATATTAGAACAGAGTTTATAGGCTTGAAAGCAAAATTATACTGCGTTAATACTTTAAAGTCCGCAATTTAAAAAGCAAAAGGTGTGAAAAAGCATATTACAAAAAAATGAACTATTGAAAAGTATAAAGATATTTTAAATTCTAAGAAAACCCATAGAGACACTATGTACGTAATACGATCTAAGAATCATATACTTTATACGCACAAAATAAATAAAATAAATAAGCTCATTCTTAGTGGCAATAATGATAAGTGACAAGTATGTGAAGATATGTATAAAACTTTGCCTTGGGGACATTATAGCAATTTATTTTAAATAGCATTATATTTTAACTAATGATGAAATATGAAATAATGAAGAATTGAATGATGAAATAAAGTAATAGTAATTTATAAAAAAATTATAAACATAATATGCAAATGAAAATAAATTACTTTATTTTGAATATGCTTTACTGCAAATATGTTCTATATTGTAACTAATATATCGTAATTATAACTCTAGCTAAAATATAAAAACCTTTATATGTAAGTTGAAATAAAAATACTGTATTATCATAATCATATTTTGTTTTATTTATCATCCCATTAAACGATTGTGCTCTGTCATATTCATCCGTCAAAAAATGGATAGCAGAATTTAAGCGTGGTAGAGAGAGTGTGAAAGATGAACCCCGCTCTGGAAGGCCTTCGACGTCAACTACTGACGAAAATATTAAAAAAGTACTTGATTTAATAATGGGAGACCGCAGATTAAAAATTAGAGAGATAGCCGAGATTATAGGCATCTCTTATGAACGAACTCAAAACATCATTGTCAACGAGTTGGGTTTCCACAAGGTGTCTGCGAGGTGGGTTCCGCGACTGCTTTCAGTTGAACAAAAAGGACGCGATTGACTATTTCACGCGACTGTTTGGAGTTATTTGAAGCCGATGCAGATGATTTTTTGAATCGTTTTGTTACTATGGACGAAACATGGGTTCATTACTGTACACCGGAAACGAAACAACAATCAAAACAGTGGAGAAGACCTGGTTAACCACCCCCTAAAAAGGCTAAGTCGATTTTGTCGGCAAATAAGGTGATGGCTTCAGTATTCTGGGACTCGAAAGGTGTGATTATGATTGATTATCTTGAAAGGGGTCAGAATATAAACTCTGATTACTACTGCACCTTACTACGTCGTTTACGAGAGGAAATAAAAGAAAAACGTCGAGGAATGCTCAGAAGAAAAGTCCTGTTTCATCAAGATAACGCCCGTGTTCACACGTCAGTACAGTCAATGGCTGAAATTCACAACTGTGGCTTTGAACTGTTACCGCATCCGCCGTATTCACCTGATCTGGCACCATCAGACTTGTTTCTGTTCCCTAACCTAAAAAAGCACTTGGGAGGTCAAAGATTTTCGACAAACGACGAGGTCAAAGCAGCTGTAGACGCATATTTTGACTCTAAGGAAGAATCATTTTTTTCAACGGTCTAAATGCTTGGAAGGGGAGGTGGCAAAAGTGTATTGAACTTGATGGTGATTATGTAGAAAAATAAAAATATAACTGATTTAGTATTTGTTTATTTTCTTGGTTAGGCCGAGTACTTTTCAATCCACCCTCGTATAGGCTAATTCTATATTACTTAATGTTTATTTTTGTAGTATTGCTCAAATTTCCTAATATTTATATGTTGTTTTATTAATTGTTATTTTTATTATTAAAACATTATTTCCGTTTATTAGGGTTCCGTGCCCAAAGACTGTCAACGGGACTTAAGTTTCCACTATCGTTCCGTCTGTCTGTCAGCAGGCTGTATTTTATGAATGTGTATTGGCTATTATTACTATAACAACATATAATAAAAATAAAATTTTGGTTAAGGTCAGGCGGGGCAAGGGCGCCATATTTTTTGCATAAATGATTTCGATGCAAAATATTTTTTTTGAATGCTGACTTATGAGTGAACATTTATTAAATTGTCAATATTTGGAATTTTGTAGCTGCAAGAAACGTCGATTCAATCAAATCTATCAATATTTTTACGATATTTTCTATTAAATTGGAAAACATGGATATACGAGTAGGCGTACTTGCCCTTAGAAACGGGGAAATTGCGCCTATATAAAAAAAGACGCTAAAATCGTACGTTCCCAAGAAAAGAGATAATTTACTTAATAGAACAAAAACAAATAAACGCATTACTCTTGGCTTCTTTTTAATTTACTCGTCCTATGGGCTACTGCAGCTTCCATAACAAATTTGGGGCAAGTGCGCCATAGACTAGCAATCAGGGGCTCTAAACCTTTAATGCTGTTTTTTTATAAAAAGTAAAAACTGCTGTATTTAAATAAAAATGTCTGCAGGTACACCTGCTGGAATAATAGAGATATTTAATTAATCAAATTAGACTTTTATTTTATGCATTACGTCTATTTATTAAAAAAATACAAAAGTAGGTAACAATGTTTCCTTTGACATAATAGGAAGATGCAAATACTTACTAATCTAGTGGATTGCACGCAAGAACTTACATGGTGAAGTAAAACATTTCAGTCTTTGTTAGACTTAAATATTTTAACAACTTGACACGATAAAATCAAGCCATTATCAACGTAAAATAGCAGCGTAACGCTACTGTGTTTCGTATGGTGAGTGTAGAGAACCGGAGACCCTTTTTACTGGAAAAGTGGCATTCCATCTTAGTTCTCACGGGTGACAACGCATCTGCATTTTGATTCGCAAACTAGGATAGACGTAGATGTCTATGGGCCACAGCAACCACTTACCATCCGGTGGACTGTGTGCTCGTTTGTCACCCTATTCTATATAAAAAAGCAATAATAACAAACAATAACAAAAAATAATCTAATGTCAGTAATCTAAGTACTTAAATACTTAGTAAAATCGTGTAAATCTGTGTTAACTTTGGGCCAAATTATAATTATCATCTGAAAGACTAACAAATAGAATATAAAACAAATATCTCCAAAAATCTTATTATAACAAAAAGTAAGAACTTACTGTAAATTAAATTTACCGATATTAATACTGAAGGATTTTTGGTCATGACGTGTTATTATGGGTTTCGGCAAAACTGACACAATATCTGCAACATGTTTCAACATATGTCGTCCACATTAGGATAGACAAAAAGCAAACCTCCTTGTTTTGTTTGAGTTTTTCGTACGTATTTTATCATTGGAATGTCGTCATTAATATTAATTATTTGCCCTACATAATGTTTTACACTTTTTTTGACGAAAAATTGACTAGAACCCAATCACCTTTCTTTAATTTGTTTGATGTATTTTCATAATACTCTATATCGGTGAATCCAAAATCCGTATATACGTTTTCTTCATCATCTGATATATATTCTGTTAGGTAAATATTACGGTAACTTTCTAGGTCTATATCTGAACCATCTGAATCATGAATCGTAAAGTCACTGTGTTCTTCTAAATCTTCTTCTATTTTAATTTTCTTTTGCTATTTTTCGTTTTTATTTTGATGGGATTGTTTTGTTTTTCATATTTTTTTAAAGAATGTATTTCATCAGTACCCTGTAAAGTAAAGTCTGCTGGTCGTTTCATTTTATGTCCTGTAAAAATATCTTTGGTCAGTTTTCCATCAACTTTTAAATATCTGTCTTCTAAAATAGCAATTTTCGGTTTAGAAGTCAGCGGCGGTGGTGATTTTGAGGAGCTTGCAAGGCAATTAAGTAATCGTCTTGTAAAAGATGAATTGGGTCAAGGACGTTCAAGTCTGAATTAGGTGATATTATTTCAGAAAGAGTTGCTTCCGAGCTTGGTGGGTCAGTAACATGCGATTGTTTGTTTTTTGTAAGTCTTATACATATATTTTTACTCTTTTCGTCAATTTTCTTTACTTTTACTTTATCAATTTTCTCATATTGTTTACTTATTATAACTTTCTTTTTTTGCTCTCTTTGCTTTCGTTTTTCTTCTTTTTCTTATTCTCTTTTGGCTTTATCGTCTTCCTTCTATTTCAATCTTTCAATGACGTCCTGATGCGTCATCACGTCTGCACTTGCGGAAATTTTAACTATCTTTTTCTTGACAATGCCACTTTGCGATTGTTTGGTAGATTGTATTAATAAATCTTCAAAAGATATTTTCTCAGAAGGTTTTGAACTAACGATGTTTGGCAAAATGGTGACTTGAATCGAGTTTAATTTAATACAAGAGTTAATTTTATTCAGGCATAATTTGGTGAAGGTTAATGGTGAGCTACGAGCGAGTATTTGTTCTTTCGATAAGGTTTCATTTGAGATACCACGGCCCAGATGGTTAGCGCTTGCTGTAAGCTTCACAGTACTCGAGCAACTCGGGTTTGATCCCCGCCGGCACCAATGAGATTGTTAATTGCAATTTTAAGTGCTGATTTACCACGTGCTCGGCGGTGAAGGAAAACATCGTGAGGAAACCTGCATGTCTGAGAATTAAGAAAAAAATATTTCGAAAACATGTGAAGTTTGCCAACACGCATTAGGGCAGCGCGGCGGATATTTCCTTGCCCTAAAACCCTCTCAGAAATGAGAGGAGGCCTGTGCCCAGCAGTGGGACGTAAATAGGCTGCAACTTTACTTTTTTACTTATAAGGTTTCATGGTGTTTTTTCCATCCTTTTAGGGCTTCTGGGTCTAATTTATGTTCCGGTATAGCTTTTCCGATAAATGGATAAATTCCGCTTTTTTTGAACCTTTTTTTATAACATTGAAATTAAGATTTTTCCAAACTCTTCCTACTATCGCTGAAAACTGATCCTTAGGTAACTTTTCGCCCTTATGTGTGCGTTGCCATTATTTTGATATTATTTTGTTTCACCATTTCGACCACAGCAAGTTGCACGTGCGTGCTATGACCATCATAAATTAGGAGGGTTGGCTCTTTCTTATCTTTGACCGTGGGAATTAAACATTTTGCCATGAACTCTGCAAAACCTTCGGATTCAATCCAACTTTTGGATGTCGCAGTGTATAAAGTGCCAGAATATGCTTCTTCAGATGTCCATCCACTCCACACATGCTTACCTTTGAAAATTATAAATGGAGGCCCTTTGCCTCCAGCTGCATTGCTGGCAACCATAACGGTTGTGTTTGCTTTACCAGCTGATGATGTTATTCTAGTTAAAGGATATCCCTTTAAGCCGACCACTTTGGTTTTTGAGGGTCGGTGCAGTAGCTTGTTTCGTTAATATTATATATTCTCTCTGGCTTATTTTCAAGCCAATTTGTAGTTTCTTACAATGTCGTAAAATACTTGCATGATGAAAGGGTCAGCCGCTTTTTTACGGGCTATCTCAACTTCTTGAGGTTTTTTTTTATTGACAACCTATGTCGATTCATAAAATTAGAAAACCAATCGTTTCCAGGGATGCAATTGGTAAATGGTGTATTTATGTTATTTTTTTAACGTACTCGCCAACCTGTTCTAATACCTCTTTTCGACTTAACCAAATGCCATGCCTTTCCATAATATGTAGACAGTTAGCTAACTCTATTTCAATTTCAGCTGACAAGGCTGGTGGTCTACCTTGTGTTTTTTTTTATTTCATAAGCACACTTACAATATACATATTAAACATTAACACTACATTATATAACAAGTAACACGCTCACTGATATGTATATCAATAACAATTCTACATAACATTTACCAACAAAAATACATGTAAACATTGAGAAGGAACAAAAAAGGAAAAAAATAAAACACATACATATATACATACATACATACACACATACTTACATACATACATACATACACACCTACTTACATACATATACATACATACATACAGATACATATATATACATATATATACACACACATACATATATACATACACATACATACACAAACACATATACATTTCTCCTTTCTCTCAATGTAAATGCGGCCTCACCGATAGATGATCGGTGAGTTTTTTCTAAAAACAGCATAAGAGTTGCGGAATATGTTGATGCCAGGTATAGCTCGAGATATTTCATTATATTTCGCACATATGCGGACCATGGGAGCTTGCTTACCAAGATGCGTTCTAGTGAAAGGTATGTGAAATGTTTTTCGAGAAGTATTGCAACAGCGAGGATATCTAATTGGTACTGATAGAGAAACCTGTTCAAGCAGCTTACTACACTTGACTTTGGAATTAATTATTTTATGCAAGAAACACAGATCAAGTATCTCCCGCCTGTTTCGGAGAGAAATCATTTTAAATTCAACCAATCTTTGATAATAGGGCTGTCTGTGTGTTGATGATTTTGCCCCCTTCGGCCCGTCACGTGATCCATGATTGTTTTACGAGGTATACCATAAGTTTTCGCTGCTTCATATCCGGATAGGCGTAATCGGACAGCATCAACTACTTGTCATAAAGTTTCTCTAGACTAAGAAGGCTTATCGGTTTTTCTTTGATAAGTACGAACCATCTGTAAAAAGACAATAATTTTAGAACCAGTTGTAGTAAGTATCCAACTGCTCCTTGTTGTCGAGAGATCTGTGGGTAACCTAGTGTGAGAGTTGTTCAGAAAACCCAAAGGCCTCTGACATGGCTTAAAGACTGATGTTGAATGATAACAGTCGGAGCGGTTGTCTACCAGCCACTCATCCAAAGTAGCTTGACTTCGATTATCGCTTCCGATTAAGGAGCTTAGGCACACCTAAGGGCGCATAAAGTAACGAACAAAGGAAACGACAAGTACGTTGGTTTTACTGTTTGCACTAACGTTCAACGAGTTATATAATTATAGCGTCCCAAAAGCAAATCCCAAGAAAATACAAATAAAATTACTTATTTAAAAATAGTTTATAGACTTAATATGCTTTTACTGTAAACCCATCACCCAACGCCTTCCCATCACAAAACCCTAGGGATATCTAGACAGTAACTTCTCAATACAGAAAAACATTAGCCTTATTCAGAGGCCGTCGGGTAAGAAAATATCTGAATCATAAAAGTTAACAACTTCTGGCTCGGGGGAAGTGCGCCATACTACTAATAACTTAGGCGCACTTGCCTCACTTGACTATTATGAGGTTAAGATTTTAAATTCTATAAGAAAATATTAATTTCACTATCTAGGGCGAAAATTCAGACATAGATTTACAGAAAAACAATTAAATTCTGTACTCACCTCATTGGTTTGCCGCAACACGTAAAATATTTTAAGCTCTAAGAGGATTAGTAACACGTGCTCGTCTCTGGTAACAGGTTTAAATGACACTAAAACCTAAATAGCGGATACATCAATTTATGGTGAACTGAGGCATCTGTGATTGTAAAGTGGAACTGTGTTTTAGTTTGTTGCATGGATGCAAGATGTCGTAAGTTGTGTTATGTCTGTAGTTTTCGATATTTTTATGGTAGGCGCGCTTACCCCGTTCGCGCGCTTGCCCCGCCTAACCTTACACCATATAATACATAACTATTTTTTTTAATAATTTGTGAATATTAGTCAGACATTTAAATATAAAAATTAAACTGATAAAAATGAGGCCTTATCATTTATATGCCATTTATTCAAAAGAAAAACCTATACATAATATGCACAAATATATTGATACATTCGCTATTAAGAAATTATTCATTTTTATGTATTTTTGGTCTACATGCATAACTATGAACTTAACTGCTAAGCCATAGCATAAAATAATTTTTCCCGTTAATCGGGTAATAGTGAAGCTGCTGGCATATACAATTTTTCACGCACACTAGCATCCTTGCAATTGTCTTATACACACTAGAATATTGAGTTGCCGCATTCTCGGAGCTGTTTCTTTCAGGTAGCGCGGTATCTAGTCAGAGCGCTCGATGACCTATTATTAATCTATGCCATGCCCCTTAATTCCAGCCTTTTCGCCTTTTTACTTCGTAAATAAGATTTCTATTAGTCTTAACTACAAATATTGTCACCTAAAAAATTCTTCGTAACTAGAGGAAAGTATATTTCAAGTATTACCTCACAGTTTTAAACCTAACCTAACCTAACCTAACAGTGTTAAATTAAAATCAAACACGTAGGTACGCGACAAAAAACGTTCATTTTCCTAATTTCTTGACAATTTATGATCCCGGTAAAATTATGCTTACTTTACATTATCTCATTTATAGGCTTTTTTATTTGTATGAAAATGACTATAGACAATAATACAGTTATTTTTGTTAAAATTTACAAGTTATTTATTTTCTTTTAGTGGAAATTAATGGGGCTGTAATTAAATATACGAAATGTAACATATGTAATTTATGTTCTATGTTGTAATGTAATTACAACATAGAACATAAATGAAAAACTCATGACAAGGAAAGTGGTTTAGGACTAGATTTGCGGCAGTCTATGGAGGACGATGTTCCGTAGTGGACTTGTCTAAGGTTGTAATGACGATGATGATTTGAAAACTTGGATGATTAAATTATTAGAAATCGATATAATACATAATATTTTATCATAATTTGCTTTAATTTATTGAACTGCTTTAAACTAAAACACAGTAAGTTAAGTAGTAACACATTAAAATAAAATAATGTTGTCGTCTGCCTTAATACATGTCCCATGCTTGTCACATGCAGATTCAAAATTAAAAATTGTTACGAATTCATTACTGTACCTCTAAAACTTACCTACAATAGGTACTTACCAAAAACTCAAAAGGCACAACCCTATGCTATGCTGGTATTAAGTACACAAAAGGACGACATTCGGTACAGGGTGGCTGGCATTTGAGCCATAACGCCTTTTTTTGCTTATCGTCGTTTTTTAAAATTATTCTTGAAATATGTAATGTGATTGTAAATAAATGTTCATTATATTTTTAGATAAATAACCTATCGATTAAAACAAATGATTAAAAATATCGTGCCCTAATTAAAATTGCAGGAATTTTTAAATTTGAAATTGGTACTAAAAGGCTGGTAATAGAGGCATCCACCCTAACTGAGATAGAACATACTGTTCTTCCATGGAAATACATGTACTTCGTACAAACTGGAACCCGCACTTTCGAATGACATAAAAAATACAAGAAAACGACCTTGAAATTTTTCATTACCCCTCAGTCTCTTTCTAATTAGGGTGAACACAAAATACAAGAATTTGGGATATTATGGGGGAAAATCAGTTTATTTTTATTATATTCATTTATAAAATTTTAATTTAATTGAAAATAGTAGAGTTCCATTGAAACGCATGATATTAGAGAAATTCATAAGGTCGAGCCTGCGGGCGGAAGTTTATTAATTAATATTATTTATTCGTGTACTTTTTTGTCAATAAACGAATAAACGAGTGAACTGGCTCTATATACAAAACTTTAACTAAAACTAAAATATTTTTGTCCGAAAATGAACAAAAAATTCGATTTCCCATACAAAATGTATCGGTCACGTGACCAATTTTGTATGGGAAGTCAATTTTTTTTTAATTTCCACAAAGAAAATTCTTCAGTACCTTACTCAGGATGATGATACATGGTTAAAGTTTTCGGGAGACTGTCTTTACATCTCTTATAATGTAACATTAGGAAATAATAAAACTAAAATAATAATCGTTTTTATTTACATTTATTATTACAATAGCAATAGTGTCTACAAATTTAAAATATACAATAATAATAATTAGAGGTGAAGGTTTTTACAACAACTCAATTTTTATACATGATTGAATAGTTTTGTGAAGTTTTTGTCACTTGGTACGAATAGCACTCAACTTTTAGTACACAATTTTTTTTAGATGCGTTCTGAGACACATGGTCAAAAAAGAGTTTGAAATTCACAGCAACCATTTACCATCAGGTGGACTGTGTGCTCATTTGTCACCCTATCCTATAAAACAAAATTTAAAATTCTGGATTAATGAAATTAAGAGCAATTAATACTGTCATCCATAGGCTAGTTTTTTGTTATAGAATAAGGATGACAAACGAACACACAGTCCAACTGATGGTAAGTGGTTGCTGCGGCCTATATTTATTTATTATTTATTGTGCGATCAAAAGACATTTACATCTATCCTCTATTACAAATCAAAATGCATCAGAATGCCTCTTTTCCAGTAAAAAGGGTCTCCGGTTCTCTACACTCACCATACGAAACACAACAGCGTTAAACTGCTATTTTACGCTGGCATTCTGTGAGAGCGTGGTCCTTCCCCGGTCGAGCCGACCCATTCGTACTACAACTATACTACTAATATAGCTGCAGCATGGCTCTACCACGTATAGAATACACTATAGAATACGTATAAATAAAACATTGGTCATGACTGTGGTGTGAAGTGATGAATAATAATATTGACTAATACATTTTTAATATAGTTGTACTGTATCATCAGTATTTGAGATCGGGTTTGGATCAGATAAAAAGCTCTACAATGCAATTAAAGAAGGCCAAAGAGCGTCTTAAGGTCTAAGGTCAACGTTTGGCAAAGTTGCATATTGTTTAATAAACTTGTACGCTTTTGACGAGTAAAATGTAATGTTAATAATTAGTTCTTCTTTTTGTGATAAATTAATCCTTGCTTGCACACTTATCAGCGCAAAATATTTGAATGGAGGAAGTGCTTTTGTCCATGACCTGAAAGAGTAAAAAGCTCTTACAACAAATATTTTTATAATGGACTAGTTAGTTGTGAAAATGCTATAGTCAGAACCAAAATCACAATTGAACTTTAAAAAACTGAAACACTGAAAAAATTTAGACATATTATGTAGTTAACAATTTAATAGACCAACAAACCATGCCGATATAATTAAAATGTCATTACTATTTTGGTTTTTTTTATAGGATAAGGGTGACAAACGAGCACACAGTCCACCTGATGGTAATTGGTTGCTGTGACCCTTAGACATCTACATTTATCCTCGATTACGAATCAAAATGCAGATGCGTTGTCACCCGTGAGGACTAAGATGGAATGCCTCGTTTCCAGTAAAAAGGGTCTCCGGTCTCTACACTCACCATATGAAACACAGCAGCATTAAGCTGCTATTTTACGCTGGTATTCTGTGAGAGCGTGGTCCTTCCCCGGTCGAGCTGATCCATTCGTGTTACAACTATACCAGAAATATAGCTGCAGCATGGCTCTACTACGTATAATTTGTCATGAACACTTTATTTTTCAATTTGTCACACTTATCGTACAATTTATCAAAAAAATGGATTTCCTGAGACCGCAATTTGAAATTTTAAAAATTAAATACAATTAAAAACTTAGCAAAATATGTACAAAATAGCTTGTAATTATTTTTACAAATTATAGCCTAGTGATATAACATATCAAGCTGTTCCTGCTTTCTAGGTAACAGAATGCATTTTTCTTTCTTTCTCAAAAATTTTTTTCTGCAATTTTTTTTAAATTACTTTTCTTCCCTTGGAAACAAAACATCGCTTTGAATTAAGAAATAACAAGTACCTAACAAAAGCTCATACCTGTACCACAGAACAATCTGCTATTTCATTTGGAAACGGCGTGACTCCTTGTCTCAGCAGTTTCACAGTAATCATGTAATTGGTTGATATGAAATAGATTACAAATCTTTGCTTTTTCAAAAAAGGCTATTTTTAGCTCCACATTGTTTAACCATTTATTAGGTTCTGTTAGATTGGAAGGAAACCTGCAAAAAATTAAGTAATAAAAGATATATAATTATTTTAATTTTGATGTTTCTGTGTATCATCATTCTTGTAAACAACGTTTCGAAATTTCACGCAAATCGAGCAGAGAGACCATTCGAGAAAACCTTTTCCGTTTGTAATTTAAATAAAATACATTACAATGTATGGTCACCCTAGTCGAAGTTATAATACAAACATGAATCGTTAATTATTAAGCAAATAGCGAAATAAAATTGGAAATACCGAACCAAAATTAACATCTAAACCAAAATACCCATTGGTCTATACAGAAATAACAGCAATTAAATTCGAAATATCACTAAAAATTAGTTTCACATGACGCGCAGTATTTGCATGGTGTTTTGTACTTACGAATGAAATATAATATTACATTCTGGATGCCACTCACTTTTGCAACCGCGCACAATACATTTAATGACCATTTTACTAGTTTTGCCTCTGCATTATTCCAAAATTCAAAAACAAACTTGCGAAATGAAAATAAACATCCGTCATGTACAGTAAAAATTATTTGACAAATAGATTTTGGGTTGTCATATAACGGCTTTTAAGAATAAATTTAAAACTGGGGAAATATGTAGGAAGCTAGGCAAATAGTTCATAGTAAATCTTTATTAAGTGTTTAAAAGAAAAAGCAAACACTTGTGTGAAAATCGTTTTGTCAATTTTTGTTATCAATTTTTACTTACAATTCTTGCCATACTGACAATTAAACTTATACTGAAATTCATAATGGCTGTCAATGGGGTAATATCAGTCATCACGCTGGCTATCCTGTAGGGAAAACAGGGGCTACTCAAGGTCATTTGATTATTCCTAATGTTGATATTAGGAGTGTGGGTTCCAGTTTGTCTATACTTCCGTGTGTTCTTCTATCTCGAAAAAAAATCACACAGTTTGACAGTTTATTAGTTAAATTAGTTGCAAAGACTACAATGTTATATAACACTCGTTCTGTCTGAAGCCGTATTTCGTCATCTTACAGAGACCTATCGCCATTAGTGTTAGAAAATTACTCGCCTAGAATGCTTGATTCATCAAGTAGTTGTAGTAAGTACTACGTCATACCAAAACAAAACTAGACTTAATACTTTTAAGACGACTTAGCTGTGCAAAATGTGATAGAAATTGATCTCATAATGGAATAGGTAAGTCATATACACGAAGTGCCATCGTTGAAGAATCTCCTCCTGGCTCAAGTCATGGAATTTCACATAGAGTGCCAGAAAATACTGTGATAATAACTGAAGAATCTCTTCCTAGCCCCAATCATGATATCCCACATGAACTGCAAGAAAATACTATGATAGTAACTAAAGAACCCAACACATTTGACAGAACTCAAATAACAGCTGTAACTTCTTTTCGGGAATCGACCGAAGGCAACTGATTAAATTGGGTACGACTTTCCATTGACTCCCATCGAGTTGGGGGTTGATACGTATTTTTACAGAAAAGTTATACTATTATAAGCACACACACAAAGTTGCAATATGCGGAAGCGCGTAATTTTTAGAAAAAAGTTATTGAAAATCAATTATTCTTACATTCTTTATTTCTAATCCTACAATAAAACTGACGCCATTGTTATTGTCAGTAGGGATGTCGATTCTTCCCGAAAAATATCGATTTTTTAAATAGATTCGAATTGTAAGCTGATATATCGATTCCCGAAAAATCGATTTCTAAAATATCTATATTTTTTTCATGTTTGCATTTATAATGTAAATATAAATCCATTTTATGAGAAAAAAATCCCCTTCATCATAAAATATAGGGGGACTGATTCAGAAGGATTTCTGTACCTATTTTGAGACTGCTACGTCTCCGGCGCTACGGGAAGAGAAGCCTCTACGCCTTAGCGTAACAAATCGTAGGCATCGGACGAGCCGGAGCGGCTGAGGCTGGTCGCCGAAGGCGACCAACAAGCCGAAGCTGCGGAGGCAAGGTTACAGCAGACGGAGGCTGCTCCCCCTACGCGCCTCCGGCTCTTTAAAACCACTCTAGGGCTAGGACAGACTCGTACCAGGTGGAGTCGGGGTCAATCAATTCGGTTCTTTGACATAAATTGAATCTAACCTATTTTATTTGTTGTCTGCCCTAATTTGTACTGTTAAAATAAAACAAAATTCAATAAGAGATCATTTATTATGGTATCTTTCTTGTTTTTCATAAAATGGAATTATATTTACATTATAAATGCAAACATAAAAAAATATAGATATTTTAGAAATCGATTTTTTATGAATCGATACATCAGCTTACAATTTGAATCTATTTAAAAATCGACCCTTTTCGGAAAGAATCGACATCCCTACTGACGATAATGACATTACAAAATGGCGTCAGTTTTATGGTAGGATTAGATATAAACAATGCAAGAATAATTGACTTTGAACAACTTTTTTCTCAAAAATTACGCGTTTCCGCATGTTCTAACTTTGTGTGTGTGCTTATAATAGTGTAATTTTTCTGTAAAAATACGTATCAACCCCCAACTCGACGGGAGTCAATGGAAAGCTAAGCCTTAAATTGGTCTGCAAAAACACAAACATATTTTACACTGGTTAAATTGTCACTGTACTGAATTATAATTCTCTAATCTTTTACTTGGTAGAGCCACGCTGCAGGTATGTTTTGGTTGTAGCATGAATGAGTCAGCTCGACTGGGGCGTACTGGGACAACGTAAAATAGCAGCTTAATGCTGATGTTTTTCGTATGGTGAGTGTATAAAACCGGAGACCCTTTTTACTGGAAAAGAGGCATTCCATCTTAGTCCTCAGGGGTGACGACAAATCTCTATTTTGATTCGTAATCGAGGATAGATGTAGATGTCTATGGGCTACAACAACCACTTACCATCAGGTGAATTGGGTGCTCTTTTGTCACCCTACTTCTATAAACAAAAATTTTAGTATTATATCAAGTTTGATTCCAGTTGACAAGTGTGATGAAGAATACACGGGTTCGTTTGGCCACAGTGTAAAGGATGTTTCGGATTGTAGTTATTACTGTTACTTTAACACATTGCGGTCGAAGAAATGTTAAAAAGTATTATTACGTTCATTCCTTCATCTTCGCCAAAATTATTCTAATGAATAAGTTGTTAAAAAAATTATTAAGTTGTTACTACTTTATATTATTTTATTATGGTTTCTCATTTATAATAATTTAAATAGTCTCAGTTACTTTATTTCGTAAGAGTTTTGCAAGTTATATGCCAACTAAATAATGTTGATTAATAATAATTTAATTACTATTAAAAGGTTGCTTATGTGACCACATAGAACCGAATAAAAGTTTTGTTAACCAACATGTGTTCCTATTAAACTTATTAGTAATAGATATAATTAACATAATATTAATTAAGCGTAAATACGTACATAATTAATACTTAAAATTAATAAATACTAAACTGATTAGTTATATACAGATAATAATTAAAAAAATATCGTTTTTTTCGTCCATAAATCATTAATAATTTATTAAAATTATACAAATATGTCACTACCGTGGAGTTATGTCACGTGGAAATGTGTCTTCATTTTTCATGTTTTTGTGAAAACTACAGTGAAAATAGCTAGGCTTTTATGTGCTCCATTTAGCAAGATAAGATACCTTTCATTTGAGATTACTTTGAATCATATCAAAATAAAAAATATTTTTTTAGAATTTTAAGTCCGTTTTTGAGAATGGCCCATATAGTGAATAGACAGGCAGCTCTCACTTTTTTTAATCAACGACACGAAGCGCCATCTAGTTGTCAGATACCCAAAACTAATACGTATATACATATATATATAAGCACAAGCTGTATTCATATGCTTTTAGTAGAGCTACTGGTAATTTGGTACATTAGCGAAATTAATGTCGAAAGTACTAGAAAATTTGTAAAAAAACGTCAGTAACAAGTGATAAATACCGGCTGTATACTGTATGTATATGTTAGTTGTCTCTCGCCCTGCGTCGTGATCGCTACTTTCACTTATTGTCCATGCTGTTTACATGCTGTATTATTGTTTATCGTTAAGAGTGTGATACAAATATGGAAAATCGACAATATTTAGCGCAACATATTGCCGACATACACCTCGTGTATGGCTTTTGCAATGGAAGTGCAAATCGAGCGGTACAAGAATATCGACGAAGGTACCCTAACAGGCCTACACCGAGTCGCCAAACTTTTCCCGTCGTTCACTCGAGATTAGCGGAAAGGGGCATTTAAAGGGCTGTTAATGAACGTACTGTATGAACTTCGGGCTGTATCGCCCGAAGATGAATAAGTGCGTAGGTTAATAACCAGTGACCCCAGACTAAGCGTTCGACGGATTGCAATGCTAAACTACAGCTGTCTAAGTGGAATTTATGGAGAGTTTTGAAAAGTGAGGGATTACACCCTTTTCATTTACGACGGGTCCAAGACATTCTCGGAACAGATTTTGCAACAAGATGTGTATTTTGTTGGTGTATCATTCGAAATGAAACTGAACCGTCATTTTCTGTAAAAAATATTATGGATTGACAAAGCAAAATTCACAAGAGCTGGCATTACAAATCACAGAAACGATATGCGGTAAACCCACAAGCGTTGCGCCTTAGTTCGTTTCAACAACAATTCTCGGTGAATGTATGGGCAGGCATAATCAACGATCGTTTGATGCGGCCGTTGGAATGACCTAAATTAAACGGCACTACATTTCTGAAGCTCCTAGAGACACAGTTTGCCGATAACCTTATGGAGCTTTACCTTTACCGTACCGTCAACGTATGTGGGTCGCGCTCGATGGTGCACCTGCGCACTTTTCTCAAGCAGTGAGAGACTATTTAAATGACAACCATTCGCCGTGGATCGGTTGCGGTGGTCTAGTAGCGTGGCCACCTCACTCACCCGATTTGACAGCCTTGGATTATATTTGTGGAGTCATATGAAGCAAAGGGTGTTCGCCACAGTTCCAAACACCAGGGAAGAACTCATCACAAAAATAATGTCAATCGCCGAAGAAATAAGATCTGATTTACAAATAATTAGGCGCTCATCAACTCAGATGGCACCTAGAGCTTTAGCGTGCCTACAAGCTGGAGGTGGCCACTATGAGCAACTGCTTTAGATATTTTATAATTTTTGACACAATTTTGCGCGTTTACCCCTAAAAAGAACCCCCTTGTCGTAACTCCTCAATTTCAGGGCAGTCCCCTTGTTACCTCAACCAGTATCGGAATCTTCCGCGACATTCTTACGTGACATATCGAATGACGTGCAATTTAGTGTTCACTTGGAAGGGAAGGCTGAATTGGCCTCTAAAAAGCTTGGCGTGCTCAGCAGAGCGAGACAGTATTTTATGCCGGCACACTGCTTACAACTTTACAAGGGGCAAGTTCGGCCTAACATGGAATACTGTTCACATCCCTGGGCCGGGGCTCCCTAGTACCAGCTCCTTCCAGTTGACCGCATCCAGCGCAGAGTGGCTCGAATCGACGACGACCGGCGAAGACGAAAGACGAGACGAAGAGATGTTGCATTCCTTTGCATTTTCTATCGCATTTACCACGGGGAGTGTTCAGAGAAATTGTTCGAATTAATTCCAGACAAAATTTCATCAACGAATTTCACAAATACACATCATCGGTATGTTTGGCGGTCTACTACTGTCGGACCGATACGACTTAGGAACTTTCAAGAAACGAGCTCACTCCCTTTTTAAAAGCCGGCAACGCGCCTGCAATTCCCCTGTTGTTGTATTTGTTAACCGATTCGTTACGGCACCAATTTTCGACAACTTTTAGCTGTGGCGACGAACAAATATTGCAAGACACGCCTGGCTTGCCAAGCACCACAGACGTAGACCTAATTAAGTTTAGTTGACATTAAACATCAGTTACAAACGGAAGGATACTTGTTTTTAGTGGGTAACAACGTGTTGTTCTACGTGTTTTCTTTGAAATTGAGAGTGACTTTTTTTATGCAGAGATTACAAACATTTTGTACTATTTTTTGTTTTATAAAAAAAATCATTTATATAAGTAGGTACAACTAAATCACCCCGGAAAACCTTAGTTTTTATTAAATTAAATTTTCACCTAATAATAATATATGTAAATATAGAAGATGTAGTGACAAAAATTGAGAAAGGTATGCTGAGATGGTTTGGCCATGTCGAGAGAATGAATGAAGAACGATTGACGAAAAAAGTGTATAAGGCGAGTGTGAATGAAAGTGTTGGAAGGGGTAGACCTAGGCGGACATTTCTAGACCAAATCAGGGACGTCTTGAAAAAAGGCCAGGTCAAGAGTACCCTAAACCGTAGAGCATGTATGAAGGGAATAATGAAAGTGGACGAAGCAAAACAAGTATGCAAGGATCGTAGTAAGTGGAAAGAACTGGTCTCTGCCTACCCCCACGGGAAAGAGGCGTGATTATATGTATGTATGTATGTAATATCAAACAATCAAGAACCTTAATTTAGAAAAAAATAAGGTTAATGATTCATTAATATTTACAAATGTTAAATATTATTTTATGTTATACAAATGTTGTAAAGTCGATTTGAAAACGTCTAATTAGTAAGAATACATGGTAGGTACTTCGTAGGTCTATTCGGCCATATGATAGTAATAAGACAGCAGTTCAACCATTTTAAACAATAAGACAAACGCATTGTTTTTTTTTAACAGGAGACTTGTTTTCCAGAAATTTATTTACAACTTGAGTTTGTGAGCGATCGCAATGAGTGCTATTAGTTGTTACTTATTCGACTATTTTTCCACAACATTTGAAAACCCACAAAGTAAAAAGAGTACCATGTACAAGTTAAAAAAAAGTTGTCAACCCCTAAAACTTTCAAATTTTCAAAATATCCAGAAACGAAGCTACGGGCATGAACTACTTGCAAAATAATGAATATTTTGTTCTGGATAAATTTTCCAAAAACGCAATTTGAGCGAGTTATAACGATTTTTAAAAAGACACGACTCGTGTGTCATACGCCACACACAAAAGTAATCGATGGCACGCCTGGCGTGTCGTCCGCACTGAACCGGTTAATAGGCGGTGGTCGACACAATAAAACGAAATAGACAATTATCTTTAATAATGTTATATTTATGATCTGGAAGTGGAGGTAATTTTTGTGATTTCAGATCGAGCCGTTCGCCATCAGGGGCCAAAAAGGTAAAACTCGAAAAAGTTTTATACAACTAGGATAATACATCATTTTTCGATCGTCGTTCTTGGAGGACGAAAGGTCCCCTTTAGCTTGGGGGCCCGGTGCACTGCCCCGCCTAGGCCCTGGGTAGCTACGCCACTGGAGCCGACCCATTCGTGCTACAGCTATACTACTAATATAGCTGCAGCATGACTCTACCGCGTATAAAATATAACGAGAACCAGAGACTCCTTTTACTGTTACGATGCATTCCATCTTAGTCATTCGCGGTGACAGCGTATCTGCATTTGGATTCTTAATCAAATATAGATCTAGGCATCTATGGGCATTATTATCCATTTACCATCACGTCGAATATACTCGTTTGGTAACCTTGTATAAAAACACTCCCTAACCCGAAAACTAAAAATTGACTTTGTACAATTATCTATATACGATATCAAAGTTAACGTGTTCCAAGACGTTTATGTATCAGAATTATAGGAATTAAAATGAAAAACATTAATAAATAGTTGTCATAATTTTATTATAGTTGTTTCCCGCAAATGAAATGCATCGAATAAATTATAATGTAGGTGTGACCAGTCTGCATGACAAATGTCAAAGCATAAATAATAGTCGACATTAACGAAGAGTCAACGCGTGTTTAAAACTTCAGCAAGTAATACAAACTGACAAAATTATCATAACAATACCTTAGGTACACTAAATGCTCGCCGCAATATTTATAAATATTAGTCAATTTTATGATCACGGACAAAATTCGCTTATCATTAGACTGAATGTCTTATACCTAAAATATACATTTCATTTAGGGGTGGACAAATATTTTATAATATCGAAAGTTTGATGGTAACAAGATTAATTGGATTACATTATACAGGTATAAGGTGTTAATATAGCCTTCATTTATCTATAAATTCATATTTTGATTCTACTCTAAAACAAAAAAATGATGCATATTAGAGTAACTATACCAAGACAGTCCGTCACCAACAATGAATATCGGAGTCATTACGTTAAAACGATAAAATTTTATTATAAGTAGACGTTTCATGTCGAAATATAAGATAAAGAATTACATAATAATAATTGTGTAATTCTCTATCTAAGTGAACCGAACAAGTAAATGTAGGAGAATTCAGACATTTATCATTTATAGCAAGGCATCCGTACAGAAGAAAAAATTACACTCTTTTAAAGTTATAGATGTAGTAGATATTTTTATATATTTAAAGTATAATAAGAACATAGGAAATTAAACTAAGCGAGCTATGGTGAGACCTATACTTGGAGTGTCTCTTCGTAATAAAATCTACAAGGATATAAGAAGCAGAAAAAAGATAACTGACAGCTCTATATTTCAGCATATATTCAGCCGTAATATTATCTAATATTGCTCACTGACTCCCGATGGAGAACAAAGATTCTTGAATAGCAACCTCGTGCTAATTAGCGCAGTCATAGGCGAAACCCCTAACTAAATGTTATGAATGAAAAAAATGGAGTCGATCGACGCAGGTGGCTTTGGACCGTGTTTTGTGACTATGTATGGGAAAGACAACAATGTTCAGCAGTGGACTTAGGTGGGCTAATAATGATAATAATGATTATGGATGGTGATGTTTCTTGCAAAAATCAAAAACAGCACTTAATCATCACTTAATTGAATTTAAAATTACGTTTAATGTCGCTAGTTGATGATAGGACCATTTCGGTGATGGACTACCCTGTATAGTTTTAAACAAAGGTTGATACCAATTTGGGACTTTAAAGGGCTAATACAAAATGTACATCTGAGTAAAAAAATCGATACACAATCAATCGCGTATCAAGCTCAATGTTACTTCAAGGTCAACGTAGTTAGCTCTCGCAATATAAGAGATATATCTTAAAATTGCCACTTTTAGGTCATATTTATGTTTGCATAATATTACATTGAATATTCAAGTAGTAATGGTTATTTTCATTCTATTTCAATAAAATGTTTTATTTTCTGTAAAATACAAACAAAAACGTTTGTAATATAAATAGGTGCGTCCCGTGTATAGACGTTTGCGCTTCTATTATCGGTGATATAACAAAGCGTCTCCGGGGTATTTAAACACAAATGTATTGCTACTCCGCAAGGCAAACCTACCTCCCTAATGTGGATAGGCAAAATTGAAAAACCGAGTCGATCAGTCTTAAATTTAATTCTCGTCGTAGAGCGGTGTCGCGTCACCGAGCGACATAGATCGCGGCGATGTATTCGTGTGGGGCGTGGAGCGGACGGAATGCGAGCGCGACGAGCGGCCCGAACTGTGCCCGTGCGGCGTGCTGTGCGGCGTCCGGGACTCGTGACGCGGGGTCCGGGACTCGTGACGCGGCGTGCGGGACTCGTGCCGCGGCGTCCGGGACTCGTGGCGCGGCGTGCGGGACTCGTGGCGCGGAGTCGACATCCCTTCGCTGCTGCGCGGGGTCGCCGGAGAGTCGCGGATCGTCCGATGCCGCACCCAATCCTCGGCCGCCTTTTGCCAATCGGACGGCTCCGCGTACATCGGCATCTGCACGGGCTTGTGTCGCGGCACCGCGGGCGTCAGGAAGTCCGGCTGGCGCGGGGTCGTCGCGAATGGTGTCATGTATGGCGTCTGTGCGGAGGGCGTGTATGGGGTGTTGATGTAGGCCGGGCCCGGCGTGTGCGCCGGCGTGTGGAAGGCGGGAGTGTGTGCCGCCGGCGTGTGGTACATCGCGGACGTCATGCCGCCGTGCGGCGTGCGCAGACCTGGCGTGCGTTGTGCCGGCGTACCCGACGGCGGCGGATCTCTGAAGTGCTCCTTAAACCATTTTAATAATCCGCCTAACGAGTCGAACATTCTCTGTCTGAACTTGTAACCGTCTGGTGTCACCGATATGAACTCGTGAGTACACCTCAATCGTGGTAAGTAAGAGAGCAGGAACCTTCCCGGGTGGTTTTTGGCGGCGGAAATTACGTAGTGTATTTTGTTGGGATTTTTCGACTTTTCTTCTTTGAGCCACTCTTCAGCCTTATCTCTCATGCCGCCGAGCGGTTTGTAATATTTATAGGCGATGAGATCACGCGCGTGTCCCGCCATAGGAGTGACGTATCGGGCGATAATTTCGTCCAAGTCTTCGAACTCCGAACCCTGTATCCATAAACTTCGACCTAAGGAAAAAAAATTACGGAAATTAAACATACAGCAATGATATTTAAAATAACTACCTATTTTGTTTTTACTCTTTAATTACACTATAAAACATACCTAATGAGAAAGCATTCTCCTTTCCTTCCTCCCTTACGTCGATGTGTTGATAAATACCATCAGCCACTTTCCATGTGACTGTTAAATGATCAGAACCCTGTCAACAAAATGTTTTCCGGTTAATTCAAAATATTAAATCGTTTCACAAGACATTATTTGCTTATGCATACTGTTAACACAAAAACTTAATAACACACGGGTGAATATCACACACGATTCAGGTCTATTTTATCTTCATCAGTCCGTTCAATTGTTATTTATTTAAATATATCTAATAAGATATATTTAAATAAATAATATATATATATATATATATATATATATATATATATATATATATATATATATATATATATATATATATATATATATATATATTAATAGTATCTGTGCACACGGCTAATATAAGCTTTAATTTAAATAAATAAAAATTTAAATGTATCTGTGGAGTATGTAATATATAATCTAATCTATATTTATACTAAACTTAGATCATCAAGTTTACACTAAACTTAGATCACTTTAATATTTATATACTTCCATATCGATCGCGTTTTTAATATATTGTTACGAATGAATCTGGAATCCAAAATCGCAAGACTTAAAATAATTTTGACCTTACCTTACTGCTAGGCCGTACAATAACTTCTCCTTGCGCCATATTCTCCATAAGCTTCTCCGCCTCGGCAAAAGAAATGTTTTGGAAGGCCGGATGTACAATCACCCGCTTAACATACTGCATACGCTCTTTTGTTTGTTTGGCTTCTGTCTCCTTGCGAAGATCCTTATCCTCAGATTCTTGGTCGTAGTATGGGTCTTTCGGTGGTCTAGAATAAAAATTATAAATTAAAAAAAAACAACTACGAATTTCATTGAACATAAACTGCATTGAAAAATGGAACCTCTATAGACACATAATCAACTATAAAGAAATTTTGTTTCATGTTTGAGCCTGATGTAACAAGTGGTGAAATAAAAATTTTGTGCAACCGTCTTCAATAAAAATAAAATGAGAACATCATCAATGTAGTCTAAGTCAATTAAATACGCATTATTACGGATAACTTAAAAACTACCGGTCAGATCTTAATCAAATTTATATGGATCCACAAGAGAAGCCCCAGCTTTCAAATAAAAATCATCAAAATCGGTTAAACTAGTTCTGAAGAAGTGAGAAGAAAGTTTGTCACACATAAAAAAAACAGTCAAATTGAGTTCCTCCTCCTTTTTTGAAGTCGGTTAAAAGAGGCTAACCACCATTTACTGCACAATAAATTAACTCCTTAATTCGTTAAATCACTTCCTACAAAGTTTATTTATAATATCTCACCATAACTTTTATATTGGCACACAACAGTAGCAGACATAGTTATCATAATGGCAATAAGTAATATATATGGAAAGTGGATTTTGTTTACATTTCCAAAAGGTCATACTTAAAGACTACTAATTAGAATGACCATCAGTTTCTATGGACATTTTTTATCGACTGCTGCTGGGCGCGCGATGAATTATGATGATACTTGAACTCTTCCATATAAAGTCGTATGCACCAAAACAAACTTCCAGCGATTAAATAACTTTTAAGACAACACATTTTTTCTTGCGGTTTGCGTCGACGACTATACCGTCGTACGTACGCCCGACGCAGCGATCCAATTCACTCTCTGTATCTGCTAGGAAAAGAAGGTGGGAGAAGGAAGTTTTGCCAGCCAAACATTAACTAATACCGACTTAACTAACGAAATACAAAACGTATGCGGTGGCGCAACCACACGGAAGGTTAAAAATTTAACTTACTTCCATTCATTATTTTTGTCCAATAGATCTGATGATTTCGAAGTGCAATCGACAGAAAAACGTTCAACATCTATCTTCAGTACTCGACAGTGGACGGTCTGTCCGATCCGGACGCGTTCCGTCGGATCAGTAACGTGCCGGTCCGATAAGTTCTTTATGTGAATGTACCCGGACACGCCGTTATCCAGTCGTATACGGACACCAGTCGCTTGACCCGGACACGCACCAGCATCGAAATGATTCCATACCTAGAAAAACAGTTAACTGATAGGGTAATGTATGATTATCGTAACATATTCCACAAAATGATTAAGGAAAAGTGACGACGTATGGAACTGAGACATAGTCCTTCAGTTCAGTGCTGGTTATGTAAGGAGGCTTAAGGTGGCTCAGTGAATTATGCTGAGGGCTATGCTGAGAGTTTCTCTGTGTATTATGAAGATGCAGTAGAACCAGAATTACCGACAGAGCCCAAAGGGTAAGCAAGCTAAAGTGGCATTAGCTCGAAGGACCAACCGATGGGGTAAAAAAGTTCCCGAGCGGCAGCCTTATAGCGGTAAACGGAGCGTATGGCGACCGCCCACTTGATGGAATAACGACCTGGCATAACGTGCTCGAAGCCGATGGGTGCTCAGGACCGCGTTTTGTGGCATTCCTTGAAGGAATACTATGTTTAGCAGTAGACCTGTGAGGAACGAGGTTTTATCAAGGTCCTCGGAACTACGCGTCAACATTTTGATTTTTCATCAATGACAGTCAGCGGTTCTCTGTACTCGCCGTTCGAAACACAGTAGCAATAAGCTGCTATTTGAAGCTGGTTCTGTGAGAGTGTAGTTATTCCCCGGTTGAGGCAACCCATTCGTGCTACAACTATAATACAGCTGCAGTATGTCTCTATCACAAATAAATACATATAATGGATCTACGTAGGTCACTCAATAAGTTTTGAGATGCTCCTAATTTAAGAATGAAACGCACCCGTGTTATATGTTTCTAAAAAGCAAATTTATTTAAAAATAGATCTCCATAAGCCAATTGCTCAATATTAAAAGAAAACAAAACATAGTTCTATTAATTTTTCTGCAACGCTTACCGCACTTTTCATTTAAAACGATGGATCTTAACCGTGAACATTTGCGCGCTACGATATATTATGATTTTAAGTTTGGTTTAACCGAACAATTAAGTTTACAACGGTTACAATCAGTATTAGGGGACTCAGCTCCATCACGCGCAAAAATTTTAGGTGGTTTGCTGAATTCAAAAGGGGTAAAATTAATCTTAAAGATGACCAAAGAACCGGGGCCCCGCAAACAGCAGTAACGACAGAAAATGTATGGACTACTGAAATGTTGATGCGAGAAGACCCACGAATCACATATACGGACATCGAAAATATTGTAGGCATTAGTTCGGGGAGCATTCATACCATCCTACATCAACATCTTGGAGTGAGAAAGCTTTGTTGTCGATGGATCTGTGGTGGCGCTGTCGTCGCGCCAAAAGCGAAACACATCGAAGCCTAAATCGCGCTAACAAAGTTCCGAAATTAAAGCAATATATATAGAATAGCTTCGAACTACCACTCGGAGCGTTGGCCGCTCCCCGGGCAGAACACCTTGCCCGGCGGGAGATCTCCCCTTTTCCTTACACTGGCTACAGATCCCTCGCTTGCACTCCAAAAGCGAAAAACAGACTCGTGTGGATTGGTGCCATGAAATGCGTCTACGTTTTAAAAACAGGGCGTCTAGGCGTGTTTCAAAAATCGTTACTGGTGACGAGACATGGATCTATCAATATGATCCGGAAAATAAAAGGCAATCATCGGTATGGCTCTACTCAGAAGGGCAGTTACAGACAAAACTGCAAAGACCTCGCAACGTCGGCAAAAAAATGGTGGCTAGTTTTTTTTCGTGGAGCGGACATTTGTCGACGTTAATGCCGGAAAATTGTAGACCAGTCAACTCTGAATGGTATACTACAGTTGCATTACCCAAAGCTTTTCAAGCTGTGCGGGAGAGAACACGACAACGACTCTTCACATACCCTTCTTAAAACAAAAGCATTTATTGAGGAATCTGGTGTTGAAACTCTAAGTCACCCACCTTACAGCCCTGATTTAGCTCCTTGTGATTTTAGGCGAGTGGAACTTTGTATAGAGCACGATGGACAATATTTTGAAAAGATGTAAAATAAATATTAATAGTATCTAGAATACATTTTGTATATCTCAAAACTTATTGAGTGGGCAATACGTAGCCCATATTTCCGAATAAAGTAAATAGTTTTCCAAGCAACATAAACTACATTTTCTTCAATAAAACTCTTACCTCAGATAACTCAGGAAAATCATTTTTATGACAGAAGGGACATTCCCATAACCCGGTCTCATCATTTCTCACGGGATTCGCCTGATCCAACATCTCCCTCTGCGGCTTTCTATGTGTAATGCCGACAACCGATGCCAAGACCATCTTCCCCACGTAGAAGGTTTCTGGAGATTCTTTTGTCAAAATATCAAACAACTCCTCAGCAGTTGGCGATCGATATGGAACTCTAAGGTCTTTATATCTAGAGTTCAATTCTGCTCTAATATCATACAATGTAATACTTTTATTACCAAAACCTTGCCGCTCTAATTCCTCGGCGAAAGCATCTAAATCTAAATCCTTCAGTCTTTCAGGAGCCTCTAAAATTTCTTCTAAAGCACCCGCAGGGTTGGCATCTTCATCCTCGTATTCCAAAGCGTCGACTGCCATTTTGCGGGCCCATTCATAGGTTTCAGGGTGGACTCTGGACCCGTCAAGAACTTCAATATACGCTTCCGTACTATCTCCAAGGCTGCTTGTATCTATTTTAATGAATCCCGAACAATTTATAAACACTTTAGGCCCCATATGACATACTGTTACAAGTTGAGTTCTATTCTCTAGCTTTTGATTAGTTTGTTTGAAAAGTTTTATTAATGCTTGAGCCTTTCTCGGGCCTAAACCGCAGATGAACTGAAGCAGTTCAGTTCCGCGACCGGTCAATATAGCTTCGTTAACATCTACACCAACTTCGTTCACTCGATTCACGAACTCGAGTTCGATTCCATCGAGCAAATCTTCCTTGCTTATCTGATCTTGTAACGGATGATATCTGAGGCACAGAATTTCTTCGTCGGGTCCGCATAGCTGTGATATTTCCATTAGAGGATCTTGTAGCAGTCGAGCCTGACATATTGCTTGACGCAACATTTCTGGATATTCTCTGAAGTCATTCTGCCAAAATAAAATTAATAAACTGTGGAGAAATTAAATTCGGTTTCGATCCAATGTCTCTTTGTACGCATACTATATTAAGCCACTCTTACTTTATAAATACTTTGTAATGAAAAAAAAATCTTAAAAATAACAAATTGTAGGATTAAAATAATATATTATATATTATAAGTAGACCAGTGTGGAGATCTATATAAAGGCATATATAAAGCATATTTTTCTAAATACTAGTAATGCTATTAAACACTACTAATATTCCCTTTAACCACTTCTTGTAAGCTTAAAATGGTTGTGTTAGAAATGGTTCACGACAGTAGTCTAATGGCGGATACGAACCCACAACCTTTCGAGTTCTCGATCCGCACCCTGCCATTAAGCTATTGACGCTTTTACGCATTTTACATTCTTCTATTTTTTACTGGCCCCTAACGGTACCCTGGACATGGGCCTCATTGCCCAACCGCCATATTTGTGAGGCGGACTGGCGATCACAATATGAGATATGTGGGGCCTTCAACCATACTCCCAGTCGCTGGTATTTTAAATCTGACATATACGAGATGGTATCGTATGTTTGGGTATTGCCGTATAGGGCCCGCCACATACATACGGAATCCCGTTTTGCCAGCAAAATTTCGAACGGAAAACTACCGTACGTGTGACGGGTCTAATGGTGGTGTAAAATAATCCATTACACCATTTCGTCCTGTGGGCGTCGTAAGAAACAAACATGGGAATTGACAGAATCACTTTATCTTTAAAGTAAAAATTTCTAAATAAAAAAAAAACATTGTTTACTTTCGTAGAAAGTTAGGTCGTAATGAGTTTATATCAAATGTTTTACACTAAAACTTAAGGTCCTGATCGACTGGTTGGCTTTACTGTGGTGTTGGTGCCTCGCCAGTAAAACTCGTGCTGGTTTGTTGCAAAGCCGCGGTTGTGTTAGTCAACGAGCCAGGACTTCAATTCGCCAGGGTTGCATATTTTTGTCAAATTTATGAAATTTGGCTCGTTGCTTCAACAAACTCTAAAGAAGCTTAACTTGCCAGTGAATCAGAACCGACGAGCCGCGGATAAAATTGCTCTAATCTTTACCGTAAGCTTATGGTTAACCGGTCGATCAGGGCCTTCACAGTGGCGACGAGTAAAGAAAAATAGCAGCTTAATGCTGCTGTGTTTCGTATGGTGAGTGTAGAGAACCGGAGACCCTTTTTACTGGAAAAGAGGCAGTCAATCTTAGTCCTCACGGTTGACAACTCATCTGCATTTCAATTCGCAAACGAAGATAGATGTAGATGTCTATGGGCCACAAGCAACCAATTACCATCAGGTGGACTGTGTGCTCGTTTGTCACCCTTATTCTATAAAGAAAAAAACACCAATCGACCATTACTATCAAACGAAATGAGCTGGAAAATTATGAAATATGTTTTATTTCAAGATACTCTTTTTAAGAAACCTCATGATGAAAACTTACCCGCCCTCGTATACTATTGCTGTAGATCTTGCTGATGTTGTTGTCGGCAATTTCGATAGGTATCCGAGGAAACTGTTCGTCCTCCACCAGCCTTTGGATGCAGTCACCTATATCCGCTTTAATGTTCAACGCCTCACGGGACTCGCCGCCTATTACCACCACGTGTGGTTTCTTACGCAGGATAAACCTAAAAGGGGTAGTACGTATATTTTATATAGTCAGCTTATCAACTGTTAGCTTGATTACTTTGATCAAAATGTGGAACCTTTACAGGACAGCTTTCAGGACAAAAAAGGAGCTATCTGCAAATTGTAGATTCATTTTTAATTCAATCCACTCCACTCCACGACTTTTTTTGCCACCAGGGCGGCGTGGCACCACTTAAATATGAGGTATATAATATTTGACAGATTTCATAGCGGGGAAGTTTATTTGTTCGGAAAATGTTTCTTTCTTTACTATTAGTAATAATTTATATTAATTATATTAAAAATAAATAAACTAAACCATAGATATTTATATAGATAAAAAGAAAATAAAAAAAAACTATAGTTAAAAATGTGGAAAAAATTAAAGAGCAAGCTACTGAGGCATTGTTTTGTGTATTAATTCATTAGTCTAGAAACTGATAAACTTTTATTTAAAACTAATTTCTTAATTAAATGACATTGTGTAGCAAAAAACTTTACCTCAGTGTCAACTAGCGACATCTGGTGAGCGGAAGAATATTAGGTTTCATTAAGGCTAACTTTGTGACATGTAACGGATATTTAGTATTTACGCATATCATCTTTGGGTGTCGTAAGAGGCGACAGAAGGAAATAAAACAGGAGATGGGCAAGAACACCTTCTAGATAACCTTAAACGTCTGCCAAACCAATAACAACCCAATAAGACAATCCATGAAGGAGGTCTATATCCAGAAATGGCCTTAAATAGGTTGTAATTAATGAACGTGATACAGTTGCCAATGTCCAGGTAGTATTTTTAACAGCTCTCTGAATATCTGCTCTGTATTAGAGATGAGTCGTACTAGGTAAATTATGTAGTATGTGCACTTAGTCCGATTCCGTACAAATACTCGATCCAAATACCAGTTCCACCTAGTCCATGAAGTATGCATAAAGTTTAGTATTGTTGGAATAGCTTATACTTTAAAGTATGCTTAATCGTCACGTACAGCCGATACGTAGTAATCAACCATTCATTTATACTATTTTTACACAGGTTTCGGACTATCAACATTAAGATTTATCTACATTCTAGATTGTTGACATATTTAAAAGATTTGTATCAATTTTTATATAAGAGTAATCCGATTTTTGTCTTTTTTTGTATATTTTTATTATTTTTGTTTTTTTTTATTTACGCGCAAAAAAATCAGTCTTAAGAGTTTTTAAAACTAAGTTATATTTAACAAATGTTACACTCAGCCATTTCTTGGCTTTTGTCCGTAAAATAGTCCCAAGTGACACTGTTGCAACTTTTTTAAACAACAAACACTTTAATGTCTAAATAAAAAATAAATCGAAAGTTCCTTAACCACTTATCAAAACTTCGTTACGAAAACCTATTGCTAGATAAGTCGAGTAAGTGTCATTCAATACGGTGCCGAGATCACATTCGTATGAGTCTGTACTAGACACTTGACTGCATCATATTGGTCTCTATTCGCATCAAGTATCTACAAGTACCTAGTGTATAAAATCTGCCTAGTATTTGGTTTGAAGTCCCTGGGACTAGTTCCAAGTAGTTTCGAGTATTGACAGACAAAGATAGAAAGACCGCGGAATAGTGTAGTTAAAAAGGGACAGAATATATTCTTGCACAACACGAGTGCGCGTCGTGTTACTTTTATATATGTACATTGAAATATAGTTCAAATTCAAATGACTGACACACGAATGATTTAGGCAAACACGAATGAGCGGCAAAGCAGACTAGTAACTACAACAAAAAAATGCTATCTCGCTTTGCCGTGCCGGTACTTCTTCGATTGGAGCGGGCCGCCGCGCCGGTGCCGTTACTGCGTAGGCACAGTAAGACTAGGTGGATCAAGTACAAGTACAAGTTGGAACAGGTGCAACCTAGTCTCGCTTAATACCAAGTGCCTAGATTTGTCCTAGTATATACGCTTTATCTCTACTGTGTATACTTTTTACTTATAGCAAGGCATTAATCTGTGTCCAGAAGGGTGACCATGCATTTGCACTTTGATGCTAAATTCGAAATGAAGGTATTTATGTGTCAAAGAATGCACTTACCATCTGGTGGACTGTGTGCCTGTTTGTCACTCCTACTCCATAAAAACGGAAGCAATAGGAGCGTTACCTCCTGATGGCCGTCATGTCGGCCTCCTTGTTCTGGCGCTCGGCGGCGTCCCAGGCGTTGCGGCGGTACAGCAGGTGCGGCAGGCGCAGGTGGTCGGCCACCTCGCCGCCGCCCGCCACCAGGCACGCGAACGCCGAGTGCTGCCGGTCCGGCACGTACGCGATCGACAGCACGCGCAGCCCTGCAACCACACCGCCACGTACAACACCACAGCTGGAGAGCTCCTGGTCACCACTACTACCAAAACAGACCTAGCAAGGGGGTGCCATTCCTCCAGCGGCAGTTTTAGGGGCCGGCATTTCGAGACTGACGCTCAACCCCCACCTCACCTTTTTTAACGACACCATAAAAACTCTTGAACTGATCTAGCTAGTTTTGAATACTTTTAATTAAAATATAACGGACAACTTAGAATTTAAAGTTCGGAAAAACATTACTTTTAAACAAAAAGTAAAAGTCCACTTTCACATTCTATTACACATATATTAATTATTTCCGTTTCATGTCACAAGGTTAATGTCGTCTAACTAATTTCTTCCTTGAAAAGAAACCCAAATGAATGAGTCTTTTGCGCCTAATTTCTATGGGACCATCCGAGAAGATTTAACATTTAAACATTTGATTTTAAATAAAACCTGTTTATTTCACAACTAACGAAGCTATCGATAGCAAGCATATCGAAGCATAACATACATACAAACAAAACTGCAAAATTGTTTATTTCTTCCTTTGTTTGAAGTCGGATAAAAATAGAAATAATCGGCACAAACGCACTTGTTAGAGGTAGAGATGAATGAGAGTTGAGAAGGAGAGAGCTGTTAGATAATAATATACAAAAACTACGAGAGCTATCAATCTTACAATTTTTAAGATACTTCTAAAATGGAGGTGGTGTTTATGGCCCTAGCAAACCCGGACGGCAGCAACTGTCGACCACGGTGATAACTTTCCGAATCGGAAGCTAATTGCTAGCTTGCACAAGACAAACGCAAAGAGACAAAGACAGTCTCCCGTATCTTAGCTTACCCGATTTCAGTAAAGCTCATGTGAGGATACTCCTCACATGGTGGTGAGTGGCTCTCTTTTGCCTATTCTTTTAAAAGAACAGCCGATCACGGCTCATAAGCAAAATTAGCAAGTGGAAATTGGCCTCATAGAAAATATAATATACACAAAAATAAAAATGTGATCAACACAAGCAAATAATACCGACTCCAGTCAGTAATTCATTCTTCTCCCGCTTCTATCACGTCCATATTATATCTATTCATACATACATCTTGCTCGTCAAATATTTTTAAGTATTTAAATAAAACTATTTTTTACGGATTTTATCGCGTATATTAACTTATTTTATATTTCCGACGTTTCGAGCACTTTACAGCAACCATAGTCACGGGGGAACTGAGGTGTTTGATGTCCCAATGTCATAGTTAACCACGGCTACCTCCAGATTAAAATTATACATTTTTGTTCCGATCTATGCAGTATGAACTTACAGTATCTTGAAGTCTTGCAGTATACTTTTGGGTTGGGATTTAATTTTATTAATTAAAGGATCCCAAGCAGATGGTAGCACCCAGCCATCTTCTCTATTGAAATTAAGATGTTTTTTGATTTCAATAGCCTGGCGAATAATCCTTGGAAGGAATCGGTGTTCTTTAGTGAGGATTTGTGGTCTATTCAATCTAATGTAGTGCGGAGGGCGATCCTGTACGTGTTCACATACTGCAAACTTCCCAGAGCGTCGATTCTTCACATCAGCTATGTGTTCTTCAATGCCGGTTTTTATTGATCTTTTAGTTTGTCCTATGTAAGAGAGATCACATTCACAATCAAGCTTGTACACTCCTGCATCTTGCAGAATGACATTACACTTCCATTAAAACATACTTCAAGCCGCCGCAGAAGATTAGTCAGTTTTTACCATCAGTTAGGTATTCATAGTGCTTAGATCGGAACAAAAATTAATAATTTTAATCTGGAAATAGCCGTGGTTAACTATGACATTGGGAAGTCAAACACCTCAGTCCTCCCCGTGACCATAGGTGCTGTAAAGTGCTCGAAACGTCGGGAATATAAAATAAGTTAATATACACGATAAAATCAGTAAAACTAGTTTTAGTTAAATGTGTAACTTGTCACATTTCTTACCATTGTTTGTATCCCATTCTTCATCATCATCGTCAGACACTCTTGACTCATAAGGCGCCACCTTCAGCCAGTCATACAGACGTCGGCGGCAACACCTGGTATAATAAAAAAAACATGAACAATATTGAACAGGTACTTGTTTTTTTGTGAATAAATTAGTCGTCAGACTAGGCTGCATGTGCATAGATGCGTGCACTGACTTGAGCACGTAGTCCTTGGCCTCCTGCAGCAGCACGGCGTGCAGCTCGCGGCGCAGCTCGGGCATCACGATCTTGGTGAGCGCGAGGCTCACCGCCTCCGCGCGCAGCTCGTTCCACGCCTGCACCGTCGCCGCGAACTCGTCCTGTTCACGTACAATACTAACATTACTACGTTACATTGGAATGACAATTGTTAACTGTTTTTCATTTAAAACTTCTAAACAGAGATACGCCCTCTCAACCTTTAGATTTTGATTTAACTGAATTGTTTTGATAGGATAAATAAAACAATAACTAAATACAATTATAATTAAATCTCTGATATTAATAATTTATTATTTAAAAGAAGTCAATGGAAATTGCGTGCCTTTATTTCTTCGTTTAAATTAAAGAATCTGATGTGAAATTAATTAGATAATAATATTTACCAGCCACAGAGTCTTTGGTATGTTTTTTACTTATGTATGTGAAATTGAGAGCAATGTAACGATATAAAAATACGTAACAAGGTACAAAAACGATATGAGTATTGTGCAAGATACCCAGACGAGTCGTGACTGATTTAATAATATGCCTCCGTCTTGTATGCAACATTTAATTCGTAATTATATTTATTTGTTGACCCTAATACGATATTAGATAATGTTTGAATATCGTACGCAAATATACAATCTTTTGAAATATCACAATATATACATATAAATAAAATTGAAATGTCTATTTGTAATGTCAAAATATACGGAATACATATGAAAGTTTATACAGTACTTATAACAAAACAACAATTTTTAAAATGTTTGTCTGTCTGTCTGTCTGTTTGTTTCAGCTAATCTCCGAAATGGCTCGACCGATTTTGACGGGACTTTCACTGGCACATAGCTGAGGTTATAAGAAGTAACTTAGATTCCTTTCATTTTAGAAAAAGAAAAAGAAGTCACGGAGAACAGCTAGTGATTTCATAACATTAGTTGTCCGTGAAGCTGTATTCACGCGGGAGAATTTTCTTCCCGCTGCTACTTACTATGACACCAAGTTCTGTTTGTTATAGATGCGATAAAACATGAAAGTAAATTATTTAGGATGGATGGTATTAATAAGTGAGTAGTGATAGACCGTTTATGAAAATAGGTGTATTGTGAGGCAAACTTCATAATAAAACCATTTTATTTACCTTCTGATAAAGCTGTTTGAGCTCTTCCAAATAGCTCGAACTTGTGTTGCCTTCGATTTGCTCACTGATGCTCAGTTCTATAAGTCGGTCCTCCGCAGCCATGGTCAGCTTCAGGAATTGGTCACCAGTCAGGTCACGCACTGGTTTCTTTTTAAGATACTTCATGCTGTCCAAATGGATAATAAAATGAACATGACGCGAGTGAAGAAAAGTCAAAATTGGTATACTGAATGAAAAAATAAAAATTTGGTATACTGAATGTTTTCTATTTTGATTCTTGGTTGATTGGTTATTCTACTAATTAAATAAAACTAATTTTTACGGATTTTATCTTGTTTAATTTAACTTTTTAACTCGACGTTTCGGGTGTTTACAGTACCCATGGTCACGAGGGGACCGAAGTGTTTGACGTCCCGATGCCATACTTATCCCGGCTACCTTCAGTTTTTGAATATTAATTTTTGCGCGGGTAAAGGAAATGCTACGGTAATAATGGACACCTCAGAGTATAATTTCAAAATACAACAACTTCTATCGGACGTAAGCACATACAAAAAGGTCAAAATAGACCCTGCAACTAATACACTTAAAACAACTACCGAATTGATAAAGAAACACTCCGAAAAATTAAATCTCGGCGTGAATTCGACAATACCATCATGTGCCAAACCACCGAGGTTATATGGGTTACCGAAAATACACAAACCAAACGCAGTGGAGCGTCCATAGTAAGCCAGATCGATTCACCAACTTTTAAGTTGGCTCAACTCTTGGCAAAAATATTGTCACCACTGAGAGGACACACCAGAGCACACACAAAGGATTCCTACCATTTTGTTAGTGAGATAAAAGACCTACATCTCGCTGACAATGAAACTATGGTCGGTTTTGATGTTCAGTCACAATTCACATGCTTACCTATTGAAGACTGCATCTCATTTTTAACTAGAAAGCTAGAAGATAACAACATGTCTAGAGAATATACGAGTACAGTATTACTCAAACACCGCCTCACATCTGGCTATCTATTGTGGAAGGAAGAGTTCTACAAGAAAGTAGATGGTGTGGCGATGGGCTCGCCTGTATCTCCCGTAGTCGCAGACATATTCATGGAGGACTTTGAGGAGAAAGCCCTTCTTACTGCTCCTGTAAATCTAAGATTCTACAAGCGGTACGAAGACGATACTTTCACAATTTTACCATCTGACAAAGTAACTGCATTTTTAGACCACCTTAATTCCATAAACTCTAAAATACAATTCACAATGGAGTTAGACGTAAACAATTCTTTAGATTTCCTAGATGTTTTAGTCATCCGAAGTCCTGATAACACTATTGATCACACTGTGTATAGGAAAAAGACCCATACCAACCGATATTTAAATGGTGAATCGCACCATCATCCACCACAGTTAGCTACCGTGGGAAAATCTTTGTTTCAGAGAGCACGAGGGATCTGTGACAGAAAACATCTGGCCGACGAGCTTCAGCACGTCGAGCAAGTATTGCAAGACAAAAAGCTTCGGTTCCCGCGCCTACGTCACAGTGACAGAGTGAAACCGGCCACAGTCTAGCGTGTGCCTGCTGTACTACCCTATATCAGAGGAGTCACAGACAAGGTTGGCTACATCTTGAAACGAGCTTCCATTAAAACATACTTCAAGCCGCCGAAGAAGATTAGTCAATTTTTACCATCCATCAAGTGTCATATCCCTCTAGAAGACGCAGAAGTGTACAAGCTGGATTGTAGTTTCCCTTACATAGGACAAACAAAAAGATCTATAAAATCCCGGGTGAAAGAACATATAGCTGACTTGAAGCACCGACGTTCCGCGAAGTCTGCATTGTGTGAACATGTTCAAGATGTTCCCCATCATTACATTAGATTTGATAGACCACAAATCCTCGTTAAATAACACCGATTTCTACTAAGGATGATTCGCGAGGCTATTGATATTAAAAAACATCTTAATTTCAATAAAGAAGATGGATGGGTGCTGCCATATGCTTGGGATCCTATAATTAATAAAATTAAATCCAAACGCAAACATATCACTGCAAGACTTCAAGATACTATAAGCCCATTCTGGGTAGATCGGACCAAAAATTAATATTGAAAAACTGAAGGTAGCCGGGCTAACTATGACATCGGGACGTCAAACACCTCACCCCCGGGACCATGGGTGCTGTAAAGCACCCGAAACGTCGGGAATTAAAAAGTTAAATTAAACGTGATAAAATCCGTAAAAATTAGTTTCATTTAATGTGTAGTCTTCGCGTAAATATAAGAAATCATTATGGTTATTCTACGTTGAATTCACGTTAAAAATTACTAACCCTAAAAATTCAATTTTTTTAAAAAAATCAAATTATAAACGGAAATAAAAGTCAATGTATTAAATTTACAACAACGAATGTTAAAAATCTGAGTAACACAGGGTGTTTAAATGGGGAAGAACTGAGCCCTGTTGAATCCACTGTTTTTCTTGGCATCACTCTCGACACAAAGCTTCAGTGGGGCCCCCATATATCCAAACTAGCAAGCAGACTAAGTTCTGCAGCCTATGCTGTAAAAAAGATTAGAGGTCTCCCTAGTGTCGAGACAGCTAGATTAGTTTATTTCAGTTATTTCCATAGCATAATGTCTTATGGGATTTTGCTATGGGGAAATGCGGCTGATTCAGAAACAATTTTTGTTTTACAGAAGAAGGCCATTAGAGCTATTTACAACCTAAAACCGAGAGTCTCTTAGAGATAAATTTAAAGAAATAAATATATTAACTTTGGCCTCTCAGTATATTTACGCAAATTTAATGTATGTTCACAAAAACAAAGGTAGTTTTAGTAAAAAAAAGTGATGTGCATTCTGTAAACACTACGAACAAACACAAGCTAGTGATACCAGTTTCTCGACTCCACAGAGTCAGTAATTAATTCTTGGGGCAATGTATAACGCTATTACAACAAGGTCCCGGAAAGTGTACAGGCTCTCTCTATTAGCAAGTTTAAATGTTTTGTTAAGTTGAAACTGTATAAAAAGGGTTATTGTAGTATAAATGAATACATGGTTGATAATAACCCCTGGGAATGAGGTGATCGCTTCCAAGCTGTTTCTAAAATAAATTTTGTACTTATTAGTTTGTACAACCATTATTGTAAAATTTGCCTTAAAAAAGTCCCGCTGGGTTTCTTGCTGGTTCTTCCCAGGACAGGGGTTTTTTTTCGAACCAGTGGTAAAGTAAAAAAATGACTTTCAATAAGAATTACACATGTGATCTATATTGAATAAAAAATTATTCTATTCTATTCTATTCAATATAATTTTCCAGTAATAGTCCTATGTTGTTCTGGGTCTTATTTTTTTTATGTGTATAAAAAAAAATACCTCGTAGTAAGTGGATGCTGTGAATCATAATACACGTCTAAGAATCAAAGTGCAGATGCGTTGTTACCCCTAAAGACTAAAATAGGATGCCTTGTCACCAGACAAAAGAGTCTCCGGTTCTTCCCCGCTTTACTCGTCCCATTCGTGTTGCAGCTGTAATACACTGCAGCGTAGCTGTACACGTTATAATGCCGTAATCGATAAGTTCGGCAGACGGATTTGTGATCACAGTATAGATCTTTTATCTCAAAAAATCTTACCCTGCTGCTTAACATAGAGCACGTTAATTATTTCTCTTTCGTTCTTTGTTGAATAAAACTAATTTTACGGATTTTATCGCGTTTAATTTATTTCCCAATGTCACAGCTACGTCAAACATTTTAATCTCCCCCCTCCTCCCCCAACGCCACCATAACCATGGGTGCTGCAAAGCACATCGATAAGAAACGTCGAGAATCAATATAATTATAAATAAATTACATGAAACGCGATAAAATTAGTAAAATTTAGTTTAATCCATTTACTTTCACTTTAGGCACAGACACGGTCGCAAGCATGGGCATAGTCGCCATCACGGAAACGAGCACGGGCACGAGCACGGGCACGGACGCGAGCACGGGCGCGGTTGCAGACACGGGCGCGGTGGTGGTCCCGGTGCCGAGCGCAACACTCACCTGTAGCAGGCGTGGCTCTCGTCGATCTCCTTGAGGCCGCGCTGCGTGGGGCGCACGGAGAGCGTGGCGCGCTCGCGCAGCGCGTCGCGCAGTGCGCCACGCAGCAGCGGCTCACGCGCCAGTTGCACGCCGCACATGTACACCGCGCGCCGCACCACCTCGCTCGCCGAACCGCTTGCGCCGCACTGCACCACGTCACACACGCCTTAATTCTATTTCTCTTTTTAAATATCACGCCACACTAGGTGGTAGGGCTCCTTTTCAGCCTAGAAGTTCGACTGGGTTAGTATATCCCTCTTAACCATTTCTAGCACATGCGTGCACTACTGTGTTAGACTAACTGAAGGGTATAGAAAACCAGTAAAATTAAATTTTAATAAAAAGTAAGAGCTGCGGTATGGTCACTTAACATTAAAGATTTTCTGATTATTTGTATATCATACACTTGATTTGAGTAGAATTCGAACCGACGTCTCTGCAGTCACACGATTAGCCTGCGCTGAAAAGCTGCACGCACAAACACGCATAAGTGAACCGTAACGTCGGTGTAAACCTTCGGCCAAACTAAGGCGCGAATCTCCGCGATTCGCTCGCTCGCTAAGCCTCCCAAACTAGGGCGAATCCCGCACGTCATTAGTTTTGGTTTCTCAATAGGAAGACATGTCTTTTGATATTGAAGCTGAGGTTTTGTTTTTATTAGCATTAACTGAAGAAGAATCTCAAGATGTGAGGAAGAAAAGAAGAAATTGGATTCATGAGCTGAGTACTCAACGCATGGAATTTGGAGTTTCACACTTTAATACACACATTACGAAAAGATAAAAAAAGATTTTACATATATTTTCGTATGTCGGAAGAATGCTATAACGAAGTTTTATTAAGAATCGAACAAAATATACGGAAACATATTTTGTTCGATTCTTGATAAAACTTCCCATGCCCTATATTTTTTCCTATTATTTTTACAGTCTTCGTGGCCGAGGTCGTATAGGATCTTGTTTTCTTTTACTATTTGTAAAAATAATTCAAGGTTCAACGACATTTCGAAAAATGAGGCACTATCCCGCGTATATTTCGGTGCAGAACGTGCGACAATTCGCGCCAATGTGAACACCACTATACAAGTTAGCTCACGCAATCGGCGCGAGCGAATCGTGTCCCGCGTCCCGCGCGGGATTCGCCTCAGTTTGGCCCAAGCTTTAATGCTTTTTCTATGTTGCTGTTAATTACAGAAACTTAAGTCCAACAATATTACCCCCTATTAGAAATTTACACAATGTGCGCTAAATTTACTGATACAACAGAATGAAATAATGAGAGCTGTAAAACGAAAAGCAATAATGAAATTGACAAAGATCTGATATTTTAAAGAACATATTACAAAATTCTCCCCACATTTTGAGTTTCATAATGTTTTAAAAAGAATGTATGTATGAATGCACATACTTACGTTTGTACGTTCATATGTTACTGAACTTACCAATACACAATAAAAGTATTTGTTATTTTTTATGTTTTATTATGCACGCACTACATGCAGTCATGGAGTTACGAAAATCAACCCATCACGAACTATAGTTTATGCTTTATACGAGGGTGGATTGAAAAGTACTCGGCCTAACCAAGAAAATAAACAAATACTAAATCAGTTATATTTTTATTTTTCTACATAATCACCATCAAGTTCAATACACTTTTGCCACCTCCCCTTCCAAGCATTTAGACCGTTGAAAAAAAATGATTCTTCCTTAGAGTCAAAATATGCGTCTACAGCTGCTTTGACCTCGTCGTTTGTCGAAAATCTTTGACCTCCCAAGTGCTTTTTTAGGTTAAGGAACAGAAAGAAGTCTGATGGTGCCAGATCAGGTGAATACGGCGGATGCGGTAACAGTTCAAACCCACAGTTGTGAATTTCAGCCATTGACTGTACTGACGTGTGAACACGGGCGTTATCTTGATGAAACAGGACTTTTCTTCTGAGCATTCCTCGACGTTTTTCTTTTATTTCCTCTCGTAAACGACGTACTAAGGTGCAGTAGTAATAAGAGTTTATATTCTGACCCCTTTCAAGATAATCAATCATAATCACACCTTTCGAGTCCCAGAATACTGAAGCCATCACCTTATTTGCCGACAAAATCGACTTAGCCTTTTTAGGGGGTGGTGAACCAGGTCTTCTCCACTGTTTTGATTGTTGTTTTGTTTCCGGTGTACAGTAATGAACCCATGTTTCGTCCATAGTAACAAAACGATTCAAAAAATCATCTGCATCGGCTTCAAATAACTCCAAACAGTCGCGTGAAATAGTCAATCGCGTCCTTTTTTGTTCAACTGAAAGCAGTCGCGGAACCCACCTTGCAGACACCTTGTGAAAACCCAACTCGTTGACAATGATGTTTTGAGTTCGTTCATAAGAGATGCCTATAATCTCGGCTATCTCTCTAATTTTTAATCTGCGGTCTCCCATTATTAAATCAAGTACTTTTTTAATATTTTCGTCAGTAGTTGACGTCGAAGGCCTTCCAGAGCGGGGTTCATCTTTCACACTCTCTCTACCACGCTTAAATTCTGCTATCCATTTTTTGACGGATGAATATGACAGAGCACAATCGCCTAATGTACTGACCATGTTATCATGGATGGCTTTTGATGATAGCCCCTTCTTATGGAGGTACTTAATGACGGCACGCTGCTCGATTTGCTCCATTCGCGGAAATTATGTCCGATTACTTTGTTAATAAATTTATAAAATCACAACTAATTATCGCACACGTTTCGAACTTCACACAATGAACTAGTCTGAACTGAACTAAATAATGTGGGTAAATTTGATTTTTAGAATTGAATGGATCTGTGTTAGGCCGAGTACTTTTCAATCCACCCTCGTAGCATGGTCCGGGTGACAGGTTGACAAATCACTATAACCACAGCGGTGACACTCTCTGTACGTGAGAGTTCAAGCGCCGGTGACATTAAGCCGGAGCGTGTAACGCTAGGATTGATACCGAACCGAAATGGAATATTATAGGACTTGTGCCAAAGAAGATACATAGTAGGTATATGTTATATAATGCAAACTTATGTATTTAGGTAGTGAAAGATACGATCAATTTTAAATCAACTTTTATTAAATATCTTTACAGATGGAGAAAATTAAAATTTCCGACAAAACAAAATATGCACGACAGTTAATGGTAATCTTAAATAATTACCCGACAGTTAGTATTTCAGTAAGCAATAATCAGTATTACCTAATACCCCTTAAAAATTACTTACTCTTATATAGTTTTGGCTACTTCGATGACTTGTATAATTTTTGTTATTATTTCTAAGAATTGCAAAAATTCGTAGCCGTATGTAAAATTTTTTTAGAAAATCCTTAGGGAAGCATAGATAGATAGATAGATAACACTTTAAAGTACGCCAAAAAATAACATAAATATTTACAAAAAATGAGAAAAATAAATGTGGTACAATGGGGTGGTCTTATCGCTAAGAGCGATCTCTTCCAGACAACCTTTGGATGGACAGGATTGCAAGAAAACAATAAAAACGTGTGTGGTTTGGCGACAAAAATAACATTATTTTTATTAAAGCCATAAAATAGAAATATAGAATGGTATATATAATATATATAAATATAAATATACGGGATGGCGATAAAGTTATCACATTAAATGAAAAGACTTATCCTATAATAGCTAAAAAAAATATTTATAAATTACCATTCTAGTCGCAATAGCTCTTTTTTTCGTTTTTTGCCTAATTACTTATGAACGGGAAAGTATATAATCACGCCTCTTTCCCGTAGGGGTAGGCAGAGACCACTTCTTTCAACTTGCTACGATCTTTACATACTTGTTTCGCTTCGTCCACTTTCATTATTCCCTACATACATGCTCTTCGGTTTAGGGTACTCTTGACCAGGCCTTTTTTCAAGACGTCCCTGATTTGATCTAGAAACGTCCGCCTAGGTCTACCCCATCCAACACTTTCATTCACACTCGCCTTATACACCTTTTTCGTCAATTGTTCTTCATTCATTCTCTCGACATGGCCAAACCATCTCAGCATACCTTTCTCAATTTTTGTCACTACATCTTCTTTCAGACCACAACGTTTCCTTATCTCACTATTTCTTATCCTGTCACTCAGTTTCATGTTTCTTTTGCCATATCCAACTTTCACTTCCGTACATGAGTGTCGGAACCAATACCCCCTCATGCACAGTCAAACGAGCCTTGTTAGACACCTTCCGACTGCTCATAAAGGAGCGCAAAGCTCCATTCACCATGTTTCCTGCATTCACTCTTCTTTCGATATCACTCTCACACTTTCCATCTCTCGTAAACTTTGAACCCAGATACACAAACTCCTTCACCTGTTCAATTTGTTCATCTCCAATCACGATATTGCAGTCAGTCACTGCCTCATCTCTTTCAAACACCATTACTTTCGTCTTCTTTACATTCATCTTCATTCCCTTTCTAACAAAAGCTCCACTCATAGCAGTTACCATCTCCTGCGACTCCTCAGCCGAAGACGCAAGAAGTACTTGGTCATCAGCATATAGAAAACATTTGACGAGTAACTCATTCATTCTCAACCCACTTTCATTCTCTTTTAAATCTGTCAAGCAATTGTCCATCAACAGATTAAACCGCCACGATGACGCTACACATCCCTGTCTAACACCTTTTTCGATATATTTCGATTCGATAAACCATTCAGTGTATGCCCCGTTTATCCTTACACAAGCACTAGAATCCCCTATAAAGAGATTGCAATGCTCGTATGAGGATACTGCTCACACCGTTCACGGACAGTGCTGACCACAATTCATTCCTCACCACTCTATCATAGGCCTTTTCTAGATCCACGAACGCGCAACAGACCTTCTTGTTTTTAGCCAAACACTTTTCGGTTATGCAACGCAAGGAAAAGACTTGATCCGTAAATCCCATTCCCTTACTTTTCTTTTTTTTTATATGATAAGGGTGACAAACGAGCACACAGTCCACCTGATGGTAAGTGGTTGCTGTGGCCCATAGACATCTACATTTATCCTCGATTACGAATCAAAATGCAGATCCGTTGTCACCCGTGAGGACTAAGATGGAATGCCTCATTTCCAGTAAAAAGGGTGAAGTTGAAAGTTGGTGTGATTCTTTCATCTCGTATAGTTGAATGTGTGATGGAGCATGAATGTGTAAGCCCAAGACTACCTCTGGATTAGGTTAAAAGTCGGACTCACTCGCTTGTTTATCCTTGGGGTCTATGCACCGACGGATCTGCACGGAGGTGGGTCATTAAAAGCCCAACAAGAGAGAGAGGAATTTTGAGATAGCAAGAGAGGTCTTGAATAAATGCGGAGAAAATGAACGGATCGTGATGTTAGGGGACTTTAACCACCCAGGGTTGGAGTAAAGCGAATGAATGCGAGGACGAGAGAGTGAATGACAATGGGAGAAGCCTGCTTGAAGTATGCTTGGAATGGAATCTGTGCGTGGACAACACAATGTTTGACCACAAAAAGATCCATTTGTATACAAGAGATGAGGGTGAGTCTAGAAGTATGATCGATTTTGTAATTGTGAATGAAAGACTGAGAAAGAAAGTGCTAGACACTTGGGCATACCGCGATGTAGGCCTTTACACAGACCACTTCCTGGCCATAGCCCGAATACTCTTAACGGTGGCGACACCGAGGGGCCGAGCCAGGTGGACTGTGAGCTCGTTTGACAACCTTATCCTATAAAAAAAACTCCCTGGCAGCTTCGGCTGGTTTGGGGGACTCCCGACCAGTATGCCGTGTAGGGGCCATGAACCGTGGTATCACATCCTTTCCTCTTGGTTTCGTTCACGCACAGAATATCTATGCATCGTTCATCCATCATCTGACATACTTCATCTACCTTACCATCTATTCCTCCTCTTACATTCAACGTAGCGAAGCGGCTCTCCGTGAGCCGCTTTTCGCCCCCGCGAGAAACGAGACGTGATGGGTGGCGAACCACATCGCCGCCATTTTGATTAATTAAATTATTTTTATTATTGTCCATTGCGTTCCCACGAATAGCGAGGGAAAGGTTTGTCCCCTCCAGCAGAGCCCCGCATGTCAGGGTAAGGCTAGCCTAATTCTGGGGTCACCCGGTCCCAGGGCAGTGTGTCACGCTAATGACTAGGCTTTCCCCTAGTCATGCACCCATCCGCGCGGCATACGTTGGATTAGCGGAGAGGGTAGGAATAGGGAAAGGGAAGGATAGGTGGTATGAAAAGGAAGATTGGTAAGTTAGAGTGGGAAATAGGAAATGTAGAATATTGTAACTAAATAAAGGTAAAATAAATTATATACAAATGAATAGGCATTATTTTTGTATAAAGCGCAGTCAGTCTGTGCTTGCGTGCGGTGCGTGAGATTAGAGAGAGGAGACGCGAACTACTACGTACTAGCCCTCAGCCAGGGCAGTTGACGACGGCCCGTTCCACGCCCCCCGCGCCTCTCAAGGCCCCCGCACACATCCAGACACCCACACATAGCAAGCGATTTTACGTGTACACATGCTTAAGGCCGGCCACATACATACGGAATGAGGGCTAATAATCTTCCACTCACCAGATGTCGCTAGTTGTGACTGAGGTAAAGTTTTTTGTTACATAGTGTCAGTTAATTGAGAAATTAGTTTTAAATAATAGTTTTTCATTATATAGAGTATTATATTAATACACGACACAATGCGTCAGTAGTTTGACTTTTAATTTTTTTCACTTTATAACTCTTTTTTTTTAAATCTGCTTTTAGTTATATTTATAGTTTGGTTTATTCATTTCTAATGCAATTACTATAAAATATAACTAATAATACAGAAAGAAACCTTAGATATTACATTTTCCTAAGAAATTATCGTCCCCGCTATGAAATCTGTCAAATATTTTACCTCACTGTAAAGTGTCGCCGCCCTGGTGGCAGAAAAGTCATTCCGAGCGGGTCGGCTAAACACACGGAATCCCGTTTCACCCGCAAATTTCGAACGGAAAACTACCGTACGTGTGTGACGGGTCATATATTTTATATGAACTTGCTGCGTTCGGAATCTCGAATCGGAATATCGAAACGGAATTCCGTATGTATGTGCCGGGCCTTAGTGTCGTTTCTTTTCGCGTATTGTATATTTTCTTTGCTATAACGTAACTTGCGTGCGTACATGCATAACATACGTGACATTTTTAATTTTTAAAACTATGAGAAAATAACACTGAATTTCTTTTTATTAATTTTCTGTATTCTGTTATGACTATTAAATTAACATTAATTTAAAAAAATCACCTTAGTTTTTTTACTAATAAAATTATAAAAGTTTCAGTCAGATAGAGAACAATTTAGCACATTTTCACAACGCTGACTATAAAAAACTTCAATCTAATATAATTCGATGCTTTATAGCATACTTAAATCCCGATTAAGTTTTTCATTTAATTAGGCCTCCCCCTTAGATTGTCACATGGGATTTAACATAATTACGACATTTGGCAAAGGCGAGTTTGCTACCACAGTTTTTTATTATTTGCAATTCTTATCAGGAACATACATGCTGCTGCCCATGTCCTGAAGCTATTATGAAACAGCTTAAGAAATGTTCAATTTATTGCCCATCTCTCTACCGTTTCATTTCCCTCTATCACTCTTAAGACACCCACGGGAGGATATGGCCTATATTCTCTTACGCCGCCACTACACGGCTAACATCTTTCTAAGCCAGGGTTAAGCTTGCTGATACTCAGTGTTGTCTAATGTTGCCAACTTAATGAATTTTCCACTATAATTGGTGATTTCGACTTACGTGATAATTTTTGAATTTTGATAACTTTTAATTAATTCGTAATTAATTATACGTGATTTGAATATTTTTTGCATCGATTATCAATATGAATACTTAGTGATAAAATATTTAAATACTGAACTAAATAACATAGTTAAATTTAATTCGAAAACCCAATGATACCTGATTACTTAATTATCAATAAAAATACCTACCTCAAACATACAACAAGTCTTTTCTCTGGTTCAATTGGCTTTCTAAATCTTGAGTTTTCCATAGAAAGATATGGTTTTTGTATATGTAGTAATTCTTGAAATTTTTTGTATTGTATTGTAATGCAAATATCTAAAAAACCGTTCATCATCATCTAATAAAGTCTTTAAAAAAAGTATATCCCCTTCATATTCCCCATACAATTGCCTTTTTAAATTAATATTATGAATCCAGAATCTTCTTTTTCTTCGAATTTTATTTTCTTCTTCCTCTGTCAATAAGCAGGCTATTACTATATTATTTTCCATAGTGATTTCGACCGATCAATTTCACTATACCGTTTCACACAAGTGGTTGGAAAAACTACAAAAATTGTTGGTAATACAAAAGATTTGCGTACGGCACGGACGGTGCGTACGTGTTAATGTGCGAAGCCATCAGTAAAACTCGGCGCGTACGATGCGTACAGTGCGGACAAATGTGCGTTCAGCTTAAGCGATAATTAAAAAGAACTCACGAACGGAGCAGCAGCTTCCAACGGTGGTACAGGTGGCTGTTCTACTTCATGCCGCTGATAATTGTCACGAACGTTCTCCGCGAACTGCTCGGGCGTTAGACCGAACATCTTCACTAGTGGTTCTGTGAAACAATTCTTCTTAATTATTTTTCTTTTTTTGGAGATAAATGTCATTTAATCAGTGTGGTGATTGAAATATGTAATTATATATTGCTTGTAATGAAATTTGCAAACAAAATGATATGGTACCGAAGATTGTAATTACTTTTTTTATAGAATATAGTGACAAGCAAACGCACAGTACACCTGAGAATCAAAATACAGATGCGTTGTTACCCCTGAGGACTAATAAGGAATGCCTCGTTTCCAGTAAATCGGGTTACCAGTTCTTTACACCTACCTTCCGAAACAAAGCAGCATTAACCTGTTATTTTACGCTGGTATTCTGTGAGAGCGTGGTCCTACACCGGGAGAGCCGACCCATTCTTGCTTCAACTATTATATAGCTGCAGTGTGGCCCTCTACCACGTATAAAATTGCCGCGCATAATATATTTTATATGATTTAATATCAATAAATAATGTCTTCGTTTTGCATAAGAGAAAATGTCTCTTTCTTCAAATGCCAACTTTTGGCCAGTGCTCTGGCAAACAATTGATTTATGAAATAATTGACTTTGAATGAAATGATTTAATAATATTACATCATCAGTGGTAGAACAAGCGAGCAGCTTGTCACGTGAAAACAGCGGTGATTGCGTACGTACCAGTAACCTCCATATAGTATACTAGTACGCTGGACTGGCTGTACCCTACAAACGTTTGTGCCGATTTGAAGCGCCGTCATTGAGTGTACTGGGAACTAAATTTGACATAATTTGCAAATGGCCGTCGTTATACTAAAAAATTCTAAGAGTATTTTAAAGTTTTAAACGAGAAAAAGAACGTGTGTTATGTATGTGTAAGAGTGTATGTGGTGTATTTCGGTTATGTTTCATGTTAGTAATATAATAAAATGTATTTTTAGTAATAATGATAATGTAAAATTCATTACCAGAAGCAGGCCTATCTCACTTCGCATTTTAGGCATGAAAATATACCTACGCTGCGCAGCCGCCTACAAGAGGCTAATTTCAGGGAGGTTAACGCGCACGCTCGAGCTGACGCGAAAAAAGTATTTTCCTCTTTTAAGTATTTAGGCATTTTTGATATTTATTTTTGAGTTTTTATTCAAGTATGGCCACTCAAAAAGGCAAAAGGTACTGCACAGCATACGGGTGCTTCAATTTTTTTTTATTTTTTTTTTCCAATTACAATACAATTACAATTACAATAAACGTTTTTAACATTTTCATCTGCCAAACTGCATTACAGCTTGTCGGCAGTAGTTCTCGTCTTACATGCTTATGTTTATACATATAATCTGAAGTATAATTTCTTATACATATACTAATATCTCCCAACATCTATTTTATTATTTTATTTATACATATTTAGAACAAAGTTTGTTATGAGGTCCACATCAGCCAAATATCAAAATTGGTTCATTATCTTTTTGATTTTTTTTTATATACATACTATATACAACGTGTCCCAAAATTCAACGATAAGCCAACACCGGAGGATAGACCTGCCCCGGACTAATCGGGTAAAAAAAGAAAAAAAAAATATATCCCAATTATATTTTAAGTTATATAAAAAAAATGAAATTCTTCAGAAATTGAGACCGTTTATGATATTTTTCACTACCATGACCACAATTTTTTAAATATTTTTTTCTTTTTTTTTATAGGCAACCTGAATAGTACTGCTATCTACCACAATTCTTAAAAACTCCAGAATAACTCTTGTTTTATCACGAAAATTAATGAAACTTATTTTATTCCCTAAATTTTTTGAAGACTTTTACTTTTAACCAAATTTAACTTATCGTGGTGTAAAAAAAAAGTATGAACACTAGTATGGCAAGTTTTTTTAAAAATTGACGCAACTAACCAATATTCCAAAATGGTATAATACTCTAGGAAAACAAGTTATAAAAAAATATGGGCCTATTATTTCTTAACAGGGGCCAAATTCCTTAAATTGTAATTGTCAGTAATCACTTTTACTACATGCCCAAAATGGGTTCCTGTTACAATTTCTAGGAATTCGAATGGGGCATTAATACCTTAGATGTTAGAGAGAGATAGATAGATAGAGATATTTACGTTAAAAAGAGACAACAACAGGGCAGGTAGAGAAGCTGTTATTATTCTCAGCAAGTCGGTTCAGTACGCTCTGCTCCTTTGTTTACTGCGCACCGTACCCAATTCAACTTACGTGGCCCTCGTACATACTATCGACTTTTGGCTTGGCTTTTTGGACTGGAATCGACCTGCAAACTTAACTGACCTGGCATTATTTGGACTGGAAGTGATCTGCAAACTGAACTGACCTGGCATTATCTTGGACTACGATTGTGTGTTTTGTGATTTAGAGTTCTGGCGCATTTTGGACTGTTTGGCGTTTAACATGCCGCAACCGTACACACCACAGGAATACGCTAATATGCATTTAATCTATGGAGAATGCCGATGTAATGCTAACGCTGCTAGCAGACTGTATCCAGAAAGATACCCAAATGCTCAAAGATATCCTGATTACCGAGTGTTTATTAATGTGCATCAAGCGTTTTCGGAGGGTCGTATGCCATCCAATAGGAGCAGCGCTGGAAGACCTAGATTGGATCGTGATGAAGAAGTTCTCAAGGAGATAGAAAATGACTCGACTACTTCGGTACGTGCCATAGAAGAAGCTACAGGAATCCCGAAAAGTTCTGCACATCGAATATTAAAACGTCACAAGCTTCACCCATATCACTACAGGCGTGTGCAGACGTTATTACCGCGGGACTATCCGCTACGGGTCACATTTTGCCGTGTAATGCTGCAAAGGCACAGTGAAGATCCCCACTTCCTAGACAAAATTCTATGGTCGGATGAAACAACGTGCAAGAAAGATGGGTATTTAAATCTTCACAATCTACATAGTTGGAGTAATGAAAATCCACACTTGATGAGACAAGACAAATCCCAATATCAATTCAAGGTTAACCTATGGACCGGCATATTAAATGGAAAAGTAATTGGGCCCTTTGAGTTACAAGGAAACTTAGATGGCAATAGTTATTTAAACTTTTTACAAAATGACTTGCAAGAATTGTTAAACGACGTGCCCTTAAGTGATCTTCAAAACGTGGTTCCAAAATGATGGTTGCCCAGCACATTATGCCCGTCCTGTGCGAGAATATTTAAATCAAGAGTATCCAGGGCGTTGGATCGGGCGACTTGGTCCTATCTTATGGCCACCCCGTTCACTCGATTTGAACCCCCTGGACTTCTTCTATTGGGGTTGTCTTAAAAACAGGGTCTACTCAAAACCCATTGTGACATTGGACGAGCTTCGTCGAAATATCACTCAGGCTGCTGATTACATTAATAGCAGAAGATATGCAAGACAAATAAAACGATCATTTTTAAGGCGATGTCGTGCATGTATTAATGCTGGTGGCAAACAGTTCGAACATTTGCTATAATGTTAATAACTTAATAAATTACACGTGAAACTGTTTGTACCATTTGTTTTGAAATATTAAACATTTTTCAAGAAATAATACTTTTATTACACCCGACCGTCATTTGGCCCCTGTTAAGAAATAATAGGCCCATATTTTTTTATAACTTGTTTTCCTAGAGTATTATACCATTTTGGAATATTGGTTAGTTGCGTCAATTTTTAAAAAAACTTGCCATACTAGTGTTCATACTTTTTTTTTACACCACGATAAGTTAAATTTGGTTAAAAGTAAAAGTCTTCAAAAAATTTAGGGAATAAAATAAGTTTCATTAATTTTCGTGATAAAACAAGAGTTATTCTGGAGTTTTTAAGAATTGTGGTAGATAGCAGTACTATTCAGGTTGCCTATAAAAAAAAAAGAAAAAAATATTTAAAAAATTGTGGTCATGGTAGTGAAAAATATCATAAACGGTCTCAATTTCTGAAGAATTTCATTTTTTTTATATAACTTAAAATATAATTGGGATATATTTTTTTTTCTTTTTTTACCCGATTAGTCCGGGGCAGGTCTATCCTCCGGTGTTGGCTTATCGTTGAATTTTGGGACACGTTGTATATATACATATACACTAATTCAACACATACTCATACAGCACACATCGCATATAGACTGCTAATTTTAACAGTACGTTACTCGTGGCCTGTGGCGTACCTTTATGGACACAATGATAGATAATGTTTTCTTAGAATATTTTTAAATGATTTTTTGTGATAACTTTACTAAGCAAGTCTGGCGGCAGCTCGTTATGTAATTGCGGGATAACCCATCGTCTCGTGCGCATACCGAAGTAATTTTTAATTTTAGGTACTACATATTTTCCTTTTCTAGTGGATTGACGAGTTGGGTAGCCATATTCTCTTTCTACTTTAAACTCATTTTTATTATTTTGTTCCATTATTAACTTTATTTTCACTTTTTTGTCTACAGGTAAAATTTTACAAATTTTGAAAAGTTTAACATATTCTTTATTACACGCAATTTTCACTTTATTATCTACTAGTATCTTTAACAACCTTGTTTGTAGTTCTTTGATTTTATTTAAATACACTGGGAACGTAAGTCCATAGCTGCCCAACCCGTAATCTATAGTTGTATCCGCAAGCGCATAGTACAGCATATGTAACATACTTCTGCTTAGCCTAAATTTCAGGTGGTACAATTTACCCAACACACTACGTAATTTGTTACAGATTTGCTGAACATGTATACTCCATACAAAACTGGTATCTATAGTTAGTCCTAGGTATTTGTAGCATGTGACTTGTTCTAACTTCAGACATTTACAGTTATTTACATTGCTATTTCTGTGGAAACAATCGTAGGTATGTCCTTCAATTACAATGTCGGCATGTTTTTGTCGATTGATTTTATATATATTTTATATGATTGAAAATATTAACATAAATTTGGTTTTGCTTATATTAATTATAATACCATTATCATGCGCCCATTTAACAATGTTGTCTAAGTCTTTTGACATAGCTATTTGTATCATCTTTGGATCTTTGTACGAGTACATTAGGCATGTACGAGTACATTAGGCAAGTGTCATCGGCATATATATACATTTCACATGATCGTACTACTTTGCTCATTCCATTTACATGAATGATGTACCCTACTGGACCGAATACTGAGCCGGTTGGGACTCCATATTTGATTTTACCAAGGTGACTACTAGTTTCGCTAATGCGGACTTCTAACGTTCTGTCCTTTAAATAGTTGCGGAACCATAAGTTTGTGGGTCCTCGAATACCGCACTCTTCCATAGACTGCAACAAGCCATCGTGGTCCAGTGTGTCAAAAGCTTTTTAAAATCGATAAAAATAACACCTACTAGGTTTTAGTCATTAAGAGCGTTATTCACGTCGTCAGTAAATTTAGCTAAAGCCATGTCTGTGCTTCTTTTTGGCCTAAATCCGTATTGTAAATCTGTAATAACACCATTATTTTCCAAAAATTCTGAAATTTGTTTGACAACAATTTTTTATTGATTACATTAAGTATGGCGATGGGTCTATAGTTTGTGTATTCTTGATGTGATCCCTGCTTATAGATAGGTCTGATTATCGCTTTTTTTAGTTCTTTTGGGTAAACACTTTTTTTAATATACATATTAATAAAATTCGCTATGATAGGACTAATGACTTTTTAATAAATTTTAAATCCTTAACTCTAATTCGATCTTACCTCGATGACTTGTTGCAGCTTAATTTGTCTATAACTTTTGTCACATCATCAGCTGATACCATTTTATATCGAAAGCTCACGTTGCACTCGTCTATGTATTCTTTTCTTTTTTTAAATGTTTGGTTACACTTGTTTTTAATATTATCAATTTCGTCAGTAAACGTTTCGCAAAACTTATTACAGATTGTTTTCATAGATTTTTCATTTTTCATATATCTTTCAATAATGGTATCAACTGATGTTTTATTTTTCCCGAGCCACTGGTTTATTTTTCCTCAAATTTTGCGCATATCCCCATTACAATTAATTATTTCTTTCTTTTTATAATCATTTTTGGCTTTATTTATTAACATTTGTACTTTATTTATGTATCTAGTATACTCTAATCTAAAATTATTATTACTAGGATTTGATTTCCACTTTCTGAACAAACTGTCTTTAATTTCAATCATATTTAATAACAACTTACTAACCCAGGATTGATTTTCCCTTTTTTTCAACTGTATTTTTATTTGTGCTGAGTCATATATATTACAAAAAATTGTTTTGATTCTACTATATAAACTGATAGGGTCATCATAATTTAAAAGCTCATTCCAATTTTGTTCACCTAACTCCTTCTCAATCGCTTTGTTATTCAAACTTGTTTTGCATACATTTTGCGGCATACGCTTACCTACAACAGCGGTGAGTCCCGTTAGGTACTGATCTGCTAATGTACTCGTAAGTAAATACGCTTGCACCTCTGACGCGCTCTCAGTTCTTACGAACACATGATCGATGCAAGTGGCTGTCCGTCGCTCCGCACTCACTGTCTCGCGGGTTATGTCTTGAATTCCACACTGTAATCCTCGTGATGATAACATATTAAGATAACTACAAGCGATATTGTCCAATTTATCTTCCAAAATATCAATATTGTAATCACCGAACATGATTATATCCCGACTAATCGGCACTCGTTGAATTACTCGTTCCAGTTCTTTTACAAACAGTTGTTTGTTTGTGTGAGCCGGTCTATATATCACTATAATATCAAGATCGTAGTTTCGTACTTTCAGCATGCCGTGTATCATTTCACAATAGCTACTACTTGTACTATGTATTTGAAAAGAAAGATTATTCATTGATATAAATCACTATACCACCTCCTCTTTTGTTTTCTCTAGTCCTTGAGAAGTTATATCCTTCTATATTGTATAAATTTAATTCGTCGTTTTTTACATTAACTTCTGATGGACAAATAACGTCTATGCTGTCTATGCAATTTTTTATGAGTGCTATTAATTGGTTAAAACGTTTCCTCAATGAACATATATTTATATGTATTATATGTAGGGCATTTTTATCTCTATTTATATGTTTTTGCCAGTCATTAATTTGTGTGTATTTCGTATATTCTATATCTTGGTATTGTGGATGCGGATCAAAGTTAGAAGACATAAATATATATTATTTATTATATATATATGTCGTATCTACTCTTATTACTACTCTTGTTTCTTATTATCTAAAAAGGCCTTAATGTCACTCTGAGTGCGTATTTGAGGGATTTTTTTTACTGTATCATTCTTTCTAATTAATATTCTGGCATTCTGTATCCAAATATATTTATACAAGTAGACTTGTATTAACAATAGGAATGACGACTTTTCATTCTTTACTGTTCCTAAGGATATCAAATGGTAAGATATTATTATTTGTAGGTAGAACTAGATAACTAACTAGGTACCTTAGTACCTTGTTACTGACACCGTAGTTATAGATTTATTATTTGATTAGCTACCCGACCACAGCTTCGCAGTTTTTCGCGTATAATGTCAATGACCTTAAAAAATCGTTGAATGTAAGTAGACCTGACAGTGCTTGTGACTGCCTGCTAATGCAAGATGCTGATATTGAATTATATGCATTCATACTGGTTATTAGTTATAATACGCATGCCGCAAAAATCGGTAGATTTTTTTAAAGAAGGTCGCATCCGAGGCGTGCAACGTATTATGAACATTAGCGACGTTGTAACTAGGTTTAAACTCACAAATTTGCTATCAGAGAGTGATTCTTCTGTACTAGTACTATTATTATCCATTCTGTGCCAGAAGGGAAGTGTGGTAACATTCCACAGGTAAGAAGATTTACAGTTTATATTAAAAATTAGAACAATTTGATATGATAGGCTCTTAAAATTCTGTTACTTATCTTAACAAATGTAATTACTAACATGTTTGACTTTATATTACCTATTTTCGTTAAACACCTATTGACTGTTTCTACCTATATCTGCTTACAACAATGAAAGTAGCTGTCAACAGATAATTATCAAATATTTATTAATTTACAGGTTTTTAAAATTACTATTTACTCTATACTGAAACAGTGACTAAAAAGCATAAAGCTAGTGAAATGTCGTCCGAAGCAAATTGATTATGACGTCAATTATTTGTGGTATGATATTCTTTTATATAATTTTAAGTTTGTGAAATTCTAATTGCACTTATAGGTATTGTTGAAATAGGCATAATATTTTGGCAGCTTATTGATTTTCTCTATTACAAGGACTAAATGAATGGTTAATAATTAATTATTTACAAAATTATATTTTTTAATATTGTAGTTACCTCCTCCAGTTAATTAGGAATTCCAGGTTTCAGCATTGGTTGTGTATGGTTCATTCGAGAGGTTCAAAAAGGTCCAACAACAAAATCTGTTCTATAGTTACGAAGAAAACCAAAAATCGACGCTGCGTTATAGACTAATTTTTTATTTTATATGAGGTATAGTAGGGCTTGTGTCTAAGACATAACTATTAATTGATACATTTATTTATGGTATGGAATTATATTAAAATGATACATAAATAGAATGGTAGGCCTAGATATATAATTTATATCAATATATTTTGTCATATTGACCTATCTTTAATTAGTTCCGTGGACGCTCACTTCTGCTATCAGCGCCAAAATGGCGAAAATCAATTCGCATCATTATGTCACTGTTGTAGCCAGTCCAACATACTTTTAAAACGAGCTGTATTTTGGCCCTGTATAGCTGTAGGTACGTACCGATGCCCGCCTTGCGGCACAGCTCGTAGGGCCCGGAGCGCACGGCGCACTTGACGTCGGCTTGCGGCGCCGCGTCGTCGGGCAGCGCCGCCTCCACCGCGGCCGCCGCCTCCTCCGGGTCCTCGCCGTTCTTCTCCGCTTCCTCCCGTGCCACTCTCCTGTTCACATCACAATTCGGTACTTCACACATCTCCACGTATAATAAAATCGTACTTTCTGTTTGTAATATCGAAATAACTGGCTTCTATTAAGTTTGGGGAATTATCTGCATACTATATACTGGGTGGCGCTTAGGTTATAACGTTAAATAACACAGCAGTTAATACAAGTTGATATATTATGTCTGTTAAAATACTAAAATAAACAATAATAAAAGAAAATAAAAAATGCATTTCTCAAACAAAATAAATAGCGTAAAAAATTGACAAGAAATAAATCATCCTTTGGTATCATCATGGTATTGTTTTTATCCAAATAATCACTTCAATCTTGAAATCACTCAAGTTCAATAATCAAAACAAATCAAATTTAGAAAAAAATCATGTCGGTATATTCTGACGACGTGAAATTGTGATACAAAGCATCTTAAATTTAAAAAAAAGTTAAGACGTTAAAAAAATAAAAGCTCGCGATTGCGCACGGCCTGTCACACCACTAAATTATTAAATATAATTAACTAGCGTATTATTAACGTGTCCTATCACAAACAAATTAAGAAACTTATTAAAATGTCCGCAAAACCAAAAAAAAAAAACAACAATTAAAACTTAAAGGACGTGTACGCGAGAAACGAAAATTAGGTCAAGCGACTCATAAACCATCCCCAAGGACGCCGGCGTCAGACTAAGTGACGTACTTTCTTACTAATCATCGCACACGCCAGAGGTAAATATGAATTTCGACACCCCGTCCCATTTCTTGTCACTTTGCGCATAGATAATTATGTCTTAACCCATTCAATGCGGCTCGAAAAATCACCTTTAATACGTAGGGGCGGGCGGTTCAAAGAGCTAACTCCGATAGGCATCAGACGCACCTCATATTTAAACACTGACACCGATCGGCGTTTCCCGCACATGAATATAATTCTTCCTTGTTTAGACAGAATTTTATTGACGCTTATCACTTTACGCCATACCAAGTGACTGCGTATTCAGTGGCCAAGTTGCATTTGTATATAATAAGTTATTTTGTGATTAAAACAGTGAATTTTTATTAAAAATACTAGCGATTTCCTATTAACCATAAATATGGCTGGAAATAGTGAGTGAATTTATTTCTATTCTATTTAGTACAGTAAGGGATATGTTCCACATTATAGAAAGATTTCTAATTACACTTTGAATAACGAAATTGGTTTTTATATTAATACTTTTAATATTATTGAAATATGACCAGGGATTGCAAACCTGTTATCTGATTTTTAAAGTTAAAAATACTTTTAATAATAGTATTTAGTGTACTATTTTAAATGTATTAAATATAATAAGTAGTGTTTTAATTAGTAGTTGAAAGGAAGAGAGGGGGTTTTCAGTCTCCTCAGTTTCAAGGCACTCCCCTTGCTGCCTCAGCCAGTATCGGAATCCTTGGCGTCGACATATCGAATAGCGTGCAGTTTCGTGGTCACTTGGAAGGGAAGGCCAAATTGGCCTCTAAAAAGCTTGGCGTGCTCAGCAGAGCGAGACAGTATTTCATGCCGGCACATCGCTTGCAACTTTACAAAGCGCAAGTTCGGCCCCACATGGAATACTGTTCTCATCTCTGGGCCGGGGCACCCCAGTGCCAGCTCCTTCCACTTGACCGCATCCAGCGCAGAGCGATTCGAATCGTCGACGACCGAGTTCTTTCCGATCGGCTCGATACACTGGCACTGCGTAGAGATGTTGCATCTCTTTGCGTATTTTATCGCATCTATCACGGGGAGTGCTCTGAGGAATTGTTCGGACTAATTCCAGCCGCTCAATTTCACCATCGCACGTCGCGACAAAACTCGCGTTACCATCCATACCATCTGGATGATTGGCGGTCCACCACTGTGCGATTTAGAAGAAGTTTTCTCCCTCGCACAACTTCTTTGTGGAATCAATTACCACCAGCGAATTTTCCGAACCGATACGACTTAGGAACCTTCAAGAAAAGAGCTTACACCTTTCTAAAAGGCCGGCAACGCATCTGCAATTCCCCTGGTGTTGCGGTTGTTCATGGGCGGCGGTAGTCACTTAACATCAGGTGAGCCGCATGCTCGTTTGCCCCCTATTCTATAAAAAAAAAAAAAAAAAAAAAAAAACATACTATTTCTAGTGCATCGTAATTTGTTTCACTTAATAATTAATAATGACTTTCTCTTGGTGGTCTTGGAAGGTGAGGCTCGACCATCGTCACTGAGTGAGTTTATTGAGTGACGGTGTGAGACAATTTGGTTCGCTAATAATTTAAAATTAAAAATTTTGTACAGCCGACTTCAATATAAGTTATTTAAGAATAACTTAAAAACTATTGGTCTGACCTTGATCAAATTCATATGGGACCACACGAGAAGTACCAGCTTTCAAATAAAAAAAGAATCATCGAAATCGGTTCTCCCAGAAAAAAGTTCTGAGGTAACACACATAAAAAAAAAAAACGAAAAAAAAAAAACATACAGTCGAATTGAGTACCGGCTCCTTTTTGGAAGTCGGCAGAAAAGAAAGCCATGTGATGATCAACATTATCATCTTGATAATGTTGATGCGAAAAAAGTCACATCTAGACAAAATAAAGAGACACAGATATCGTCACAGGACATTTAGGATGCAAATTTATATGAACGCAACATTTTCGATTCTAATGAGTATAAATGTATGTCACAATTACCCAATTTTGAATTTTGCAAACGGGGAACCAACTGGCCACCGAAACAAAGCGTTTGCTCAACTGATCGCTTACGAATTAGATCTTGTTCCAATGAAAAAAAGATCTGTAACATGTGTTAATATAATAAATCTTGTGAGGAAAGTACGTCACCAATAGGATGTGGACGACATAAGTTTACCCAACTAAGAAGACTCGGAATAATGTTTGTGGCATAGGTATGCTGTGAGCCTACATGTTGTTTGATGATTGTTGATATTATTAAATAAATATTATGAACACTTACGTAGTTGTAGTTTTGTTTAAGAAACTACTCTCACAAGTATGCGAAACAATGATTACCTATATGAACGGTTTTAACAATCCAAGATGTTGGATTTTATTAATACGCCGTTTTCGTTTTAATTTTCTGGATGCTCTTTTTTTCCTTTTTACACTAGAGATGATGAAGAATATATAAAAAAAGAACTAGCGAATCATATCAACGCAGCAAAATGTTTAACTATCAACTATGAAATGAAGATTGCTCATAGTATGAACCTATTACTGTTCTTTAATTCTATAAAATAAGATACCTAACTAAAATAAATAATATCTAATTATTTAATCCAAATGTTTTCAATGTCGATAACCTCTGGAGGACGCCGTTTGGCGTTTTCCGCGCCTGAGGACAGTTTTGTCATTTTTCTAAAATAATTATTCACAGAAACGAAAACTATAAAGATGTTGTATGTTTGTAAAACATGCACATATAAAAAGTATATCCCTTTAGAATAGAAATTGGCCAAGTTATGGCTAAAATATAATTTACGCCGATCGGTGTCATCCGCCTAAGAATGACAATTTAAATTACGCCGTTGTGCGTGCACCGCAACGAATGGGTTAAGTCCTTTACTTAAAGTAAATTTTTCGCTTGAATTAGTTTTCACAGACCCGCAGCGCGCGGTCTCTTTGTTTTTAATTTTAATAAAATTATGCCTTAAATTGTTAGCCGTAAGTACATTTTTGCTTGATTTTTTTCTTTATTTGAGTATTTCGAATTGGCAACGTTTAAACTAGGTATCTTCGTCTTCAAATACCATGGGTCTTTGACCTTCTAGTATTCATCGGGTGATATCTGTATGCATTTACATGTTATTTAATATTAAAATGAAAAAAAATGCTACGGCCACTAGAATATTAATTATTATATATTTTTTTAGTTGTGTATGTTTAAAGAAATTTATATAGGATACGTCTTTTCATTTAATGTGATAACTTTATCGTCACTCGGTATATAATACAGTAAATAACCTTTTTTTAAATTTTGTCGGGTCTTGCCTTAACTAATATAAGTTAACATCAATATAGATGATTCATACTTACTTTTTCTCTTCTATCTCCTTTTGCTTCTCCTTAGCGCGCTGTAGCTTTTGCATCTCCGGTAGGTCATTAGAATAGTACAGAAGGAAGTGTGTGTGCACGTCCCGCAACTCTTCTGGAGTTTGCACATTTTTCAACCTGGTTTTAAAACTCATTGCGTGAATTATTTTAGAAAGCAGTACAAACATTTTTTTATATAGAATTAGGGTGATAAACGAGCACACAGACCACCTGATGGTAAGTGGTTGCTGTGACCCATAGACATCTACATACAGTGGTGGTCGTATAATTAGAAACACTACCAACGGTCCTTGACATTATGTAAGATACTTCACCGCAATCGTTTTTATTTTGAAATTAATCAATAAATAGGACAACAATATGTTCAACGATTTATTATTTATTAGAAAACAATATAAATCCCACTACACAAGTGCAGTTTAAATATTACATTACGCACAAACATTTAAATCAGTTTTAAGGTATGAACAATAATGGTCAACTAATTAGAAACAACAATAAAAAGTATAAAAAACAGTATTTTTAAGTATTAGTAATTAGTATTGTTATTTACGAAATAGCTACTATCCACAGCCTACCAATAGTTATAATTAATATTTAGTGGCGTATCCGTTATTTTCAATAACAGCACTGCAACGACATGGCATTGATTCAATCAATTTCATACATTTTTCTATGGGGATTGAATTCCATGCTTCAACAAATACTTCATATAGTTCGTTATGACTGGTGCTACGTTTGTATGAGACTTTCTTTTTATCAATATACCAGAGATTTCGATTGGGTTTAAATCCGGACTATTTGCTGGCCAGTCTACAACGAATATACGCTGTTCGCTAAGGAAACATTTGACGCCATTGGCCGTGTGTTTAGGGTCATTGTCATGCTGAAAGATCCAGGTTACTGGCAAATGATCATCCGAGTAGGGAATCATTGTGTGCTCTAAGATATTTTTGTATTGCCATTGATCCATTGTACCTTCAATCTTCCGAACGGGTCCAACTCCACATACGGAAAAACACCCCCAAACTTTAATGTTACCGCCACCGTGCTTGGCTATACTCCTTGTGTATTTATAATTAAAAGCATTGTTTACAGGACGTCTAACATAGCGCTTTCCATCGGAATTTACCATATTTATTTTTGTTTCATCTGAAAATAACACTTTTTTTCCATTCTCGTACTGTCCAATTACATATTTTTTTAGCAAATAATAATCGCTTTTCTAAGTGTTGCTTGATAATAACCGGTACCTTTCGAGAGATTCTCCCAAATAATTTAGCTTCCACTAATCTTCGGTGTATCAGTCTTGACGAGATGTTTCTCGGGTCATCAGGCTAAAAAACTTCATTTTTAGTCTGGTTGGAGCCTTTACTTGGGTCTTTTTTAGCAACACAAACGTTTAGCGTAAGATCTTCTCTGGAAGTGGTTTTTCTTGGCCGAGCCTTTCTAAGAACATTTTCAACAGTTCTATGTGTTTTATAATGATCAATTGCATTAAAAAATTTCTTAACAGAACAATTTAAATGCTCAGCATTTCTTCTGTACGCCCACTTATGATCTATATGTAAATTAACTATTAATTGCCTAGTTGACGCGTCACAATTTTTATTTTTGTCCATTTCGAACAAAATAAAATTCAGATTAAATTTTGAATTGCCGCCAAAATAATAAAATTAGCCAAGAAAGAAATGTTATTTTCCAATTTCAAAAAAAGAACGAGCTATATATATCTAATTAGGCGTCCAAGCAGCCAGTAACAGAAAATAAACTCCTACATGTGTAAGACTCATTTTGTAATTAAAAGTAAGGTATGTTTTATATTTTATGCATTTAATGAGTTTTTTATTTGAGTTGCTATATTATTGCATGATTATTAATTATTGAATGTGTCTATTTTTACGAACATTTTTGTACGTTGAAGTTATACTTTCTTTATTCATAAGAAGTGTTTCTAATTATATGACCACCACTACATATACTCAATAAAGATACAAAATGCAGATGCCTTATCACCCGTAAGGACTAAGATGGAATGCCTCTTTTCCAGTAAAAGGGGTCTCCGGTTCTCTACACTTACCATACGAAACACAGCAGTGTTTAGCAGCTAATTTACACTGGTATTCTGTGAGGACGTGGTCCTTCCCCGGTCAAGCCGACCCATTCGTGCTACATCGATACAGTAATATAGCTGCAGCATGGCTCTACCATATATAATAAAAAATTAAAAATAAAAAAAAATTGTACAATCGACTTCAATATAAATTATATAAAAGAAGAATCATCGAAATCGGTTCACCGAGAAAAAAGGTATGAGGTAACACACATAAAAAAGGACAAATTGAGTACCTCCTCCTTTTTGAAGTCGGTAGAAAAGTTAATAAAGTCTGTAAAAACATTATATATTATCAAGCTTTAAAATGTATGTTTTAGCTATAATTGTCTTTGTAGATGATTGTCTGTGTCACACGAAGTATTAATACTCTAGTATCCAGTAAGAGTAGCAAAACAACCACATGCTTTGTGAATGAAAAAAATATGCATTTAGAAAACATTTACCAACTAAATATTATTATATACTTTGAAGTGGAAGCTAAACAGTAAACAACTGACAAGTCCGCAACATAAAATCATAAGGAGGTGAATGACAAAGACAACACTTCATAAAACTGAAGCTAACCAAGTATGGGTGACAGTCTCTATGTTTCTTCTCCTATGTATAACCTTTACGTATTGTTTGAGAACTACACTGACTAATTAAAAAAGTGCAATTAGAAGATATCAATTGCATGTTGTACATTTTTAAAATAACTGCATTGTAAAGGCAAATCAGCGAGGCGTGAGGTAATGGGTATCATCTCATATCGCCTCGCGGATATTTTAAAGACGATTATATGCCAGAAAGGTTATGGATTCCGGTAGATGGCAGGATTACCATATCGTTTACGCCAGACGTGAAATACCCAGACTGGTGACAGGCAGCAGTTAAAGGTGTGAAATGTCCGGTACTGTGATCGTCAATCAGTCTGAAGTATATCCTCCCTAGAATGGAAGAGTACAGGAAAAATGATTGTGTAAAAAATTTTTCTATGTCTTATACCTAAATCCATAAAACATCAAAAATCTTAAATTTTCATATAATTGAACTGGGTGCATGCACCCATCATTTAAAACAGGTAAGCTTATTATTGTGTGCATGTGAATGTGTAAAATAGTGTTTTTTTTTATTATTTTCAGTTGTCATCAGGGAGATACTGCTGCCCAACCCCTGTTTCATTCCGCTCTGTCGCCTCTTACGACACCCATGGGATGATATGGGGTAATGGATTCTCTTATGCTGTCAATTCACGGCAAAAACTCGGATCTTATTAGTTACTACTTAAAGTTGATAAAAATTACCTCGCGTACATCCGCTCGATAAAATGAAATGATGTGTTTTACCTAGTTTGAAGAGCACCTAGACCAAACTAGGTAAGACACATCATTTTATTTTATCGAGCGGATGTACGCGAGGTAATTTTTACCAACTTTAATATAATAGATTTTCGCAAAGTAACGCCGGATTCTATTAATTAAATTATTACTTACCCCAAACATCAACAAGATGATAGGAGTTCCATTCTAAGAGTCTATCTGAGTAGGTACCAAATAGCAATGCTTGCACTCCTGTTTACTGTTCTGGAGGGTATAGAGAGCCAGTACAATAACAGGCTGTGAGGCATTCCTTTGCATCCGAAGCTTTCTTTGTTTGAAGTCGGTTGCATGTGTGGAGGCATATCGAACCTGGAACTTCAACGCGCCGCAGCGAGTGAGAGTACAGCTACTCGTCAAACAAATGGCACAACCGTATCTAGATCAAGCGACCACGTTTCAATCGACTTGTTCGTGAGCGGGTTCCCCCCCCCAGTCCGCAGCTGCTTTCGACGTCGAACGCACGCCACCCTCGCGCTTGTCCGGGCTATCGTGTTCGTTGATATAATTATAGTAGTCGCGAGGTGCATTTCGAGTTGTGTAAATTCTATTGTTTGTGTTAGACTGTCTTTCCTGTGTTTTCACTGTATACACTATCGGCCTTCTTAAATGTTCTGTGTACTTGTAGACAATAAACGTTTTGTGCATTATATGTGGTGACTTTTATTGACACTCTCAACTCCCACACGTGTTTCCATAAGCTGTAGTAGCCACTTACCAACAGGTTGACTGTAAGTTTGTCATTTTTGTTTAATAAAAAAAAACAATATACTACCTTTCTATATCTTCATCCTTTATAAGACGCATATTCTCAGGTATAGGTGCATCGGGGTTGGCCATCACTTTATCTAATTGAAATTCGCGCATGTTTTCCAATAATTTAAGCAAATTTTCTTTGCGCTGCTTTAATTGACACCACTGGACATAAAAACAATATAGTTTTGTTTTATATATTTATGCAACAAATAACTACATTTCCATTAATAACTAATTTACCTCTTACCTTGGCATCATATTTATAGACCTTCCATAAGTCATTGATGCTGAGCTCTGGCTGAACATATTCTTTGCGATAGAATGCAATGAATGGCACCTCCAACGTTTGATTTCGCATAAAATCTAAGGCCTGACGAATTTTGACAACCGTACTTGAACCTCTAAAATATAACAAAAATTAATTACTATATGTATCGAGAATTGTAAAGAATTGTAAACTGTCACACAAACTAATTTTCTTAACTAAACCTAACCATTATTATTATTTTTAATTTAGCTATTAAACAAAAAATTGTATCAATTATCATTACAATAAAATAATTTGTAAAATAAATCTATACCTTCGCGACCTCTCGCGTGCCTCTTGTGTATCAGCCTTTGATACAGGTGGTTTTAGGAATGCTTGCTTGTATATCCATTCGGCTTCATCTTCTAATTCTGTACTACCTTCCTCTACCGGCGTTATAGGTACCTCACGGATCTGCATCCTCTCTGGAACGTCTGTTTTACGTATCTGGAGGACAAAAGTAGTTTACTACTATTTTTAATTTGCCTAGAATAATATCAATTTGTATGTACATAAATCGGTAATTTTAATATTTAACTAATATGTTACATCGAAAAAACATATATGAAAATGTATGATTCATTGTTTTTTGTATTTAATATAAAAGAATTGGAATGAAATGGAATGTCCTATTGATGTGTATGTAAAAATAAGGCAATAATAAAAGATTTCTTATTACCTCATTATCTAAATCAGTAAAATGACTCCTTTTCAATTCACTGGGCTCATAAATTTCAAATATGGACTTTTTGCTTGGTCGCTTAGCCTTCCCTTTCTTGGTTCTTCTTCTTTCACCTTCAAAAATAGATTATTATAAATAGAGTTTAATTTTGACTTATTTTTCAGCACGCATTCACAGGGAACAGGTCACAGGGGGAATAAGGTGTTTGACTTCTTTACTAAGCTTACTTTAAGCTAGCTTTTACCTATCAGAGTCCAAAAAGATTTACACATACCTTCTTCCTCCTCATCTTCAATGTACTCATCAAGATCTTCATCTTCTTCATCTTCATAATCTTCCTCACCATATTTCTCAAACTCATCATAATCAAAATCAACACCAAATATATCTTGGCCCTCTTGAAGAGAACTGTAAAAAGGCAAAGGAATATTACACAACTCACTGCAAAGCCTCCTTCCATAAAGTGAAAAAGTCTATGTAACTTATAATATTTTTTATTTCAGCATGCAGATTTCCTTATCACCAGATACTTGGTGGTAAAGAAAACTCCTTTACAATATAAATTATATATTAAATCCAATAGAATAATAAACTAGTAATTTTTAGAACCACAATTTATAATCAATGATTATTAATCATATAAAAAAACTCACGCATCTGTAAAGATAGGCTTTCGTTTCTTTTTGCGCTCAGCAATGGGCCGACCATCATCATCCACAATAAAGTCATCAGCATCTGATTCCATGTCCTCATTCTCGTCATCATACTCTGCTTCACGTGGAGCAGCAGATTCTGAACGGTTTTCATCCTCCTGTATGCAAAAATAAATATTTTAGTTAAACCTAACTTCTTAATAATATGAAAATCTTTATATTAATAAAGCTTCTTAGCTATTAATTTTGTAGAGCTCCAGCAGAGTTAGTCAAGTTGACTTTCTACAATTGTTAATGCTAATACAAAACTATAAAAATGAATGGGATTGACGTAACCCAATGTTAAGTGGTGTGATATGTTGTGCGAGTTAATATTGATAGTTTTCTTTTAGCATTCACAATTTGTCGAATTGGCTAATCCTGCAAAGGTCCCAACGAACTCTATACAATAATACCATCATCATCATCATCATTACAGCCCTTCATAAGTCTACTGCTGAACATAGGCCTCCCCCAAGGAATGCCATAAAGCACGGTACCAAGCACACTAACAGACACGAACATCGGTGAAGGGGGGTCTTTCACAATCCTCTTATTCTCCGGATAATGCAGAGGTAATAAGACCAATTACAATTCGCAAATTATTATTTTTAAATTAAAATAATTTTTTAATGTTCAAGTTTTTTGAAAAAATGTTATTTCTTTACGTTTGAATACTGACTGATAATGCACTTAACAGGAACCACAGGGATTTTGTTACATGTTGTATATATATTCAATTATTGTTCATACACACAGTACAGGAAACCATATTTACACTTTTTTATATTTTACATGAATCTTATTCTTTACTTATTTTTATTGATCAAATGTGAAACGAAAACAAGCCAGATGCATGATGACCCTGGGTTTGAGCATTGGCCGAGTTGGTTTAGAGCAGTTTTTCTCCATACGTGACGAGCCACCAGTGCTCACGCACACACGCCCCTTAAGCTTGTAGTTGGGTAATCTATCATAGCATGGTTGCATGAAACTTTTCCTCTGGTCGATTTCTTTAATCATGGTGAGGTGCGACTGATTTTAATACATTGCTTCATTTTAAGCTAATTGTATAGCAAATTATATATTTTAAAATAACAATAACATTTTTTTCATTGTTAATTTATTATGTTTTAATGTTTTTGTTGTCAATGTTCCCTTTTCTAATCAGAAAAGATGTTTTTAACTTGGATGTAGTAATCCTTTCTAAAGGTAGTATTCAAAAAGGTTTACATACTTCATCCTCCCCAGTCTATATTGTTATTGTATTAATACATGACATAATAAAAATGCAAATGCTGAACTCAATTTTATTAATGTTAGTACAAAATTAGAAGAGAATCTCTACATAGTATAAAACAAAGTCGCTTCCCGCCTTCTGTATGCTTAGATTTTTTAAACTATACAGTGGATTTTAATGCCATTTTCATCAGTAGACAGAATGATTCAAGAGGAAGGTTTATATCTATAATACATGTATATTATATATTATATAATATAATTCTTCTGTCTGTGTGTATGTGACTTAACTCCTAAGTGGCTGGACCGATTTTGATAACATTTTGTTAATGATTAAGTTGATTAAAGAATGTTTTAGATTCATGATTAGACCCGGTGGGTGGTGTTGTTGTCGAGAACCATAAATGAACCATACAAAGCCTAGTTGAGAATAAAACTTGGAATATGTTTGGAATACAACCAATGTTATAGATGTACACTTACAAATTGTAAACATTAATACTCTAGCCTTTAGCATCTGCATATTTATCATACATACATACATACATATAATCACGCCTCTTTCCCGTAGGGGTAGGCAGAGACCACTTCTTTTCACTTGCTACGATCCTTACATACTTGTTTCGCTTTGTCCACTTTCATTATTCCCTTCATACATGCTCTACGGTCTAGGGTACTCTTGACCTGGCCTTTTTTCAAGACGTCCCTGATTTGGTCTAGAAATGTCCGCCTAGGTCTACCTTTCCAACACTTTCATTCACACTCGCCTTATACACTTTTTTCGTCAATCGTTCTTCATTCATTCTCTAGATATGGCCAAACCATCTCAGCATACCTTTCTCAATTTTTGTCACCACATCTTCTTTCAGACTACAATGTTCCCTTATCTCACTATTTCTTATCCTGTCACTCAGTTTAACTCCTATCATACTTCTTAAAGCTCTCATCTCAACTGCATTTATTCTGCTTTCATGTTTCTTATGCCATACCCAACTTTCACTTCCATACATGAGTGTCGGAACCAACACCCGCTCATGCACAGCCAAACGAGCCTTGTTAGACACCTTCCGACTGCTCATAAAGAAGTGCAAAGCTCCATTCACCATGTTTCCTGCATTCACTCTTCTTTCGATATCACTCTCACACTTTCCATCTCTTGTAAACTTTGAACCCAGATACACAAACTCTTTCACCTGTTCAATTTGTTCATCTTCAATCACGATATTGCAATCTGTCACTGCTTCATCTTTTTCAAACACCATCACTTTCGTCTTCCTTACATTCATCTTCTTTCCCTTTCTAACAAAAGCTCCACTCATAGCAGTTACCATCTCCTGCAACTCCTCGGCCGAAGACGCAAGTAATACTTGGTCATCAGCATAGAGAAAACATTTGATGAGTAACTCATTCATTCTCAACCCACTTTCATTCTCTTTTGAATCTGTCAAACAATTTTCCATGAACAGATTAAACAGCCACGGTGACGCTACACATCCCTGTCTTACACCTTTTTCGATATTAAACCATTCAGTGTATGCCCCGTTTATCCTTACACAAGCACTAAAATCCCTATAAAGAAATTGCAATGCCCTTATGAGGATACTGCTCACACCGTTCACGAACAGTGCTGACCACAATTCATTCCTCACCACTCTAACATAGGCCTTTTCTAGATTCACGAACGCGCAGTAGACCTTCTTGTTTTTAGCCAAACACTTTTCAGCTATGCACCACAACGAAAAGACCTGATCTGTACATCCCATTCCCTTTCTAAATCCCGCTTGTGCATCCCATACTTTTTCGTCTGTTTCATTCACAACCCTTTCAATCAACACTTTCGCATACAATTTATTGACGACGCTGAGAAGGCTTATACCGCGGTAAGTTATGCAGTCCTGCCGTGACCCTTTTCCTTTAGTCTCCCGGTACTTGACCATTTCGCCAGCACAGATTGAAAAGGCGGTACAGCTGACTAGCCACCAGGCCCCATCCAGCCCTCAGCATCTCAACGGTAATCCTGTCATACCCTGCAGCCTTACCTAATCTCAAACTTTTCAACGCTTTCACTATTTCATCCATGCTTATCTCATTTTCATCAACATTTATATTAGTTTCTGTGGAAGGTGGCAGATGCTGTACCTGCACTTCCTCTCTTTCAAACTTTCAAAATACTCTTTCCATCTCTTTAACACACATTCTTCTCCTTTTATAATGCTCCCATCTTGACTCCTGATTGTACTCAGCTCCGAGGGAGAAGTTTTTCCTCTGGCTATTTTGATGGATTTCCAGAAAAACTTAATGTTTGACTGGAAATCTTCAGTGAGCCTCCTATCGAAATCATCCTTTCGTTCTTCTTTCTTTCTAGACACAATTTCTTTCGCTGCTGTTTTCAATCTTTTATACTTCGTTTGTGCTTCCTTTATCTCATCATCCGTTGCATTTTGAACTTTTTGGTTAGCTTTTGTTGCTAACCAATCCAACGACGCTTTCTTCTTTTTTTGCACAACCCTTTGTACATCCTTATCCATCCACACGTTATCATTCTTTCTTCCTTTCCTTCTTTTAGCTACTCCGCATACCTCAATAGCAACATTCACAACCCCTTTCTTAAATGTCTCCCACACATCTTCAATCACACCTATCTTTTCTATCCCTTTAAAACTTTCTTTCAGTTTGTCTACATACTCGTCTTTCTTTTCTTTTTCTTGTAGATTTTCCACTTTTACTCTGTCCAAAACACTCGTAGGCTCGGCCCCTCTGTGTCACCACCGTTTAAAGAGGCCACGCATTCGGGCTATGACCAGGAAGTGGTATGTGTCGAGGCCTACACCCTGGTATGCCAGAGTGTCTAGCACTTTCTTCCTCAGTCTTTCATCTACAATTACAAAATCAATCATACTTCTGGACTCACCCTCATCTCTTGTATACAAATGGATCTTTTTGTGGTCAAACATTGTGTTGGCCACGCACAGATTCCATTCCAATCAAACTTCAAGAAGGCTTCTCCCATTGTCATTCACTCTCTCGTCGCCAAACGTACCCAGAACTCCTTCATATCCATCACGCTTTACTCCAACCCATCTATTAAAGTCCCCTAACATCACAATCCGTTCATTTTCTCCACATTTATTCAAGACCTGTCTCATGCTATCTCAAAATTCCTCTCTCTCTTGTTGGGATTTTAATGACCCACCTCCACGCAGATCCGTCAGTGCATAGACCCAAGCAAGCAAATAAACAAGCGAGTGAGTCCGACTTTTAACCTAATCCAGAGGAGTCTTGGGCTTACACACACATTCATGCTCCATCACAAATTCAACTATTTGAGATGAAAGAATCACACCAACTCCCTGACAGCCTCGGCTGGTTTGGGAGACTCCCGACCAGTATGCCGTGTAGGGGCCATGAACCATTGTGTCACATCCTTTCCTCTTGGTTTCGTTCACGCACAGAATATCAATGCATCGTTCATCCATCATCTGACATACTTCATCTACCTTACCATCCATTCCTCCTTTTACATTCAACGTAGCAAAGGGGCTCTCCGTGGGTCACTTTTCGCCCCCGCGAGAAACGAGACGTGATGGGTGGCGAACCACATTGCCGCCATTTTCGTTAATTAAATTATTTTTACGATTATCCATTGCGTTCCCACGAATATTTATCATACACTGTCCATATGAGCTTACCTCATCTGAACCACCAACAAAAAGCTTCTCTGCAATCACTTCTCTTTCCAAATCTGGATCATCAGCTCCCTCATTGTCACTATCATCATCTTCTAAGCGCCTTAAGCGCTTGAACTTGTTCTGAAAATAAGTATATTTATTGCTATATGATAACAAAAATATTACATAACAAATCTTACAAATTAGTAACTGTAACAAAAATTGTATATACAAGGTAGAATATTAAATACAACTAATTTCAAAAAATTTAAAAGTCAATATACCACCAAAATGTGAACTCTAACTAATATAGTGTACTCCATAGGTATCTACACAAATAAATAAAATTAAAGTGTCTGTTTGTAATGTTAACATAACAGCTTTTTACTAAATGCATATGAAATTATATACAGTATTAATAACAAAAAAAACAATTTTTAAAGTCTGTCTGTTTGTTCAGGGTAATCTCCATAACGGCTGGACCGATTTTGACAAAACTCACTGGCAGATAGCTGATGTTATAAGGAATAATTTAGGATACTTTTATTTTAGAAAAATAATTAGGGTTCCATGCAAAAAAAAAATTAAATACCCACAAAATCGTAGTAAGTCCCATGCGGGCAGTCACGAGAGACAGCTAGTAAGAAAATATAATGGTAAAAAAAGACATTGTTGTAAAATGATAAAATAAAAGCCTTACTCTAGCAACTTTAACTCCAAGATTCTCCTCAATAAGGTCATAATCTTCATCTTCCAATCTATCATCCAACTCATCATCACTTTTCTTTCTTTTTTTTGGTCCAACACTGGCATCTGAATCCTCCCCATCACTTCCAGACTCCTCAATAGGCGCATCATCAATTAAATCTTTTAATTCCTCCCGAAGTCTCTCTTCATCATCTTAAAGATAAATATTTTTTTTTTAATTTCTCTTGAATACATGATAGATATTAATTAACATTCCCTATACCTATAGAATTGACATGTTTTATCAGAAATGTGATAATATTTACAATAATGATCTATAATGTTTTTAATTCATGTGTCAAAATCATAACATTTTTATCAAATTTTATGATAATCATGAGTTTTTGAGTATTTCTCTATTCATCTGAAACATGAGTATAGTGTTAAAACAAAAAAACAAATTATATTTTTTGATTAAGTAAAAAAACTAACTTTCTTCTTTAATAACCTAATTTTTTAACTTTAATTTTAAACATGGAAAAATAAGTATTTTTAAAACCAATTATCCTGCTGAGATCCTATCTAACGACAACGATCTAAAAGTTATCAAGAGAATTCCGAAATCGATGTAGAAATTAGAACAAACCTTCTTCTTCGTCATCTTCGTCATCGCTTTGAACTGCAGCTTTTCGTTTTGGCTTTTTACGTTCTGCCGGTTGTTCATCTTCAGATTCCAACTATGTAGTTACAAATACAATTTCACGTATAAAATGAATATGTTAAACTAATTAAAATTGAAAAAAAAAACATTGAAATAATTAAATGGTTCATTAATTACTTTGCAAATTGGTACTAACCTCGCTTTCCTCTGCCTCTGACTCCAAAAAATCTGCCATCTTTAATTAATTAACTTAAAAAGTTACCTATGTACAAAAAAATCTAAGGATAAAACTATTGTCCACACAAATTAAAACATAAAATAAAGTTACGATTACGAATAGAAATCAGAAGAATCACAATCAGTAGCAGACAATAGACATAGACAACAGAGTATAGCTTATAGCAGTAGAGTAGAGTACAGATAGATATACCAATATAGATTATTAAGAGCAAGGTTACTCCACAGATTCGAATTCAAATCCAATTATTTTATTTCAGTAACTTTGTCTATTACAAATATTAGTTGTGGGAACTCCCCTTTAGGCAAAACTATGGAGTGTATAGTAGAAGGAGAACCATCTTATAAGGTGTGAAAGTTGAAAAAGTGTCCAACTATATACTGAAAATAGAGGTTCCGTACCTACCACAATAGCGCTGGCATCTGAAAAACTACGATATGAATATAGCTGTTGTAGACGGAGTGAAGTCAACTGAATTCAAAAATATTTAAAAAATTTCATGACTAGAGTAGTTAGTAAAATATATAGTATACAAAACCTCAACTATTTACGTAGTACAAAACCAAGCGGATTGGTCGGTCCTTGTTAATTTCTCCATCTTATTCTAAATAATTTTGGCGCTATTTTTTAAATTTATCCTATGCTACTACAGCGCCACCCTTATTGGACGCGTTTTTAGGGACACTTTTCATATACAGAGATGGTCCTCCTTCTACTCTTCACTCCATAAGCAAAAAATCAACTGTGGTAGGAACATAGAATATACTGGCGTATAGACTGATATAGACCGGAGTAATAGTGTTCTGTGGTTTATACCACTGACAGCCCGAAAACGCGTGACTAATTTTTATTTGTCATTCTGTGCGCTAGTTAGCGGTGCGGTACTTAGAAGTACTATCGAAAAATGTTTGTTAGGGATCTTCAAAAATTAACGGAATTTTTACCATGATAGTTCTATTTTTTTTTTAAATATTCATATATCATGTTCTTCGGAATAACCTACCTGTCTTTTCAAATGCAAAAAATCCCAGGAGACTCTACCGATAAACTTAAAAAAACAGTCATCAAGAATCAGATCAGAAAGTTGTGTTTTCGAGTTATGATCTTTGGAGAAAAATATTTACTGCAATGGACAGTTTTCCCAGAATTTCTTTTTTAACATATAGTTAATATAAATAGGTAGATACTTAACTAAGAAAATGTCTATTTATATTTTATAAAATGTTTTGACGGGGAAATAAAACGGGTTCTCCCTACATAATGGCTGCTTTATTTTTCATATAAGTATATCTTTTGATAATTAATAATTATAGAAGTTTATTTTAACATTCGACGTAAATATGAATGTAAACTTAATAGTTTAATTAAGGAAACTTGTAGGAATCAGTTAAATAAGATTGCTGTGTTTAAGGGCCAATATGTTTATGAAGCTTCATTATGGTTCATGTTTATATCCTTTCATCTGTCCCTGGAAAGTATAAAGTAATAATAAACTTATTACCATTTTAAATGCATGAATTTTAAAAACATAATGATCTTAACAGAGTAAAGGGCACCAAGTGTCTGAGGATACAGATGCACTCTATTTTCTCAAACTCGGCATGTTAAGAAAATGGTCACTCATTCATGGACTGACCGCGGCAAATGCATTAAATCTCGCAGATCTATTAATCCGCGCAGCTATTACTTAACCACAAATTCCTCTTCTCTACGACTAAAGCTTTAGGCGATAAACCACGCTATCTAAGCCCTCGGCATAATGTCTTAGGCCATCAAGCATGAATCAGGCGTTGAGCGTTGTGAGTATCAAATACTATGGAATTTACACTATCCTGGCACATTGAACCACGCGTCTCATGCGCAGGCATCCAGTGAAGCTTCAAGAGCATTACTAAATATATTATATCAAACTAGGCTAAAAGTTTTATCATTGTTACTTGGGAATATAATCCGAATCTCCGCGCAACCCCTTGGGGAAAAAGCGTGATGCTATGAATTTTGCACTAGTGTGACCGTGAGCTGCGGGTGGTGAAGTAAGCTTATACATTTTTTTGATTTAAAATAGATACTTAGTTAGGTTAATGATGGCTCAAATAGAATAATTTAATGTACTGTTTTGTAATGTAAAAAATGTGTCTCTATTTTTATCTTAACTTTTGAAAGTTAAATTTTTAAAATCTTATTATAACAAAATTATACTTACTGGAACAAAATTAAATAATGTAGAAATGGCTCCTTTAAATAAATAAATATTGCTTTAATTCTACTTTTTTCTTTTATACTTCTCAAGTAAATGCTTGCTGCAAATTGTTGAGTTTTTCTTTAGATTCCAACCAATATATCTAATTAACCTTAACCATTTTTTGTAATTACAGAATCACGAGGGAATGTTTTTGAGAAACGGCAAAATAAAATTACATTTATAGAACGCAATCCGAGAATTTATTTTCTTGTTTTGTGGGCAAGTCTATCGATTCAATATAAACATTCAAAATAAATATCGACATTAATTTTGATATAGTTGAGTCAATCCCTAGCGTACATGTAAAATATTTTGTATAAAAATGTATTTACCACATTAATGCAAATTATCAACAACTTGACTTTTTCCTTCGCAAAATATCAAAATTAATAAAATAATTGAAAACATTCTGTTCGCGCCAAACGCTAATTTCAGGAACTAACGCCAGGGGGCGCTCGGCGCGGTGCATTCGTACCGGTTTGACGTTCGCGCGAGAGAGTTATTTGCTACCGACGGCGGGGTCGAGTCGAACAGTTGCTATAATACTGTGTTAACGAGAGCACGTTTAAGGACGCCCGGGAAACCTCCATTTTTGGAGTCGGTTTTGTTAGCAGACGCTGCCACGACGAAGGTTTCTTTGTTAAGTCTAGAATTTGACGCCGGGCTGACAAATTGTTAGGAAGTTAACATTGACTGCGATCAAAGTCTGAATTGCGTGTTAGGCGCGCCTAATTTACAACGAATTGGTTATTCTAATTTGATAGCGTATATAAGTGATTTGACAATATTAATTGCTCGTGCGATGTGTTACGTTTTCGCTTATAGTAACGGGATTTCGTATAGACCGACATTCTGTATTTGTTTTGGGTGTTATGCTTTATAACAAATTAGAGTTAGTGGCTTCTGTAAGTTAGTTAATCGTACGATAGAGTTAATGGACTGTCATCGTGACGAACGAAGAAAGTGACTGTGGACGGCGCCGCGGAAGATTACCTCATTTTGGAGCAGCCTGGAACTCAGCCGCTGCTGGTCGCCTGTGCTTGCCAAGGCCCCACACATTCACACCTCACTGTACACTACTCGCCATCCACTATTACATACACTCACAAGCCTTGGTGCGAAGTTAGCTTCGGATAATGGTAAGTACTAGCTTTCTCCCATATAGTTTATTGTATTTAGAACATAGTCCACGTGGCCATATTCTGGCCCCGCCCCTCTGCTGCCCGTCGATGGGATTACTCATGGGCCCTCATCCCGTCACCCTTGGTTGGGGCAGCTAGGGGCGTGTACACATTCTATAATTTAAACAGTATGTAACATAAACTTTAACCAAAATTAAACGCGTCATAACATTGACGGCGTCTTGAGAACTTACCTGTGAAATGTGCAATTATCATGATTATTTCTATTATTAACACCACAGTCACTCAGAATACAAGTAACCATTTTGGAAAAAGTTACTTACTAAAAATAACCACTATTACACTCCAAAAAATTACAAAATATCTGGGAGTTTATTTCTTGCGTGCCGACTTGTGCTGACCTGTCATTCAAAATCGGCTACTCATCGGTCGTGAGTCTCGGTCATGAGATTTGATATCCTCTTCTATCTTGCATTTTTGCCATAAAGAATTTTCTTCGCCCTTGCACACTATGTCGGTCTATACTCCAGTATATACTATGTCTATGGGTAGAAAGAACCGCTCTTTTTACAATCAGTTTCATAGAAAACTAAAAGAAGAAAGTTTACATATATTTTTATAGGATAAGGGTGACAAGCAAGCACACAGTCCACCTAATGGTAAAGGTCTAGTAGGTCTAGTGAACAAAAAGGTAAATATGATGGGAGAAGGTGAATGGGGAAATTTGTGCAGTAAAGTTAAAAGTATTGAGGAAGAATACCGAAAAAATTACCATGTGGTCGACCTGATGACGGAAGTATTTATTATTCGCATTGATGATGATGATTCTGATGACGGAAGCTCATGCGAAGATGAAATTGATGATGAAGTAGCATTCAGTAACGCCAACACACCATCGACATCTGGCTTCCATGTGACCCAAGATGATATTATATCATCTTGGGTGACACGGCGTCCATTAGGACGCCGTATCACCCTTAGCTTAAGTTTTCTTGTTACAAACTACTTTATATTTTACGACAGTAAACAAACAGTAGTGCTCAAGTTAACATTATCCATCTTTAATTCCAACCTCTTCCAAAGTTCTAAGTACCTAGTAAAGTACCTATTATGATTCTACAATAAAACAATTAATTACAAATATATTATGAAACAATAGCCTAGTACCATGTAGTACTTTAGAACGCGACTGTAGACTGCACAGACGCACTCCCTCCACTGTTGCTCAGCGTTCTTTTTACGTGACGGGACCTCTAAGTAGTTGCTGTGGCCCATAGACATCTACATCAATCCTCGTATGCGAATCAAAATGCAGATCCGTTGTCAGCCAGGACTAAGATGGAATGCCTCTTTTCCAGTAAAAAGGGTCTTAGGCTCTCTGCACTCACGATACGAAACACAGCAGCATTGAGCCGCTAGTTTACGCTGGTATTCTGTGAGATCGTGGTCGACCCATTCGTGCTACTACTATACAATTAATAATTATAGTTCGGCCGTTCAGAGAATGCGTTCCTGACACGTCGCGATTGAACTGACGACGTAACTTTGTACACCTGAGGGTAAGTGACTACCGCCGCCCATGAACAACAGCAACACCAGGGGAATCGCAGATGCGTTGCCGGCCTTTTAAAAAGGAGTACGCTCTTTTCTTGAAGGTCCCTAAGTCGTATACACCGTATATATATATATATATATATATATATATATATATATATATATATATATATATATATATACCGTTTTAACAATTGATGAGTATTAAAACAACATTATTATATCAATAATCAATGAATGTTATAATTTTGTGCCAAACTGAGTGTCAAATAACTTGGTAAACAATATTTTTCTAAATCTATACTGCGCTATTGCAAGGTTATGTCAGCGCTTTATATTTGTAGTGCTGCGCTAACAATAACAAGCAATAACAGTATCGTAATCTGTTCTTATACTGTTATACTTTATAAAATAATACGTTTTGTTTTTCTTTTTAAGAATTTAAAAATAATGGACTATAAGATAACTTTTATTAAATATAAAAATAAAACTACGACCAAACCGAACGCGCGAAAGAAAATAGCATTTTTATATTTAGGTTGAAAATGGTATCCCCAAATGGCGTTATGGGCCACCATTTTGTTACGCTAAAACAGTCGTCTGTTGTCGTTTCGTGCGCATAGACCACGTTCTTCAAATGTTTTCGATCTGTTTTTATTTGATTACCCGGCTTTCGTTTAATGGACTGCTTTTCAAACTCAGAACTAAATCGGATTTCGATTGTGTTTTGTATTGCGTTCTTTTTACTTTTGGTACATAATAATGCCTAAACGTGGACAAACATTGAAAAGTGGAGCCCGTGAGTTAATTATCAAGCTGCAAGATTACTTTGAGCGGGAGCAGCAAAATGGCGGACCCCTGTTACCTGTCGAACAAGTACAAGAACGCGTCTCTCAGGCGCTTGGAGTTAGCAAACGAACGATAACAAATATTAATAAAGAAAAGTTCGGCTCTACTGGCACGGAAGATAATATTTTACGTACTCCGAAGAAGAAACGTAGAACTAAACCCGTGACAGATATTGACACCTTTGACGCCGATGCAATCAGAAATCATATATATGGTTACTATTCCAGAAATGAATATCTCAACTGGAAGAAGCTTTTGGCATCGTTAAGAGAAGCTGGACTGTTTAGCGGGGGTAAAACCGATTTAACCAAAATCTTAAAAGATATTGGTTTTTCGTATAAAAAACCAGACAAAAGAAAAATTTTATTAGAACGATACGACATAATTTTATAACGGATAAGTTTTTTGAGAGAAGCAAAAAAATATTGTTAACTGGGATAATGTCGTGTACATTGACGAGACATGGCTAAACGCCAATCACACGGTTTCCCGTTCTTGGACGGATGATACACAAGCGTCAACGTCGAAAGTACCAATGGGTAAGGGGGCCCGTCTGATAATATGCCACGCAAGTTCTGCAAAATACGGCTTTGTGGAGAACGCGTTACTGGCATTTCAATCAAAAACCACAAATGACTACCACGAGGAAATGAATGCCACTACATTTAAAGAGTGGTTCCAGAACGTGCTTTTGCCCAGCCTACCAGAGCCTTCTGTAATATTCATGGATAATGCCTCCTATCACTCGGTTCAAATACAGAAACCACCTACCCAAGCTAATAAAAAAGAAGAAATGGTGGCTTGGTTACAAGCAAAAGGCATTGACGCAAATATGCAGATGCTAAAACCAGAGCTAATTAAATTAATTAAAGAAAATAAAGCGGCAAATGTGCGATACGAAATCGATGAACTGGCTCTGGAGTACGGTCATCGCGTTCTAAGAATTCCACCGTCGTATCATTGCCAATATAACGCGATTGAGCTAATCTGGGCTCAAATAAAAGGTTACGCCGCCCGCCACAATACTTCCCCGCCATTCAGCACGAAAAAGATGATGACCCTATTAAAAGAAGCCTGCGGGGAAGTCACAAGAGATGACTGGGCAAAGGTTACCTCTTTTTGCTTTCCACTTAAATTACTAAAATATAAATTTTAAATGATTCCGCCAATTTAAAACGAAAATAATCTTAAAAATAACGCGGCGGTTCATTTTGGAGGAACGGTAATGAACTCAGTGTTATGTTGTGCCCATCACTAGTCGTGACTAACTGATAGGTGTCAGGAACGCATTCTCTGAACGGCCGAACTATATTATAGCTACATTAATATTTCATATTTAATAAATATATATAAATAAATGAAGCCTATATGCGCTACAACTTTTTTTTTAAATGGGAAATGCCTACGCATACCCGCCTCCCGGGGGCAAGGATGGGTTATGTCGGACTCGCACCGATTAAAACCCCATGGTGTTCCGTTCCACCTTTCTTGCACTTTGACAGGGCCACGGGAACGCTTTCGCACACATCCGCAGCCCCACCAGCGCCGGCCACCCCATGGCAGCCCCTTCTCGGGGGAGGACCTTTCCTCCCCATTCTCCTTCTCAGGCCAGGTACACCAGGATCACAAGGCACGCCTCTCTCCACGGCCTCCAACTCCACCTGCGTATCGGCCCCCCCCCCCCCCCAAGTCCGATACGCGGAGGCCATGGGGCCAGGAAAATCGAGCGCTTAGTAGCACCCGGCGCCTCGCAATACCGACACTCCTCTCCCCCCGTGGGCCCACCACCACCGCATCAACGGTGCGGCCCCGTCTGAGTCGCGGAGGATAGGGCGAGTGGCGCATCGCTATACCAACACTCCTCTTCCTCCACGACTTCACCTCGGCTGCATCGGCAGGGGGAGAGGACACCCCTCCCACCGCAGCCCATCGACACACATCTGAAGTCGGCTCGCCAAGCCCATACGGAGTGGCCACCTCGGGCCTGCCCAAGGGGCAGCCAAGGGGTTCCTCTTTGTTCACCGCGGGTGACTAAGCCACGGCTACTAAGCCCCTCGCCACGACAAGGCGGGAACCCGTTCGGAGGGGACCTATGGATACCTACACCACCAATAATGATATGTTAGTTTTTAAGCATCAGTTATGTTTCAATGTAACTTTTTGATTTTAGCCATTCCAAAACCGTTTTCTTACGATATTTTTATTAAGGGGGAATATGTTAAGATACTTATTTATTTTATTGTAGATTGAGGCAGACTGCATATAGTACTGCCGTCTCTCAAAGTCTGATTTTACTGTGAGAACTAAGGCTTATAGCTTATACTTTCTTCTCCTGATTAGCAATTTACGTTAGTAGTTAGGGTATTTATGCATTCTAAGAACAATGTTTAATATGTATAGTTTCCTAACTGATAAAAGATTTCTTATATTTACGCGAACACTACATATTTAAATAAAACTAATTTTACGGATTTTATCACGTATATTAACTTATTTTATATTCCCGACGTTTCGAGCATTTTACAGCACCCATGGTACGGGGGGGAGGACTGAGGTGTATGACGTCCCAATGTCATAGTTACCCACGGCTACCTCCAGATAAAAATTATTAATTTTTGTTCCGATCTACACAGTATGAACTTACAATATCTTGAAGTCTTGCAGTTCTATGTTTGAGTTGGAATTTAATTTTATTAATTATAGGATACCAAGCAGATGGTAGCACCCAGCCATCTTCTCTATTAAAATTAGGTTGTTTTTTGATTTCAATAGCCTTGCGAATCATTCTTGGAAGAAGAAATCGGTGTTCTTTAGCGAGGATTTGTGGTCTATCAAATGTAATGTAGTGATGGGGGCGATCCTGTACGTGTTCACAGACTGCAGACTTCCCGGAGCGTCTATTCTTCACATCAGCTATATGTTCTTTGACGCGGGTTTTATGGATATTTTAGTTTGTTCTATATAAGAGAGACCACATTCACAATCAAGCTTGTACACTCCTGCATCTTGCAGAGGGACATTACACTTGACTGATGGTAAAAACTGACTAATGTTCTTCGGCGGCTTGAAGTACGTTTTAATGGAAGTAGGCTTCAGGATGTAGCCAATCTTGTCAGTGACACCTCTGACATATGGCAGTACAGCAGGCACTCGCTCGACTGTGGCCGGCTTCACTCGTTGACTGTGACGTAGGCGCGGGACCCAAAGCTTATTGACTTGCAAAACTTGCTTGACGTGTTGGAGCTTGGCGGCCAGGTGTTTATTGTCACAGAACTCTCATGCTCTCTGAAACAAAGATTTACCCACGGTAGCTAACTGTGAAGGATGGTGATGAGAATCACCGTTAAATATCTATCTGTATGCGTCTTTTTTCTATACACATTGTGGCTCAAGGTGTTATCATGATTCCGAATTACTAACACATATTGAAATGCTAAAGAATTGTTTGCCTCTAACTCCATTTTGAACTGAATTTCAGAATTTATGGAGTTAAGATGGTCTAAAAATGCAGTTATTAGATAAAGTAAGGATAAAGTATGGAGTGAAGATGGTCTAAAAATGTAGTTACATATGCTTACGTATACGCTTGTGCAATGTTACATCGATCGGTCGGATGGGACACAAATAACAGGCAGTAACTGTTACAAATATCGGTTACAAAGAAGCCTTAATTAAAATAATTTTATCGATTTAGCAGTAACGACTCCGACCATGAAAATCTTAGTTGTGCTTCTCTTCCCGATTAAAAACTACGTTATAAAGAGAAAATTTTATTTTATTTTTCATTTTTGAACTTAACTCAATATTATATGAATAATATAACCCATCGTCGCTTACCTACCTATAAATATACCTACTAATGTTTTAATAATATATGTCTAGTGCAATAAAGTTGATTGATGAATGAATTAATTTATTTTGAATAGTTTAAATTTTAAATTATTTTGAAGAAATTAATTCATTTATCCGCCTGTTCTGACCGATGGTTTAAAACATACATACAGTTACACCATCTCATCACAGCTACAAGTGCCTATATAAAAAAAAAGTTATTTTTTGCAATACTAGATATTTTCTGTTTCCCATCACTAGACCCATCTGTCAAAAAGATCAAGCTATGTTGTACCCATAGATAAATATATATGTAGCAAGCTAGTTGTACCGGATATAACTTCAGGCTCAGAAGGGCTTGAACCCAGACCCGTTAAGTCAGTTATTTAAAAAAATAATAAGTGCTAGCCATAGACAATCTTCTATCTACGGTGCTATATTTTTTTTTTTTTTGGAGTTTATAGCCTGGTATCTAGATCTTTAGGCCAAGTCTTAAGTATTTTTATTCGGTTTATTGTAATTTCCCCACTCCTTCATAGTATACTGCTTCACAATATGTTGATGCGTCACATTGTGCAGTTCTTGGGAGATTTTGGCGGCAACTTGATCCAGCAGACAGCTGATAGTTGGCGATGGTATCTAAAGGTGCCTATGCAAACAAACAGCTTATCTTGAGAATCCATCACCATCAGAGCACTTGTTTCACTGTTTCCACTAATAGTTCACATGCGTGGACACTTAATACACAAAATCGCAACACTTTTACATATCAAAGTCCACTTCGAACCATTATTTAAACAATAATACAGGAGCAGCAAACCGCCGCCGGTCAATTTCTCGCCAAAACTCCTACGGTGCTATAGCGCATTAGCGCCATGAAGTTATATCTTTATCTATAACTCATGGAGTATAGAGTAGATATCTATACTAGATACTCTATACTCCATGCTATAACTTCATGATTAGCGCATATGTCATTATGTTACTGATGTGACGAGTTGGATTTTTTTTGACTCGAGTTGCTCGAGTTCATATGGCTACTGACTCGAATCGTAACTCGAGTTGACTCGAATCGATGTCTGCTGTAGGGAAAGAGAGGCGACTCGGCCGACTCGGGGACCACGAGTCAGCTCGAGCTCGAGACTCACGAGCGGATCGCTAACGGTCAATCAACTAATAAAATTAAACAACAAAATGTCAATGGTTTAGTTTTTAAATAATTGCTTAATTTATATTATAGCAAGTTATAGTTATAAATAGTAGTAGTTATAAATAAAATAAACGAAATAAATATAAAAGAAAAAAAATGTCAATCAAAATAAACATTCAACGCAGTTTTTCATTCGCGCAATTCCGTTTCCGTTCCGATCCTGGCCGAGCGAGCCCGACTCAACCCGAGTTCTATAATCTATTCGAGTCGATACGAGTACGATGCAACACCTTACGAACGGCGCGCGCGCGTGTGTATCGTAACATAATGAATAATAATTCACTCAACTCGAGTTGATGCGAGTTGCAACGCCTAACGAACCGCGCGCGCGAGCCGCGTGTGTAACTCGGAACAACTCGCGTGTGTAACTCGGAACGCCGCGTATTACTGATGTGACGAGTTGGATTTTTTTTGACTCGAGTTGCTCGAGTTCATATGGCTACTGACTCGAATCGTAACTCGAGTTGACTCGAATCGATGTCTGCTGTAGGGAAAGAGAGGCGACTCGGCCGACTCGGGGACCACGAGTCAGCTCGAGCTCGAGACTCACGAGCGGATCGCTAACGGTCAATCAACTAATAAAATTAAACAACAAAATGTCAATGGTTTAGTTTTTAAATAATTGCTTAATTTATATTATAGCAAGTTATAGTTATAAATAGTAGTAGTTATAAATAAAATAAACGAAATAAATATAAAAGAAAAAAAATGTCAATCAAAATAAACATTCAACGCAGTTTTTCATTCGCGCAATTCCGTTTCCGTTCCGATCCTGGCCGAGCGAGCCCGACTCAACCCGAGTTCTATAATCTATTCGAGTCGATACGAGTACGATGCAACACCTTACGAACGGCGCGCGCGCGTGTGTATCGTAACATAATGAATAATAATTCACTCAACTCGAGTTGATGCGAGTTGCAACGCCTAACGAACCGCGCGCGCGAGCCGCGTGTGTAACTCGGAACAACTCGCGTGTGTAACTCGGAACGCCGCGTATAACTATAACGTCCGGTTTGCGTTCGGACGACCGAGTTGCTTAAAACTGAACTCGAGTAGACTCGTTTAAGGTTTGATTCGAGTTACTCGAGTCAAATAACTCGAGTCGCACACCGCTACCGCGTATAACTATAACGTCCGGTTTGCGTTCGGACGACCGAGTTGCTTAAAACTGAACTCGAGTAGACTCGTTTAAGGTTTGATTCGAGTTACTCGAGTCAAATAACTCGAGTCGCACACCGCTAGCTACATCACAGAACACTAAAGCTACATTATGTCATTGTCATTGGTAAATAAATATCACAAAACAAATATAAATTTACATGTAATCAAAGAGTTTCTAATTAAAAACATTGACTTGGAACTTATAAATTATGAATATTTATTTGTTTTTGTATTACGATTGATGTTATGAACTTATGAACAGACATCATTTCTATTAAAAGAATAAAATGAGTAAAAAAGCGCCTGTTGTAAAAAATGTTATCCATGCAGGACAAAAGTATATTCCTATTGCTGACGGAAGTAAGGTAAAATCGTATATCAAATTTTCCATTAATTTATTTACAAGGATATGTCTATTTTTGAATACATTTACCCCAAACTTTTTATTTTTTACAATTTTGATGACCGTTGTAATATGAACCTAACAAATAGTATTAGGCTGGCTTTTCACTATGGGATATAATATATATTATATCCCGAAATATAAATTATATTCCGCGATTGGCTTTCACACTGTGATATATATCTTTCAACCAGTGTGCGTTCGTCATTGGATTACCCCCTGTACCCCGCACACGGTTCTGCGGCGGTGCGGAACGGTGTGCGGGATACAGGGGGCGAAATATAATATCAAAATATCGCTCGGTCGATCGAAAAATATATATATTTTTGTAATTTGAGATGTAATATATATTATATTATATCCCATAGTGAAAAGCGGGCTTTATTCATAATTATAAAGCTTTTGGTGGTGTTTGGTAAAAGTGGTGATAAAAGGTGTAAGTTTGGCTTAAGGATATATCATAAAATTGTAATGAATAGTATATTCGGCTACACGCTGGATACCAAATATTCCACGGACTTCCTTGCCCAATAGCCCAATATTAGGCAAAAGTATTCGGCCTGAAAGGAAGCAGTGTTTATTCTTCAGAGCTTCCCAGTAGCTGTGATTGTCTGTGAGAAGAAAGGAAGTAAAATACTGCTTGAAAATGAAGAAATATAGTCTTTCTGCACCATTATCTTATAATATAGTTACGACTAGCTGTACTGCGCGACTTCGCCCACGTGTAATTTACTACGATTTCATGGGTTTTAATTTTTTTGCACAGAACCCTAAATCTTTTCCTAAAATAAAAGTATACTAAGGTACTCTTTATAACATCAGTTATCAGTCAGTGAAATTCCCGTCAATATCGGTCCACCCAATTTTATTTATCTGTATAGATAATTCGAGTGCATTTATTAGATAGTTTTTTTTTAATTATACAATATGTACTTATGACTAATAGTTACAAGAAAAAAAAATACTTTAAAATAAATAAATATTTTTATTTTACCAATTATCTGACTACAATAAAACCTGTTACTTAAGTATTTAGTAGTTGGTCGAATTGTAATTAGATATTTGGTATTTGACCAAATAGGATTAAAGTGGCCCAATAGGCAGAATACCAAGTAATAGCCGATATATATTACAGTGGTAGAGTTATGCTGCAGGTATGTTAGTAGTATAGTTGTTGCACAAATGGGTCAGCTCAACTGGGGAAGGACCACACTCTCACAGAATACCAGCATAAAATAGCAGCTCAATACTGCTGTGTCTCATATGGTGAGAGTAGAGAACCAGAGATCCTTTTTACTGGAAAAGAGGCATTCCATATTAGTCCTTATGGGTGATAACGCATCTACATTTTGATTCTTTATTGAGGATAGATGTAGATGTCTATGGGTCAGCAACCACTTAACATAAGGTGGACTGTGTCCTCTTTTGTCACCCTGTCCTATAAAATAAAAAAATAAAATTTATTGCAAGTCTAATATATTATCCTCGATGTAATTTTTTTCATTTTATGTTACAAGTTTAACAGTGGTAGAGCCACGCGGCAGCTTTTGCTGTCGCACGGATGGGCCGGCTCGAACCGGGGTAGTACCACGACCTCACAGAAAACCAGCGTGAAGTAGAGGTTTACCTCTGCGTTTCGCTTGGTGAGTGCAGGTGGCCGGAGGCCCTTTTTACTGGAAATGAGGCATTCCATCTTAGTCCTCACGGGTGACAACGCATCTACATTTTGATTTGTAACAGAGGATAGATGTAGATGTCTATGGGCCGCAGCAACCACTTACCATCAGGTGGACTGTGTGCTCGTTTGTCACCCTCATCCTATAAAAAAAAAAAAAAAAAGTTGTTTAATCCTGAGACAGGCAAGAAATTAACATTAAGACTGTCAACAAATGGAGTGCAAAGATTTTGTGTTATTACAAACTCTTGATAATTTACAGGCTCATTTCCATTTTCAAACATGGAAACTGGGAAAGGAGAGAGTGCTGATTGACGATAGTAAGAAAATTGGTAAAAAAGAACCAATGATCTTAGTCATAGGACACAAATTTAAACTAGAAGTGTGGGAATCTATTGTTAAAATGATGGCCGTTGGTGAAGTTGCCAGTTTTCAGGTTAAGAAAGAGGTAAAGATTTTACATATGTAAATTTTACATTTTTACTATTTCATTATCATTATTAGAGCGCATGACTAATCCACTGTTGAACTTTTGTCATCCTCACAGATTGAAACAAATAATTTTCTACTACTGAGCCCCAACTGACTACCAAACCACCACGTCCAGTCCATCATATCTAGGTATATATACTGAAATTGATAAATCACTTTATTTTACCTTAAACTTACTTATCTTCACGCACAATCACTGATGGGGTAGCCAGAGAGAACAGATCGCCAAGTGTCACGATCCTTACATACCTCGTTCGCTTCTTTCAGATTCATTATCTTCTTCATACATGCACGTCTAGGTATCCGAGTACTCTTGATCCTCCCCTCTTCGAGCAATTTGCTCACATGGTCTTCGAAAGTTAGTCTCGGTCTACCTCAACACCTTTTAATATTAACTTTCGCGCTATATATTTTCTTCACCATTCGGTCTTCACTCATTTGAGTGAATACCTTAAACTTGAAGTTTTATTTTAATGCACTGCTCTAAAATTATATATTCCCCTAGAATCAATTAAATTTATAAACATAGAAACATTACACTTGTAATCGGCGCATACGGCTCCGTGGCGCAGTGTCCTAGCAATGAGTTGCTGCGCTGGGGGCCGTGGGTTCGAATCCTGCACGGAAGAAGTATTTGTGGCCTACAAATAATTGTTCCGGGTCTGGATGTTTGTCCTTGTGCAGTTTGTGTTTGTAAACTGCCTCCACGATACAGGACAAAATCCTAGTGTGTGGGTAAAATTTTTTTTAAAAAAATTGGAATTAGAATCAAATTGTATCATCTTAATAATTATTTTAATTAGGAAAACAACTCAATTGTTTATTTCCAAAAATGGATACTTCAGAATATGATAACGATTATGAATAGCTATGCAAATGATCAGGAACATATCTAGACTTTGTTAAAAATAATATAGTGTGATAGATAGATAACACTTTATTGTACATCAAAAAATATCAAAAATATTAACAAAAAATCAGAAAAAGAAATGTGGTACAATAGGCGGTCTTATTGCTAAGACCGATCTCTTCCAGACAACCTTTGGATGGACAGCATTGCAAGAAAACAATAAAAACGTGTGTGGTTTGCTGACAAAATAACATTATTTTTATTAAAGCCATAAAATAAAAATATATAATGGTATATAAGTAACTACATAGATAAGATAAATACATACATACTTATTAATCTATATGTATAAATATACAAATAAATATATATTTTTATAAATATAAATGTATAAAAGTACAAATATATACTTTAAAACTATTACATATAACATAAAAGTGCCATACATATAAACAAATATTGTAACTAAATAAAGGAGAATAATTATATACAAATGAACTAGATAGAATCAAAGTTGAGAAAAGTAATCATGTACATGTTTCTTAAAAACCGGTAGGGATTGAGCGCATCTTGCTGATAACGGCAAGTCATTCCATAATCGAACAGCTTGTATTGTGAACAATCTGTCCAAAAATTTGGTAGTGTGGGCTGGCATTTTTGTGAGAGCAGATGTTTATATAAACTTCATATGTATGTTGCCTGCACTAGATGATTCTTCCTTGAAGATCAATACAATTGTGTATCACCACCATACACTACAACAGTGTTTACCACAGATGCCTGTTGCAGCTTCATAAATCGAATATCCTGTAAACATGCAATAAACAAGATAACAGATTAAATCTTTTTAATGGAATAAATAACCTGCACCAAACTTTACATGGCCCAAATTAGTGGGAGTTTGAGTACTATCCTCACTTCTATTTGTCTTTTTCTTTTCTATCCAATATCTCTGACATATTTAATATTTTATGATAAATTATTATTTACCATTTCCACAGCTAGTGTATAGCTACCCCTTTGTATCGAAAACATTACGAGATTTGGGTCAGGAGCGACACGAAGTGAAACACACTTGTACAATGACACTGCATACAGAGGGCATTGGGTATCCTGATTTGGATGACTTAATCAATAATCCCTGTGATTTGGAATTTATTATAGGTAACCTATATTTTCTTATGTTTAGTATATTGTCAAACTAACTTCCCCTCTAAATTATTTTAAGAGTTTTCTTGTTATACAAGATTTTTTTTTACCACAACCACTGAAAATTATATGTTTATTTTATCTATCATTCCTAATATTACACGGCATAATAATACTCGTACAATATTTGGGAGTATTTTCTTCCAATATAGGTCTCCATTTTAAAATAGGAAAGGTAACATTTTAATTTTTTTTTTCTTCTAGACAGCCTTTATATGTAAAATAAAATAATAATAATTATACACTATTCAATTGCAAACATGTTTTCTTTTCCAACTGTATCTCGAGTTTCTCAACACCTGAAAGTGGCTTACCCCACCCCCTCTACACTACCCTAGACTAATTATTAAAAGTTTTGAAAATGGATTAAAAAAGAAAAGTAGAAACATTTTAATGTAGGGTAATTTAAAAAAAATCACCCTACAGTAAAGTTCTAAAACTTTAATTATTGTGATGCTAGTTTTCCTATTTTGGTTTATTTTGGATTTTTACAGAGCTACTTAAGGTAGAAAGTTCTAATGAGTATGAAAAAGAGGTATGGCAACTTAGCACAAAAGAAAGGTTAGAAATGATTCCCACATTAAAAGAGAAAGGTAATAAATTGTATGGACAAAAACAATATGAGAAGGCTGAGGAAGCTTATAGTCAAGCAATAGCAATGTGCGAGCAGCTTATGCTAAGGTAGGTACTTGGAAATAAAACATAAATAAATTTAGGCTGAACCCCAAGGGCTTTCCAAGATAGTTGCCATTTTTTCTAATTTTGTCTATTTAATCTAATTTTGGGAAAATTACTAACGGAAAATGTGCACAATTTAAAAAAGTAGGATGTGCCTTAATCACCACACTTACAAGAGGATTAAGCTATCGCAATATCTCACACAGAAGAAATTTCACTGGAGATAATATCTGTTTTTTTTTTTATATAGAAGAGGGCAAACGAGCATGAGGCTCACCTGACGGTAAGTGACTACCGCCGCCGGGGAATGCAGGTGCGTTGCCAACCTTTTAGAAAGGTGTAAGCTGTCTTCTTGAAGGTCCCTAAGTCGTATCGGTAAGGAAAAATCGCAGATGGTAAACAATTCCACAGAGAAGTTGTATGAGGACTGGTATAAATACAGGATCATCATTTTCGTCATCAAAACAGTATGTGTGTATAAAAAGTTTATATTACCTCTAGATCTTAGGCTATTGCCATAGTTGCCATGCTTGGCAGGCGTAAGATAATTAACCCATGGGTTTCATAAGAGGCAATACAGGAAAATGAAACATAAGATAGACATTTTCTTAATAAAAACTTTAAATTAATAAATTTGTTTGCCAACTCGCCTGCCAAGAGAATCATGGTGATGATGATGATGATTTGTATTAAGTTAAAGAGGAAAACCAAGAAACAATGATTAAAACTGTAGTACAATGAAATCATATTAATTAAACATATTATCTTTGCTATTGTCTTTCGCAGGGAAAGAAAGACTGACGAAGAATGGATTAGCTTAAATAAAATTAAACTGCCAATTCTACTTAATTATGCTCAGGTGAAACTAGTCCAAGGGGATTTCTATGCAGTAATTGAGCATTGTACCACTGTTTTAGAACATGATATGGGTATGCCACTTTGTCTAATTTAATATAACATCATTAGTCTGCTTATACAAGTATATACTGTGCTTGAAACGTTGGGAATATAAAATAAGTTAATATACGCGATAAAATCCGTAAAAAACAGTTTTATTTAAATACTTAAAAAAATTTTTTTTAGTTAAATACTTAACTAAAAAATTTTGACGAGCAAGATGTAAGGTTTTTTTTTATATAGGATAAGGGTGACATACTAGCACACAGTCCACCTGATGGTAAGTGGTTGCTGCGGCCCATAGACATCTAAATCTATCCTCAATAAAGAATCAAAATGCAGATGCGTTGTCACCCGTGAGGACTAAGATGGAATGCCTCTTTTCCTGTAAAAATGATCTCTGGTTCTCTACATTCACCATGTGAAACACAGCAGTGTTAAGCTGCTATTTTCCCGGTCGAGCAGACTCATTAATGCTATAACTATAAAACTAATATAGTTGCAGCATAGCTCCACTTATAAACCATGTATAACATCATTAGTCCCATATGTTTTATTAAGCTGTATTAAGCTCAAGTGATAAGAGTTCACCTTAAAAATAATGGAAGTCAAATAAACTGAGTTCAATTGTCTCCAGCACCATAGATATTGTTATTTGAAATTTTAACCCTTTCACAGCGAATCACGAGTACCGCTCGGCATTCATATTTTTCTCCAACTCGCGAATCACGAGCGGCACTCGTTACCGCCTTTCATACTGTTTATTAGAAAATCACGTCGCCTAGTCGTGATTCGCTGGGTACGCATTTGTAGCCGAGTTTATAAGCTATACACACATCTGCAATACATGTGCGAAGCAGGAAGCCCGCTCAGTCTGCCGCTGGCGAGTAAACAGGGTGAACGTTACTGCATTTTGGCGCGAAATGGCTTCCTCACAGCGCAATCGTGCGATCTCTATGCGCGAGATTGCTGATTTTTTACAGGATGATGATGACTCTGATATTGAGGAGGCTCAGAATGAAGAAATTGAAGGTAAATAATAATTTATATTTATATTATTTTTATGTAGGTAAACCATTTCCGTATTGAGTATGCTTTCAATAGAAATTTCTTTTGTAGACTTGTTGTCTGACCTGCAAGTGGTTGTGGCCAGTCAAGAAAGGCACGATGATGGTGCAGTTGAGGAGCAGGAGCAATTTCGTCAACCAGCGAGGGCGTACTCGGGAGCGTACACAGAGAAGGTTTCGGCGCGGGCGTCAGCGCGGCGGAACAGTGCGCTCAACTACACACGGGCGATCTTCACAAATGCAGATTACTCTAAGAGAAATGGACGAGGCCAATGGATGGACGTATGTGCCAAGAGAACGTCCATTAGAAGACCCTGTCTTCGAAGAAGTATGTCGTGTCTTAGCCCCCATAGATGAGAATTCATCAGAAATCGACTGCTTTTCAGTCTTTTTCACAAACGATGTTTGGAAGCTCCTGAAAACTGAAACGAATCGATATGCCGCGCAGATGAAGACCAAGCTGGCTAGACGAGGACTGCTAAACCAGGGAGTATGCTCGATAAGTGGACACCCGTTACGTTGGAAGAGCTGAAACTTTTTTTCTCCATAATAATTCATATGTCGCTAGTGCATAAAGAAAGCTTTGACGCGTACTGGTCCACAAGAGAAATTATACACACCCCATATGCGGCCAAACTGATGAATAGAGATCGTTTCAGGGCTATTTACAGTTGTCTACACCTGAACGACAATTCTAAATACATACCTCGGGGTCAAGATAACTACGACGCCTTTTTCAAGCTACGGCCATACTTTGACGAGCTCTGTCGGCTGTGTGCTACCAGTTTTTATCCTGGGGAAACCTTGACGATTGACGAAGGGACGTGTGGCTTTAGAGGCAGAGTACACTTCCGAGTTTTCAATAAAGATAAACCCGACAAATACGGAATGAAAATTTATATGTTATGTGACGCAGCGACGGGGTATATTTTGAACATGGTTCCATATGTCGGTGATTCCAAAACGGTTGAGCAAATAGTCACAGAACTAAGTGAACCGTACTTTGAAAAATGGCACACGATATATATGGATCGATTTTTCTCCTGAATGTGCCACTGTGCAATGACCCGTTTTTTAAAAAATATCACACGGTAAAGAATTACCATCTATAAAGAGGCATATACATTATGTAACACTTATTTTTTTTTCAAAAAAAGGACTATATTGTTTTTTTTTTATAAATATAACAAAAATAATATAATGTATTTTTATTTACTAATCATAAACTGCAATAGTATATCTTATATACACAAAAAGAATTATCAGTGTTCTCATTTTAGTTAAGTTTATATGACATTCACAAATATACAGAAAATCGCCCGCGTACCGTATCAAGCGGCGCCTTAAATGCTCCGCTGTGAAAGTGTTAAGTGTTGATTTAAAACATGTTCGGCGGTGATATATGCTGCTATAAAATAAGTTATGCTATAAATTCACAGCACTGCAGGCACTGCTGCTTGGAGGCAGAAATAAATTCAGCATTCTACATTTGAAAAAAAAAACATTATGTTAAGAGCTACCAAAGAATTAGTTTATTTATTTATAACAAAGAGATTTAAATATGTAGATATTTTTATTTAGATAATGTTTTCATACAAAAACTTTGAGCTCGCGCCTGGGTGACATCCTCTAGCTAAACATAGCAAATCTACGCAGAATATTTATTAGGAAAACACTTCAGCTATTCCCCAGTAGGTGACGCTAATAAATATAGGGTAAAAACCCGTTTTAGGAATGTTACTGTTTCGACATCAAATTATCGATAATCTTGTTGAAGGTTACTAAGTTTGTAATGCTTTAAAATATAATAATAGCGAATATGCATTTATTTTTATTGTATACATCTATTTACTATGACTCCCATCACACCAAAAAAATTCATTTAAACGATTTAAGTTATGAATAACGTCATGAATGAAATGAAATGCCATGAAATATAATATTTATTTTCCAATAACTAAGAATCAATTCAAACAGCAGACACATTGGTAGCATCTTGGATGACGTCACTAGTTACATTAGTCGTTATAACAATAGCATATGATTGGTCGGTCGGCGTCGAAGGCACATCGCGAAACGTCAAATCCAATAAGAGAGCGCCTCCATGTTTTTCAAATTCGTTTCTTTTACATAAATACACTTTAAATCTAACATATTTTAGAAAAGCATTGAACTTAAAGGTCGTTACAAAATAAATTATTATATTCACAAGTTTGCGCGTTTACCGTTAAAAAGAACACCTTTGTCGTATCTCCTCAACTTCACAACTTCTTGCAACTTTACAAGGCGCCGGTTCGGTCTCACATGGAATATTTATCTCATTTCTGGGCCGAGGCTCCCCAGTGCGAGCTCCTTCCACTTGACTACAGAGCAGAGCGACTCGAATCGGCGACGACCGAGTTCTCTTTGATTGGCTCGATTTTCTATCGTATTTAACACGGGGAGTGCTCTGACGAATTGTTCAGCCACCAAATTTCACCAAAGACAAAACTTACGTTACCATCCACATCATTTGGATGCTTGGCGGTCCACTGCCGTGCGATTTATTAGGAGTTTTCTTAGGAATCGTTAAGCAACGGCAATTTTTATATACCGATACGACTTAGGGACCTTCAAGAAACGAGCTTACTCCTTTTTAAAAGGCCAGCAACGCATCTGCAATTCTCCTGGTGTTGACAGAACAGAACAGTTATATAATTATATTAAAATTAAAATAAAAAGCTATCTTGTTGACTGGTTGTACTGATTGCACATGAGTAAAGAAACCGACCAGAGGGGAAGGTACATACAAACGTCTCGCTACGAATACACCCATACAAAGCACAGCGATGCGATGTGTGCGTGAGCTCTCACCGACAGGTCCGTCGGGGTACAAACCGGTTTGCGCAGGCTCAGTCAGAATATCCATGAAAGGGCTGTTAGTCGTGCGCATTTAAATAAATAGACCAACAATATTTCGAAATTTTATACATCAATTATTTTATTAAGTTTTTTCGCAATTATTTAATAATTAGATTTAAGTATTTTAATTAAAATAATTAAGAATTAAGTTATTATAAATTCATATACGTAATTAATAAGTGTTCTGTATAAGCAAAAATGCCTAATAGTTGTACAGTATGCATGAATAATTCTAGAGAAAATAAGGATATTTCCTTTTTTTTGTACCCGAGATATCAAGTGAAGTACCTTTTTACGTATTATATAAGTACAATAAAACTAGATAATAACATTGATAGGTAAGTGAGAATGTGTTAGACAGCACCACCTACTTGAAGCGTTAGTCTAACCTTGACAGTGTCGTAGATTGCAGGTTACCTACGTAAAAGGCTAAATGTGTGACTTTATCCACCCACTTTAGTATAGAGGTACTTTTTACGAGTCGCGACCCCAGAGGTAAATACCACTGCATTATGGTTGGAATACAATCGCCAGACATTGGTGGGGGTTGTGAGATTGGTGTTGGTGAAAGTGGTGCTGGTGTTGGTGGATAGTATTGCTGATGGTGTCAGTAGTGATAATAATAAAATAAACGACTATTTTTTAAACGTGCCTGGAAATAGAAACGTCTCGTTGTCTTATTTAACGTACTTTGAGTTCCACTGCTGCGTTAATGACATATTTGAGATAAAGGAGGTAAATGAACTAGAGGTACTAAAATTTATTAAAAGTTTAAAATCTAAAGTCATAGGCATTGATGGGATTTCTCTCGATATGCTCCGTATGACCCTTCCGAAAACACTACCAACTATTACTGCTATGGTGAACAAATCCATTAACTCTAACACCTATCCGACATTATGGCAACATGCGTTAGTCAAACCCATACCTAAGAACTCAAATCCTTTGTCTGAAAAAGACCTTCGGCCCATCAGTATTCTCCCCTGTGTCTCTAAAATTATTGAAAAAATTGTCGCAGAACAGCTAACCATGTATTTAGATAGAAAAAAAATTCTACCGGAAATGCAGTCGGGATTTCGTAAGAACCATAGCACCACGACGGCCCTAGCCCAACTTACTGACGATGTACTAACCGCTCAAGATGAAGGAAAAGGCACAATACTAGTATTACTAGATTTTTCTCGTGCATTTGACTGTATAAATGTTTCCCTTCTCTTATCAAAGCTTCATTACTATGGATTCAGTAGCAGCGCAGTACAATGGTTCGATAGTTATTTTAAAAACCGACTACAAACTGTAGAACTGAGCGATGACCGAGGAACATTAATACGTTCGCAATCAAAAAAAATCAAAGCCGGTGCGCCCCAGGGATCGAACCTGGCTCCAATATTGTTTTCAGTTTACAGTGCCGACTTAGTAAAAAACATTAAGCACTGTAAATTTCATTTATACGCAGATGATCTGCAAGTCTACATGTCATGTAATCCGCGTGATACTCAAGAAGTCGTTAATAAAATCAACGAAGACCTCGAAAGTATAGCCGCGTGGTGCGACTCAAACTGCCTTGTACTAAACGGAACTAAATCTAAACTACTAATTATGGGTTCTAAAAATCAAATAAAAAATATATCAGAAAGAGGGGCATGCATTCAGATTCGAGGGGAAATCGTAGAACGTGTAAATGAGATTCGCAATCTGGGCTTACTAATGGATGACAAACTACAGTTTGAGAACCACATACTAAGTACTAGCAGAAACTGCTTTTATAGACTTAAGGTTCTTTATCAAATAAGGGAGTTTTTAAATTCGGATATTCGGGTAAAATTGTGTGACACTCTTGTCCTTTCGAAATTTAATTACATGGACATTGTATATGGCCCGAGACTTTTAGCGCGGTCGCGACGTCTAGTGCAACGTGTTCAAAATGCATGTGCAAGATTTAGTTTTACAATACCGCCCCGCACGCACGTTACCCCTTACATTAACAATGCCAAAATGTTAAAAATGGAATATCGCAGAAAACTGCACATGGCAACTCTCCTATTCGGGGTATTAAAAAATAAAACACCTCCTTATCTTGCTGACAAACTCATATGGTCACGTGATGTAAAAACTTACAATACACGCACTAGAGGGAATACTCTCGTCGTGCCTCGTCACCGCACTCACGCTTTCCGAGGAAGTTTCAAATACGCCGCATCCAAGTGCTGGAACGATATACCGCCTCCTTTGCGAAATCTGAAAGCAGTACACACATTTAAAAATAAATATAGAACACAATTACTGCAAAGTCAGATTAACTTTGATCAAAGTTTATAACGCTTTGCACGATTACGTACCTCATCGTCATAGATTATTAACAACGGAGCATTAAAATCGTCCTTTTGAATGCGGCTTTTGTCTTCTTATATACTTTTATATACTTCAATAATTACATTTTTTTTTTTATTTTCCTTTTTTTTTTACAAATTATCTGGTCATTTTATTATATAGCACTTTATAGTATATTAATAATTTCCCTTTTGTAGTATATAGCCCTTTATAGTATTTTAATAATCTCCCCTTTTGTAGTGTTCGTATAGCCCTTCTAAGAGCGTCTGAAAGCAACATAAACGGGACGTGCTGTGTCGAAGTGGCATTCGACCTTGAACTCTACTCTCTCCCTCTCACTTAAGATAGTTACTGTTTCTTTCCCCCTTGTTGTGCATAATTCTGTCATGAGTATACGTATAGCACTGATTTCGGTAAGTCACTGGTTGGACACACTGAAAATCAACGCCATGGAGAGAAAAAAAAATTCATGGCATTATGCTGAGTGTGCTCCTGTTCCCAGATGACGCCTTGACACATATGAGTATTGGTATTGTATAGTTTGTAATATGTAGTATATTGTAATTTGTATTGTATAGCCAATATTATTTGTAAATTATGTGTTTCTTTTTTATGTTATCTGTGATGGCGTCATTTTGGAGAATAAACCTTTCTTTCTTTCTTTCTTTCTTTCTTTCTAGTGGTGGAGGTGGTAGTATCGTAGGTAGTGGTAGTAGGCAGTGGACCAACATTGGCTCCATCAACACCACCACCATTTTTTCCTTAAATTTTTCACATGCATCATGTGACAACCCTATCAGAATAGGTATACATTTTCGACGTTGTTAAGAAGCTTCCCCTCTGGTCCTTACTCTTTACTCTGTGCTGATTGTACTGGCTGACATAGATGTTTCATGTTAAAACCAACGACCGTGTGCCCCCACACAGGTCCAGCCGATTTCTTTATTGGTACCGGTACAGTATCGTTTACTGTTTCACGTCCTTAAATATTGTACATGATTATATCGGCATACGGTATATTATTTTTTATCGATAATAATAATCGATAAACGTTGTTAATCACTAACTCTTTGGTAAATAAATCATGATGTTACTGGATAACAGAGGGCGCTTATTACAATAATGATAAATGTTCTAGAACAATCTACCAGTAATAATAAAATTTAAAATTAAATTTATTGGGTAAATATACATTATTCTTGCGATAATAAACCGAAATCACATCCAGTTCTTGCTCCATATCGGGACTTACAATACCGTAATGCACAATCGGGCTTATTTCTATAAAAAATATTTTTTTAACTTAGGAAACGAATGCGTCTTGAGCTTTTGACGATGTCACTAAGACTAAATAACACAAATCCGAAATATATCCTATAGGACATAAGTAAGAGGTGACAATTTTGTTGCTGGTCCGGTACTACTACTACTCAAATGTCTTTGATTTATAACAACCTATAAAAAGTCTTGAATAGATTGGACTTTATTGCAGGGAAAAGTGTACACCTTTTTATGCATATGTTACATGGAGGAGTGTGAGATTTCATACAGTAAAAGTTTATATGGAGAAAGAGTGCAGAAAGCTAACACCTTTTTATGCATATGTTACATGGAGGAGTGTGAGATTTCATACAGTAAAAGTTTATATGGAGAAAGAGTGCAGAAAGCTAAATTTATATGTAAATACATCATTAAAAAAACTATATGGTGTTTGTTAAAACGCATACTGACCAAGTGTCATGGTGGTTTCATAACTTCGGTTCATAATTTATTAGTTAAAACTATAAACCTAGCCCGGCCGACTAAACAACGAGTGTTGTTCTGCCTTTTCCAATCTGTGACGCGAAGAGCTTCTCACAGATTTCTCTCCGTACTTTTGTAGTGTAATTATAACACTTGTTAAAAGCTAAACTACGGCGCTATCTATCGGGTCCAGATTCATTGGCACTGTAGTCCAGATTCGCATACTTTTTTGGCACTAAGCCAACATTTATAGTGAATATAAGTAACTTTGGTCCATTAACGTAAAATTGTTAATAACTTGAATCACAGTGCAATCTTGAATCCTAGCATAGCTATAAACTATCATTTATATACATATGTTATAAAGATAATGTGTTACAGCTGTCGAGTTTTAATTATAATCTCTTGTGTGTAAGTACAACATTGCTAAATTTAAATAAAATTACGTGTCTTTCCAGATAATGAAAAAGCATTATATAGGAGGGCCAAAGCACATGTTGGAGCATGGAACCCTGATCAAGCTGAAGAGGATTTCAAACGTTTGAAAGCTTTGAACCCATCCTTAGCAGCGACTATAGATAAAGAATTACAAACAATTAAAAAGTTACGTAAAGAAAAGGCAGAACAAGACAAAGGTGTTTTGAAAAACTTGTTTGTAACAGAAAATGAGACTAAAAAAAATAATAGTCTACAAATGGCGTCTTGATAAATGTATACTATATTGGACAAAAACAACAACAGTTATTGAAACGTCTGATAATATAGTTACATTAGTACGATTTTAAAAAGAGGTAATTTATCTATAGACTTAGTCTACGTATATAAGAAAATATGTACTGATAACCATAGAATGCATCAGTGCATGCTTCTTGTGTCAAATCCTATTAATAAAAATATTTTCTTACTTATATTGAAAGAATACAAATTAATGTTTTTATTTCAGAACTAAAGTTAATAATATTTAATAACTTATTTTGTTACTGACTTGAATATATATGAGAGATTACGTTGTGTACCTGTTTTAAAAAAATAAAATAAAAATAAAATAATTTATTTTTCTTCACAAAAATTCAATTCACAAAAATAATTTTGTTTTATTTCCAATTTTCATTTGCGTAAATGAATATTTGTATTTCAGTTGTAATTTACAACTGACTATTTGCGGTAACTCCTTATTAAATTTTGTTTTTGCTTATTAGCTCTTGATATCCTCTTATTAGTTTAATCTGTATGTATGTATGAATGTAATAATTCAGTTCCAGTTTTTATCAACAACTTTTTCTCCCACTATGGTGGCGCCATTTAAGAATGAAGTGAAATACTATTCAATCAGTTTACCGCAAATCTGTGACGATACACAAAACATAACTTTAAAAATCAAATTAAATATCAAGCTATCCTACTCTTCCTGAGCGTGGGAGCTCTCAGGCTGCTCAGGAAAAAACTGCTCGCGGCAAACGGAACAATAAGACCAAGGCGATCCGTCTCATGCTCTCCGTGATTTTTTGCAGCATCAGGGGACTTCATTCCAACCTTAACGCTGTCCACTACCATCTGGAGACGGTGAAGCCGGCCTTGCTCTTTTTAACCGAGACTCAGGTGTCCTCTCTTCTCTTCATATCTCTCATACCCGGGGTACAAATTAGAACACTCATTTGTGCCCCGGGCTGGAGTTTGCGTATATATCAGAGTGGATATCTGTTTTTGACGCCTCGGCAGTCTTGAAGGTACGAACCTATCCATCCTATGGCTGTCCGTAGACAGCGACGACCATCCCCGCGTCTACGGGTGCCTTTATAGGTCCCATAGCAGTAATGCCGAAATAGACCGACTCATCGACCACGTCCAAATGGCTACAGATTCCTTGCTACAGCAGATCCCATCCACAGAGATCGTGTTTCCTGGCGATTTTAACACCCAACACACTGAATGGCTCGGTTCACGTTTAACCGATCATGTGGGGAGATCCGTATATAGCTTTGCCCTGGCATTTGGTCTTACACGGCTGGTTACTTCGCCTAAGCGGATTCCAGATGTGGGGGATTATGCACCTTCCCTGTTGGACCTTCTGCTGACCTCTCATCCGGACGGATATCAGGTTTCCGTCGATGTCCCGATGTCTAGGATCTTCGAACCATTGTCTTGTCCGGAGAATGGTGCCACTCACACTAACGTCGCGGTTGCATTCTGCAAGCTGCCTTTATTTTATTTAGGATGTGGTCTTTATTTGCATTCCCGCCGGACGATCCCAGCGTTGTTGCCAAAGTCTGAACAAAGTCTCGGACTGCGGGCGACTAAATCTATTCCAGTTCAATCTCCAGAAGACACAAGTTTGCGCATTTACCGCTAAAAGCAACCCCTTTGTCGTATCTCCTCAGTTTCAAGGCACTCCCTTTGTTGCCTCAGCAAGTATCGGAATCCTCGGCGTTGACATATCGAGTGACGTGCAGTTTCGTGGTCACTTGGAAGAGAAGGCCAAATTGGCCTCTAAAAAGCTTGGCGAGCTGAGCAGAGCGTGACAGTATTTCATGCCGGCACATCGCTTGCAACTTTACAAAGCGCAAGTTCGGCCTCACATGGAAGCTGGACTGGGCCACCCCAGTGCCAGCTCCTTCCACTTGACCGCATCCAGCGCAGAGCGGTTTGAATCGTCTACGACCGAATTCTTTTTGATCGGCTCGATTCACTAGCACTGCGCAGGGACGTTGCATCCTTTTGCATCTATCACTGGGAATGTTCTGAAGAATTGTTCTGATTAATTACAGCTGCCAAATTTCACGAACGCACATCGCGTCAAAATTCACGATATCATCCTGACCATCTGATTGCAACTGTTACTAAAGCCATGATGGACAGCTACTATGAAACATGTCCAGAAATCACTCCACCAAGGCATGCTGAGGTAAAGCAACAGTGGTAGGGTAAAGAACTAGATAGAAAACGCAAGAAGGTAAGAAAAGCACTAAATAGGGCCATGAATACCTCATAAGACGAAAGCTAGCTACTATACAAGAAAGCTAAGTCCGAATACAAAAAATGTGTCAGATATCGACGCTCGACAGGGTGGCGTAAATTCTGTGGCAACATAGAAACTTGCGAACAAGCGAATAGGATAAGGAATATCCTACCTAAACAGAACACGTCGGGATCCATTTCTCTAAAGAAACCAGACGGTAGCTACTCAACATCGCCGGATAAAGCCCAACACATCCTAATTGAAACGCACTTCCCAGGTTGCCGCGTAACTTAGGAGGCAAACCTGCATGACGATATACTCACACCAACCGCAGAAGAATGGAATTTAGCACAGAGAGGTAACAATGGACAAAATCTATTGGGCCATTCACAGTTTCCTTCCCTATAAGGCGGCAGGACCTGACGGCATATTGCCGCACTCCTACAGTGGGGGGGGGATAAAGCCCTAATAGTCAGACTTGTTGCCATAATGGAGCATAGGGGATAGAGGGAAGTGAAAGTCACATTCATACCCTTTTCATTCATATTCTTTTACGTGGTAGAGCCATGCTGCAGCTATATGTAGCACGAATGGGTCGGCTCGACCGGGGAAGGACCGCGCTCTCACAGAAAACCAGCGTAAAATAGCAGCTTAATGCTGCTGTGTTTCGTATGGTGAGTGTAGAGAACCGGAGACCCTTTTTACTGGCAAAGAGGCATTCCATCTTAGTCCTCACGGGTGACAACGCATCTGCATCTTGAGTCTTTATTGAGGATAAATGTAGATGTCTATGGGTCACAGTAACCACTTACCATCAGGTGGACTGTGTGCTCGTTTGTCACCATATCCTATAAAAAAAATACCCAAACCAGGTAACAGCGACTACACTGACCCTAAATCCTACAGGCCCATTAGCCTCACATCCTTTTTCCTAAAGACGATGGAGAGGATGTGTGAAAGGGAATTAAGGGGGTCGTCGCTTATGAACTTACCGCTACACGACAAGCAACACGCCTACAGTCTAGGCAAATCAACAGAATCTGCACTTCACCAGGTAATAACAAAGAAATATTTCTACGTTCCTTCATAGATATAAAAGGTGCTTTTGACAGAACGAATTCTCCATCATAAAAGGTGCACTCAGTAGACATAAAGTTGAACCGGCACATCTAGATTAAGAAAGGCTACCCGCAGGGTGGGGTTCTCTCACCTCTCCTGTGGAATATGGTCATTAATGAACTCATCAGAAAATTAAATGCTAATCACTTCTACACAGTAGGTTATGCTGATGACCTGGCAATATTGGTCTCTGGAAAGACAGCAAGCATAGTGTGACACCTGACCCAAGCGGCTCTCCGTATAGTGGAGAGATGGTGCAGGGAATACGACTTAACCGTCAATCCAAATAAAACGGTTCTAGTAATGTTCACACAAAAACTATCATCTCCCAAATCTTTTCAGCACAAAACTCCAGCTGTCCTCTGAGGTAAAATATTTAGGTCTTACCTTGGACAGCAAACTTAAGTGGAATAAACACAGAAAACAAAATCAACAAAGCTAGTATAACTTTCTGGCAATGCAGAAACTTGATTGGCAAAAGATGGATCTGACGCCAAAAATCATACTGTGGCTGTACAAAACTGTAATTCGGCCCGTGATCACATACGGCGCTCTGGTATGGTGGACCAAGACAAATGAACGCACCACTATAAAGAAGCTTCAGAGCTACCAGAGACTGGCATGTATGGCTGCCAAAGGCTGCATAAGGACTACGCCAACAACAGCCTTAGAAGCGATACTGGAGCTAACCCCGCTTCATCTACATATTATACAACTAGCTTTTACCCGCGGCTTCGCTCGCGTTGACTTCAATTTAGAAATATCATTACTTCAAATTTCATAAATGTAGTTCTATTCACGATAAAAGCTGACCGCCGTAATCATTGTGCGCAATGGTTAGTTATCAAGATTAATTGGCACATCGTAATTTAGGTTGTTACTAAAATACACATTCAGGTAAGGTTCAAATTCTTGAGACCCAGTCGCAACTAGGGTTGCCAAGGTTTTTAATAATACATATTATATTTAAGGAAAGTGTAATGAATAAAATAAAAATATGAGTGTAAGTTATATATTTCATTTTATTCATTAGTAACGGTGGAGGTAAAATGTTACTACTTTTTGGATTTCATGTTAGAGTAACAGTGCCACTGTTTTGATAAAGTAAAATTTAGATTGTCGGCGTAGTTATGATTAAAATGATAACGCAACGGTTAAAACTCATTTTAGGATTTATTTATAAATATGTTATTTACTTTAAAAAAAAACATCAATAATCAAAAATATAAGATAGAAATTTACATCTTGAGGAAAGAAAATACTTAACCCTCTTTTTTTAATGATCCATAATCGGATAAAAAGTAGCCTATAAGTTGCCTCGGGTCCCTAACTATCTACACACAGAATGTCATGGAAATCTGTCCAGTAGTTTTTGCGTAAAACCGTAAGACAGACAGACAAACAGACAAAAATTCTAAAAACCACTAATTTGGACTCAGTGCCCTTTATTAGTCCCCTGGAATTGTTTTTTCCAAAAATAATAGAATTACAGACACGACTTTTCTACAGATTTATTATATGTATAGACAAGAAGCGACTTTAGCTGCCATCAGACTCAAGACCTTAAATCTTTGGAGTAAGAATAGTGTCCCTTATACAGGCATAATTGATAGAATTCACTCAAAAATTCCTATTTTACAAGCCAAGTACGATAACATTCTTAAACAATTTGTATTCGATAAGAAGTACAAGATACAATAAAATGAAACCAGCCACCCGGAAGGATTAAGCCCAAAAGAGCTTAGAGTTTTCACCAATGGTTCTAAGTCAAATGAAGGTGTAGGATCTGGAACTTTCTCTGAAGACCTCAATATCCACATATGCACACCGCTGGGTACCTATAACACAGTCTTTTAGGCGGAATGTATGGATATCATTCAAACGGCCATAGCTATAGAGGCTACTTCTTCTTAAGGTTACTTTTCTATCAGAATACTGACCGACAGTAGGGCGGTACTACAAGCTCTGAGTTGTAATGTGGTTATCTCGGGACTAACATATGAATGCCATCAATGATTAAATGAGGTATGTAAAACAACAATGTGACTTTGCAATGGATAAAGGGACACAGTGGATTCAGAGGCAACGATGCAGCAGATGAACTGGCCAGAAGAGAATCGGCTCTGGCCACTATAGAGCCGGAACCAATCATACCAATCCCCTTTGGTAACGTTCGTTCACTGGTACGTAGACACTTCAGTAATCAACACGCTTAGCTTAGGAAAAATCTACTAGACTGTAGACAAGCTTGGGAGGCCCTGCCTGAAATAAACAGTCGTTTACCAAAGTTTTAATGAGACTGAACAAGCCGCAGCAGGATAGTAATAAGTGGTATCACAGGATACGGCACCTTTAACAAACATTTATTTACTATAGGTGTTACAGATAGTCCCCTGTGCAGGACATGTATGCGGGAGGAAGAAACGGCGGCCTACGTGCTACTGCAATGTCCGTAGGTCGCTACATATAGGGCTAAACATCTCGACACGCCGGGATCACTCTCCAAAGTTACATGCAACATCAAAGAACTGTTGATCTTCTTCGGGGAGATTTCATGGCTCGAATAATCACATTATTCCTGCCCACACGCAAAATACGCGCATAGACGTGAAATTGCGGGAAACAGCCCGTCGTAAACTAAACTAATCTGATTCAGTGGAGGATTTACCAGCAGGCTGAGTAGGCTGGAGCCTAGGGCGGCAGATTTTAGGGGCGGCAAATCTGGGATCAAAATTTTTTGGGTTTTACAGAAATTAAAAAGATTCATATTTACATATATATACTACCTAAATGTTATTAGGTCCACAAACTATTCAATATTTAATATGTTTCACCACTTAGACAAATGTTTCTACATTTTGCGTAATTGCGTTTGATTGTGGCGCGGGAACTAGTGACATGACCATTCGCTAAGTGTCTGACCGAAATGCCGAATTGATTACATGAGCGCGACGCTCCCGAGAGAAAATATAATTTCTTTTATTTTAGTTATTTGATAAAAAATATTGTGATGGGACAAAGCGAGAGTGGAGCTGAGTATAAAAAAGGCCAAAATGAAAAAAGAAGAACAAGGATAGATTATCCGTAAAGCGATAAATTCGACAACTTTTTAAAAGTGGAAGTATAAGTAGTGTTGAAAGACCAGGAACTTCAATAACATACACTGCCACAATACAGTCAGGAAAAGATGAAACTGATTTGAACTCTATGGCTCAACAATAACAACAGTCATCTGTTGAACAATCTACTTTAGAAAAAAAAACGGATATTTACGTTTTTGACGAAGAGGCGCTAGAGGAATTATCTCAGAATCAGACGTTAAGTAATAACCGAGTGCAAACAGCAGTAAATCTAAACAAAGATCAAGCTTTATGGAAAATTAACGATACCGTAAGGGAGATTATCGCAAAGTACGGATTTGATCAAAGCAAGTCTTGTGACTTCTCTAAAAGTGAAAAATATATGCTGATCAGCGTCGTTTCTTGCAAGTATCTTCCAAAGAAAAAATAATGATGTAAATGACCGAAATTGGCTGGTTTTATTCTGTAGTACGAGTAAATGGTCTCTGTAGGCTTTGTTTGGCATTCGGTCCATCGGAGAATAAGGCTCAGTTTGAGAACGAAGGACTTAATGACTTGAAAAATGTAGAATTTTGAGTAGCTCAACATGAAAACTCTGTGCGTCATAAATCTAGTATCCTTAGTCTGTAAGTTAGAAGAGAGATTGATGGTCGACACGACAATTTACTGAGGGTCCAGATTGATGAAGAAATGACCTTTTAGAGAAACGTTGAATCGAACTTTCTGGGGAAAAAAATTAAAAGTTGGGTGATCTGCACAACGAAAATAATTGTATAATTTTGGAACTGTTAGCTAAATTCGATCCTGTTTTACCCAGTTATATGGAAAATCAAAAATCTGGAAGTACTACTTATCAAAAACCGTTTGCGATGAGCTTAGCTCTAAATAAAGTTTTAAAACGGATTGGAGACGAGATAAGAAGAGCGAAATCTTTTTTTTTATCATCGATTCAACAACAGATATAGCACATGTGGACCAACTTACATTTTGGAACTTACGTTTTGGAAACAGACGAACCATGTGAAAGATTTCTCAAGTTTTTGCTCTCAATGGGACATAAAGCTGAAGAAGTGTTTTCTGCCATTATTTCGGAACTCCAAACACTGGTCATAAACATTGACAAGCATATGAAGGCTATCGTAGATAATCATATGATAATATCGCGAACATGCTAAAATTCAAAGCCAAACACGTTTTGGTTTCTTCGTTCCTTGCTCTGCCCACTTTTTAAATTTAGTCGCAACTGCGCCTGCTAAATCTTGCACAGAAGCTTGTCGCTTCTTCATGTTGCTTCAAAGAATGTAAGTATTTTTTGTAAGTTCAAGATAACGTTAACAAAAATTATTGACTTAAATAGGGAAAGGGAAAACGCTAAAGAGAATAAATCTCAGCTAAAGAGGATGCTGGTAGAAGTTTAAGAAATTCTTTGCATGTAGGCCTTAAAACTTGGGAATCAATCGAGAATGATTATACCAATAAGCCTGTAACGCAAAACGAAGCGACGGGACTACTTTTGAATTTAGAAAAACTTGAAACATTGGTAATGATTGTTCTGTGGATGTCGAAGCAGTATACAAAAGATGGGGGTAAAAAGCAACCGAAAAGAAAAAAAATTTGGAAACACCCGATAAAGAAATGAAAATAACTATGAGTGATACTTTCAGGGTTAACACATATCTCATCCTAATTGATAGACTCGTATCCGAATTATTAAAAAAACGCAGGAGGTCTACAACAGGTTTAATGAAAAGTTTTCACTTTTGACCTAAATATGTGGATTGTCATCATAAATCCTTACAGCAAAAGCCCTTTTCTTTCAAGAAATTTATTAGAAACGGACTTAGTACTAGAATGCCACCATTCGTTCATTTTCAATGCCACCTTTCTTCTAAATGATTTTGAGGAAACCATATTCTGGATTACTGAAAGTCTATCTTCGTTCCTGTGACAGAATTCGTAAAACATTTATCCAAAATTTATATAATTAACAGCAGTTCGCATAGCTCTAACTATACAGCAGCGACAGATTGTTAGGGTGAGGAGGCTTTTCTTGCTTAAATCGATTAAAAAATTGTCTAAGATTTACCTTAAGCCAAGAAAAACTAAACGCCTTAGCTCTTTTGTGCATAGAGTCAGAACTTCTAATGAATAAGATTTCATACGACGATATAATTGATGATTTTACGAATAGGAAATCGCGCAAAAAGGTATTACTTATTATTATGAATTATTGTTTTTAAACTGTAAGCGCAATAAAAATTATTTAATTGCATTTTTACCGAATGTACATAATTCTATGTATAGTATTAAGGCTATATATGGTATTAATTGAATAAATAAATAATTCTATATATAGTATTAATTGAATGTAATTTTAAAATGTACGCAGACGACCTAAAACTGTACAAAATCATTGATTCTAAACTAGATGTGATCACTCTACAGTACGAGTTGGATAGATTATACGACTGGTGTTGTCAAAACCATATGATCCTCAACACTGGTAACTGTTCTCACCTAAAGTTTACTAGAAGGAAAAATAAAACCGAGGCAACATACAAGCTAAACAATGAGCAATTGGGTGTGATCACGGAAATCTGGGACTTGGTGTTTTGATTGATAGCACGCTCAGCTTTAGAAGCCATATTGACGCAATAACAAAAAAAGCTTCTAAGTTATCCGGGTTTATATCCAGGCAAATAAAATCTTTCAAAGACCCTGATTTAATCATTCCGGTCTATAACTGTTTGGTGAGAAGTATTGTGGAATACGCTAGCCCAGTCTGGAATCCGGGGTACAAGTGTCACTCAAACCGACTGGAAAAGATTCAGAAAAGGTTTATGTACCAGTTATCGCACGCAAATAACCAATGCAGGACACTCGTTTCATATGAGAGTAGATTGGCACAATACAAATTAGAATTCCTATCCTAGCGGCGGGAATCATCTGATGTCATGTTCCTCTATAAAATTATCCATGGTCTCATCAACTGTCCGGACATTTTAAATCATTTAGATGTGTCGATCCCTAGAGCCGGCAGTCGCTTGGGCCGCAAAAAGACTTTTGTTACGCCACACTGTAAAACAGTGGCGGGTCATCACTCGCCATTGTACAGAATGAAAAAAAAAATGATTTGAAAAATGAACTAAAATGAACAGAATGACTAATAGTTATAATAATATTCGTGATTTGTTCGACATATTTCATGGTTCTAAGGCCTCAGCAAGGACATTAGAACCTAACATTAGATTAGCCATTAATTAATTAATATTTATTATTTAAGAGTTTTTTCATTTCTTAACTTATTGTGCAATCTTAACTAAATCATTGGATTGTAAAAATAATCTAGGAACTGACACATCAATTGTCTAGTTCACAATCATACTAATTACGGGAAAAGGGTGGAGTAATTAGGACGATTGTGTACAATGTGTAATATGATAGTGAACCAGGGTATCGAATTGTAATTGAGTTCGGTAGGGGCGGCAAAATTTCCTTAGCCTACTGGCGGCAAATGTGTAAATCCGACACTGACCTGATTGCTTGGCGGTCCATCACTGTGCGTTTTACTAGGAGTTTTCTTCCTCGTGCAACTTCTCTGTGGAATTGTTTACCACCGGCGATTTTTCCAGACCGATACGACTTAGGGACCTTCAAAAAAAGAGCTAACTCCTTTCTAAAAAGCTGACAATGCCCCTGTGATTCTCCTGGTTCCCCTGGTGTTGCAGTTGTTCATGGGCGGCGGTAGTCACTTACCATCAGGTGAGCCGCATGCTCGTTTGTACACTCTCCTATAAAAAAAATATAGAAAAATATAATATTTATAATGGTGAATTACTGTTATAGTTATACGAGTTACTAAAAGAATTTAATTCAAATGACGGTTATGTTTTCCTCTTTTTTTTCGATAAATTTGTTTATCCGAATGCGAATACGGTACATAATTAAATTTAACAATCGAAAACTGCAAACATCTATATAAAGAAAGTGTCAAAAATATTTGGTAGTGCAACACTTGTAAATGTGTTTTTTTCTTGTAGTAATAAGAAAGATCTTGTTAGATAAATGTTTTTAACTTATAAGTATGCACATAATTTTAATGAATGATAATGAATATTATAATATTCAAAATTATTTTATTTCCATTTTCGTGGCAACATACATGCTGGCCGCGTCTCTCGCTTGACGGCATAGGCGTATCACAACTGTAAGGTCTAAACTGTGCTTATACCTTATACAAATGTATTGGCGTTTTTTGTGCTAGTGGGTACTTACTTTCCCTATATAGGAAAGTACTTTGTACTGTGTATATAGTTGTAGATCATCAGTATACAGATTATAAGAGCACTTGACGTTTAATGTGATAAGATTAATTTTGAAAACAGAAGATGTGAGAGAATACCGCCTTGAAGGGCACCGGTCATTGATTTATATGTTACACTTATTGTCTTGTATAACTCAATGGCACCGGTGTGATGTATTATCCAATTGCCAACATTATGGCCAGAACGCACGGCCTGTTAGCGCCCTTGAAGATATGATGAGAACCGATCCTGGGCTGAAGACGAGATATTCAAATTAGATATATTTTTTTCACTGGTCCGTCCCTACTTTGAACACAGTACATAGTATTTTAACACAATAATATAGCATGCGTAGACATCATATTAGTCTATGCAAGCTATATTCACAAACATATATAATAATTAATATTTTTGAGATGTGCCAATCTGCCTGTCTGTCAATAAGTCTGCCAGTCTTTTTTTACATATATACATTCCAAATTCATAGGTTGGGTTTAGGGGGGGGCGGGGGTCAGACATGATGCTTACGCACATAGCATATATCATAGCTTGGTTTGTACGAAGTACATATAGTGCCACCAACTTATCTGTTCAGTTGACAGAGTCGCTAGTGGAGTGCTTACTATTGCCATTTAAGAAATTTACCGAGGAAATAGGTGACTACATATTCATTACACATAATATAAAATAAAACAAATTTCGTGTTAATATATATATATATATATACATATATATAAATTATATTTATATATATATATATATATATATATATATATATATATATATATATATATATATATATATATATATATATATAATTTATATTTTATAAAAATAATTGTGGTCGTGGTCTCGGAGTTCAAGCGGTCGAACTCCAGGAATTCCTGTTTTGAAAGATGTACCCGCGTTAGATACTGGTTCCAATAATTCATCTTCTGAGTCACTGGAATCGGTTTCGCTATCGCTCTGACACTCTATAATAAAGGGTTCATCTAAATACGCGTCTTTTAGTCTGTATTCATTTTCAATTTTTTTCACATGATTGCATATGTTTTTCCACTGCACCGGTGTAATTTTATTAAATGCATCTTCAATTAATTGGGGCATTAGAACATTAGATTTTCCAACATTTTTGTCTGCTATGTTCCTTTTCATAGAGCTCCATATCATTTCAATTGCATTCAAGTCGCAATGATAAGGCGGCAATCTAAGAATAGCATGGCCATGACTTTTCATCAGGTTATCAATTTCGTATTCCGGAGCAGGTTTATTTCTCTTTATTAATTCATAAAGCTGAGGTTTTGTCATTTGTTCATTGAAACTTACATTGTTTTTTTCAAGCCACTTCTGCATATCAGCCTTACTGTGGTTTGAATTAGGACACCTATTTACGCAAATACTATGGTATGGCGCATTATCCATTACAATGAGCGAAGGTTCATGCAGATTAGGTAGTAATTTTTCATATACCCATTTTTTGAAATTAATGCTATTCATTTCATCATGGTAGTCCCCATATTTTGTATTTGATTTAAATACGAGAAGGGCATTCTCCACAAAACCTTTTTCTCCACCTGCATGGATTATGATCCACCTATTACCTTTCGAAACAGGTTCCAAATCACCATCTTCTTCAGGACCTTGCCAACATTTCCCAGTTGAGTGAGACGAGTGAATGTAAGTTTCGTCTAAATAAATAACAGGTCTTTTTTCACCACGCTCATTTTCTTTAATTTTTTGTAGGTAGGTTGCTCTCCATGCAACTACGTCGTTACATTCGCACAACACTTTTCTATTTGATTTCGTTTTCTTATAACGAAATCCTATTTTGTGAAGCAATTCTCGAAGAGTTTCACGTTCTCCTTTGAAATCAATATCTTCCTTTAAAATACTCAGTAATTTGGGTATGGTAGGGATTTCTTTTTTCACTGAATAAAATTCGTGAATTTTTCTTCTTATAACACCAATGTCAAAATTATCAACTTCTTGCTTCCCGGTTTTTCTTTGCCTTTTTTTGCCAGGGGTAGAAATTTTAGAATTGGATTCTTCAGCGTGTTTCTCTTCATTTACGAGTTTGTGTACAAATCGCTCAGAAACACCTGTAACGAAACGACAAATAATTATTGTATAGGTAAAATTAAATAAATGTAAGCCCGTGTATATGCCGTCACTAAAGCTACTTCACAGACCACAAACTACAAAGCTAGGTACTTTAGACGAATTACAGTAAATTGAGATAATTTTTTTACTATGTTTTACAAGTACATTATTTGGTGATTTTAATTTTCCATATCTGGCAATACTAACCAGTCGCGGCAGCAACGCGCTCATACAGCTTTTCAAATGGTATAGTTGGGGCTTGTACACGTTTCTCTTCTTTCATAAAAGATAAAACTTTTAGGATAATCTGTCGCGCATCACTTTTAAGAGCTTTAGGCATTTTAATTGCACTTTTTAAAAACATTCACCTGATAGCTCAGAATAAATAATAACTGACAGCGAAATGTCATTTACAAAATGGCGGCATTAGTTCCAATTTTGTCCACCTGAACAGATAAGTTGGTGGCACTGTATATTTCCATGCTTGCTTGCTATTTTTTTTATTAAGATTTTGGCTTCAATGCTTGTCTTTTAAGCCATGTCTTCATTTATCTCAGTATCAAGTGACAATAATCCTTTCTAATACACTGCTTTACAATATGTTGTTGCGTTACATTGTACAGACAGACAGACAGTTGTCGATAATATTTCAAGCCGCCTAAGTAGACCTTATTTTGATTCACATCTCCAAAGGAGCAATTGTTTCATCGTTTGCAGTAATAGTTCACATGTGCAGACATTTCCTACTCAAATACACCACTTTTATGTGTCGAAAACCGCTTTAAATGATTATTTAAACAACAATACAGGAGCAGCAATCCGCCGCCGGTCAAGTTCCCGCCAAAACTTCCAGCTTGCTTCCTAATTCATTATCTGTGGATTAGGGATAAGCAAGTGAAAATTATATCAATATTTATTGTATCGATATTTATAAACAGTATCGATAATTATTGTGTGATAAATATCGATATATCGTCATGTTTTGGATTTAGATTTAGTAGTGTTTGATGGACTATACATTTTTATCATTTGATGCTTAATTTTAAAATGGGTGGCCTAATTTTATTGCCGGACATTTAGTACGACTTGCTGCACATATTGCAGGAAGCTAACTCATTGTAACCTTCTTTTTTGAAGAACTTCCACATACAAGACATGATTGATATTTTTCTTTTCAAAACATTGTTCACAAATACATAGACAAAATAATAGCAAATTAATGCTTTTGTTTTGTCTGTGGTTTCACTGTGATATTATGTTCGATTTGATGAAGATTGTTATTTTTTTAAATAAATGATGTGCGAGGAGCATGCAAGGAGTATCTAATAACATTGAATATGGAACCAGAGTTGCGTTATAAAATATATCGAAATTGATACCTGTTCGATACTCTAAAATAAATATCTTGTATCGCTATATCTTGATTAAAAATATCGACAATATATATCGATGATTTTTGAGAAAATATTAATATTTTGATCTATCGATAGTTATTACCCAGGCCTACTGGGGACCTAATCCTAAATCCTAATCCTATTCATAATTTTGTGTTTGTATTTGTGATTTGTGATAAAAAGTGCTCAGTGCATATAATTTATTTCTTGTTCAACTACGAAAAAGTTATTTTTTAACTTAAAATGACAGAAAATAGCCCTATGCAATCAGAAATTGAGGCAAAATTGTGGGAAATGACGGAAACGAACGAGGAATATGCATATTTAAACCGAGGTGGCTTTTCATCTGAAATGTTTAAAATTGAACTTCGAGGACTTCCGAAATTTTATGGAATAGCAGTAAGTTTTGAAAATAAGTATAATTATTAGTTAATTACGTTGTTAATTTCTTGTATTTTTTGATCTCTTTATTTGAATGAGATTTTGATTAACTACCCCTAGTGTTGAAATGGGAGACATCCCATACGGGACTCCTTCAAAACGTCCTAACTAGTTTTGCGCAAATCTGCAGTAGAAAGAACTTTATTCCTTGCCAAACTAAATTTTAGGACAAATCAGTTTTTCTTAGGCTAAACTAGTTTTTCCTAAGCCCGGCAAGATGAACTAGATGTTAGAAGCTTTGCAACGTGTTTGCAATTTCAACTAGTATCCGATTTCTCGGCCTCAGCATATCAAATGACATTCAGTTCCGTGGTAACTTGGAAGGGAAGGCTAAATTGGCCTCTAAAAAGCTGGCATGTCTTGTAGAGTGGGACACTAATGTCGGCACACTTCTTGTAACTTTGCAAGGTACAGTTTTGACCTCAAATTCTTCTTACCTCTGGGTCAGGGCATCCCAGTGCTAGGTCCTTCTTGATCACCATCAATCCAAAGGAGTTCAAATCATCGGCAACTAAGTTCTTTCCAATTGGCTCGACTCACTGGTGCTGCAAAGAGATGTTACGTATTGCATCTACCATGGGGAGTGCTCAGAGGAATTGTTCAGACTAAATCCAGCTGCTCAATTTCACAATCGCACATCACTACAAAATTTGAGATACCATCCCTGATGTACTCCAGACGCACATCAACTGATTGGTGCTAATATTATTATCCCAACAGCATCAAAATGTCCCTGACCTAACTATCCTTGCTTACGAAAACCTAGTTTAGCCAAGAAGAAACTGACGTTTGTTCTAAAATCAATTAGCAATAATGGTGTGTAAAATGTCAAACACTGGTCAAAATTGTTTTACAATATTACTTTAAATTATTAATTTATAAACTATAAAACCAACCCGTTCCGCCTTACGGCATCATCAGAGTGTTTATGAACCAAGAACATATACAAATGTTAATAGTAATATAAATTATATATTATATATATATAAATCATATTCAATTTTTTTAGTTAAAATCTCTTAACCAATATTTTTTCAGTGAATACTACTTTTGACTGTTTTCATTGGTCAGAAGTGGTTTGACCTATGAAAACAGTTTTACTTTTGACTGTAACACAGTGATGCACTCGGGCAAATTATGAACTGATGGCGGGCCGCCAGAAGTATAAGTAATTAAAGACAATAAAGAATTGATAATAATGTATTAAAATTGAAAAAGAATTTATTAATTTGTAGCCTGGCACTGCATAGTGCTTACAATCTTTTTTATATTTGGCTCAAATTTACTTGTAGCAACACGTAAAACTGCTTCCAAACTTTCATTTGCAAGGCGGTTTCGATTTTTTGTTTTATTATTATTTAGTATTGAAAAGGTTTGTTCACATATATAGGTAGAACCAAATAGGCTGGCACATTTCAGAGTGTTTATGCGCAACTCTTTGTACGTATTTTTATCAATGCAGCGGTAAAAGTTCAGCAAGTCTCCTTCGTTGAATTTGTTGTGTAAATCTTGGTCGTTTTGAATGTCGATAATTTCTAACTGCATTGACTCTGGCGCATTTTCAACTGAAATCGTGAAAGGATTGCTGAATGTGTCCAACAGAGGTTTCACTTTATTAAACTCCGAAAATCTGTCTTGAAAAGATTGAATCAAAATATCTAGCTTTTCTACATAACTGAAATTAATCGCAGTTTTGTTGAATTTTTCAGCCATTTTCTTATAATTCGTAAAATGATTGATATTTCCAGAATTCAATTGCGATCTGAAAAGTGTCAGCTTGCATTGAAAGGATGATACATGAGCTTAGAGCTGGGATATCAGTTGATTTTTGCCTTGAAGCCGTGTGTTCAAGGCATTCAAATGATTTGTAATATCAACTAAAAAAGCCAAATTACACAACCAATCAGGATTTTTAAGTTCCCGGACATCCCTTTGCTTTTCCGCCAGAAATATTCCAATTTCTTCTATTAAATTTAGAAATTGTTCCAGTGTCAATCCACGACTTAGCCACCTTACTTCTGTATAATACAGTAAATCTCCATATTCGCTTTCAATGTCATTAAGGAATTGTTTGAATTGCCTGTGATTGAGTCCTTGTGATTTTATGAAATTTACTGTCGAAACTACCATTTTCATGACATTTTGATATTCAATTTTTTTAGAACAGAGGGCTTCTTGGTGTATAATGCAGTGAAACTGTATGAGATCTTCAGCGTTTATGTTTTTTTTCTTGCAGATGCTTTTTCAGCAAAGTAACTAGCCCAGAATTGACATCAATCATCAAAAGAGCACCGTCAGTCACAACTCCTTATAATTTTAATTAGTCCAAGTCTCAAAGTTTTTGAATACTCATCCAAAAGTACATTGAGTATATCAACTCCTCTGGTTTGACTTTTCAATGAACAATGAGCTGTGGAACTAATATCAGTGGATTCGTCAAGTGCTAATGAAAAAAATTCAATGATTTTAGTTTTTTCATTTAATTGTTCCGCAATATTACCTGACAAAGACATAATTCGTCTTTGGATAGTCATAGAATTCAATTGAATTTTGTCAAACTTTTTTGCTGCTTCTGGACACATTTTCTTAGCGGCAATTTCTATGCATTCTTTTACAAAATCCACATCATTGAAGGGTCGACTTCGCTTTGCTATCATTCGAGAAATTTCATAACTAACATCTATAGCTGTTTCTGAATCTTGAATGGGTTTTGTAAACATAGCTTGCTGACCAATAAGCTCCCGTTTTAAAGACAACATTTTTTGCTTTCTTATTTCGCCTGTAAACTTGGTAAAAGTGGGATGCTGCATTTCATAGTGCCTTTTTACATTATATTCCTTTGCAATCGCAACAGAACTCTTGCAAATTAAACAAACGACTTTGTTATGCGACCATACGAAAAAGTATTTCTCAGTCCAAATTTCATGAAACTGCCGATTTTCATCTTTAACCTTACATTTTTTACTAGGTCCTGCCTTGTCCATGTTGCGTTCTAATCCTGGCTAGGATTAACACAGCATCTAAAAACAATTACAGTACCTACTTAAATTACCCATCCTTTTTAAATTACCAAAAATAATTGATTAAATAGGTAGGGAAACACTCATTAATAACAGAGTTTTACTTACGATTTCACAACACAATTATACACGGCACTTGACGGGAAATCTACGTTGAATGTGGATCAAAATATATGACACCGGCTAGTCGAATTAAAATCTACACTAGAACTATTGACACTTCACTCAAATTGAAAAGATTCAGAAAAGGTTTATGTACCAGTTATCGCACGCAAATAACCAATGCAGGACACTCGTTTCATATGAGAGTAGATTGGCACAATACAAATTAGAATTCCTATCCTAGCGGCGGGAATCATCTGATGTCATGTTCCTCTATAAAATTATCCATGGTCTCATCAACTGTCCGGACATTTTAAATCATTTAGATGTGTCGATCCCTAGAGCCGGCAGTCGCTTGGGCCGCAAAAAGACTTTTGTTACGCCACACTGTAAAACAGTGGCGGGTCATCACTCGCCATTGTACAGAATGAAAAAAAAAATGATTTGAAAAATGAACTAAAATGAACAGAATGACTAATAGTTATAATAATATTCGTGATTTGTTCGACATATTTCATGGTTCTAAGGCCTCAGCAAGGACATTAGAACCTAACATTAGATTAGCCATTAATTAATTAATATTTATTATTTAAGAGTTTTTTCATTTCTTAACTTATTGTGCAATCTTAACTAAATCATTGGATTGTAAAAATAATCTAGGAACTGACACATCAATTGTCTAGTTCACAATCATACTAATTACGGGAAAAGGGTGGAGTAATTAGGACGATTGTGTACAATGTGTAATATGATAGTGAACCAGGGTATCGAATTGTAATTGAGTTCGGTAGGGGCGGCAAAATTTCCTTAGCCTACTGGCGGCAAATGTGTAAATCCGACACTGACCTGATTGCTTGGCGGTCCATCACTGTGCGTTTTACTAGGAGTTTTCTTCCTCGTGCAACTTCTCTGTGGAATTGTTTACCACCGGCGATTTTTCCAGACCGATACGACTTAGGGACCTTCAAAAAAAGAGCTAACTCCTTTCTAAAAAGCTGACAATGCCCCTGTGATTCTCCTGGTTCCCCTGGTGTTGCAGTTGTTCATGGGCGGCGGTAGTCACTTACCATCAGGTGAGCCGCATGCTCGTTTGTACACTCTCCTATAAAAAAAATATAGAAAAATATAATATTTATAATGGTGAATTACTGTTATAGTTATACGAGTTACTAAAAGAATTTAATTCAAATGACGGTTATGTTTTCCTCTTTTTTTTCGATAAATTTGTTTATCCGAATGCGAATACGGTACATAATTAAATTTAACAATCGAAAACTGCAAACATCTATATAAAGAAAGTGTCAAAAATATTTGGTAGTGCAACACTTGTAAATGTGTTTTTTTCTTGTAGTAATAAGAAAGATCTTGTTAGATAAATGTTTTTAACTTATAAGTATGCACATAATTTTAATGAATGATAATGAATATTATAATATTCAAAATTATTTTATTTCCATTTTCGTGGCAACATACATGCTGGCCGCGTCTCTCGCTTGACGGCATAGGCGTATCACAACTGTAAGGTCTAAACTGTGCTTATACCTTATACAAATGTATTGGCGTTTTTTGTGCTAGTGGGTACTTACTTTCCCTATATAGGAAAGTACTTTGTACTGTGTATATAGTTGTAGATCATCAGTATACAGATTATAAGAGCACTTGACGTTTAATGTGATAAGATTAATTTTGAAAACAGAAGATGTGAGAGAATACCGCCTTGAAGGGCACCGGTCATTGATTTATATGTTACACTTATTGTCTTGTATAACTCAATGGCACCGGTGTGATGTATTATCCAATTGCCAACATTATGGCCAGAACGCACGGCCTGTTAGCGCCCTTGAAGATATGATGAGAACCGATCCTGGGCTGAAGACGAGATATTCAAATTAGATATATTTTTTTCACTGGTCCGTCCCTACTTTGAACACAGTACATAGTATTTTAACACAATAATATAGCATGCGTAGACATCATATTAGTCTATGCAAGCTATATTCACAAACATATATAATAATTAATATTTTTGAGATGTGCCAATCTGCCTGTCTGTCAATAAGTCTGCCAGTCTTTTTTTACATATATACATTCCAAATTCATAGGTTGGGTTTAGGGGGGGGCGGGGGTCAGACATGATGCTTACGCACATAGCATATATCATAGCTTGGTTTGTACGAAGTACATATAGTGCCACCAACTTATCTGTTCAGTTGACAGAGTCGCTAGTGGAGTGCTTACTATTGCCATTTAAGAAATTTACCGAGGAAATAGGTGACTACATATTCATTACACATAATATAAAATAAAACAAATTTCGTGTTAATATATATATATATATATACATATATATAAATTATATTTATATATATATATATATATATATATATATATATATATATATATATATATATATATATATAATTTATATTTTATAAAAATAATTGTGGTCGTGGTCTCGGAGTTCAAGCGGTCGAACTCCAGGAATTCCTGTTTTGAAAGATGTACCCGCGTTAGATACTGGTTCCAATAATTCATCTTCTGAGTCACTGGAATCGGTTTCGCTATCGCTCTGACACTCTATAATAAAGGGTTCATCTAAATACGCGTCTTTTAGTCTGTATTCATTTTCAATTTTTTTCACATGATTGCATATGTTTTTCCACTGCACCGGTGTAATTTTATTAAATGCATCTTCAATTAATTGGGGCATTAGAACATTAGATTTTCCAACATTTTTGTCTGCTATGTTCCTTTTCATAGAGCTCCATATCATTTCAATTGCATTCAAGTCGCAATGATAAGGCGGCAATCTAAGAATAGCATGGCCATGACTTTTCATCAGGTTATCAATTTCGTATTCCGGAGCAGGTTTATTTCTCTTTATTAATTCATAAAGCTGAGGTTTTGTCATTTGTTCATTGAAACTTACATTGTTTTTTTCAAGCCACTTCTGCATATCAGCCTTACTGTGGTTTGAATTAGGACACCTATTTACGCAAATACTATGGTATGGCGCATTATCCATTACAATGAGCGAAGGTTCATGCAGATTAGGTAGTAATTTTTCATATACCCATTTTTTGAAATTAATGCTATTCATTTCATCATGGTAGTCCCCATATTTTGTATTTGATTTAAATACGAGAAGGGCATTCTCCACAAAACCTTTTTCTCCACCTGCATGGATTATGATCCACCTATTACCTTTCGAAACAGGTTCCAAATCACCATCTTCTTCAGGACCTTGCCAACATTTCCCAGTTGAGTGAGACGAGTGAATGTAAGTTTCGTCTAAATAAATAACAGGTCTTTTTTCACCACGCTCATTTTCTTTAATTTTTTGTAGGTAGGTTGCTCTCCATGCAACTACGTCGTTACATTCGCACAACACTTTTCTATTTGATTTCGTTTTCTTATAACGAAATCCTATTTTGTGAAGCAATTCTCGAAGAGTTTCACGTTCTCCTTTGAAATCAATATCTTCCTTTAAAATACTCAGTAATTTGGGTATGGTAGGGATTTCTTTTTTCACTGAATAAAATTCGTGAATTTTTCTTCTTATAACACCAATGTCAAAATTATCAACTTCTTGCTTCCCGGTTTTTCTTTGCCTTTTTTTGCCAGGGGTAGAAATTTTAGAATTGGATTCTTCAGCGTGTTTCTCTTCATTTACGAGTTTGTGTACAAATCGCTCAGAAACACCTGTAACGAAACGACAAATAATTATTGTATAGGTAAAATTAAATAAATGTAAGCCCGTGTATATGCCGTCACTAAAGCTACTTCACAGACCACAAACTACAAAGCTAGGTACTTTAGACGAATTACAGTAAATTGAGATAATTTTTTTACTATGTTTTACAAGTACATTATTTGGTGATTTTAATTTTCCATATCTGGCAATACTAACCAGTCGCGGCAGCAACGCGCTCATACAGCTTTTCAAATGGTATAGTTGGGGCTTGTACACGTTTCTCTTCTTTCATAAAAGATAAAACTTTTAGGATAATCTGTCGCGCATCACTTTTAAGAGCTTTAGGCATTTTAATTGCACTTTTTAAAAACATTCACCTGATAGCTCAGAATAAATAATAACTGACAGCGAAATGTCATTTACAAAATGGCGGCATTAGTTCCAATTTTGTCCACCTGAACAGATAAGTTGGTGGCACTGTATATTTCCATGCTTGCTTGCTATTTTTTTTATTAAGATTTTGGCTTCAATGCTTGTCTTTTAAGCCATGTCTTCATTTATCTCAGTATCAAGTGACAATAATCCTTTCTAATACACTGCTTTACAATATGTTGTTGCGTTACATTGTACAGACAGACAGACAGTTGTCGATAATATTTCAAGCCGCCTAAGTAGACCTTATTTTGATTCACATCTCCAAAGGAGCAATTGTTTCATCGTTTGCAGTAATAGTTCACATGTGCAGACATTTCCTACTCAAATACACCACTTTTATGTGTCGAAAACCGCTTTAAATGATTATTTAAACAACAATACAGGAGCAGCAATCCGCCGCCGGTCAAGTTCCCGCCAAAACTTCCAGCTTGCTTCCTAATTCATTATCTGTGGATTAGGGATAAGCAAGTGAAAATTATATCAATATTTATTGTATCGATATTTATAAACAGTATCGATAATTATTGTGTGATAAATATCGATATATCGTCATGTTTTGGATTTAGATTTAGTAGTGTTTGATGGACTATACATTTTTATCATTTGATGCTTAATTTTAAAATGGGTGGCCTAATTTTATTGCCGGACATTTAGTACGACTTGCTGCACATATTGCAGGAAGCTAACTCATTGTAACCTTCTTTTTTGAAGAACTTCCACATACAAGACATGATTGATATTTTTCTTTTCAAAACATTGTTCACAAATACATAGACAAAATAATAGCAAATTAATGCTTTTGTTTTGTCTGTGGTTTCACTGTGATATTATGTTCGATTTGATGAAGATTGTTATTTTTTTAAATAAATGATGTGCGAGGAGCATGCAAGGAGTATCTAATAACATTGAATATGGAACCAGAGTTGCGTTATAAAATATATCGAAATTGATACCTGTTCGATACTCTAAAATAAATATCTTGTATCGCTATATCTTGATTAAAAATATCGACAATATATATCGATGATTTTTGAGAAAATATTAATATTTTGATCTATCGATAGTTATTACCCAGGCCTACTGGGGACCTAATCCTAAATCCTAATCCTATTCATAATTTTGTGTTTGTATTTGTGATTTGTGATAAAAAGTGCTCAGTGCATATAATTTATTTCTTGTTCAACTACGAAAAAGTTATTTTTTAACTTAAAATGACAGAAAATAGCCCTATGCAATCAGAAATTGAGGCAAAATTGTGGGAAATGACGGAAACGAACGAGGAATATGCATATTTAAACCGAGGTGGCTTTTCATCTGAAATGTTTAAAATTGAACTTCGAGGACTTCCGAAATTTTATGGAATAGCAGTAAGTTTTGAAAATAAGTATAATTATTAGTTAATTACGTTGTTAATTTCTTGTATTTTTTGATCTCTTTATTTGAATGAGATTTTGATTAACTACCCCTAGTGTTGAAATGGGAGACATCCCATACGGGACTCCTTCAAAACGTCCTAACTAGTTTTGCGCAAATCTGCAGTAGAAAGAACTTTATTCCTTGCCAAACTAAATTTTAGGACAAATCAGTTTTTCTTAGGCTAAACTAGTTTTTCCTAAGCCCGGCAAGATGAACTAGATGTTAGAAGCTTTGCAACGTGTTTGCAATTTCAACTAGTATCCGATTTCTCGGCCTCAGCATATCAAATGACATTCAGTTCCGTGGTAACTTGGAAGGGAAGGCTAAATTGGCCTCTAAAAAGCTGGCATGTCTTGTAGAGTGGGACACTAATGTCGGCACACTTCTTGTAACTTTGCAAGGTACAGTTTTGACCTCAAATTCTTCTTACCTCTGGGTCAGGGCATCCCAGTGCTAGGTCCTTCTTGATCACCATCAATCCAAAGGAGTTCAAATCATCGGCAACTAAGTTCTTTCCAATTGGCTCGACTCACTGGTGCTGCAAAGAGATGTTACGTATTGCATCTACCATGGGGAGTGCTCAGAGGAATTGTTCAGACTAAATCCAGCTGCTCAATTTCACAATCGCACATCACTACAAAATTTGAGATACCATCCCTGATGTACTCCAGACGCACATCAACTGATTGGTGCTAATATTGCCAACAGCATCAAAATGTCCCTGACCTAACTATCCTTGCTTACGAAAACCTAGTTTAGCCAAGAAGAAACTGACGTTTGTTCTAAAATCAATTAGCAATAATGGTGTGTAAAATGTCAAACACTGGTCAAAATTGTTTTACAATATTACTTTAAATTATTAATTTATAAACTATAAAACCAACCCGTTCCGCCTTACGGCATCATCAGAGTGTTTATGAACCAAGAACATATACAAATGTTAATAGTAATATAAATTATATATTATATATATATAAATCATATTCAATTTTTTTAGTTAAAATCTCTTAACCAATATTTTTTCAGTGAATACTACTTTTGACTGTTTTCATTGGTCAGAAGTGGTTTGACCTATGAAAACAGTTTTACTTTTGACTGTAACACAGTGATGCACTCGGGCAAATTATGAACTGATGGCGGGCCGCCAGAAGTATAAGTAATTAAAGACAATAAAGAATTGATAATAATGTATTAAAATTGAAAAAGAATTTATTAATTTGTAGCCTGGCACTGCATAGTGCTTACAATCTTTTTTATATTTGGCTCAAATTTACTTGTAGCAACACGTAAAACTGCTTCCAAACTTTCATTTGCAAGGCGGTTTCGATTTTTTGTTTTATTATTATTTAGTATTGAAAAGGTTTGTTCACATATATAGGTAGAACCAAATAGGCTGGCACATTTCAGAGTGTTTATGCGCAACTCTTTGTACGTATTTTTATCAATGCAGCGGTAAAAGTTCAGCAAGTCTCCTTCGTTGAATTTGTTGTGTAAATCTTGGTCGTTTTGAATGTCGATAATTTCTAACTGCATTGACTCTGGCGCATTTTCAACTGAAATCGTGAAAGGATTGCTGAATGTGTCCAACAGAGGTTTCACTTTATTAAACTCCGAAAATCTGTCTTGAAAAGATTGAATCAAAATATCTAGCTTTTCTACATAACTGAAATTAATCGCAGTTTTGTTGAATTTTTCAGCCATTTTCTTATAATTCGTAAAATGATTGATATTTCCAGAATTCAATTGCGATCTGAAAAGTGTCAGCTTGCATTGAAAGGATGATACATGAGCTTAGAGCTGGGATATCAGTTGATTTTTGCCTTGAAGCCGTGTGTTCAAGGCATTCAAATGATTTGTAATATCAACTAAAAAAGCCAAATTACACAACCAATCAGGATTTTTAAGTTCCCGGACATCCCTTTGCTTTTCCGCCAGAAATATTCCAATTTCTTCTATTAAATTTAGAAATTGTTCCAGTGTCAATCCACGACTTAGCCACCTTACTTCTGTATAATACAGTAAATCTCCATATTCGCTTTCAATGTCATTAAGGAATTGTTTGAATTGCCTGTGATTGAGTCCTTGTGATTTTATGAAATTTACTGTCGAAACTACCATTTTCATGACATTTTGATATTCAATTTTTTTAGAACAGAGGGCTTCTTGGTGTATAATGCAGTGAAACTGTATGAGATCTTCAGCGTTTATGTTTTTTTTCTTGCAGATGCTTTTTCAGCAAAGTAACTAGCCCAGAATTGACATCAATCATCAAAAGAGCACCGTCAGTCACAACTCCTTATAATTTTAATTAGTCCAAGTCTCAAAGTTTTTGAATACTCATCCAAAAGTACATTGAGTATATCAACTCCTCTGGTTTGACTTTTCAATGAACAATGAGCTGTGGAACTAATATCAGTGGATTCGTCAAGTGCTAATGAAAAAAATTCAATGATTTTAGTTTTTTCATTTAATTGTTCCGCAATATTACCTGACAAAGACATAATTCGTCTTTGGATAGTCATAGAATTCAATTGAATTTTGTCAAACTTTTTTGCTGCTTCTGGACACATTTTCTTAGCGGCAATTTCTATGCATTCTTTTACAAAATCCACATCATTGAAGGGTCGACTTCGCTTTGCTATCATTCGAGAAATTTCATAACTAACATCTATAGCTGTTTCTGAATCTTGAATGGGTTTTGTAAACATAGCTTGCTGACCAATAAGCTCCCGTTTTAAAGACAACATTTTTTGCTTTCTTATTTCGCCTGTAAACTTGGTAAAAGTGGGATGCTGCATTTCATAGTGCCTTTTTACATTATATTCCTTTGCAATCGCAACAGAACTCTTGCAAATTAAACAAACGACTTTGTTATGCGACCATACGAAAAAGTATTTCTCAGTCCAAATTTCATGAAACTGCCGATTTTCATCTTTAACCTTACATTTTTTACTAGGTCCTGCCTTGTCCATGTTGCGTTCTAATCCTGGCTAGGATTAACACAGCATCTAAAAACAATTACAGTACCTACTTAAATTACCCATCCTTTTTAAATTACCAAAAATAATTGATTAAATAGGTAGGGAAACACTCATTAATAACAGAGTTTTACTTACGATTTCACAACACAATTATACACGGCACTTGACGGGAAATCTACGTTGAATGTGGATCAAAATATATGACACCGGCTAGTCGAATTAAAATCTACACTAGAACTATTGACACTTCACTCAAATTAAAACCGAACTGTCGGTCGCTGCGGTTAGCGTGGCTTTTATACCGCGCGTATAGAGTCGAAAACTGTCTGGAGAAATCACGAAACCGACTCTGGAAGCTTCGTGTATCTACCTCCGCGAGAAATGGGGAATTCGGGACTATTGCTATCTCGCTTGCTCTTACAATATAACCCGTGGAAAGGCCGCCACCGCGCTGCCGTCGTCGCCGCGCCGCCGGCCGCGGTGGTTCCTCAAGAAAACGAATTTAACCGAGATCAGCACGAACATTACCGACCGCTGTTACCGACGCATGCACGGCGCACCGATAAGCGCACTTAAGAGCGCGCGCGCGAGATTCAAATTACTTTTCGAACATATTTTTTTTTTGTTTTATTCTGAAATATAATTCAATATTTTTCGAATGTACGAGAGTATTATTTTTGCTGTCGGCGGGCCACCAGTATTCGACCGGCGGGCCGCGGTCTGTGCATCTGCGCTGTAACATATTATCTATATGTTCTATATTATTTCTGAGAGGGTTTTAGGGCAAGATTTTGTCCACCCGCTGCATGTTGGCGAAATTTACATGTCTTCGAAAAATTTTTTTTCTTATATCTCAGACATGCAGGTTTCCTCACAATGTTTTCCTTCATCGCCAAACATATGGTAAATCAGCACTTAAAATTGCAATTAACAATTTCATTGGTACCCACAGGGATCGAACCCGGGTTGCTCGCATAATGTGAAACTTGCAGCAAGTGCAATCTGAGCTACCACAGCTCTTATTCTATATCATATGCAATATTAATTACAGTGGATTTTGGGTATAACGATGATGAAGGGACCACTCTATTTTCGTCGTTATATCCGGAAGTTGTTACAGGCAAAGGTAACAAATTCAATACATTACAATTGCTACTCAGAATATCACTTTGTAACTGAACCATAAATTTAACTCCGAAACTTACACGCTTCCCTACCTATTTAGCTGATATCTATAAACAAAAGGTAAAGGTCTCCATACCTGGTGATGATCTGTGTGGATGTAAACAAAAGATAAGAAATGTTTTTGACAGAAAGAAATCTTTGTGTCTTTGGCGGCCGACTCCGGTCGCAATATCTGCATGGGATTTCTAGGAATTTGTTACAAATGATTCATTAAAAAAATCGCTACACCCGAACTCGGCGTCATCCGAAGTCGCTATAGCCACATGAATTTTGTACTAAAATATGCTTTAAATTCAAGGGACTTAGATTTAATGTTGCTATAGGTAATAAATGAAATCCACTGTATTATTAATTTCAATTGTAAAGTACAAAAATAAGAATATTTAAATTTTATAAAACCCCAACATTCTAATGTCAAATGAGCAGGCATAATGATGATAAATTGTAATTTTGTTTTCAATTTTTTTTTAAAACTATGAGCTTTCGACCGCTGAATCGTTTTACATGTACATTTGTTAAAAAAAATTAGATCCGTTGAACATTAATTTGAAAGTACGCAACTTTGAGTAGTTGTTCCAAAGGTGAGCCCAGCATGTAATTGAGTTGTCTAAAAAATCCCATATAAAAGATAGACCTAGGTCAGAAAAATTCTCAAGTTTGAAGTCAAATTTTAAAATGAGAAAATTTGACTTAAATCTTAATAGGGAGTTTCTTTCTTTTTGTTTCATGTTTGTAAGTTTGTAAAATGACAAAATATAACTTGTTTAGAGGGGTTACTCCCTATTACAGTATACTAATAAAACATTATTTTTTACACAACAGCCTTTCTGAATCTACTGCTGGGTATATTTTCAGGGATGAATTAATTAGACCTCATAGCTTGATACATTTGCCCAATATTCATCATACCAATATCTTAAAAATATAATACCAATAATTTGGTCAGTATCATTAATTTGATTTTGTAAAATTTTGGCGAAACCCATGTTTTGGTAATCTTGAACAAAATTTTACCCTGAATAACATAGTCTATAAAATTTCATAGTTGATATCTGTCTAAATGAGACTAATTACAATGTTCACAAGCTATAAAAAAATCCTTTTATTTTACTAATACCTAGTTTACTTTTAGGAATTAAAGAAATTAATGAATCAAAAGTTAGGTCTGAATACAAGCAAGATCAAGCGTCCAAAAAATGGAAGTCGTTGGCTCTATGCTTGCTTTCAAAATGATGAAGAAAGGGGAAAAGCAATTGCAGCCCTTAATGGATATTCTTGGAAAGGTATAATATAGTTATTATAATTATGTAGAATAGTATTTTAAACAGGGTCTATTACATCTTTTTGGAATAAATTTCTTAATATTTTTGCACTGTGAATTCAGAGTAGTGTTGTAAGTCTCATCATTTATTCTTGGATTGTTATTTAGACTTGCTGTAGTCATCCGTCTGTAGAACATCTCAATCTCACTCAAATTCACAGATGTAGCTGGAAAAACTGGCAACTAATGGAGAAAAAAGGTTCTCGAGTTGCAGCTTCATACCTTTTCAAGTGAAGGGTGGCTCCCCCCTAGATAAAAGATACAGGAAGTTGATGAATGCAGGTGGCTCAAGACCGTACTTTGAGGCGTTTCTTAGGGGAGGCCTAGTGCAGCAGTGGACTTGTGATGAGCTGTAATGATTATGACAATGATGAAGTTCAGATACTGAATCCTGCATTGCATTTCATTCTGTGGGTTTCCAGTGATGGTACTTCCCAATGATCCATCTTATTATTTGCCAAGCCTGCAATGACTAGTTATGAAGAACACCATATAAGGTACAAGACATTAGGTGTTGTATAGTATGTTCGGTTAGATACGGTCGCTTTTGTGTCGCGCCGCCTTGGCACATGCCGCATCTTGTCAAAGGCGCCGCTGCGACATCAAAGGTCATCGTACGGCGTGCGGCGTACACCCGCAGGAAAAATAGACATTTTAAAACAAAACGCCATAGTGAAAGGTTCTCTGCTACCTAACTGGTCTTTATTATTTATATTCGTATTTTATTACAATAACCATAAGAGTAAAATAGTATTCTAGGTATGTTTTTTGACTGTCAAATCCTCTCAGCTGTTGGAAAGACTCATGTCCATCAATGAACTGTTTCAGGCCAAATTTTGATGAGACTACATTAAATTATATGCAAATGTTCAAGATAAATAAATAAATGATATTTGGAATTTACACTTACTCATATTTATTTTATAGGTAAAACTCTTATAGCTGAAGCTGCAAAACCAGCTCCTGATCCACTAGTTAGAAAAAGAAAGCAAGGAGAAGATGAGGCCATTCAAGATAAGAAAATGAAAGAGGTGGATAATAAGAGTCAGGAAGAGAGACTGAAGGATGCAACAACACCATATTGGAATATACCTTATGATGAACAGGTATCTAATTCTTTTTATAAAAATTATTGAGTCACGAAGAATTTCTCACATATTGTAGAGATGTTTAATTTTTTTTACACCTAGACAAACATCTAGACAAGGAACAAAAATTTGCCATATAATTACTTTTTTACCATTAATTTATTTTATTATAATTTTTTTTGTGTTCGGCAATATATAAAAAACGCATTGGGTCAGCGCGACGGACTTTTTCTTTCATTCCTTATTTTTTTTATTTCTGAGATGTTTGTTCCTCACAATGTTTTCCTTCAACGCCGAGCACGTGATGAATCAGCAAGTAACATTGTTATTTACTTTATTATTGCATTTTAATTTGTGCCGGCGGAGATCGAACTCTGATTGCTCGCGTGCTGTGAAATCTACAGCGAGCGCTTACATACCACACCTCTTTGGTACGTATATAAGATGTGAATATGCTTTTTTACATATTGATTTATTTTCCTGTTAGTTAAAAATCAAAGAGAAAGAAGTCAGACAAATACTCATGAAATATGACAATGAAGTGTGGAAGATAAACAAGGAAAGAAGAGATTTAATAGAAGCAAAACGAAAATTGCACAATGGACTCAGCTTTGATCTTAAACCTATCGAGCCATCACCAGTAACCGAGGGATATAGGAATAAATGTGAATTCACAGTTGGTATTGACGAGCAAAGCAAAAAGCCTACAGTTGGATTTAGGCTTGGTAGTTATGTGACTGGTACAGTGGGTGTTGCCCCGATACAGTCATTAAATCACATATCTGAGCAAACGAAAAGGGTTGTTTTGGTAAGTTTTTTTATTACTTTTTTTTCTTAATTTTTTGACAGCTGCCTGCCAATCTGGAAAGTATTTGCTGTAAATGCTTGTGAGGCAGATAAGAGATCACAGTGACATATGTCACAGCTTATTACAACATCATCAGGATGAAATGGAATACCTCATATGTGCCCCTTACTAATGTTAGCCATTATATATATATATAGTTAAAAGTTAGAAGTAAATACAAGATAACATTAAAATAGATGAACTATGCACACCAACAGCAATACTGCCTATCCATATCACGATGTGATACAGGACAGCATCTCCACATATGGTATTATATTTATTGATATAATACCTTCATATACTAATAAAGGTATTTATCAATCGGCATAATAAAGACAGTGAGACTCATATAATTACTGGCTGATTTCTCTGTTGCCTGTGCGATAATTTATACTTTTTGGGATTACAGATCTATCATCACTTTTTCGTATTTATTATTTACTTTTATTTTCTACGCTCATTCCTAACTATAAATATTTATTCTTTAAAATCTAAATAAATTAAGATAGCTTAGTAAAATTATTTTTGCAGCTATTTCAAGAGTTTGTTAGAAAGTCTGATTTGCCGCCATTTTCGCCAGCCGATTACTCTGGTTACTGGAGATATCTTACAGTAAGGCATTCTAAGTACAATGGGGACATAATGTTGATCATTGCGTTGCATCCACAGGTAATTACTGCATTTTTATTAATTTATTATTAAAATAACGCATTCTGCGCAGCTCTGCCACGCCGATGAGTCCTACCGCTTCACTTTCCTGCACTTCTTCCGCGTCGACTTTCCCGTCATGATCGGCCACAGATTGACCGTTCTCGTCGCCTACCTTCTTTTTTGTGATCATAAATAAATAAAAACTGACAGTTCACCATCAGGTGATTATAGCAACATCAGGTTAGTGGTTGCTGCCCATGGACACCAGCAGCCAATTTCAAACAAAAAAGGCATTGTCACATCCGAGAACTAAAGGAAAATTCGTCATGGCCTGTTATTATATTGGATACCCTTTAGACCGAAACATAGCAGTGCAGGCACTGCTATTTGGCAAAGATAGTTAAGAGAATGGTATGGTACCCACCCAGTAGAAGAGAAAAGGAGTCCTACCGTAGTCGTTGTTCACTTTAGATTTTAAAAACTGGTGCAAGATCAGGTGAATATAGAGGGAAAGCAGGGGCGTAGCTACCGCTGTATCAGCCGTATCAATGATACGGGGCCCCCGGAGTACAGAGGCCCCATACGTATGTAAGCAAAACTTCTAAGGACTTCTATGGGACAGGATGTTGGTTTGAATTGTTTGGCTAGCTTAGTTCCTAGGAGTATTAATTATTGTAAGTAATAACTTATAATCGATATATAATTATTTTGATTCAATGCGAGAGTTTTTGTTCCTTTTGTGAAAAATCTTTACAGTTCATTTGAGCCCCCCGACAAATTTTGATACAGGGCCCCTCTAAGGCACGCTACTCCACTGAGGGGAAGGTAAGACTTCCTATAGCAAGTCCAATAACTTTATGTTCTTAAAGCTATGTGGGGTGTATCGATATCATGGTGGTAAATAACATAACATTTATAACATACAATTAGATAATGTTTTACTTTCCATGTTTATATCGATAGGTATCATCTAGGAGAAATTATATTTTTTTTTCATGTCAGATGTATAATCATGAATTCAAAAAAAGTGGCGACCTAAGATCGAACCCTGTTTGCTTTCGATGTGTAATGTAATGATTTTGCTTTTAAAATGTATACAAAATATTCCATTAAAAAACCAAAACTCTTACCAATCTCTGCTGATTATAAACTCCAAGATAATTTTCTTTTTAGGCATTGACCGTTGAGGAATTGGAGAAACTGAAGGCCGATTTAAGAGAACACTTCAGTTCCGAAGAATCAACTGCATGTGGTATTAAATCTATATACTATGAATTAATAACGAAGAGGTAATAATAAAAAAACATTCAAAGATCTTTCAATTGTTTTATATTTTATTTATAAAGATATTTGATATTTATTTTAATAATAATAATGTCCTCCAGACGGAATTGCGGCCGAAGCGGCCAGTCTCAACTGAGACCGAAGAGAAATCAGATGTAGAACCAACGGCTTAATGTGATGTCCGAGGCATTTGTTTAAATTACCGGCAATATCCTGACTACGGGCTAGTACTGAAAATTTTTTTCAGAAAACTCAATAATTGATTTATAGCCTGACCCGGGATTCGAACTCAGGTCCTCGCACTTACCAGTTAGAGGCGGCGAGTAATTCTTTATTTTATCCTTTGACGGCTCCATGGCGCAGTGGCTTAGCAATGAGTTACAACGCTGGAGCCCGCGGGTTCGAATCCCGCACGGAACAAGTATTTGTATGGCCTACAAATAATTGTTCCGGGTCTGGATGTTTATCCTTGTGCAATTTATGTTTGTTAACTGCCTCTACGATACAGGAGAAAATCCTAGTGTGGATGTAACGTTTTTTGAATATTAATATAACAGATTATATATGAAATCAATTAATACCAGTTATAACTTTCAGGAGAATAGGTGAGGATTGTTCTAAGCCCATTCATTTAATGGGTTCGACTCATATTACAGATGTCATCCTCGGGAGGCAATTTAGAATCTCCCCAGAAGCATTCTTTCAGGTTCCTTATGATTTTTATTTAATAAGCATTTCAACTTTATATATTGCTTATTGATCACATTATTTGTATACATTAGCATATATATTCACGCTAACCACTCTACAAATGTTGCATTGCTTGAGCCAGAAATTGTTCCTGAAATAAATCTAAAGTTGTATTTGAAACAAAAACCATAATCACACTGTTCATACCATTAACAATTAGGGTACTATCGCTTCTAAACATTCCAAACAACAGTGATTATTTCAAATATTTATAATTATTTTAAAAAAAATATTCTTTTAGTAATTTTTATTTGGTTTTAGATTAATACAGCTGGTGCTGAAATTCTATATCAGAATGCGATTGATTTGAGTCAAGTGACTTATGACTCTACAGTGATTGACATATGCTGTGGGACGGGAACTATTGGCTTGTGCTTTGCAAAGGTAAGATGTATTTTAGGTAATTCATATTAAGGGGGAATTCAAGTATTACGAAAGCACTTTTCAACACTTTTCAATTTGTTCGTACTTTTGCTGTCAAGGAGATTGAGGGGATACTTTAAATCTTATGTAAGATAAAAAATAATATTATAAATTAATTTAAATAATTCATTAATACTACACGCTCGTCGGTTAAGGGTACTCCTAATCTGACCCATTTTTAATGTATCGCCGATTTGGTCGATAAAACCTTCATCTAGGGCGTCCCTTCCCGACCCTGCCGTTCACTTCTGCAACATAAATTTGCTTTGTCACTCATTCCTCGTTCATTCTTTCTACATAACCAAACCACCGAAGCATTCCTTTCTTAACCCTTGTCACAACGTCATGTTGCACACCACACTTTTCTCTTATCACACTATTTCTTAACTATTCATACTCCTAAGGGCCGCATTTCTACAGCATTTATTCTGCTCTCATGCTTCTTCTGCCAGACCCAACTTTCATTACCATACATTAAAGTAGGGACTAGGACAGCATTATGAATTGCCATATGTGCCTTATTTGACACATTATGACTCCTCATAATACCGTGTAGAGCCCCATTCACTCTATTTCCTGCGTTCACTCGTCGTTCTATATCCTTATCATATCTACCATCCCTGCTAAAGAAACATCCCAAATATACAAACTCATACACTTGCTCAATCAACTCCCCTTCTATTCTTATTTCACATAAAGTTTTACTTTCTTCGCTTTCAAAAACCATCACTTTCGTCTTACTTGCGTTCACTTTCATACCCCTTTCTTTCAATGACCGGTTCATTAAAATAACCATCATTTGCAATTCCGCCTCACATTCCTGTCCACTCTGTCATAAGTCTTTTCCAAGTTCATGAACGCACAAAAAACTTTCTGGTTTTTGGCCAAAAACTTCTCCGCAATCATGCGCATGGAAAAGACTTGATCCGTACACCCCATCCCCTTTCTAAATCCAGCTTGCATATCCCAAATTTTTCCATCAGTTTCTTCCATAACTCTTTCAATTAACACCTTAGCATACAGTTTACCCACAATGCTAAGCAAGCTGATACCACGGTAGTTTTTACAGTCCTGCTGCGACCCCTTTCCCTTATATATTGGGACTATAACGGCTTTGCACCAGTCTTTCAGTACCCGCTTCAGTTCCTAACATAAATTAACAAGGTGCACAGCAGGCGTGCAACCACACCCTCTCCAGCCCTTAGCATTTCGAGTGATATTCTATCATATCTGGCTGCCTTACCTGCTTTCATGCTTTTCATTGCTTTCATTATTTCATCTACACTTATCTCCCTACCTCTCTCCACTTCTTCCGGAATTTCTATTTCACTTACTTCAGACGACTCTTCACTCTTAAACACTCTTTCAAGGTATTCCTTCCATCTCTTTAAATTCGAAACTTCATCATTCAGTATGCAGCCATTCTCGTCTCGTATAGCATTCATTCTAGGCTGTTTTGAATTTCCCCTGGCAGTTCTTACGAGCTTCCAGAACATTTTAATATTTGCCTGGAAGTTATCAGATATCCTTCTACCATTCTTATCTATCCTTTCTTGCTTTTTCCTTTCAACAACTTCTTTTACTCTCTTATTTATACGCCTAAAGTCTGCCTTTTTTTTCAATCTCATCATTCATACCGCCAGAATTACCAGCTTTGGTTGCTAGTAAATCTAGCCATGCTCTCTTCTTTGCTTCAACTTCCATCCATACCTCATCATCCCACCACAACATATTACTTTTCCTTTCATTCGTTCTCTTACTTACACCACATACTTCGGTGGCTGCGTCGATCAAAACTTTCTTAATATTATTCCATACATTCTTCAAGTCCAAATCATTCATACATAATTCATTCAACCCACTTATATTTTCCCTCAGTCTGCATTTATACTTCTCTTTCACACCTTCATCTTGTAACCTCTCTACTCTTATACGCTGTAACGCAGTGGTAGACACAGATGTCCGATGCCGCCAACGCCTGAATAGACCATTAATTCGGCATAAGACCAAGTAATGATCCGTCCCTACGTTGGAACCCCGGTAAACCCTTGTATCTACCACTGCGCTCCTCATTCTTTCATCCACAATAATTATGAAATCTATCATGCTTCTATCACCCCCTCTTTCCCATGTATACATGTGAATTCTCTTATGGCGAAAGAAAGTGTTCGCCACAAAAAGATTCTTTTCCACACATACGGTGAGGAGGTCTTCACCATTCTCATTTATTCTTTCATCGCCAAATGTTCCTAATATCCTTTCATAACCAGACCTCTTCACCCCAACCCTTCCATTAAAATCTCCTAACATAATAATATTTTCATTTTCCTTACATTTCATCAACACCGTGTATGCGTAGATATATGGATGTAAAGGAGGCGAAAGAGGTGTGTCAGGATCGCGCCAAATGGAAGTCCGTAGTCTCTGCCTACCCCTCTGGATGACAGGCGTTGAGTGTTTGTGTGTTGTGTTGTGTGTCATTAATACTATTTCTATTATGGTTATACCAAACTTTATCGCATAGTTCTAATTAGAAACAAAGAAGTGTTTTCCGAGAATACAAAAAAATCGCACAAGAAGTATACTCGCTACCTCGCAAGCATTGTAGCAATAAGAAGTGCAGATGCAAAAAGGAGCCAAATGCTTGAATGAAACTGACATCAAAAATCGCATCTAATAAACGAGTTTAAGCCAGACTTTGAAGATAAATTATTATCAATTGTTAATGACCTAAAAACTTGAGTACGATTTCCATGGTCAATAAAGATTAAAATATATAATATAAAATAATTTAAATATACGACGAGTTATAAAAGTTATAAATTAATTTTGGATGGAGACCATCGATCACTAATAAGATACTAGATACACAATCAGTGACAAAAAATGGCATAACCGAATGTGCACCCACTCGAACATATGGGTGCACTTTTAATCTAGTAGCATTCGAATTCTCCGACGGTAAACATGCCTCAGTGCTCGTTTAAAAAGTGTAAAAATCATACATCCAGGACGCTAAAAAAGGATGGAATTTCATATTTTCCTTAAATAATAATATTAACATTATTTAATTGTCGTAACTGTATTGTAAATACTGATATTTTGTCAATAAATCATCGTAAAAGTATTTTTTAAATTAAGTCGTAATAAAATAAGTCGTCATTGTTCGAGGTATATGCGTTGATTCTGTTCCATTTGTGGAAACGCTATTGTTTTTTTATTATTAAAGTATGATTGTTTTTTTTTTGTTTAATGAGAGTTCTTTACTGTATATGGGGTAATGCGACTGATATTGAAGTTATATTTGTTTTGCAAAAGAGAGCCGTACGGGCGATTTATAATCTAAATTGTAAAGAGTCCCTTAGAGAAAAATTTAAAGAAATAAACATATTAACTTTGGCATCGCAATATATTTATGAAAATGTAATGTATGTACATAAAAACATAAATAGCTTTAATAAGAATAAGGATGTTCATACCTTAAACACTAGGAACAAACATAAGCTTGTAATGCCACTTACAAGACTCCACAGAATTAGTAATTCATTTATGGGGCAATGTATACGCTTTTACAACAGAATCCCAGAACATGTTCAAAGTTTGTCAATAAACAAGTTTAAAAGTTTTATTAAAGAAAAACTGTACAAAAAGGGTTATTATAATATCAAGGAATACATGAATGAAAATAACCCCTGGGAATAAGGTGATCGCCACCATGCTGGTTCTATGAAAATTCATTTAAAATTGTATAAACAAAATTATTGTTAAGTGAAATTATGTTTAAAAAAAAAGTCCCGCTGGGTTTCTTGCTGGTTCTTCCCAGGACAGAGGTATTTTCCGAACCAGTGGTAAATAAAATAATGACTTTCAATAAGTATTATGTAATAATCCATATTGAATAAAAATCATTCTATTCTATTCTATTCTATCTTTAAATATTATAGTACTCGAAACGTCGGGAATATAAAATAAGTTAATATACGCGATGAAATCCGTAAAACTAGTTTCATTTAAATGTGTAGTGAACGCGTAAATATAAGAAATCATTATAATTATTCAGTCTTATTCGTTTTTTTAAACATCTGTAAATATGAACATTACGTCAAAATTTGGACAATAATGTTCTTAGATTTTGCAAGAACTTTCTGTACTTATTTTTTATATTTAGTAACTATTATATTTAGATTTAACTTGTTTAAAAGTTGTAAAATTATAATTACAGTAACAAAAAACATTGTGCAGTACGACTCCACTCTCCTTGTCCAAACGACGAGCCTCGGTCGTAAAATTTTATTGCTTTTTGTACGTTGCTTTGTCAATACAACTTTAGGCATTTCACTTAAGGTTGAATTTACATTAATGTATATTTATATCAACTAGAACTACGTCAAAACATTTGGCGATAGTTTTTAGAGATTTTTTGTATGGGATTGTGCATCTAGTTTTTTATTAGTGATCGATGGTGGAGACAGAGAATCAAGATTTTCTTATTTTATTTTCATCATCATCATCATTACAGCCCTTCACAAGTCCACTGCTGACCATAAGCCTCCCTCAAGGAATGCTACAAAGCACGGTCCCGAGCCACCTGCATCCATCGACTTCCTGCGTGTCTTACCAGGTAGTCACTCGATCTAGGGAGGGGTTTCCCTACACTTCGCCTACTAGAACCAGGCTGCCACTCGATAATCTTTTTTCCCCATCGGTTGTCGGTTCTTCGAGCTATATGGCCGGCCCATTGCCACTTCAGCTCACTAATCCGTTGGGCTATGTCAGTCACTCTGGTTCTACTGTGGATATCCTCATTCCTAAGTTTATCACGCAAAGAAACCTCAAGCATAGCTCTCTCCATAGCTCGCTGAGCCACCTTGAGCGTCCTCATACGGTCAGCAGTGAAGGAGCATGTCTCGGATCCATAAGTCATCTCTAGTCTGTACTAATGTGATCCAGTGTGAGTGCACTAACAGTGGGCATTAATAAGTCAATTGAGATTTGTGTATCGTGATCGAGTGTGAGTGAACTGAAGTGCGTGTGTAGTAATAGACTTGTATTTGATTTGTAGAAGTCATGTATTTCAGAAGTTTAAATCGATTTTACAGCATTGCGGAAGAGTTTTGGGACTAGAATTGGTAGCGGAAGCGGTGAAAGACGCTAAAGCGAACGCGGAGTTGAACGGCATTGAAAACTGCGAGTTCTACACGGGCAAAGCGGAGGAAATCTTACCATCGGTACTGGCCAGGGCGGGCGGTGACCATCTGGTCGCCGTCGTCGACCCGCCGCGAGCTGGACTGCGTAAGTATTCATGATACGATTAGTGTGTAAAGTCTAGGTTTATTAACAAAAATATAAACGGTGCATATAAAATTAGCCGCTCTTTTTCGTAAAATAACATTCGATGAATGGAAATTTTTTGAATAACCTTTTTTTTATATAGGATAAGGGTGACAAACGAGCACACAGTCCACCTGATGGTAAGTGGTTGCTGCGGCCCATAGACATCTACATCTATCCTCGTTTGCGAATCAAAATGCAGATGCGTGACCCCGTGAGGACTAAGATGGAATGCCTCATTTCCAGTAAAAAGGGCCTCCGGCCACCTGCACTCACCAAGCGAAACGCAGAGGTAAACCTCTACTTCACGCTGGTATTCTGTGAGGTCGTGGTACCACCCCGGTTCGAGCCAGCCCATCCGTGCGACAGCAATTCTGCCGCGTGGCTCTACCACTGTTAACCTTTACTACCACATTTAACCTGAGAAATTGAAAAAAAATTATACAACCGAATTCAATATAAATTAATAACTCAAAAACTATTGGTCAGACCTTGACCATTTTATATGGGACCACATGAGAAGCACCAGTTTTCAAATAAAAAAAGAACACATAAAAAAAACAATACAGTCGAATTGTGAGATTATTTCAAATACTGTAATGAGGGCTAATAATTTTCTGCTCACCAGATGTCGCTAGTTGACACTGAGGTAAAGTTTTTTGTCCCACAATGTAATTTAATTGAGAAGTTGGTTTTTAATAAAAGTTTATCAGTTTCTAGAATATTATATTAAAACACAATGCGTCAGTGGGTTGCTCTTTAATTTTTTGCACATTTTTAAATAAAAATAAATTTTTCTACTTTTATGAATATCTGTGGTTTGGTTTATTTATTTTTAATCTTATTAATATAAAATATAGCCAATAGTACAGAAAGAAACAGTAACTTTTACATTTTCCGAACAAAGTAACTTCCCCGCTATGAAATCTGTCAACTATTATACCTCACTTTCTAGTGGCGCCGCCCTGTTGGCAGAAAAAGTCGTAGATGCCCTCAATGTCAAATTCATGCTTTGTTTTCGTAATTAATTAAAAAACAACGAATGCTTGGAAAAATATTGATTAACAATACCGTTAATTAAAAGTAGGTAGAAAATGATTCTCACACTTGATTAGTCCAAATAAGCATGATTGTTTTATTATTTATGTTATAAAGATTTTTAAATGAAACCCTATAATATGTATCTAAGAGGAAATGTTCCACGACCAAATTTTATAGACTAAGTTAAAAAAATTATGTGATTGATAATTTAAAAATTAAGTCAATTTAAGTCCTATATACACTATTGTATTAATTTTTAATTTCTTTTCTTAACTAAAGTAAGGCCAACGAAACAGAGAATTTAAACACGCTGACCTGTACTGAATTAAGGTACAACAACGATCGATTAGTATCTCTGTCCTTTTCTCCCGTGCGTACATTTCAAGTGACGCCGATACCATGTCAAATCTCACACATTTGCTTCAACATAAGTTTCAATACAGATACTCGTATCAGTTAAATGCTTTACCAGACAAGTCCACGCATCATACCTGTGCCTAATCTATTTACTGTATTCGAAAGCATATGATGAAAATTTAAGTATCGTTTTAGACTAAATCTAATGTGATAGAGCTCAACTCCACTCCCCTACACTACACACTCCACTACTATTAATTCACATAGCATAGCTCAGCAGAAAGCTACACAAATCACGCACAGGCCCGTCAGAGCTTGGCTCTCAACATCTTATATGACTGACAGATTAAACGCTTGACATCGGAAGATATAATATGGACGTTGAAAAACAAGTCAACTCGAAACTAACAAAATAACAAGGGAAGGCTTTACACAGGTCCATTGTCAGCAGCAACTGACGCATCCGAGATACCTTGCTCTTGTAGCATTCCAACAGCAGCATCTTCAAAATGTGTATCAAAGTACAAAGATTGATATGGGTCTGTTCCACCGACACATAACGACATAATCAAACTATTATTGATTCGCACAGCGCTCGCACCAGCGAGCTGACTTACCCAGCACTCACACCAACGGACTGAGTCGAGCAGCACCCGCACCAGTGAGCTGACTCGCACAGTTCTCGTACCACCGGGCTGACGTGAGCAGCACTAGCATCAGCGAGCTGACTCGTGCAGCACTTGCACTGGCGTGCTGACTCGAGCAGCATTCGCAGCAGTAAGCTGATGACAATACAATAAAAAGTTTGGTGATTAATATAACAGATTCAAAGTTTACTTATCTAGTTCAGAAGTCGACGATTAACTTTTTATTCAATATAGATTATAAATAATACTTATTGAAAGTCACTCTTTTGTTTAATTATCACTGGTTCGAAAAAAAAACCTCCGTCCTGGGAAGAACCAGCAAGAAACCTAGCGAGATTTTTTTTTAAATAACAGCTTACAATCATGTATGTTACACAATTAACTACACAAAACAAATTAGAAATAGCTTGGTAGCGATCACCTCATTCCCAGGGGTTATTATCATCCATAAATTCTTTAATATCATAATATCCCTTTTATACAAACATAGTTTAATAAAGTTTTTGAACTTTGAGCAAAATTTTGTATATTTTCTGGGATTTTGTTGTAAAAGTTGTTTTGTTATACATCGTCCCAAGAATGAATAACTGACTCGGTGGATTCGAGTAACTGGTACTACTAGCTTGTGTCTGTTCCTAGTATTTACAGAATGAATATCACTTATTTTTGTGTACGTACATTACATTTTCATAAATGTATTGAAAGGCCAAAGTTAATATATTAATTTCCTTTTTTTTTTATCACAGTGACTCTTTAGGCTTTAAATCATAAATTGCTCTTATGGCCCTGTTCCATGAAACAAATATAATTTCAGTGTCAGCCGCGTGTCCCCATAGCAAAATACCATACGACATTATGCTATGGAAATAACTAAAGTAAACTAAACTAGTCTAGCTGTTTCAACACTGGTAAAATTTCTATTGTTTTTTACAGCATATGCTGCAGAACTAAGTCTGCTTGCTAGTTTTGATATATGGGGAATCCATTGAAGCTTCGCATCTAGTGTAATTCCAAGAAAAATGGTGGTATCGACAAGACTCAGTTCTTCCTATTTAAAATTACATTAGTATTTAATTGTTTGACATTTGGAGTTATGAATTTCATACATTTCGTTTTAATGTCATTTAAATGCAAATTATTAACATCGAACCAATGTACTAATTTAGATATAGCATTATTTACTTCGTCATATTTTAGTAATTGTCATTTTAATTTGAAAATTTATGAAGTGTCATCAGCAAATAATCATGGTTATTCCCTATATTTTCCTAATATTTTCAATAAAAATGTTATGAACCTCTGAAAGTTTGTTTACATATTTTATCTCGTTTCGTTTGCTTTACTTAACTCATTTGGAAGTTTTTAATGTGTCCGATATTTAAAAATATTTTTTTTTTAAATCCGTCACATTTTGGAGCCAATAGAGTTCGATTATACTATTTTTAAAATGATGTGTGTTTAAGTGTGTGTAATTTAATTCAACACTTAACTGTGTAATAAAATTTTCATTCAATTTGATTTTGTAGTTTTAAAAAGAATGGAATCTATGATTAGTTCATTAGTAACGAAATGGGAAAATGAATCTGGGGATAGACCGAATCATTTTCCTCATAAAAACTCAATAATAATAAACTGCGTTTGCCAATCCGCTTGCCACGCGTGGCATCTGTGGCAAATATCATGAGGCAATCTATGGAGGAGGCCTAAGTTAAGCAGTGGACTTGTGATGGGCTGTACCGAATGAAGGCGAATGGGAAATTAATGTGACACATCCATCTTTTTGCATATTCAAGTGTTAAAATAAATTTTGCCTTCACACAGACATGAAGGCCATAACTCAACTGCGCAACACGAAAAGGGTGAAACGGCTGATATACATATCATGTAGCCCGGCATCAGCTGTGAAGAACTTCGTGGACCTGTCTCGGGCTTCGTCCAAAATGCTTCGCGGTGCGCCGTTTATACCTGTGCGAGCCGTGTCCGTCGATATGTTCCCGCATACTAAACACGTCGAACTGGCAATTCTGTTCGAAAGGGAAAATGAGGTAACATTTTTTTTAGATAGGTATATCATTTATACACAGAAAAATAGTACATAAAACAAAGAGATAATTTTTACATTTAGGCACCGATTTCAGATATTATTAAATTTTGTGGATTTTTTTTTTAGTAACTTCAAACTCGTTTTTTTTTTTGAGTGTAAAGATTACTTATTGAAAGTTATTTTGTTATACCACTGGTTCGAAAAAAATCTCTGTCCTGAGAAAAACCAGCAATAAATTCAGTGGGACTCTTTTAAAACAAAAAAAATCACATATAATTTGATAGTATTTATACAATTAAATTTATAAACATTATAAGTTTATAAATTTAATTGTATAAGTTTCCTCCTTGTAATACTAGAGCGGCAAATGAGCGAACAGTCTTCCTGATGTAAGGTGACTTCTGTTGCCCAGATAATTTAAAAAAGAAGGCCATAAGTGCGTTGTAAACTCTGTGGTCTCTACGATGTTTTTCCTACTCGAGATAAATCGTCAAGATTCTTTTTTTCATAGGAGAGGGAGCAAACGAGGATGCGGCTCGCCTGATGGTAAGTGATTACCGCCGCCCATGAACAACTGCAACACCAGGGGAATTGCAGATGCGTTGCCGGCCTTTTAAAAAGGAGTTTTTTCTTGAAGGTCCCTAAGTCGTATCGGTCCGGAAAAATCTCTGGTGGTAGTCGATTCCACAAGGAAGTTGTGCGAAGAAGAAAACTTCTATTAAATAGCACAGTTGTGGACCGCCAGTCATCCATATGGTATGGGTGGTATCGCGAGTTTTGTCGCGATGTGCGATGGTGAAATTGTGCGGCTGGAATTAGTTCGAACAATTTCTCACAGCACTCCCCGTGGTAAATGCAATAAAATACGCAAAGACATGCAACATCTCTACGCAGTGCCAGTGAGTCAAGCCGATGAGAAATAGTTCGGTCGTCGACAATTCGAACGGCTCTGCGCTAGATGCGATCAAATGGAAGGAGCTGGCACTGGGGAGCCCCAGCCCAGAGATGGGAATGTGCGGCCGAACCTGCGCCTTGTAAAGTTGCAGGCGGTGTGCCGGCATGAAATACTGTCCCGCTCTGCTGAACACACCAAACTTTTTAGAGGCCAATTTGGCCTTTTCTTCCAAGTGACCACGAAACTGCACGTCACTCAATATGTCGACGCCGAGGATTCCGATACTGGCTGAGGCATCAAGAGGAGTGCCTTGAAACTGAGGAGATACGACGAATGGGTTCTTTTTAGCGGTAAACACGCAAACTTGTGTCTGCTAGGGATTGAACTGGACTACACTTAGTCCAGTCTGAGACTTTGTTCAACAAAGTCTCGACTTCAGACACAAGTGTGTCCCGGTACTCGGCGACGTTTTCCCAAGAAATATTAGCACCACCAGTGCTGTCGTCTGCATAGCAATGAATGCTACCAGTTAGCAACATATCATTGATATGCAGGAGAAACAGCGTATTTTTTTTTTTTATAGGAGAGGGGGCAAACGAGCATGCGGCTCACCTGATGGTAAGTGACTACCGCCGCCCATGAACAACTGCAACACCAGGGGAATCGCAGATGCGTTGCCGGCCTTTTAAAAAGGAGTACGCTCTTTTCTTGAAGGTCCCTAAGTCGTATCGGTCCGGAAAAATCGCTAATGGTAATCGATTCCACAAGGAAGTTGTGCAAGGAAGAAAACATCTTCTAAATCGCACAGTGGTGGACCGCCAATCATCCAGATGGTGTGGATGGTATCGGGAGTTCTGCCGCGATGTGCGTTCGTGAAATTTGGCGGCTGGGATTAATCCGAACAATTCCTCAGAGCACTCCCCATGGTAGATGCGAAAGAAAATGCAAAGGGATGCAACATCTCTTCGCAGTGCCAATGAATCGAGCCGATCGGAAAGGGCTCGGTCGTCGACAATTCGAGCCGCTCTGCGTTGGATGCGGTCAAGTGGAAGGAGCTGGCACTGGGGAGCCCCTGCCCAGAGATGGGAACAGTATTCCATGTGAGGCCGAACTTGCGCCTTGTAAAGTAGCAGGCGGTGTGCCGGCATGAAATACTGTCCCGCTCTGCTGAGCACGCCAAGCTTTTTAGAGGCCAATTTGGCCTTCCCTTCCAAGTGACCACGAAACTGCACGTCACTCGATATGTCGACTCCGAGGATACCGATACTGGCTGAGGCAAGAAGGGGAGTGCCTTGAAACTGGGGAGATACGACAAAGGGGTTCTTTTTAGCGGTAAACGCGCAAACTTGTGTCTTCTGAGGATTAAATTGGACTAGATTTAGTCGCCCCCAATCCGAGACTTTGTTCAGCAAAGACTCGACTTCAGACACAAGTTTGTTCCGGTACTCAGCGACGTTTTCCCGAGAAATATTGGCACGGCCAGTGTATAGAGCATCACCAGTGCTGTCATCCATAAATGTTGTCAGGAATGAATGTTACCAGTTAGCAACATATCATTGATATGCAGAAGAAACAGCGTTGGTGATAGCACACAGCCTTGTGGAACACCAGAGTTAATAGGCTTGTAGTCGGAGCATGCACCGTCTACAACGACCTTGATGCTCAGATCAGCAAGGAAGCTGGTGATCCAATCGCACAATTTTTCGGGAAGCCCATAGGAAGGGAGCTTCGAAAGAAACGCTTTGTGCCAAACCCGATCGAAGGCCTTCGCAATGTCCAGACTAACGGCCAACGCCTCCCCCTTGGACTCTACTGCCTCCGCCCATCTATGTATCAGGTAGACCAGAAGATCACCAGCTGATCGACCCCGACGAAAACCGTATTGGCGGTCACTAATCAGCTGGTGATCCTCAAGGTACCTTATGAGCTGGCAGTTAATAATGGATTCCATTATTTTGGAGAACAAGGAGGTGATCGCGATAGGCCTATAGTTGGATGGGTCTGAGCGGTCGCCTTTTTTAGGGATCGGGTGCACGAAGGCTGTCTTCCATGTATTCGGGACTACGCCTTGGGAGTAGGAGTACCGGAAAAGACGCGTTAAAACCGGTGCCAACTCTGGAGCACACGTCTTCAGCACAATAGAAGGGACGCCATCAGGCCTACTCGACTTGTTGACGTCCAGGGAAAGGAGTGCTCTGTGCACTGAGCGTTGGGTAAACAGCACATTCTGCATGGAGCACTCACACCGCGGAATGGTCGGCGGTGTGTTCCCCCGTCATCAAGAGTCGAGTTGGATGTAAAGAGAGAACCCATCAGATTGGTTTTGTCCTTTGCGGCATAGGCCAGTGAGTCCTTCTACCTGTGCAGAGATGGGAGAAATGGCTGACAGAAGTTTCCTTGAACTGCCTTGGCGAGAGACCAGAATGCACGTGTTCCCGAAGGAAGACGATCTAGTTTCGCGCCAATTCTGCCGATGTGCTCTGACTTTGCCTTGACAATGACGCTTGAGAGATCTAGAGGCGGAATATACTTCTTTTTAAGAGCGCTGGTATTTGCATCCCGAGACGTCGATGCATGAGCCCAGACCTGGTAGCACTCTTGCTTATGGCGTAATGCAATTTTGCAGGAGCGACCAAACCACGGCTGGGTTCTGTCTCCGATATGTACCATAGATGATGGAATAAATAGTTCCATTCCCTGTAGCACCACATCAGCGAAATAATCAAGACCATCCGGCGAGAAGCAAACCCGCCTCCAAGTATAGGATGCAAAAAAAAAGTGCATGCAGAACGCAACCGCGATGGGAGCGTGAGTGGCACCGTACTCCGGATCAGACAATAGTCCGAGGAGTCAAGAGGGGCAACATCGGAGACCTGATATTCGTCCGGATGAGAGTTCAGCAGAAGGTCCTACAGGGAGGGTACATGATCTTCCACATCTGGGATCCGCGTAGGCGAGGTAACCAGTTGTGTCAGACCATATGCCAAAGCGAAGTCATAAACAGATCTACCCGCATAATCGGTTAAACGAGAACCAAGCCATTCAGCGTGGTGGCGTTAAAATCACCAAGCATCACGATCTCTGCGGATGGGACCTGTTTTAGCACGGAGCTTGTAGCCATTTGGACGTGGTCGGTGAGTCGGTCTGTGTCGGCATTGCCGCTATGGGACCTATAGAGGCACCCGTAGATGTGGGGATGGTCGTCGCTATCTATGCGCTGCCATAAGATGGACAGGTCCGTAGCTTCAAGGCTGCCGAGACATCGAAAACAGATGTCCTCTCTAACGTACACGCAAACTCCAACCCGGGGCACAAAGGAGTGTTCTAATTTGTACCCCGGGTAGGAGATATACGAAGTATCGACCGGCATACCTTAAGTTATAGATTTAAAACAAATCAAATTTTCGTTTACGTGGGGCTTAAATTATATGTACATCCAATAACTAACATATTATTTGTGTAAAATAAAAATTAAATTATATTATCCCAGTTCATGCACTATCCCTTCTTGCGTAGTTATATATTCATTGTAATTTAGATTTTTTCAATGACTGAAGAAACCTTACTGAATGAAATTTAATAATATTTTTACAGAATCCGTCCAGCCAAGAAGAAAATGTAAATACAAACACAGAAGATAATGTTAAAGAAGAGGCTATGAATGAAACAAATGAACAGAAACTTCAGGCCGACGCTGATGTAAATATGGATAATGTTGATCCATAATAAAAGATATATGTAAATAAATCAGTTCTCTGTTATAATTAATATAATTTTGACTTAATAATATAATATACATATTGATATGTCATATACGTTTTTTTGCATATTAAAATGTCTACGATTCTCCGTTTCCACGAAAATATCATTAGAATTCGTCCCAGTTGTTTAAATGTGATTGTAGGACAAACATACAAACAAAACACACATTCTGTTTGCATGTTTGCCATTAATGAAAGACATTTCCACGATAGTAACAATAGAGGTGTTGAGTGAAATGAGAAGTGTGACCATATTTTTTAACGCCAGGCGTATAATACCCAGACCATTGGGCAGATTTGAGATTGGACCAGACCCAGGCTGGAGAATAGCGTCAAGATGCGAGACATCCGGTACTGCGATCGTCATTCCGCCTGCCTAACGTGACAATTGCAGCTTCAGACAGCTTCAAACATTGTTTTTGAACAGAGGTACTGGATGTGACGGGTCACATTTCAACACGGCTTGACAGGTGTAAATGAAATTACGGACTGTGAGGTGTTCCACATTAGTTCTCAGAAGTGACAAAGCATATGTGACCTATTGTGTTTTAACTTGATTGCAGGTTTCCCTGGGCTAGTAACCACACTAATGTGAATCGCAGTTAGGGTTGCCATCTCCTAAAATGAAAAAGACGGACTCGTCGATCCAAAAAGCCGGACTTTTGGCCCTAAAAGCCGGACTTTTACTCCCGAGAGCCGAATTTTAGTCAAACATACCTTTCTGAGGCCATGTAGCCAAAAAATTCACCAACTCCAACCCCCCGAGAAAAAACATTAATTACATACATTAATTGTTTATTAATCAATCACAGCATGGTTTCAAGTGTATACGTTACTTATTTATTTATTCTGCAAGCAATGAGTGCAATGCGTTATACTAACATAAGCCAAACAAAAGCCGGACAGGCTGGACACATAAAAATTTGGCCGGACGCAACCCGAAAAAGCCAAACATGTCCGGCTAAAGCCGGACAGATGGCAACCCTAATCGCAGAACCAGATTCATGCTCTTACCATAAATAATAGATTTACCTATGAAATTGCCGTTCTGAAGTACTGGCCATTTCAAATCAAAATAATTTTTGTTTTGCTAAGAATTCTAATTTCAAATAAATTTTATTTTGAAAACATGGAATACTTTTTTCAAAATTAGTCATTTGTTTATTGATTAGCGTTATGTTTTCATCGCATTTGAATATTTTTCGTCATTATAAATAAGTTAAAATTTTGAGTAATTATGAAATATGAGTACCGTCGTGGCAGCAACGTGGCACAAGTGGCACGCTACATCAATGACGTTTACTGAGCGAATACTACAAACTAATGCACCACCTGTTATTGGTTTGCCCGCTTCCGTTCTAGAAATTTCGAGCTGAAATTCGAACCCTGTGGTCTTCCGAAAACTGGTCGAGGATTGGAGACACTGGAGAGGCAGTACAATGCCTTTGAACAATTTGTTGCCTCCCGTCCAGCTGATTTCTTCAAGAAGGGCATCAATAAATTGCCACTACGTTGGCAAAATATGCATCGATTGTATGCATGGTGATTACTTTGATTAATAAAAATAAAGAAAAAAAATTACGTTATTTCATATAAAACGGCAATTTCATAGGTAAAGACCTAATATGTAACCCAAATATTCTAGATTAGGCTTGTTCAAATGGTTACACAGCTAACTGTCAAGCAATGGGGCCCCCTGGCCATAGTGGGCTGCTATGTCTCCCAATAGGTAGGTCTCCCTTGCCGACTACGAGGTGGCGAATTGTGTTCGCGAATGTCAACCTCGTCCGTTGATCGTTCTAGGAGATTTTAACGCCCACACCAGGGCTTGGGGCAACTCCAGAGACGATCCGAAGGGAGAGACAGTGATGGAATGGGTGGCTGGGCTGGACCTCCGATTAATGAATCAGGGGTCCGTAAGCACGTGTGTGCGGTGGCAGGGGGAGTCCATCGTAGATCTTACGTGGGCAACTCCTCCTGCAATGCAAATGCTGTCGGGCTGGCGAGTGGCGGAGGAGGCGGTCACACTGTCCGACCACCGCCACATCGTGATCGATGTCGCACTTCGCCAGCCCAACAGTAACCCCAGTCGCCGAGGGCGCAGCCCACCGCGGCGTTGGTGTCTTAAGCGGCTCGACCGGGATAAGCTGGAAGCCGCCGCCATCGTCGCGTCCTGGCCGGATAACGCCGAAGAGGTTCAGTCCTATCCTGAAGTGGAAGCATACTGGTTTCGGGGTACGATGGCGCAAATTTGCGACCTGTCCATGCCCAGAACCAGTCGCCCCAAGCGTAGAGCAGTGTATTGGTGGTCGGCAGAAATCGCACGGCTCCGTGCGCTCTGCTCGCGGAGTCGGCGCCAGTACACCAGATCTCGAAGGAGAAGAAGGCGAGCTCCGCCTGAGGAGGTAGCCAGACTCTACGGGGCATACCAAGTGGCTACAAAGGCGCTTCAAATTGCTATAGCCAACAATTTGAAGAACACTCGTTTACTTTAGGTGTGGCGGCAGGTTATACTGAAAATCCCACGGTGATGGTACATCGTCGATGAGGGTTCACCGGATCGCAAGGGCGGCCTCCAACGTTATGCTGTCATTTTCCCTGAAACTTCATGGACCTACTGTTATAATTTCTTGGAGAATACGTCAAATAACAGTCCCCCTCAAGGTTACTTCTGGTTGAGGCTGCTACCCCGTTTCTCTGCAACTATAACAGCCCTGTTTTTGGTAAGGTGTCACCAGTTAAGAGGACCTTGAAGAGGCCAGAGAGCACCCTTCGTCTCGTCTCATCCTCGTCCCCGAGCGCGATCAGCAGTCACTTTCTTGGCAATCACGTAGGCACAAAATGAAACTACGGCCCTACACACCGGATTCCCCGCTCAGCATCGTCGACCCAACTTCTGATACAAAGAGATCTCGTTCGGTATATCGTGCTACGAGTCTGCAAGCATATTTTATGTTCAAGAAATTGTCAGTAGCTGCCTGGAATAAGGAAATTGACGATGTTTTAATCTCGTGTCTCGGAAATACATAGAGCCATTGGTCCTGCGCCTGATTTCTCTTCGTTCGTATCGAATTGCCGTCCCACCGGACTATGAGAGTACTGCGCAGATGTCAAGTTTTCGTTGACACAGACCGCTTCGACCGAAATTCGGTCTGGAGGACATCATTATTATATTATTAGCTGTTCCTCGCGACTTTGCCCGCGTTCCCTAATTATTTTTCTACAACAAAAGTAGCCTAAGTTACTCCTTATAATATCAGCCATCTGCCAGTGATAGTCGCGTCAAAATCGGTCCAGCCATGTCGGAAATTAGCCGGAATAACCACAGACAAAAAATAAAAAAAATTGTGTTTTTGTTATAACTACCGTATACACTTTCATATGTATTTAGTAATAATTAAAAATTTTGTACAGCCGACTTCAATATAAGTTATTAAGAATAACTCAAATAACTCAAAAACTATTGGTGTGACCTTGATCAAATTCATATGGGACGACACGAGAAGTATCAGCTTTCATATAAAAAAAGAATCATCTTAATCGGTTCACCCAGTAAAAAGTTGAGGTAACACACAAAAAAAACATACGCTTCGAATTGAGTACAGTCTCATTTTTGGAAGTCGGCAGAAAAGCTGTTATTTTGATATTACAAACAAACACTTCAATTTTGTTTATTTGTTTGTATAGATTTGTTGCGAAAGTCCCAAACCAAAGTAGAAGTTCGATGTCGCTTTGCGTTGAAACTTATATAATTGATGACCGAAACACTCAGATGATCAATGATTTTTCTACGTGGTAGAGCCATGCTGCAGCTATATTATGGTTGTAGCACGAATGGGTCGGCTCGACCGGGGAAGGACCACGCTCTCACAGAAAACCAGCGTAAAATAGCAGCTTAACGCTGCTGTGTTTCGTATGGTGAGTGTAGAGAACCGGAGACCCTTTTTACTGGCAAAGAGGCATTCCATCTTAGTCCTCACGGGTGACAACGCATCTGCATCTTGAGTCTTTATTGAGGATAGATGTAGATGTCTATGGGTCACAGTAACCACTTACCATCAGGTGGACTGTGTGCTCGTTTGTCACCCGATCCTTTAAAAAAAAAAAGATTATCTTTGTAAGTCAGTAGGTGAGTCTTCCACCCCGGCACTGTGTTCCCGAAACGGAGCAAGATTGTCACGATACTCCATGCACATAGCGTTCCTCACGGAGACAGGAGCATTTTTGTCACTTAACCGCTACGGGAATTTCTTCCGGCTCACGACCACCGCCTTTCAGAAGGATGCGGATCCGCTCATCTATGAGATGCCACTAACGTTTATGACATAATATTATCTTTATTTACTTTGCGGAGATAATAGAATTCAGGATATTGTCATATATGTAAGAACCATTGAACACTTTTACTCTCTACCGAGAAGTATAGACATAAAATTTTAATATTGATTTGGCTTTTGGGAAATTACTTTGTAGACAATATAATTTAGGCAAACAACTGTTTAGCGGTTGGATGTTTTTTTTATAATGCTTCCTTTTATTATAATAGTACACAACAACCTCTCTAAGAAGAAACCATAATCCAGGTCAACAGAGGACAAATGGTTAAGCAAATCAGGGTCCAGTTTCATACGTAAATCAAACGAAAAAAGGCGAAGTCTTCGAAATCCGGGAATTCTGCATTTCTGCAAAGTTGACTTGTGTAAATAATGCGGTTGTTGCATTACGCGTCATATAACCCGACCGCGTACTGTAGCATTACACATGACTCCACCAAATCAAACATGGCACATGACACTCAAACATGACGCACAGCGCTTTGTTCGGTGTCCGTATTACCTCGTTAATTTTTGCTGTGTGTCTGTGTGTGCTGTGCTATGCGCCGGTCGACTGGCTAAGAAATAAGTGAACTATTATTTAGAATTGGAACCGTATCATTTATGTAATAAGGTTTTATTGTCACCGCGGACCGCCTTGTGATGTTTAAATGACTCGCACTTTATGACTATTGCCCAAATCTTCAAACGCTACTCAATTTTATGTCTTTACGGTGCCGTTACGTTACGTCTCGTACTATCTCTATCACTTTCTTGAATGTTTGAAAACAAAAAAAACTATTACAATGAAGGCTAATATTCTTCCACTCACCAGATGTCGCTAGTTGTGACTGAGGTAATATTTTTTATTACATAATTTCAGTTAATTGAGAAATTAGTTTTAAATAATAGGTTATCATTATCTAGAGTATTATATTAATATACAACACAATAAGTCAGTGGTTTGATTTTTAATTTTTTGCACTTTATAACTCTTTTTTTTTTTTAAATTTTATACTTTTAGTTATATTTATAGTTTGAATTATCCATTTCCAATCTAACTAATATAAAATATATCTAATGATACGGAAAGAAACCTTAAAGTTTACATTTTCCTGAGAAATTATCGTCCCCGCTACGAAATCTGTCAAATATTTTACCTCACTGTAAAGTGGCGCCGCCCTGGTGGCAAAAAAAGTCGTGGATGCCCTCATTATTATTTATTAGTTGTAATTAAAAATTAAAATATCATGTATAAAACAAAACCGTTAGGTATTTAAAAAAACAATGTAAAACAAATAAAAAAAACAATTACTGTAAATACAATCAATTTTTAAATACTATATTAATTTTTAAATATATATATTTTTCTTGCCTCTCAATTTCTTCATTGTTATTCTTAAAAAAAACGTTTTTTTTTAAGAATATCAATGAAGAAATTGAGAGGCAAGAAAAATATATATTTAAAAATTAGTTACTAGTTACTTAAATATATACATCCATGTGCTTTTGAAATATTGTAATAACAATCTATAAGAATACGCACAGTTGCTGTGTTTTATAGATCCTTTCATGCTCGAATAGATAGAAGTTTGAAAGCAGCATATAATAGCAATCACCGAAATATGGGAAATATTCATCAAAATTCTGAAATTAAAATTAAAACTCCCGAACTCGTTTTATTCCTAAAATTTAATAAATGTTCACACAAATAGTTATCCAGTACATATATTGAACTTTTCATTCATAGAATTTAAGCATGTTGTTGATGCAGTTTATATTATGTCAATAGTTCTTGGTAAATTTTGATGTGGTTTTATCTACATATTTGTATATGTATATATATATGCATAATTTAAAGATAGTAGAAAATGTTAGTCCTAAAAGATATTAACCGCCCCTGATGGAAGAGAAGAATTTCGCCAGATATTTTGATATCGGATCGGATTGGGGCGATGAATTATCAAAATAAAATGAAATTTTAAACTTTGACGATGGTCCCAAATTATTATGATAATAGAATGAAATACCAATTTTTGACCTAGGTTTGATATCCTTTAATTCCTTTAAAAGGGGACGGCGCGTACGCAGTCCCCACTACCAAAAATTACGCGTCCGAGTTATCCACATTAGGGATAATCGCAGGGGTCAACCTAACCGCAGTGCAATGGAAAGGCCTCGCCCTGGGGGAACCGCCTTCCTGATCACGGTATCCCCTACGCCAGGTAAGTATGATTACTGTATACTGTGCTGCTGAAGTGATTCAGACGGAAAGAAACTCAACATCGCGATCCGAAATTTTCGTAAAGTCACACTGTGACCTCTATCGGTAAATTAAGTAACTAAATTGTATGAACCAAGTTTATGATATGAAAAGTTTCTATAAAAAGTATAGATGGTGCTTTTATAAGAAAATTGCAGAAACAAATTGTGTTCCATGTTGGCCTATGACAAAATATGTGAAAAAGGGACGAATAGAATGTATTATGTAATAATATAAACATTTATACAAGTACATATAAGAAATTGCCGACAAACATTTTGGCAAAATTAAAAAATTGTAGAATGTATACTTTGTAAGAATAAATTTAAAAAAATAACAGGATTGAATCTGAAACCTATATGAGAACCTTTAGACGCCCTTATTTTATTGTTATACGAGCCAAACATATTCTCTTTAAATCACAGAGTACTCTTTTATATAGGAAACTTTAAATTCATGAAGTGACAGGTTCACAGATTACTTTACTCCTAGTGGCCAGGATCCTCTTCCACTTCCGCAGTATTAATAATAATAATGTCCTCGGGACGTAATAATATAACAAAATTAGTCCGCGTCCTCTTGTAGTGCTCAAGGTAATGACTTTTTCTGCCATTTACAATGAGGTAAATTATTTGACAGATTTCATAGCGGGGGCGATAATTTCTTAAAAAAATGTAAAGGTTGATGTTTCTTTCCGTATTATTAGTTATATTTCATATTACTTAAATTAGAAATGAATAAACTAAACTATAAATATAACTAAAAGTAGAAAAAAAAAAATAGAGTTATAAAATATAAGAACTTAAAAATCAAACCACATTGTGTTGTGTATTAATATAATAGTCTAGATAATGATAAACTATTATTTAAAACTAATTTCTCAATTAACTGACATTGTGTAACAAAAAACTACCTCAGTCACAACTAGCGACATCTGGTGAATGGAAGTTATTAGCCCTCATTGTTATACCATATTATTGTGTCTTTCCTATTATTTTATTCCTGTTCCTATGTGTAACAAGCTAACAAGTAGTGGTTATTAATGTCTGTGAAAAATTCATCAACTGTCAGTAGATGGCGCTTTAATAAAATGTATAAATATATAAGCAATGTAATATTAAATTTTTCTGTCGGAAAATGGCTTGCTAACATAGATTACTCATGTTATATACTAGTTACTTATATTTTAATTCAGGTTTGAATAAATCCTTCCATCATAAGTATATATATATATATATATATATATATATAGTATATATAAGTATATATATATATATATATATATATATATATATATATATATATATATATATATATATATATACATATGTATATATTTATATAGTCTTAGGTCGATTAAATTTCTCTGCCGGAAAATGACGGGGCCACCGGGCTACAGAGGCCCCGAACGTATGTAAGCAAAAATTCTAAGGACTTGTATGGGACAGGATGTTGGTGAGTATCTTCTACCTACCTAAACACATAAGAGATATGATAAGCTGATCTCACATTGTAGACGCATTACGTACAATGAGAGGTCAGCTTATACTGGAAAATAATAGCTTGATATGTAGCCACGCGCAATTGCTGCTTTTATTGTAATAATAAACGTAGATAGGTAATTATTCATTGTTATTCATGCGGAAAGTCAGATTTTTATGGATGATTTTGTCTTCTTTTGTGTATTTTTAGGGTTCCATATCCAAATGCTAAATAAAAATATCTCATACCTAGGTAGGTATTATTAACTTGCCACGTGTGATTCTTACAGGATCCAAATAACTTCGAAAGATGTAGAAATAAATTTGGACGAAACAAATCTCCATATATTACAAAATATACAATTGTAAGTACCATGCGTTTTTGATCATCACGAAATTAGCTGTTCCCCCATGGCTAGGGTTGCCATCTGTCAGGCTTTAGCCGGACATGTTTGGCTTTTCGGGTTGTGTCCGGCCTAATTTTTATGTGTCCGGCCAGTCCGACTTTTGTAAGGCTTTTTGTTAGTGTAACGCGTTGCACGCATCGCTTGCAGAATGAGCGAAGCAATGCCGAATTTATCTATCCATATACATTATTACCAGCCAGCAAAATATAGATTATTATTTTAAAGTTTTAATTGTACCTGATAATTGAAATAATAAAACTTACTTTATTGTAGTTTTAAATTTTTTATCTTGAAATATGCGTAGTTTTTAAAACTTGTTTTGTGAAAATGGCACTACCGCTTGGTAGGTACTAACGCGTAACGGTACTATCACAAAATAGCGTTTTCACGATAAAACTTTTCATAATGTTGGAGTTTTTAGGGTTCCGTATTATTTATTTATGTTGACAAAATTACGCTTCCAGGTGTACTTTTATAATTAATGTTGCGTTTACTTGCAGATCACAAGTACCACCTGAGAAAATGAGCCACTATGCTGGTTCTATAAAAATTCATTCAAAAATTGTAAAATAATAAATTTATTGTAAATTTAAATATGTTTAAAAAAAGTCCCGCTGGGTTTCTTGCTGGTTCTTCCCAGAACAGAGCTTTTTTTTATGCGAACCAGTGGTAAATTAACAAATGACTTCCAATAAGTATTACACAATAATCTATATTGAATAAAAAATCATTCATTTCATTTCTACCTACTACTTACTATCTTACCTATCCTACTTACCTACGTACGTACCTACATACTTACCTACCTATCCATCTTATATTTATACAAACCTTGTCCTAAAAATCACGATTCATTTATATATATAATATATATAGATAGATGAAGTCCTCGCGACTTCGCCCGCGTGTTATTTGGGGTTTCAATATTTTTGTGCGGAATCCTAATACCATAGAATTATTACGCATAGAAACGCAGTCTAGTACAAAACACGAGCGTTAAAATGATGCAAATTCATTATGTTAGTGGGCGCGAGTCGAATGTGTCTACGCTCGTCAAACGCACACATACACGCCATTCAGTGATACCAGTTTCTGGCGTTTGCAATCAAATTGTGCAAATCACTATTTTTTGATTAATTTTAAAAAATCGATATAATAAAGATTACGTATTACGTACGAAGATGTATTTTATGGGAATATAAAATGGAATAAAATAAACACGATAATGATGGTACTAATATAACTTTATTATACATATATTAATGGTACAAAAATGTAGACGTAATAAAATTTAAGCATATTATTAAACACAATTAATTTGCTTGAATATAATAAGCACATCGTGTAATGTTTAATTTCAACCGACTTCAAAAGGGAGGAGGTTATCTTTTCGGTGTATTTTTTAATGTTTTTTACCTCAGAATTCTACAATTTCTAAACCGATTTAGATTTTTTATTTGAAAGGATATACACACAGATTGATCCAATATTCACGCTGAAATTTTAATTTTGGTTGTTTTTGGTTGTTTTCCCGAAGTAAAATGATTTTGCCTTAGTAGTACAATAGATTTATTAAAACAAAAATTATTAGGATGCAAAAATGGCAGATTTACAATCGAGAAAAACAAAACTCGAATGCGATCACAAGGCGTGCAGGCTAGCTTATACCGAATTACTATAATAAAGTCTGAAAAAAAAATTCACTGGACGTAATGTTGTGTTACGTTTATCGCACACGCTACCGCTTCCTACACAGTGAAGGGCCACTAATAAATGTTCATAACATGAACTCTCAAGCGTAGTGATACGACATAAACTAGTCTGGACGCACGACTACCTTGTGAGGTATTACTATTGTAAATCTGTCCTTCTTTAATAGTAATGTTTTTTAATTTAATGAATTGACTCTACTATCGAGACAGTATAATTTGGCTGCGGGACAACAACCACTAAATTTCATCATGTACCTAGTCAGGTCATAAATTCTGTCACATGTTTAATATAAAATAATTGAAACAAGTTTATTCATTATGTAACCATTTATATACCAAAATGAACTTAACAAAACATAGATTCTTATGACATTATTCAAAATGACCTCCGTGATTTTGAATACAGGCCTTCAATCTGCGCAGCCAGTCGTCTATCGCAGTACGAACGAGGTCCATGTCAATATCGGCGGTTGCCTTAATCAAGGATGTCTTGAGTGACTCCAAATTGGGATGAGACTTTGAGCACGCCTTTTCCTCCAAGTGTTGTCATATCTTGTAATCTAACGGATTCAAATCTGGACTGGAGGAGGGCCAGTCTTCGTGCCGGATGAAGTCGATTTCACGCGCCGCCAGCCAGTCTTGTGTGCTCTTCGCTCTATGAGCTGGCGCCGAATCTTGTTGGAATACCCAGAGCCTGTTATTGAACATGGTATGAGAAACAGGTTCGTCAGGACTGTATTTTGATACACAACTGCATTCGTTTTAACACGTTTCTCACAAAAATGTACCTCTGTTAAGCCCCAATAAGAAACTCCCAACCATACCATGAGCGAGGATGGAAAATGACATCGTTGGACACGCGGAATACGGTTGCTCGCTTCTTCACTACTGTGTGCGTACACCTTATCATTTTGTTTGTTGTAGCTCTCTTCTACGGTAAAAAATTTTTCATCCGAAAAAAGAATTTCCCGATTTTTTTTCTCGCGTACCGCTTCAACAAAGCGCGGCATCTCTTCAGTCTCAGGTCCATTAGACGAGCATTCAAACGATGTCCTGTTTTTCATCGATATGCCCGAAGCCCTAAGTCTTCATTTAACACCCTTTTCACCGTGGTTCTGCTTAACCCCATCTGAAGCGCCAACAGTTTCTGCTTACGTTTGGGATTTCTTTGAATTCGTCACAGTCAATTCTTCACAGCTTTTATCACTGCTAACAGACCGAGGGCTACCACTTCTTGACCTGTCATCTACACTAGAGTCTTCATTGTATCGTTTGATGGTACGATAAATGAATCTTTTGGTTATATTCAAATTTTTCAGTATGTCAAAAATTTGAATTGGCGCGTAACCGCAACGATGCAACGCAATAACTGCAACACGGTCTTCTTTAAGCGTCCACTCCATATTTAAAAATGAGTAAAATTCTAAAAAGTATACGGTTTTATTTTCATGAACAATTCGAAATTCGAATTCAATAAACTTTTTTGTGGCCAGCATTCTAAAAGAAAAGTTTTTACTGTGTGAGAATACTTATTTCCTGACTATGTATATACGAATTGATCAAGCTTAGAAATCAGTGTATATACATATTAATAACCTTTCTTTTTGTGAGTCGGTTAAAATAGGCTATGTTTGGGTCTAACGTAACATCTGGTTAATGTTTGGGGGTAAAGTGACATCTGGTTAGTAAAGGCGTTCTTATTAATAATCTCTTGATGTTGTAAATAAAAAAGTTTTTATTCTATACTCTAAAACTTAGCCTTAGTCAATAAACAAAGCAATTAAAATAAAATAGTTGCATTAAAATGGCGTCGACGTATCGCGATTAGCTGATGACTCCGTATTAGTTTTAAATAGGCAACCATTGTTAATATAATGTTAACACTTAGAGAATAGGTAATATATAAACATTTGAGTTTTACACAGAGCGTTGCGATTAAACGTTTTAAACACAAATTAATATTTTTAAAAGAAAATTGTGATTTTTCCCCACAACTAGCAACATTTGTATTATGAGAGCTTAGGTAAGTATTTTTTTAGTTTTACGTACTTATAATGAATTAAATGTATAAACTAAATATGTGAAATGTAATACCATCACTTCTTTTATGTTTATCCTCACCGTTGTGACAATATTTTACAACACAAACGATAATTTTTACAATTATACGCGAGCTCTTCTCCGTAAGACGTGACGTTGCGCACTGACGCGTCGCTGAGTCAACTAACTCGGTTTCGCGTTAGTTTTACTTGCTTCACTTTCGTTGCGCGTACTAGTATTCTATGCGTAATAATTCTATGCCTAATACTGTTTCATGAAAATCTTACTTAAAAAGGTATCTTCACATATTAAGTATGATAAAACTGTTTAAGTACCTACTTGGATAAATAAGTTTTGATTTTAATTGTGTGTGTAATTTTGGTAATAATACCAAAGGAAAATTATTTTTAGTTTGTTTAACTTTTTATTAAAGAGATCTTTAAAATGTAAGCTGTATGATATTGAAAGTTCTAAAAAATCCTGAGATTTATTGAGATTTGCAAAATCCAGCCACAATCCTGAGAAGAGTCTAAAATCCTAAAATGTCAGGACAAATCCTGAGATATGGTAACCCTATTCGCGCTTGACTAGTTTTTTGTAGCAGTAGAATTTATACATTGGTTTAGAATCGGTTGCAAAATTTCTTATAGGTATGTATATGTAGATACTTGCATAGACCTACTACCAATATAATTAAATGCGTAAATGGCTGTCACATTACAAACATACAAAAACTATAAAACAATGGGCGGATCCTTTCACTATAAGAGCAAATTGCCAGTATAAGCTGATCTCGTATTGTATGGGCTTTCCGTACAATGAAAGGTCAACTTATACTAGAATATTAGCTTTAAGTACAATGAAATTAAATTTGCGACATATAATTTTATGTTCATTTAATGACAAGTTAATATTAAATTATGACTGAAAATTTTATTGCTTAATGCTCGTCCGATAATAGTTTGTTTTACTCTAACAAAATCGCTTTGACCTCGTGTTCCAGCGTGACCGCGAGCCGTAGTGTGCGAACGAATGGTGCGGGGAAGTGGGGGCGAAATTAGAATTTGAGCTGAGGTAATATAGGCCCTTAAATTGTTTGGCTAGCTGTTCCTAGGAGTGTTAATTGTAAGTAATAACTTATAATCAATATATAATTATTTTAATTCAATGCGAGAGTTTTTGTTCCTTTTGTGAAAAATCTTTACCCTTCATTTGGGCCCCCCGACAAATTTTGATACAGGGCCCCTCTAAGGCACGCTACTCCACTGCTACTCATATTTACTAGTAACTTATTTTTTAATTCAGGTTTGAATAAATCCTTCCATCAACATTTACCACCACCAAATAAGTTGTATTTTTGATCGAACAACATCAATAGCGATCGAACAAACGATATTTAGTAGAAATTAATAATTTCAGGGGATAAAGTTAAAATTTACAATAACCTAAGGATGACATTTGTATAATTAATTATAAATAATTAAAAGACGAACAAACCATTTTTATGTTCGAATAATAACGAAAACACCACGGACAAAAACAAAAAATAAAAAAAAAAATAAAAAAAGCCAAGTTTCGTTCCAAGTTCAATATTATTACGTCCCGAGGACATTATTATTATTAATACTGCGGAAGTGGAAGAGGATCCTGGCCACTAGGAGTAAAGTAATCTGTGAACCTGTCACTTCATGAATTTAAAGTTTCCTATATAAAAGAGTACTCTGTGATTTAAAGAGAATATGTTTGGCTCGTATAACAATAAAATAAGGGCGTCTAAAGGTTCTCATATAGGTTTCAGATTCAATCCTGTTATTTTTTTAAATTTGTTCTTACAAAGTATACATTCTACAATTTTTTAATTTTGCCAAAATGTTTGTCGGCAATTTCTTATATGTACTTGTATAAATGTTTATATTATTACATAATACATTCTATTCGTCCCTTTTTCACATATTTTGTCATAGGCCAACATGGAACACAATTTGTTTCTGCAATTTTCTTATAAAAGCACCATCTATACTTTTTATAGAAACTTTTCATATCATAAACTTGGTTCATACAATTTAGTTACTTAATTTACCGATAGAGGTCACAGTGTGACTTTACGAAAATTTCGGATCGCGATGTTGAGTTTCTTTCCGTCTGAATCACTTCAGCAGCACAGTATACAGTAATCATACTTACCTGGCGTAGGGGATACCGTGATCAGGAAGGCGGTTCCCCCAGGGCGAGGCCTTTCCATTGCACTGCGGTTAGGTTGACCCCTGCGATTATCCCTAATGTGGATAACTCGGACGCGTAATTTTTGGTAGTGGGGACTGCGTACGCGCCGTCCCCTTTTAAAGGAATTAAAGGATATCAAACCTAGGTCAAAAATTGGTATTTCATTCTATTATCATAATAATTTGGGACCATCGTCAAAGTTTAAAATTTCATTTTATTTTGATAATTCATCGCCCCAATCCGATCCGATATCAAAAGATCTGGCGAAATTCTTCTCTTCCATCAGGGGCGGTTAATATCTTTTAGGACTAACATTTTCTACTATCTTTAAACTATGCATATATATATATACATATACAAATATGTAGATAAAACCACATCAAAATTTACCAAGAATTATTGACATAATATAAACTGCATCAACATGTTTAAATTCTATGAATGAAAAGTTAAATATATGTACTGGATAACTATTTGTGTGATCATTTATTAAATTTTAGGAATAAAACGAGTTTGGGAGTTTTAATTTTAAATTTAAGTCTATACGCGGTATTACAATCAATCAGTGAATACAAAACCGTAGCGAGGTTAGCACTGACAGCCTACTTCGTCACATAGTACGTATAAGATAATACCAACGCTAAGAATTTCCTTTTCATAATTCAACAGTCAGAACAAGCCATAACTTACCCAATAGTAATCTCGCATTGCATTAAATTTGCATATTTTAGATGGTAATGATATATAAATTAACCATCTATAATGATCTCCAAGCTATAACAAAAGGGAAATAATGAGAAAAGTCTAATTTAGAAAATAATGTTACCTTCCGACCATTATAACAAATGGAAATCAGTTTTGCATGTGTATAGACCCCATGATAGTCATTTCAGAATTTTGATGAATAGTTCCCATATTATGGTGATTGCTATTATATTATGCTGCTTTCAAACTTCTATCTATTCGAGCATGAGAATCTATAAAACACAGCAACTGTGCGTATTCTTATTGATTTTTATTACAATATTTCAAAAGCACATAATAATTAATAGTACTACGTACTAAAAGTAAGTAGGATGTATATATTTATACTTAAATACATCTTGGACTTTATGGAGTAACCTGAATGATGATATGATGATCATATGAGCATTATGAGTGGTGCACTTTTGGATTTTCCAAACTTTTTTATATTGAAGTTGGACATAAAATTATTGGAAAAGGGGAAGTATAATAGTAAGGTTATTAGTGAAAACTTGTGTGTATTTAAACTACTTTAAAAAAATTACGTATAATCATGTTATACGTAATGCGCTTAGGGCATGCACAATTGGATTTACCAATAGTTTTTTTAAGAATAACAATGAAGAAATTGAGAGGCAAGAAAAATAATGTGTGCATAATACAATGTAAGATTATGGTGTGCAAATGAATATGTGTGTAAAATGTAGTATAATAACAAAAATAGTCACTAAAGGTATTGCGAACTGCAAAAATAAGGCAAAAACTATTTTTAGACGAAGTATAAAAGATCAAAAGAAATACAGTTCTTAATTGTCAATTCAACTCATCCTGGACTAGTCATTTTCCTTGCATTAATTGATGAACACATCATAGGGGGTATGGTTCGGGAAACTACGACACATCTTCTCGTTAGAGATACCTCAAAACCTTAAAAACTGTTGCCAGTGATGACTTACGGATCTGAGACGTGGTCTTTCACTGCTGGCCGTATGAGGAAGCTCAAGGTCGCTCAGCAAGCTATGGAGAGGGCTATGCTCGGGGTTTCTCTGCGTGATAAACTTAGAAATGAGGATATCCGCAGTAGAACCAGAGTAACCGACATAGCCCAACGGATTAGTAAGCTGAAGTGGCAGTGGGCCGGCCATATAGCTCGAAGAACCGACAACCGATGGGGAAGAAAGGTTCTCGAGTGGCAGCCTCGTACCGGTAGGCGAAGTGTAGGGCGACCCCCCAAGAGATGGAGTGACGACCTGGTGAGACATGCAGGAAGTCGATGGATGCAGGTGGCTCAGGACCGCCCTTTGTGGCATTCCTTGGGGGAGGCCTATGTTGAGCAGTGGACTTATGAAAGGCTGTAATGATGATGATGAATTGATGAACTTGAGCCTCGCAGTTTATTTCAATTATTGTCGAATCATCTTTCATACTAATGTAAATTTTACCATAAGCTGTCCAGCAATACTTCTTTGATTTTGCCAGGACACGAGCCAAGAAGTATAAGCGCGTAGCTTTAGCTGTCAACTGCTCGGACACGAAAATAGGCTTATACCCAAATGCTTAGCGCAGTTTTATTTGTTGATGTTTCTTATTATTAAATGTAAACATAAAAGTATGTCTAATCTTGTGAATTATTGTTTTGTCATTGATTTAATTATTGTCAACAATGATTTCTTATAGAAGTAGCTATTTTTAGAATTCTTCAACATTTGAGGATATTTACACGTAATGTTCGGATGACAATTACGGTCTAGTTAAAACGTGATCAAATTCAGGGTGCCGCAGGCAGTGCGGTGAAGTCGGCCACCCTCTATCTAGTGGGTGGCGGGTGCAGGCATTTGAGGTATTTAATAAAAGCCGAGCCTTTTCGCTTGCATTCTGAAGCGCATACCTAACGACTTCATTAATTCAGAACTGCAAAATATTTTCCTTAATTATTAAGTATGTAGAAATGTATTATTTATACTTTTCAGATTATTATTTATTAGATATTACCGTAATCTATTCGCGTGAATGTGATCAGAGGCGACCCAGGAGATGGGCACTAGTCTTACTAATAACAAATAAGAATAAAGACTGCGGTTGCTAACCTGCCAGACAACTGTGACAACAACATAGGCCTCCCCCATAGCCTTGCCGCAATGCCTATGTTCAGCAGTGACCTTTTTAAATAACGGGTTAAAGAAAGGAAAGTTAATTAATGTCCAGAAAAGTTTTGGGTCACGAGGCCAGTTTTAATTGCGATTCGATTAGACTCTAATAATAATTCGTTGCTTTTTTAAATGTAACAACTTCTCACATTTGTACGTAACGAACGTGGCTCTAGCTACAGACAAAATGACGGCATATTCATTGGGAAATGCTCAACCTAAATCTCACAAATTAATGATCAAGAGCTGTGCGTTCGGCAACTTGCCTGCCCCGTTTTGTAATAATGGCTGAAAAATAAGTTATTCGGTGGGCAAATTCTTAAAAAGGATAAATAAAAACAATAGTAAATCTATTGTTTCAATTCATTAATTCATTACAGCCTATCAAGTCTCCGCATAGTTTGATTCATAGTGAGATATTTGCCTTAGTTACCACGTTTGGCAAGTGGGTTGACAAGTGACAACTTTTTTTTTATTATTTTAAGAGGTTATCAGAAAGATGCTACTGGCCATCTCCTGTTTCAGCTTCTTTCTGTCGCCTCTTACGACACCGACGGGATGGCATGGACGGCCAGTGAATTATCTTACGCTGCGCTGCCACTACACGGTGTAAAAGAAAATTAAAATATTACAGATTAAAATTAAAAATAATTCACAATGTATTAAGTTTCATCTGATAAACTGTTTTAAAAATAAATAAGCTAGGCGGAAATAGTATTAAAAGATAAAAAAAAATTACTGAATATATTTTTAGATAAAGCTATTATCCTTTTTTCGTTGACTGTACTTGTTGATCTTTAAATTCCTTTGTATTAATACTTCGACTGTACCCGTCGATCCTTACATTCCTGAGCAACGTCATTTCGAGAGTTTGATACGAGCTTAGGATCAGATATTTCTTCATTGTAGTCCTTGCGCTCGTAGGATCCACATCTTCAACGTTACTCTTAACACAAAGTAGTGTTAGTTTTCTATAATATGTTAAGTTTAAATTAATAGCTATGGCATCTAGGTGTATTTCGGTGATATTTGTGTCGCTTATTTGCTATCATTATGTTTCTTCAATTAACAACCAAACAGGTAAGTTATATAGATGCTTGTGTACGTAGCTTGGTGATCTGGGTGCCTGTCTCCAATCGGAAATAACATTTACGTAAAACTCAAATGATTGGTTTTTGGATATAGATTTATTGAAATTGTGCTTTGGTTTGGACACTGTATCTATCTATCAACCACAGAGAACTTTACCTTTTTCCAAAATTCTATTAGCATCTAAATACCCCAAAAGCATTAAGTATATATGACACTCCACTATATGGGGTAACAGCCTGGCAAGTCATGCTGGAAGTCGGTGGACGCAGTTGGCTGAAGACGGTTTTCCTTGTGACGGGTAGGACTTGTGATAGGCTGTACTTATAATTATGATGATGAATGTAGAAGGTTCAGTTCATCTTTTAGGTGGTAGAAACACGGTGGACTTCAGCACATTTAATCCCACACCACAAATGGGTCGACCCGACATGCTCGCACACTCGCACAGAATACAAACGAAAAATTGCAGTATAATGCTAATTTTTAGATGTAATGCTACTGCGTATCGTATTTAATCATCAGGGATGACAACGCAACTGGTTCTTATAGAAGAAAATAAAAGTGCCTATGGACCACAGCATTAACTTTTATCGGATGGTCTGTGTGCTCTTTTGTTACCTCTACGGTAAAAACAACAGTTTTAAGCCCACTGCTGAATATGGAATAAGAACGCGCTAGCTGTCAAGCATTTCTTGAAAGAGTTGCATGTGCTTACCACGCTGAGCTGTCGGGTTACTCAGAGATGCTCTTGCATTGGTAATGATGAACCTCGTCAGTCTGTGAAAATAAGGTTGTAATGGGAAAATATATCAATTACTTTTTCCTAAATGCCACCCTCAACTTAACGCTGTGTATCCGAAGCAGTACAAAACTCTGGCGACTTACTAAATGCAGAATATCCACAAAAAAAACCAATGAATCAATACATTATTTAGTTATATATTAGGAACTAAGTATGTTTACGAACGTAGCAATCTGTTTATACTCGTAGTAAATGAAGTAGGAGTGTAATTAATGATAAGACTTCTATGATTAGGAAAATAATTAAAATCAGCAGACTGGTGTATATTTTTGACATCATATTTTTAGAGCCTAATTTATGTGATTTCATAATACGCGAACAAATCAAATCTACACACAAATTATCGCCGGCCCCGATAAAATTGTAAATTGCAATTTTAAGTACATAGGCTGCACTAAAAGTATCGGGAATGGAATATTTCCACTGTTCCTGTCATATTAAAATCTTTTTAATTGAAAAGTTCTTGTTTTTTTTTTTAAAATTTAATACCATTTATTTATTTAAAAAAAGATTCTCGGTCTTGTCACAAGGTTTTGTCAAACTTGTTTAGTCGTTGAGAAAATGGAATTGACTCGAGAAAATTCAAGAGCGATGATTTATTATGACTTTCGAAGTGGTTTAACACAAAAACAGTGTGTTGACCGGATGATTTCTGCATTTGGTGATGAAGCCCCATCCAAAACCACAGTTTATCGCTGGTTTGCTGAATTTCAACGTGGAACGTGTCAAGCTCAGTGATGATCCCCGTCAAGGTCGTCCAAAAACTGCAGTCACCCAAGAAAACGTTGATGCTGTGCGTAAGCTGATTGAGGAAGATCGACATGTGACATACCGCGAAATTCAGGCAACTTTAGACGTTGGCATGAGTTAAATACAAATAATCTTGCATGAAAAATTAGGTGTAAAAAAGTTGTTTTCCCGATGGATACCGCATTTGCTCTGTGAAGAGCAAAAAGCGGCTCGCGTTACTTGGTGCGTCAGAACTCTCGAAAGATTCCACGCAGGATCCTCAAATGCTGTATACAACATCGTATCAGGGTGACGAATCCTGGATATACGCGTACGAACCCGAAACAAAAAACCAGTCACGAGTTTGGGTGTTCGAAAATGAGTTAAAGCCAACAAAAATTGTTCGTTCACGAAGTGTTGCAAAAAAAATGGTGGCCACGTTTGTCACCAAAACCGGCCATGTTACGACTATTTCTCTTGAGGGACAAAGAACGGTTAATGCAGAATGGTATGCTAGCATTTGTTTGCTACAGGTCGTTTCTGAACTCCGTAAAGAGAACTGCAACCGCCGCATCATCCTCCATCACGATAATGCGAGTTCTCACACCGCACACAGAACAAAAGAGTTTTTATAGTAAGAAAACATAGAATTATTAAACCATCCGCCGTATAGCCCCGACCTAAGCCCTAATGATTTCTATACTTTCCCTAAAATAAAGAATAAATTGCGTGGACAGAGATTTTTATCACCTGAAGAAGCTGTGGACGCCTACAAAACGGCCATTTTGGAGACCCCAACTTCCGAATGGAATGGTTGCTTCAATGATTGGTTCCATCGTATGGAAAAATGTGTCAAATTTCGCGGAGAATACTTCGAAAAGCAATAAATACATTTTTAAATAGTAATGTTGTGTCACTTCCTTGATTCCCGAAATTTTCAGTGCCGCCCTCGTAAGTACTGATTTACCAGGTACTCAGTGGCGAAGTAATTTTATTAGAAAAACCGTTACTTCTGAGATTCAAAAAAAATCATGACATGTGAAACTTCAATACGCATTGTACTTAGAGCGCCTGACTTTTCCTTGTTTCAAGTACCCTTTCGTTCTGTGGCCATGTCTGACGTACATATAGGCTCGTATACATAATATATTACGTAGACTTTATTTTTAAACTTTTACAATAACATTAATCTTTGATTTACAACGTCGTGGAGCCGTGGTAGCTCAGGAACTAAGCACTTGCCGTAAATTGCACAGTACGCGAGCTCCTGGGTTCGGTCCCCAAAGACACCGATGAAGTAGTTAAATTAAATTATAAGTGCCGATTTACCACGTGCGGTGAAATTGGCGGCGAAAGAAAACTTCCTTAGGAATTTTGCGTGTGTGAAATCCAGCAATGCGCAACAGGGCAGATACTTCCTTGCCCTAAAACAATGAGAGGGGTGCCTGTGCTCAGCTTTGGACCGCACATAGGCTGTTTTTTTTCTTTACTTTTGATTTCGTTTCCGTCTTAAAGTTATACGACGAAAATACTGAGAAAAAATACATATATTTTTATATTATCTTTTCAGACCATCAGAGCCGTGGTAGCTCAGATGGTTAGCGCTCGCTATAAATTTCCCAGTACGCGAGCAACCCAGGTTCGACCCCGCCGGCACCAATGAAATTATTAATTGCAATTATAAGTGCTGATTTACCACGTGCTCAGCGGTGAAGGAAAACATCGTGAGGAAACCTACATGTCTGAGAAATAAGAAAAAAATTTCGAAGACTTGTAAAGTTTGCCAACACGCATTGGGTCAGCGTGGCGGCCATTTCCTCGCCCTAAAACCCTCTCAGAAATGAGGGGAGGCCTGTGCCGAGCAGTGGAACGTATATAGGCTGTAACTTTTTTTTTACTTTTTTCAGAGCATCGTTTCGCCGAAAGTGTGTCAGTGTTGGACTCGAATGGTGCATTGTTGCTGAAATGGAAAGTTGATTATCTAGATCGAAAAGTTAGATTTCAATTAATCATATCAGACAAAGCACCTGAAGCCAACTGGTTTGCGTTAGGATTTTCTAACAGAGGCGAGTTAGAAAATTCCGATGTCTGCTTAGTGTGGACCGACTATAAAGGGCGTGATCATTTCGAGGTGAAAATTGTATACATCGTATAAATATGTCTGTAAATGTAGAAAATGAAACCGAATTAGAAAGTTTATAAATCCTTTCACTGTTTTATTACTTCTTTAACAAACTAAACAACTTATGTATATAAATAAGGTATTGTGAAATTTTCTTTCAGGACATGCACGCAGATGCCGAAGGAAGGTTAACTCCTGATGAACAACAAGACTGCGAAACTTTTTATGTAGACAGCAAGAGCCGGAGTGTATTATTCGAGCGCTATTTTGACACATGCGACGATAACGATTATGTAATTGAGGTAATTTTTTTGTACCTTTTTAACTTAATATTTGGAGGCAGGAGACGGACAGCAGCATTTTTCTGATATCAGCAATATCACAATAAAAAAAACTTGCCAAGTGTGGTAACTATGGCAAATATCTCCCTATGGGAGAAGGATGGAATTACAACAGAGCTTTAAACGGTTAGACACGCAGGAAGTCGATGGATGCAGGTGGCTAAGGACTGTGCTTTGTGGCATTCCGTGGGGTAGTTCAGCAGTGTACTTGTGAAGGGCCGTAATGATGATGATGATGATGATTTGAAGGTTGTTTTAATGGGTCCGATATTTAATAATTCATATTTCAACATACACTCCTCGTTTTAAGATATATAATATGTAGAGACCGAATGTGCTGTTTTGAAAGGATGTTGATGTGTATCTACGTTCGTACGTGGGTAAACTTTTCGTCTTGCATGTCTTGAGAAGAAATGACATAAGTATTATAATCTCTAAAACAATTTCATTCGACGCCTAATTACATAATGTATATTGATAAAGTTTTCATTCAAAAAGATTTAGTAGTTTAAATAAAACTATCTTACTTTCTATATATTTCTATTTAGTCACAAAACGAGAAGTTAATAGTGTGGGAGACCGAGTCGCTCCCACATCTATTATCTTTATTATTTGTAGAAGAGTACAAAATAAATATTGGGGGATGGTCTCATTTTTGGCAGTAGGGTCATTCTACGAACCTGAGAAATTTATGGTCGCGTTATGTAACTTCATGATTACGACGTCCTGATTCGTTATTTGCTGTGATATTAAATGGGACATCACCATCTATATTTGACATTCATTATTTTGTAGATAAGTGATGATTCAATGAATAAAAACGTGTCGACAATACGTGACGTGTCATGGCCTGTCGACTGTTCGCCGACGCCCTCTGAAGGTTTAAGGGCTACTTAAAAATAGAAATTCTTAAGCTACTAGCTAAACTTATAATTTTTGAAACGATACCTGTCCTTAACATTAAGATTAAAAGACTTTTAAAAATTATGTCACACAATTATAAAAAATATTGATGTTTCTAAACGCGTTATAAATTTTTTGTCACAACTGTTGACATGTAAAGTTTTGAATACTAGAATCAGAAAGCGAATTATTTCAACGTTGTTTTGCTTTTTATTGCAATATTAGTGCATACCTGTCAGTGATAAGTCACATTTCTTGATGGAACAAAAGCGAGCTACTGAAAATTTTAAATTGAAAAGAGGTTCTACAAGTGTGTCAAAGTTGAATTTAGTCAGTTGAGTCACTTCTTAGAGGAAAAAATAAAAGGTTACTAACATGATAAAATAAATTGCCACACACAGCCTTGTAGAAAAAAGGTTTCACGTAGTTCCAAAACAACAATGGATATTATTGCCTCTAAAATTGTAGCTGTTAATAAAATTTGTCACTTCTGTCGAAGTCAATTCTGTCGACTACTTTGTCGACAGAAATGACGACTCTCGACCGAAGTGACTACCGCCTATGTTTTTTATGCATTAATCAGTTAAACAACGCTTGTCAGGGCAAATCAAGTGTTACATTAAATAATAAGAAATTCAAAGCCAATTTTGTTCGTTATCTCCATAGTTATCTCCACCAGGTGTGGCGCGTAATTTGAGAAAAAAAGGTGTTTAATATTTTGTGTTGAAGTAGCTGTTATGAATTTATAAAACACGTAAAAATTACTATCTAATTCGTATATTATTCTTTTAATTAAAATTCTATCAAATTTAAGCGTTGATAGGATTTATTAATGTATTGTTATTTATATTTATTTTTATTATATAAAGTTTACAACAAAATTTATTTATAGTTCAAGGATCTGACATAAATTCTATCAAACTTTAAAATACTACTAAATCACATTTTGACTGAGTAATCACGAAATCTTCAAAACTATAGCTACACTATAGGTGGTTAAAAGGATGTTGACAGACAAAGAGAAGAAGGATCGGCGTAGGCAGCAATACTATAGTAGGTTAGTTGGGAAAATTACAAAAATAGGAAAGAGTAGGGATTAGTAAAATATATAAATGTATCAATAATTTAACTCCAAAAATACAAAAACGAGTACGAAAAGAACGGCAAGAATGTACTCGAAAACACCGTGAAAAGAAAAGGAACTCAGAGAAACTGACATTAGACTTATAAATGAAACCTTTATAACCAGTACCGCAAAGCTCCAGATCTTTAAGAAATATTATGAGCTAGCAGATTGCAGAGAAAATCGAAGGAAAATAAGAGCTGAAAAGAAATATTTAAGACAGAGGATTTTGCTACTTGAAAACTGTTTAGCTAGCTATAAGATGAGAATGCTACAAAAATCGCGACAAGGCACCCCAGACGGCATGGGAAGATGTGTCAAGAGAACAGGAGGTGCTCAAGTAGTAGTTGGGCGATACTTCTCTGATTGCGAATCATTAATTACGTGTTTGCAAGGGACCTGCATATTATACGTGGTTTAGCCATGCTGCAGCTATATTAGTAGTATAGTTGTAGCACCAACGGGTCGGCTCGACTGGTGAAGAATCACGCTCTCACAGAATGCCAGCTTAAAATAGCAGCATAACGCTGCTGTGTTTCGTATGGTGAGTGCAGAGAACCGGAGAGCCTTTTTTACTGGAAGCGAGGCATTCCATCTTAGTCCTCACGGGTGACAACGCATCTGCATTTTGATTCGTAATCGAGGATAGATGTAGATGTCTATGGGCTACAGCAACCACTTACCATCAGGTGGACTGTGTGCTCGTTTGTCACCCTATGCTATAAAAAAATATCCAAATATTACCTGTTGTTGAGGCACATTACGATCATATGTTTGGCATTTCGAATATAGGTACCACATTTACGTTCAAGGGTACTTTGTTTATACGCCATATAACTGATTACGGGCCTGATGAAATATGTTTCCATAACATAATCATCTTTTTAACAAAAAAAAAACAGAAGATATTGTTACTGGTTCACCAGAGTCACTGTTAAAATCTCCTTTGCCTAATCCAACCCTCCAGGACTCACTAGTTTAAAGAAATAAGGATCATCTTAGTTTGCGTTCGTTATCGCCAGCTTGGACTCTTATATCCAGAATACTTATAAAATATTAAATTTCTACGCGGTGTGCTACGGGAGTGACGAAGAAAGTGATGACATTATTAACCTGCGACAATTCTGAATCTAGAAGGGATGAAAACGATGAAGATAATCGTTTTGATTGAAGTTTTTCTGCAACTGATGATTCCATCTACAATATCCATCCAAGACAAGTTTTGGTCTTGAATGGATATTGTATTGGATTGGATTGGAATAGGATTGTATTGGTATTGGAATCAACTTCGTATATTATCGTCCTCAAGTGACGAAAAAATCTTTTGAATAATCGACAGAAATGATGTCACTTATGTTGTCTATTTTTGTTTATTTTTTATTGTACTACTTTGATTAGTTAATATGTGACCAGAATAATCACAAGACTGATAAATTAATTATTTGTTGTTAGAAGTTTGTGTTGATGTTATGTTATTAAGTTTAAGACTTTAAGGCCAAAAATGTTAATTCCTGTCGAATTCGTGGTCACTACTGCCTATTGTTAAAAACGGAAAAACCTATATTTTTTTAATTTTTTAGTATATTTAACTATTTCATTATTTTTTACATGTTCCTTAAATTTGATATATTAATTTTAGTAATGAGTAATAATTTTAGTATTAGAATTAAATTGAAATGAATGTAATACTACCCTATGATCCTTGCTGGTCGAAATAAATAAATAAATAATAAAAAAAATTACTTACTTACTTACTGACTTAAATACCAAAAAAATATTTTTATGTCATAAATAAACAAAACGTTGATTTTATTTTTATTTATTTTATTTCACCTCACGGTAGAATGACCCATTATACAAAATTATGTTTTTGAATTTATTTGTAAGCAATTCCAAGCACAGGTGGCACAGGTATACGTAACGATTATTACTCAGGACCGCTTTTTCCGAATGAAGCAAATTAACAAGTGGTAAAATTAAATATTTTGTACAACCGATTTCAATATAAATTATTAAGGATAACTCAAAAACTGGTCAGATCTTGATCAAATTTATATGGACATAGGAAATATACCCTTTGAAACAAAAAAAAAGAATTTTCCAAATCAGATCAGGCGTCTTCGAGTAATCGGTGAACATACATTAAAAAAAAGATTCCGACGAATTGAGAACCTCCTCCTTTTGAAGACGGTTGAAAAAAGGCGCTTGCTTGATGACAATCAATGATTAAGAAATGTTCGATCCCTCGATATTTTTTAACATTAACCAACTTACGGAGTAAATGTAATGTAAAAGCGATGTTTTAGTTATTGCAATGATTATTTCTACTTTCTTCTATCCAATTAAACAAAAGCTAAACAAAGAACATGCTAAAGATAGCCGTATTAAACACTTACACATTTCGTAGCCTAACACTGGCGATCAACTGATGGGGAAAAACCAACCATGGAGGGGAGCAATATTACCAGTGCCAGTGTGAGGGTATTGGCTCTGCGCTCAAACCAGTTCACTGTGCTCCATACAAATTAGTATAAAGTAGCAAAAAGTAAACTGAAAATGGCGTATTCTTAAAAACATGTACCTTTTCAACAATGGATTCGAAAGGCTAATAAACATTTACGTGGTAGAGACATGCTGCAGCTATATTAGTGGTATAGTTGTAACACGAATGGGTCGGCTCGACCTGAGAAAGACCACGCTCTCACAGAATACGAGCGTAAAATAGCAGCTTAATGCTGCTGTTTTTCGTATGGTGAGTGTAGAGAACCGGCGACCCTTTTGACTAGAAGAGGCAATCCATCTGTATCATCCAGTCCTCACGGGTGACAACGCATCTGCATTTTGATTCTTTATTGAGGATAGATGTAGATGTCTTTGGGTCAGAGCAATCACTTACCATCAGGTGGACTGTGTGCTCGTTTGTCACGCTATCCTATAAAAAAAAATTAGTTTAAATAATTTACTACTATTAGGTGGCTGGACTTTTTTTCTGCCTAGGAGTTTGTCTAGATGGGTACCACCCTCCTAACTATTTCTGTCGTCGGATAGCAGTGCCTGCACTGCCGTGTTCCGGTTTGAATAGTAAAGAGAGCCAGCATAATTACAAGTTGTATGGCTTTCCAACCTAGTCATCAGAGGTGACAATACATATGTAGTCTTCTTTGTTTGAAATTAGCTATATGTGTCCACGAACTGTAAATTCCCTTGTCTGTCAGTTTTATTAACAAAAAAAAAACTTTTTTTTACAGGATGGAACCGTTCACGTGATATGGGCGCGAGGTGTTGACAAGCTGTTTTCTTCTAAAGGATTATGTTTAACTTGCACCGAATCCCAGGATCGTGGTTTTATCCGCGTGCGATTATTAACTCCTACAAATATCTCAAAATATTCCGGCCAGCAATTACGGATCACTAACGACAATTTGAAAGTCCCCAACAGTGATACTACCTACTGGTGCAAGGTTGTTAAACTCCCTGAATTCATCAATCAGAACGTTCATCACATTATTAAGGTATAATACGATTTTTTATCTTTCTAATCGTCTCAAAAAATTCTACCAAAGTCTACTTACCATATACTAACGGATATTTTTTTTATAGAATAAGGGTGACAAACGAGCACACAACCCACCTGATGGTAAGTGGTTTCTGTGGTCCATAGTCATCTACATCTATCCTCGATTAAGAATCAAAATGTAGACGCGTTGTCACACATGAGGACTAAGATGGAATGCCTCGTTTCCACTAAAATGGGTCTCCGATTCACTACACTCAAAGCCGGCAACGCATCTGCAATTCCCCTGGTTCCCCTGGTGTTGCAGTTGTTTATGGGCGACGGTAGTCACTTACCATCAGGTGAGCCGCATGCTCGTTTGCCCCCTCTCCTATTAAAAAAAAAAACACTTACTATACGAAACGCAGCAGCGTTGAGCTGCTATTTTACGCTGATATCCTATGAGAGCATGGTCCTTCCCCGGTCGAGCCGACCCATTCGTGCTACAACTATACAATTAATATAGCTGCACCATCGTTTTACTACGTAAAAAAATTAATATTACCATCTGTACAGGGTATATTATAAAGAAGTCGCTTAATTGTGTAGTTCATCCCACCAGATTAGTAGGCGTGACTTGTCCACGTATAGTGAAATAATAGGAACCCAAACTTGAAGCTTGAACAAGTTGGAACCTTGCTAGGAGAAATAGGGGCAGTTCTTTTCTTCTCCTCCCCCGACAAGGGGGCACCAAGGGGCAGTTGACGCTGGAGGAGCAGCGGTTATGTGCGATAGTGTTGCCATGTCCCTGCCGATATGCGGACAAGGTGCCACGGTGCCAAGACCATACGATTTTTAGTCATTGCAAGTCCTACATAGCCCGTGTTTGTTGAGAGACGAGTACACGTAGGCATTTCCTATGAAAAAAAAAAAAAGGAAAATTATACGCAAAGAACTATTAAAAATTTGATATCTTGTGGACTTACGGCAGAAACATTAAATACATAGTTGCAAAAAGCATTTAGGTGAAGTGGAATAGTAATTTATTCATTTAATTTTCTTTTAGTTCGAATCTGTTATCACTAAAGGCAACGAAGGTTTAGTACATCATATGGAGTTGTTCTATTGCGACGCGGACCCTCAACAGGATATACCGTATTATAATGGGAACTGTTTCGCCAACAATCGACCTGAAATCACAAAATTGTGTTCGAAGGTAAAAAGAAAAAGTTTATTTATTTTAAGGATTTCAAGGAAGTGAAACATTCCTTGAAAGAAAAAGTATTTTTAATAAATGACACAATTGTTTTTAATAATAGTAACATAAAGAACACAGAATATGAAATTGAAAAACACGTAAAACTACAGACATTTTTTCGCGAAATATAAATTTCCTCAAAATCAATTAAATATAAAATTTACTTTTAACGGGGATTATAACATACGAGGGTGGATTGAAAAGTACTCGGCCTAACCAAGAAAATAAACAAATACTAAATCAGTTATATTTTTATTTTTCTACATAATCACCATCAAGTTCAATACACTTTTGCCACCTCCCCTTCCAAGTATTTAGACCGTTGAAAAAAAATGATTCTTCCTTAGAGTCAAAATATGCGTCTACAGCTGCTTTGACCTCGTCGTTTGTCGAAAATCTTTGACCTCCCAAGTGCTTTTTTAGGTTAGGGAACAGAAAGAAGTCTGATGGTGCCAGATCAGGTGAATACGGCGGATGCGGTAACAGTTCAAAGCCACAGTTGTGAATTTCAGCCATTGACTGTACTGACGTGTGAACACGGGTGTTATCTTGATGAAACAGGACTTTTCTTCTGAGCATTCCTCGACGTTTTTCTTTTATTTCCTCTCGTAAACGACGTAGTAAGGTGCAGTAGTAATCAGAGTTTATATTCTGACCCCTTTCAAGATAATCAATCATAATCACACCTTTCGAGTCCCAGAATACTGAAGCCATCACCTTATTTGCCGACAAAATCGACTTAGCCTTTTTAGGGGGTGGCGAACCAGGTCTTCTCCACTGTTTTGATTGTTGTTTTGTTTCCGGTGTACAGTAATGAACCCATGTTTTGTCCATAGTAACAAAACGATTCAAAAAATCATCTGCATCGGCTTCAAATAACTCCAAACAGTCGCGTGAAATAGTCAATCGCGTCCTTTTTTGTTCAACTGAAAGCAGTCGCGGAACCCACCTCGCATACACCTTGTGGAAACCCAACTCGTTGACAATGATGTTTTGAGTTCATTCATAAGAGATGCCTATAATCTCGGCTATCTCTCTAATTTTTAATCTGCGGTCTCCCATTATTAAATCAAGTACTTTTTTAATATTTTCGTCAGTAGTTGACGTCGAAGGCCTTCCAGAGCGGGGTTCATCTTTCACACTCTCTCTACCACGCTTAAATTCTGCTACCCATTTTTTGACGGATGAATATGACAGAGCACAATCGCCTAATGTACTGACCATATCATCATGGATGGCTTTTGATGATAGCCCCTTCTTATGGAGGTACTTAATGACGGCACGCTGCTCGATTTGCTCCATTCGCGGAAATTATGTCCGATTACTTTGTTAATAAATTTATAAAATCACAACTAATTATCGCACACGTTTCGAACTTCACACAATGAACTAGTCTGAACTGAACTAAATAATGTGGGTAGATTTGATTTTTAGAATTGAATGGATCTGTGTTAGGCCGAGTACTTTTCAATCCACCCTCGTATAATAATTATAACGGGGATGGGATATTAATTGAATTCTCCTTCGACAGTTTTCGGTTAAGAAGAATGATATATTTTTTTTTTTAGGTAAGAGCAGCATGGGCGATGGGGGCACCTCCCTTTGCATATCCAGAAGAAGCGGGATTACCTATCGGCGGGCCCAACTCTAACAAATATGTAATGCTCGAGGTTCATTACAATAATCCAGAATTAAAAAATGGTAAATATGACATTAAATATTGATCGTCAGTATCATCAGTCGTTTTTAGTCCGGATTTTGGATTAGCAGTGCCAGTACACTTTGCAACTAAAAATGCTTGTTACTTCCTGTCTCATGGATTTCGATAGTGCTTTTTAGACGCTTATGAGGAAATGCCGGTGGAATTTACTCCATACAAACTCTCTCTCTCGCCTGTTTTCTTTCTTGTTTATGACCTCATAGCAATGAGTTTTTACAGTAAAATAAATATCGACCTCTCTGTGTTTTCTTTTTTGAAGCGTAGCTAACAAAATATTTGTAACTGAATATTTTTATTGCAGATTGGGTTGACAGTTCTGGTATCATATTGCATTTAACACCTAATAGAAGGCGCTTTGATGCTGCCATCATGGAAATCGGCTTAGAATACACGGATAAGATGGCTATCCCCGGAGGTCAAGAAGCCTTCCCATTAACCGGTTACTGCATACCTCAATGTACAGGAGTGGTAATTTTAATTATTATCATTGTTTAAATTTAGAACGTAAATAATATCATAACATTTTTTTTTCAGAAATAGGAAGGAGAAGGTGAAATCAAGCAAATGTGGGCACATTTGCTTGATTTCACCTTCACTTTCAGCAAAGTCAAGCAAATGTTTATACATATAACGTCTATTCTCTATAATCCAATGGGACGACAATCTGATACGATCGAAGAGAAATCAGGCGTCGGACCTTTTACGTGCTTTCCAGGGCACGGGGATGGAATACCGCCAACTTCCTGACTCCGGGCTGATATACATTGTTTCTTGACAGCAAAATCTAATAACTGTTTTTATTTCGATTATGGACTCGAAACCGGGACCTCACGATCCACAGTTGCGCTTTCGACCACTAGACCAATGAGACTGTCAAAATCGGGAAAATTGGCGTCCCATACACATCTCTTCATCTTCATCTTCTTTACGTGGTAGAGTCATGCTGCAGCTATATTAGTAGTATAGTTGTAGCACGAATGGGTGGCTCGATCGGAGAAGGACCACGCTCTCACAGAATACCGAATAGCAGCATAACACTGCTGTGTTTCAAATGGTGAGTGTAGAAAACCGGAGACCCTTTTTTACTGGAAACGAGGCATTCCATCTTAGTCCTCACGTGTGACAATGCATCTGCATTTTGATTCGTAATCGAGGATAGATGTAGATGTCTATGGGCCACAGCAACCGCTTGCCATCAGGTGGACTGTGTGCTCGTTTGTCACCCTTATTCTATAAAAGAAAATCTATTGCGGGACGCATCCGCTAAGGCTCTATAGAAACAGGACGTCCCGGCTCTCGCAGAACGATTGGCAAGCCTATTTGTTTCCCTCTGTTGCCTCTTACGACACCCACGGAAGATATGGGATACTAAATATTCTTACACCACCACTGTATAATGGACAGAAAATATTTGTGTTGGGTATGTTATAAAAATTAAAAATATTACAGGGTCTGCCGGAAAACGGTATCGTTGTGTTCGGCAGTCAGCTGCACACGCATTTGACTGGCATTGCTGTATGGACCCGCCACTCTCGACAAGGAGTCGAGTTGCCAGTGCTGAATAAAGATGTTCATTATTCTACACATTTTCAAGAAATCAGAATTTTGCATCGACCAGTGAAAATTTTGCCGGTATGACATTATATTTACGCGAACACTACACATTGAATAAAACTGCTTTTACGGATTCTATCGCGCTTATTTAACTTATTTTAAGCAACCGACGTTTCGGGTGCTTTACAGCACCCATGGTCAAGGTGATTGACGTCCCGATGTCAGAGTTAACCCGGAATACCTTCAGCTTTTTTAATTATTAATTTTGGTCCCATCTACGCAGAATTAACTTACTGTGTTTTGAAGTCTTGCAGTGGTAAGCTTTGATTTAGTTTTAATTTAATTAATTACAGGATCCCAAGCAGGTGGTAGTACCCAGCCTCCCTCTCTATTGAAATTAGTATGTTTTTCAATAGCCTCACGTATCATCCTTTACAGGAATCGATGTTCTTTCGCGAGAATTTGTGGTTTATCAAATCTAATGTAATGGCGGTGGCCGTCTAGGATATGATCACAAACTGCAGACTTCCCGGAACGTTGGTGCTTCACGTCAGCTGTGTGTTCTTTTACGCGGGTTTTTATTGATCGTTTTGTTTGCCCTATATATGAGACATTTATTAAAAGTATAGGTTTTTATCATACAAATAATTTCAAAAATATTCCATATTTTCAAATATATTTTTATGATAAAAATCCAAGTTGTCCATTGCGAGAGTCCAACTCGTCCGCCCATAGTGGTGAATTAGCAAATTTTAAAATATATCCAGACTGATTAAGATTTTAACAGAATTATTTTATTGATACCCAGGTAGGTATAAATCTATACAAATAAATAAAATTGAAGTGTCTGTTTGTAATGTCGAAATAACAGCTTTTTACTATATTATGCATATGAAAGTATATACGGTACTTGTAACAAAAACAATTTTTTAAATTTTTGTCTGTCTGTGTTTCTGTCTGTCTGTTCCGGCTAATCTCCGAAACTGCTGGACTGATTTTGAGCGGACTTTCACTGGCAGATAGCTAGCAAAAAGCTGTTATTTTGACATTACAAACAGACACTTCAATTTTATTTATTTGTATAGATAAGTTATAGTAAATAAATAAAAACTGACAGTTCACCGGATGGTTGGTGGTTGGTGCGGCAGCCTATTTTAAACAACGAAGGCTACGTCGTCGAAGGCTATTTATGTATATAAGATGATATGCATAGTCACATCTGAGGACTAAGGTGAAATTCCCCATGGCCTGTTATTATACCAGCTCTCTATACCCTTTACACGGGAACATAGCAGCGCAAGCACTGATACTTGGCGGCCAAATAGGTAACACAGTGGTACCTAACCCCACGCGGGCTTCTTAGCAGAAAAGAAGTTTTTTTTTATAGAATAAGGGTGACAAACGAGCACACAGTCCACCTGATGGTAAGTGATCGCTGTGGCCCATAGACGTCTACATCTATCTTCGTTTGCGAATTATTTTTTGTCAGACGTGAGGACTAAGATAGAATGCCTCTTTTCCAGTAAAAATGGTCTCCGGTTCTCTTGTACACTCACCATACGAAACATAGCAGTGTTAAGCTGCTATTTTATGCTGGTATTCTTTGACAGCGTGGTCCTTCCCCGGTCGCGCCGACCCATTCGTGCTACAACTATACTATTAATATAGCTGCAGCATGGCTCTACCACGTTTTACAACCAGTAATTATAAGTACTTCATTATTTTTTGTATTTTTTGTATTCATTATTTTTTATATTGTAACTTCTGAAAAAAAAAATCATCCGAATTCGACTACAGCATACTTAATATCGAAAAAGAAGTTGTCTTTGCATCTTTTCATTTCTAACAGACTTCATAATAGGTAGGTTTATCATATCGATTCTCGACTCTAACCACAGACTAAATAATATTACTATGTTACCCTCTCCCCCCTCACATTCGCTTCACGTAGCTTAAATCATAATAATAGTAAAAGTTTCTTTTCTATCCCGAAATACCGCCTTCCAAAATCTGCCGCCCGAACTTTATAGCTATCATGGATTCATAACCCTGTGGATTTTTTGTGCCAACAGGGGGACTTTTTAGAAACGACCTGTATCTACAACACAGTAGATAAACAGAACGCCACCATCGGCGGTCACGCCATTACGGACGAGATGTGCGTCAACTACATGCATTACTACCCAGCCACTGAGCTGGAGGTCTGTAAGAGCGCTGTGTCTAACCTCGCGTTGGAGAACTATTTTAAATTTGAACACAGGTATTTATTACATGATACTCTTATTGTATGGTGAATATTCTCGTCTCGTTACGTATTTTATCCTCTCCATTGCTCGCTGAGTTATCATAGAACAGCAGCGAAGGACCACGTTTTAGTTTTGTAAGGCACCACTCTCAATACCTTGTTGTATATTTTTGATTTAAAACTCTTATTTCGTGGAACGACTGACCCCCCGTTACCGTTACAGCCTATTAAAGTACACTGCTGAACTTAACGTCCCAGTTAGATTGCCCCATAGGGAGGGGGGGGGGGGGAGATATTTGCGATAATTACCAGGCTTGGCAAGCGTATTGGTAACCGTACCTTTTTATTTTTAGTCGTTATTAGGAAGACCCTTCTGCCTATCTCCTGATTTGTTTCCCTCTATCGCCTATTACAACACCCACGGAATAATATGGGGTAGTAGATATTCTTGCACCGCCCCTACACAGTTAACTAAATTAAAATTAAATTACCTGATGAGGCATGTACGCATAAGTCGATGGATCCAGGCTGCTCGGACCGTGCTTTGAGGATAATACACTTAAATATTTTCCTAATTATATTGGTCCCTGCGTACGTATTTCGTAATACAACTGCATGGCCTAGCGATCAGAGTACGTGGCTGCTACGCCACTGGTCCTGGGTTCGAATCCCGGAACCGGCATTTATACAAAATACCACACATTTCTGATTTTAAGGTCTCATTGTGTTGTCTGTGTCTCTGAAAAACATTCATCCTCTGATATAGCGCATAAGCGATTCATTGAGCACGTGTTTGGTGTTTGCGCGTAAATTTATAAATTTGTAGCGCATTTTACTACTTAGTATATCTCCTGTGTAGTTAAAATTTGCGATTATTTACAAGTTGTGGCTGTGATCAATAATAGCCTGGGAACGTCATCATCAATATCTTCTATATTATTGCCGAAATAGAAGGAATTGAAAAGGAAAGGAAGATTCCCTTCACTATTGTATATTTTCTTGAATAAATGTCGCTAATCAATATCCCACATAAAGCACAGCCTACACCTATCACGGAATGTATTTTTTTCTTGCGACAACACACCTAAAGAAATTTCTTTCTTAAAATTTCTAATGTTTCAGATGGGATAACATGCCAATATCTTACCTATCGCCACCTCGAGCTAACTATTTGTCTATAAAACCTTGGACGCCGTTGCGAGCAAGTGCTTTAAACGCCCTCTATACTGAATCACCTATATCGATGCAGTGTAACAAATCGGATGGTAATCGATTTCAGGTGAGTAAAAAATCTATTGCGATCGTGAAAGGAAAAGGGGAGATCTTCCGTCGGGCAAGGTATTCAGCCCGGGGAGCCGCGAACGCTCTGGGTGGTAATTCGGAGCTATTTTATACTATACTGTTTTTACTTCAGAACTTTAATAGCGCGAGTTAGTTTTAGAAGGTTTTCACTTGTGGCGCGAGCCCCCTGCTCAGACCGGAGGTCAATAGTGCAATCCGATTACAGGCAATCACCAAATACCGGCGGGGAATGCATGCTGTGTGCGTAAGGGCAAGTGACGCCGGTGCGAACGATATAATCTAAAAGCTTTCATTCTACTGCAGTGACATAATATTATTACGTTTTTTTATTTCTTCATTATCACTTTTTTTAACCCTCCACACTAGTACTTACTTCTGTATCGTAGAGAAATTTGAATAACCAGGATCACACAATTATTACTAGACCGTACAAACACTTTTTCCGTGTGGGGTTCAAATTAAACCTAAATTATAAAATAAATATTTATTGTTATTTAACTTTTCAGGGAGATTGGGAAGGATTACCAATACCAAAAATTACCCTACCATTACCACAAGAACAGCGGATTTGCCCGAAAAATCAGAAACGATCCAACAAAGTAATGGCGTATAATGATTATTTCTACAGCAATTAATTTTATCTTAAGATGCATAGCAATAATAAAGCATATTTTCTCTATGTGTTATTGTTTTTGAAAATAAATAAAGTATTTAATAATAAAATTAATGGCAATCCTTTAAAATGAATAGCAAGACACATGCGATATTATTGTTGTATTTATAAAACTATATTAAGTATCTAAAACAATAAAAAATGTAGAATGTAAATAAAACTTAAATTAACCTGACAATTTGTTTCGTTTATTCCTTTGTACGGTTCGTTTCTAGTGCATAATAATATTATGCACTAGATATATTATATCATGATATGATGGTAATCATGAGTACCTACTAAATAGTCTAGACAAGCGTTTGTGCGATATGAAATATGAAGTGTCCAATTAAGGGTCTTGTAGTCTCCTGCTATAACAGTCTTCATTAATGATTACCTCATTACTAATAGATTAATATAAATAGCTTTTACAGATCGTTTTGGCTCACAGATTTTTTTTCAATAATTGAAACTTTTAACAAAGGTAAAAACCGACTTTAAATTTCTGAAAAAGAAGTTATTTATTTGCTACCCTTAGGGGTGAAATTTTTTCTCCAAATTTGTATGGGACCATCCTTGAAGTATAACCTATTTAATAAAAAATAATCATCAAAATTGGTTCACAATCTACGAAGATATCGCGTAACATACATACAAAAACTTTTTGAAGTCTGTAAAAAATTCATACTATGGAGGCCCCAGCGTTTAAGCATATTCCATCATCATCATCATCATTACAGCCCTTCACAAGTCCACTGCTGAACATAGGCCTCCCCCAAAGAATGCCACAAAGCACGGTCCTGAGCCACCTGCATCCTTCGACTTCCTGCATATCTTACCAGGTCGTCACTCCATCTCGTGGGGGGAAGCCCTACACTTCGCCTACCGGTACGAGGCTGCCACTCGAGAACCTTTCTTCTCCATCGGTTGTCGGTTCTTCGAGCTATATGGCCGGCCCATTGCCACTTCAGCTTGATTTTCTTGGAATTACTAATGATGCAAAGATTCAATGGAGCCCACATGTATCTAAATTAGCAAGCAGATTTAGTTCTGCAGCATACGACACTCACGCATGGTTTTATTTGAACAGTATAATGTAGAATATTATTATCCAAGAAATATTAACCAAGACCCATTTGAAATTTATTTTCGAACGTATAATAGCTATAAACTATAGAAATATTAACCTAGATTCAAACATATTTATATATGCCTTTAAATCTTTGATATTATCTAACATAGTTATTCTACATTCGAAATTCTCTAATTGTGAAGAGGATTATGGAGACACATTATTAAATGTTTCTTCTTAAAAATGTTCCTAATCTATACTAATATAATAAAGCGGAAGAGTTTCTTTGTTTGTTTAAACGCGCTAATCTCTGGAACTACCAGTCCGATTTGAAAAATTCTTTTTGTATATTATAGCCAGATTCATGTGGAATAGTATAGGCTATCTAGCATTAAGCTATATCACTCAGCTAGCCTTAAATATGGATATTTGTTAAGCAAGTCAGAAGAAAAAGCACTCCCGAAATGATTTATCCGCATACGCTGGTGTTATCGTTAGGGATACGTAAATACGATGATCTAGCAAAATATAGATCTTTACTCCGTCTAAAAAAATAGTCCGCGATACCATATGTCTATTTCTTATACATAAGCCATAATTAGGTATTTTGTGACAAAAAATATTGAAAATTTAAAAGTGATTTATGAGCGTTATTATTAGGCATGGCCTATTTATCCTTACGAACGAAAATTACTTCATCATCAAGACAATTTTATGAAGATAAACTTTGTTCCTTATACCATGTTATTTGGATGCATAGCTTAAAAGATAATGTAAAATTAAAATAATTCAATACTTGGCTGGGCGTGCGAACGCGCATAAACCCTAGCCGCCCGGTGGGAACGTGGGGGGGGAGGATGCTCAACCGGGAGGGAGAGGGAAAGTAGATAAAACTTACCTTCACTCAACATAATATGCCGACAGATAAATGTACTCCATTAATTATGCCAATTTTTCCATCCACAGCTATCAAATAAACAGAAGTGGTTAAAGGGAATATTAGTAATGTTTAATAGCCATTACTAATATTTTTAAAAAAAATATCGACTGTCATATATCTATATTTTAATATCAAACTTTTATTTCAATATATGTCGTCCAAAAATATTAAAAATAAATATCGATATTTCTGAATAATAAAATAGATTTTTCGATATATCGATATTTTATCAACAGTCCTAGTTCAGACGTGGGCGTGGGACGTGGCCATGGGCGTTTGGTTTGCGTGACTCCTATAAAATATCATAAATATAGATATTTAATAATATCTAAATCTTATTTAATATCATTTCCTGTGTATTAATATATATCTATACAAATAAATTTTGTTTGAAGTGAAGTGTCTATTTGTAATGTCAAAATAACAGTTTTTTACTAAATTCATATGAAAATACACGGTACGGTACTTATAACAAAAACACAATTTTTAATATCTTTGTCTATCTTTCTGTCTGTCTGTCTGTTTGTTCCGACTAATCTCCGAATCGGCTGAACCGATTTTGACGAGACTTTCAGTGGCAGATAACTGATATATGGTGGAACTTAGGCTACTTTTAATTTGAAAAAAGAATTAGGGTTCCATGCAAAAAAATTAAAACCCATGAAATCCAATCGTAATAAATTACACGCGGGCGAAGTCGCGGGGAACAGCTATAATAAAGAAAATGACTCTGAAAACACTCCCAATGTTTTGCGAGATCTCCTATCCTCTTCACAAGCAAGTTCAAGAGAAAAATTACTGGTGGGTGATGTAGTCATGGAAAAAATTAAAGACCACTGCTCAGCTTACACTGCTGGATACATTTGTCGGAAAATATCGAAAGGTATTCGTTGTAAGGATTGCATCAAAACATATTATATTAGCAGTAGAGAGAAATATTCATTCTTACATAAAATCTAGATAGTATTAATCCTTAAAAAATAATAATTTGGCATACCCTAACGAAAAATTCCTAATCTTGTACAGGGATGGTGCTCACTTTATACCTAAATATTTGAATTATAGCTGTATTGGAAGTAATGTAAAAACTCATTTAAAAAGAAAGATATTGAGCACTTTGAGTTTTTCCTGGCTAGGATGTAATAAACATGCCTTAATTGTAAAAAAACTTTTTCATCAATATTTTGATTAGGTTACACGGGCATAATTGGTGCAACATAAATAATAAAATATTGAAGGGTGATATTCATGAAAAATTAAAAATATTAAACTTTTGACAATTATTGCAACTGAAAATTTAGGTGACTAAGCCTCTCAAATACTTGCTTAATGTCCAATCTCTGTCGAAATATAGACAAAACTGAAAACCTTTATATGTTAAACAAATTACTTTATTATTAATGTAATTAAAAAAAATTGTAAAAACAAAATGGCCAGGTTTACCCTAGATGAATGAATATATGAAATAAAGGTAGAATTTCACAATTCGAAAGAACGACACTTTCACAATTCTACCTTTAGATAAAGTAACTGCATTTTTAGACCATCTTAACTCCTTAAATTCTAAAACTCAGTTCACTATGGAGTTAGAGGCAAATAATTCTTTAGCTTTTCTAGATGTGTTAGTAATTCGGAATCCTGATAACACCTTGAGCCACACTGTGTATAGAAAAAAGACCCATACAGATGGATATTTAAACGGTGATTCTCACCACCATCCTTCACAGTTAGCTACCGTGGGTAAATCTTTGTTTCAGAGAGCACGAGGGATCTGTGACAGTAAACACCTGGCCGCCGAGCTCCAACACGTCAAGCAAGTTTTGCACGACAGTAAGCTTCGGGTTCCGCGCCTCCGTCACAGAGAACAAGTGAAGCCGGCCACAGTCGAGCGAGTGCCTCCTGTACTGCCATATGTCAGAGGTGTCACTGACAATATTGGCTACATCTTGAAGCGTGCTTCCATTAAAACATACTTCAAGCCGCCGAAGAAGATTAATCAGTTTTTACCATCAGTCAAGTGTAATATTCCTCTGCAAGATGCAGGAGTGTACAAGCTTGATTGTGAATGTGGTCTCTCTTATATAGGACAAACTAAAAGATCCATAAAAACCCGCGTTAAAGAACACATAGCTGATGTGAAGAATCGACGTTCCTGGAAGTCTGCAGTCTGTGAACACGTACAGGATCGCCCCCGTCACTACATTAGATTTGATAGACCACAAATGCTCGTTAAAGAACACCGATTCCTCCCCAGGATGATTCGCGAGGCTATTGAAATTAAAAAAACATCCTAATTTCAATAGAAAAGATGGCTGGGTGCTAACATCTGCTTGGGATCCCATAATTAATAAAATTAAATCCCAACCCAAGCATACAACTGCAAGACTTCATGATACTGTAAGTTCATACTGCGTTGATCGGAACAAAAATTAATAATTTTTAATCTGACGGTAGCCGTGGTTAACTATGACAGTGGGACGTCAAACACCTCAGTCCCCCCCGTGACCATGGGTGCTGAAAAGTGCCCGAAACGTCGGGAATATAAAATAAGTTAATATACGCGATAAAATCCGTAAAATTATTTTTATTTAAATGCTTTAAACCAGCTCAGACCGTGCTCAAACTAAGGTTTATGTAAAGATTAATCGGTGCCAAATTTTGTTTTTTTTTAAGAATTATTTGTATCAAATGAAATATAAAAAAGTGTAAATGTACTGTTTGTACAGTAAACCATATACATGTAAAAAATACCTGTCAAAAATCATAGAACAAAAAAAAATTTAACTGTCCCAAAGACTCCACTAGGTAAGTAGTAACTTGACCATAATTTATTATTGTTAAAGTATTAGATAGATACCTCATACGTACACCTCAATATTAACTACCTACCTACTTACCTATGAGTGATTGAATAGTTATTTTTATAATTGTTATAATTGAATAATTACGTTTATAAATTAAATTCGTAAGTTCATTTTTTTTAATTATTTCAGATCTCCTTTAAAACCTTTTGATAATAAAAATATGCAACAAAATAGAATCTTTGAGGATCACTTCAGAAAATTCTGTAAGTTTTCTAAAAAAGAACAATAAAACATTTATTTGGAAATGCTTTTCTAGCACTCAACTTGTAGACAAATGACGGTGCTTGTTCGAGTTCCAGCCAATGAGAGAATGTACCTATCTGAAATGAATGTATATGGCTTGAGTAAAAATTTCGCGAATATTTTGATCTCGAAAGAAACATTGTAAATATTGGTGATGAAATATTAAAACGTGTGAAAAACTGTATATTATTCCACCATTCCTATAGATTATTGAAAGAAACTACATTAGATTTAGGATTTTCCGTTGAATTAAAAGGCACAACTAGTTAATTGTTAAAGCACAAAAATTATAAAAATAAAATATATAGAATAAAACTAAATAAAACGTTTTGTTTATTTTGTTTTATCCTTCTGTGCCAACCCTACCAAAATAGGTAAAAATTTTGACAGCTCCTTCGAAGCTTTGCCTCTGTATTACGGTTTATTTACTCATGTGGCTATACTCATCTGTCATCATTACTCATCTGTCAACTGTCTGGCGACTGTAGCGCCAAAACGCGTAGTTGGGAAACTTGAATAAATTCACTGTCGTAGTTGTTGATACTGAAAATCTATATAAACATATCCAAACACAAAGAAGTTGGCTTGGAAGTATGACTGGTCAAATTAATGAATAGGTGCACATAATTGCTCACTAAATGCTCAATTCAAATCTGCAATTGCTCACATTATTAATTTATTATTTAAATAGTTATTAATAATTTATAATACAGATTTTTTTTGTCTATTATACTTAAAACCAATAAACTTTTTTTTAAATGAATAACTGCCCATAATTGTTCACAAAATGCTTAATTTAAATCCGCAAATGCTCACACTATTAATAAATTATTTAATTATTTATTAATAATTTAAAATACAAAATTGTTTTTTCCTACACCGATCAGATTAATGAATATGCGCTCATAATTGCTCACTAAATGCTCAATTCATATCTGCAATTGCTCACACTATTAATTAATTATTTAAATACTTATTAATAATTTAAAATACAGAATTTTTTTTGTCTATTATACTTAAAACCAATAAACTTTTTTTTAAATGAATAACTGCCCATAATTGCTCACAAAATGCTTAATTTAAATCCGCAAATGCTCCGACTATTAATAAATTATTTAATTATTTATTAATAATTTAAAATACAAAATTGTTTTTTCCTACACCGATCAGATTAATGAATATGCGCTCATAATTGCTCACTAAATGCTCAATTCAAATCTGCAATTGCTCACACTATTAATTAATTATTTAATTAGTTATTAATAATTTAAATTACAAAATTGTTTTTTCCTAAACCACTCAGATTAATGAATAAGTGCTCATAATTGCTCAGTAAAAGCTCAATTCAAATTCGCAATTGCTCACACTATTAATTAATTATTTAATTAGTTATTAATAATTTAAATTACAAAATTGTTTTTTCCTAAACCACTCAGATTAATGAATAAGTGCTCATAATTGCTCAGTAAAAGCTCAATTCAAATTCGCAATTGCTCACATTATTAATTTATTATTTAATTAGTTATTAATAATTTAAAATACAGATTTTTTTGTCTATTATACTTAAAACCAATAAACCAATTTTAAAATAAATAAGAGCTCATAATTGCCCACAAAATGCTTAATTGAAATCCGCAATTGTTCACACTATTATATAATTATTTAATTACTTATTAAAAATTTAAAATACAAAATTGTTTTTTCCTAAACCACTCAGATTAATGAATAAGTGCTCATAATTGCTCACTAAATGCTCAATTCAAATCTGCAATCGGTCACGTTATTACTTTATTATTTAATTACCAATTAATAATTAAAAGTACAAAATTGTTTTAGTCTATTATACTTAAAACCAATAAACCAATTTAAAAATTAATAAGTGTTCATAATTGCTCACAAAATGCTTAATTGAAATCCGCAATTGCTAACACTATTAATTTATTATTTAATTAGTTATTAATAATTTAAAATACAAAAAGGTTTTTTCCTAAACCACTCAGATTAATGAATAAGTGCTCGTAATTGCTCAGTAAAAGCTCAATTCAAATCCGCAATTGCTCACATTATTAATTTATTATTTAATTAGTTATTAATAATTTAAAATACAGAATAGTTTTTGTCTATTATACTTTAAACCAATAATTTTTTTTAAATAAATAACTGCGCATAATTGCTCGCAAAATGCCTAATTTAAATCCGCAATTGCTTACACTATTAATTAATTATTTAATTATTTATTAATAATTTAAAATACAAAATTGTTTTTTCCTACACCGATCAGATTAATGAATATGCGCTCATAATTGCTCACTAAACGCTCAATTCAAATCATCAATTGCTCACGTTATTACTTTATTATTTAATTAGTAATTAATAATTAAAAGTACAAAATAGTTTTCGTCTATTATACTTAAAACCAATAAACTAATTTAAAATGATTCAAAAAACGATTTAAAAAAAAGTTTATTGGTTTTAAGCATATTAGACAAAAAAATCTGTATTTTAAATTATTAATAACTATTTAAATAATAAATTAATAATGTGAGCAATGGCATATTTGAATTGAGCATTTAGTGAGCAATTATGTGCACTTATTCATTAATCTAAATGGTTTAGGAAAAAACAATTTTGTATTTTAAATTATTAATAAGTAATTAAATAATTATTTAATAGTGTGAACAATTGCGGATTTCAATTAAGCATTTTGTGAGCAATTATGAGCACTTATTCATTTTTAAATTGGTTTATTGGTTTTAAGTATAATAGACAAAAACAATTCTGTATTTTAAATTATTAATAACTAATTAAATAATAAATTAATAATGTAAGCAATTGCGGATTTGAATTCAGTTTTTACTGAGCAATTATGAGCACTTATTCATTAATCTGAGTGGTTTAGGAAAATACAATTTTGTATTTTAAATTTTTAATAAGTAATTAAATAATTAATTAATAGTGTGAGCAATTGCAGATTTGAATTGAGCATTTATTGAGAAATTATGAGCGCATATTCATTAATCTGATCGGTGTAGGAAAAAACAATTTTGTATTTTAAATTTTTAATAAATAATTAAATAATTTGTTAATAGTGTGAGCATTTGCGGATTTAAATTAAGCATTTTGTGAGCAATTATGGGCAGTTATTCATTTAAAAAAAAGTTTATTGGATTTAAGTACAATAGACAAAAAAATTCTGTATTTTAAATTATTAATAACTATTTAAATAATAAATTAATAATGTGAGCAATTGCAGGTTTGAATTGAGCATTTAGTGAGCAATTATGTGCACCTATTCATTAATTTGACCAGTCATACTTCCAATCCAACTTCTTTGTGCTATATATCCAGACTAAAATAAAGACATGTCTTAAAAGACGAGTTCCAGGCCAAAAATCTTACAATAAGAAAAAGACGTCTTGGAGTTTTGGCGGAGACTTGCTGCTTATGTTGGATTATTGTTTAAATAATGGTTTAAAGTGGATTTTGATATGTAAAAGTAGTGCGATTGTGTATATTTACTGCGCATGTGATCTATTAATGGAAACGGTGACTGGTGTGTCTGCTTGGACGCCTTGAATTACTGTCGCCAACTGTCAGCTAGCTCAAGTTGCCATCAAAAATCGCCCAAAAATTACGCAATGTCACGCGTCAACATATTGTGAAGCAGTGTACGGTAAAGGATTATTATACTGAGATAAATGAAGACACGGCTTAAAAAACAACCATCCGAGCCAAAAATATTAATAAAAAAGCAGTCTGGGTGATAGTATTTCCCGATGTATTACTTTTCTCTATGGATAGTATCGTGATAGTTTTCTGACATTTTGTTTTTGCTTTCGCCTTACTGACAATTTAAAAGTTAAAAACTTCCATTTCTCTTGATAAACACGTAATGTCTAACGACTACTTTAACAGTGATGATTCTCCTAATAAAACAAACTCTCATTTACATCTTCCTAGCCCAATTATAACGCGGCGTAATCGAACCGCATCGACGTAAGTGGAAGAGGCTCATTTTTTTAATTTATGAGTTCCTACTGTATTTTTGTTTACAAACTGTAATGCTGTCTTCACTTTTTATTTTAGTTCAGAAAGGGCTTTGGGTAATCCAGTAGAAACTGGTAAAATTAAATCCTTTTGTCGAGAGAAGGGTCATGGTTTCGTGACTCCAGAAAGGGGCGGTGAAGATCTCTTTGTACATATTTCTGAGTAAGTATATTTTAATTATTGTATACATTAGTGTTTTGATTGCATTTAATCTATAATAATTATTAAAGTTTAGGATAAGGTTTAGAATCAAATTGGCTTAAAAGGGGTCGCGGTCGCGGAAAAGGGTTGGCGGTGGGGTAGATTCGTCCCCCACTTTTTCCCCTGCTGGACGTGCCTATTTTTTTTTTAATATTAAATGTTGAAGACTAAAATTTTTATTGAATGATTTCTGAGAAAAATCACTAATAGGGATGGAGGGGGTGTCCCTCCTCCGCCGAAGTAATACCAAGTGTAGTCGACGGAGCCCCGTAAAGCGGGACTCCTATTTCTGGATGGTTTATAAAAAATAACCACAAAGGAGATGGAGGGGTCTGTTCGCTTGCACTCGACCCCACCATCCCCTTTTAACCTAACCTGTCCGAGTCGGGGTGCACCATGTGATAAGCTCGCTTCGCTCACTCTTGTACCAAATAAAACACCAAAATCTTAAATTCTATAATTAATACTTTAATAAGTAGTATATTTAGTATGTAGCATATTTGGTTACTTCCACCATTTCCTAAAATGGATCTTTATTACATTTCATATGTTCCGCCTCCACAAGTACTCCTCTATCGCATCACCAAAATTCTCTGGATTATTGTAATTATCTTTTTTAAAACGGAATGACGCTTATGACACAAGTTGTGAAGTTGAGTATTGAGTCTGTCATTGTCAATGTCAACTTAAAAAAGTAAGAATTTAGAGTAATTTAAGTTCCGATTCAGGTATAATTAGTGATTAAAGAATATTTTAGAAAATGATTTCAAATATTTGGACGCAGCTCAGCTAAAATTGCATGAGACTTGAGAAGCCCGCCCTCCACTCTACAGTGACAGACTCCTCAGATTCAGGCGACTTGATTCTAAAGCCAACCTAAAGATTACTATATTTATTTGGTAGCATGTCATTTGATTATTGGTTGAAATTTGTTGTTTTGTCTTATATAAATTTTCATATTAAATTATTAGATTTAGATTTATTATTTAATAATCTGTTAATTTTAAATATATAGCAATAAGTACAGACCTTATTGCAATTTCATGGAGGTAAAGGGAAGAAATTTGTACATTCTTTCCTATTACCTCCATTACCTTCTCGGCAGTTCTGTGTACTAGACTTAGTTTCATAAAGATACATCTAACGTTGAAAAATTGGCAAGGATTGAATGTTATAGATGCAAGTGATTATGACAGCACATCCAGACCTAAAAAAAACTGTTGTTTTTGTTTATTTTAATAATTAACCAGCTTATTTAACATTGTATACTTTTCATTTCTGTAACATGATGCTCAGATCTGATACAGTTATTTATATGCTATACCAATTTGTTCTGTGTGGGAATTAAAACGATGGCCTGTCACACTGTAGACAAATTCTTAGTCTTTTACAAAATAATTGAGTGTTGATTAGAAATTGTAACACTTGCTTAGATCTGTATGTCTATTTATTATTTTTAAGTTCAGAATTTATTCCATTGAGTGTCTAATTTTTCTGTTTCTAGCATTGAAGGCGAGTATGTCCCTCTACCAGGTGATGAAGTGACATATAGACTTTGTCCAATTCCACCAAAATTTGAAAAGAACCAAGCCGTCCATGTGCGTATTGTACACCTTACACGTGAAAAGCATCTCAAGTGGGATGAGCCGCCACCATTACACTCTTAATTCTGTATCAATTTATACACCAAAAACACCTTGCAAATAATATATCCCAGTCATCTGTTGCTACAGATATATTTATATAAGCCTTCAAAGGGCTAACATATTTATGTATAGTTTTTTAAGCTCATGTTCACTATGTCTTTTCTTTATTTGTAAAAGAAAAGAATTACAAGGTTGTATCAATTTAGAATAATATTTCAGTCCAAAAAAAAAACAGTATTTCATTAAGTAGGAAGCCAACATGTGGTGCTAAATTTTAGAAGGTTTTTCCATCATCTTAATATTTTGATATCAGATATTGATAATACAGTGAAAGGTGGCTTCTTACAAGCAGCTTATTATGTTTATGTGTATTTGGAATACTAATTTCATTGTATGATTGGCCTAATTGTAATATGCAGTGTTTTATTTAAATGGGTAACCAATGAGTGGATATAGATTATGATTTTGCTGATTATCAAATTAATGTAATAAATGCCAGTTTTTTTTTTCAATTACTGTGAACAAATCATCAAAATCATGACCATTCCAAGCATTTAACAACAGACATGTAGGGTATTTTATTGATTTAATGTAATAAAAAAATGTTTGGCACAAATGTAATATTTCAATTAAAAGTAGCTTTTGTTGTGTTACCTTGCATTTTAGTGGTTAATTGTACTTATACATTATGGAATACAGCAATTGTTTGTAATGAGGTAATAAATGTAAGCAATTATTATATTTTATTATTTACTGGCTGGTACCAGGCGTGTTGCTGTTGTGGAAGAAATAATTGTGGATATATCGTTTTAAATTTGGAAGAGTTATATTATTTAATTAGGAATGATAATACATTCAGACAAGTTGAATGATATATATCTTTTAACCGATTCGTTGCGACACCAATTTTCGACAACTTTTAGCTGTGGCGGCGAACAAATATTTCATGACACGCCTATTATGTCATCAGCCATGTGTAAAAATAATTATCTTTTTTATGCTTTTTTAAATTTGAAAACTTAATTAGGTCTAAACAAGTGATGTTTAGACCTAATTAACTTTAGTTGACATCAAACATCAGTTATAAACGGAAGGATACTTGTTTTTAGTGGGTAACTACGTGTTTTTCTACGTGTTTTCTTTGAAATAGAGAGTAAGTGACTTTTTTTTTATGCAGAGATTACAAACATTTTGTACTATTTTTTGTTATATAAAAAAATCATTTATATAAGTAGGTACAGCTAAATCACCCTGGAAAATCTTGGTTTTTATTAAATTAAATTTTCACCCAATAATAATATTTGTAAATATCAAACAATCAAGAACCTTAATTCGGAAAAAATAAGGTTTATGATTCATTAATATTTACAAATGTTAAATATTATTTAATGTTATACAAATCGCTCATCCAACAGAACAACGACTTAATTACGTTTTCGATATTTTTCAAGAGAAGACTTTCAAAGTTTGGAATTGAAAATATAAATGTAGTTTTAATAATTTTGATTAAATCTTTAAATATTAATGTATGTTAGTTTATTACCAACAATTATTCATAATAAATTACTATGAAAACTCAAGAAAATTTATTTAAAATGCCATACAAAAAAATCGGACATACATTTATGCCATTTTTGTAAAAATAAAAAATAAAAAATACAATTATGACATATAGGCGTGGTTTGGAGAGGAGAATAAAATATGAATTTAAACAAAGAGATATTCAATATAGTTTTTATTTGCCCATATAAAAGAATAGCATCAAATAATAGAATTAAATCTATAAAAATAACAAACCCTACATATGAAACAACATCGGTCATGGTCTTAATTAAAACGATACTGTAAATCTTTAAAAGAAACAAAATAGTTAAATACTCGTACTATGAATTAAATTGACGTAATCACTCATCTATTACTCTAATAATAATTAATGTGATTTACGTATTGCTTAAAATAACATTTAAATTAAAATAAGACTTAAATCGACACCTAAATGTATAAATTAGGTACTAAAAAAGAGAATTATAAAAAGGCTCGTAGTATTTTGGAATGATATTGGAATTTATTAGATGCAGCAAATCTTCTTTTTACGTTCTGAAATGCAAAGTTTAGCATTATAAGCTTTTTTTACGAGAATTTCAGCAGTCTGATTTTTCCTATTACGTCTTTTAGGTCCCGTATGAATACTACATTGAATCCATTCTGCTGTATCCTCGTATGATGTCTTGTATGAATATACATCAGACCCCTTAACAAATTTAATTACTCTAATGTCTGATAATCTGACATTATCTCCATTGAGGTTCTTGTAAAAATTTACCGCTAATTGATCGGCCAAATCCTTCCAGTCAATAAATCTGTAAAGTTTAGTTCATGGACAACATAAGGTTTACCCTTTTTCTTTGCATTCCTTATTAATTGGACGTATTGATCAGGAACGTATATAGGACCTGATTTTTTTGCACTTTTAATCGCCTTTTCAATAATAGAGTGTGCGTTGTCCCCTTCGTTTTGGGTGTGGCCTCTTATTAAAAACTTATGCGTAATTGAATGAATTGGCAATGTTCTTACTGCATATGCGTACATACTAAATATGTATCTGAAAAAAAAAACGTTCAAATATAGATTGTTGTTGCAATCAAGATAATATTTGTATACAATTAAAACTCACCTATTTTTCTGCTGGCCGCAGCAGTTATCTGAGTAAAACACAACATCAATATGCGGAGTGTCCAGAGCAACTTTTTCTAAAAACTTAAAAATGCAAGAGCCTATTTCTACTGCACCTCGATTGCCCAGTCCCTCATGCCAAAAGTAACAAATTGTGTTTTTATTTTTTAAATCGGACACCTGAAATATGAAATAACAATTAATTTAAATTTAAATTAACTTTAATTAATGAAATCAAAATATATAACATATTTTCCATTAACCCTTAAATGCATAATGTATCAAAAACGATACGTTGAGATTTTTTAACTAAAACTTAAAGCCAATTGTTTGTTTTTATTAGGCTGTATGTTACGATGCCCTTAGACTATTTGTCTATCGGAAAAAAAAACAAAGTTTCTCGTATTGGTCCACCATATTTGTTTCGTAGCTGTCAAAAGTATTCTTGTCAGCGAGTGAATGTTTTTGTGAAAAATTCTAACTTTATCCAGACGAATCGGAGTGGATTTGAGACAAATTATATCAAAAAAAAATATACAATGTCAAGGTAAGTGTTTGTGTTTATAGTAGGTTTATGTATTTTTTACGAAAAATTGATTTCTCTCATAAACAAAAGAGTTTTTAGTTTGTATCGAAAATGAGACACCATGCACTTAGGCATAAAAAATATTTCTATGCATGTTGATGATTTTCGCGTTTTTGTTTTTATTTACGCTTCTTTGAACTTTACAAATTTGTTGCAGAACTACAAGAAAGAAATTGAAAGACGATGATATAGAAAATATGCTAATGCGGTTAGAGGCTGGCGAAATTTCAGAAGACGATGCCGAATCAGATGAGGATGACTTGGATTTCTATCCGTCTCGCAAAGATCTACAAGCCGTACTCGAAGATAAAGAAGTAAGTGATGAAGAGGAAGTGCCTGAAACTGAAGAATGCCCGGATCCTCCCCTGGTTCATGAAGAAATCTATCAACAAGCTTCGACTTCTCGGTCTAATGTATTTCCGCAAATAAATACACGAAATTTGATTTGGAAAAAACGCTCTTTGGAGTATAAAGAGGAATCAATTGCTTTCTTGGGTAGTACAGAATTAGGACCTGAACTAATGAAACTAGAAACCCCACTGCAGTTCTTTTCACAGTACTTTTCAGAAGACTTGTTGAAAAAAATTGTTGAAGAAACCAATAAATATTCGACGCAGACCAATATTGATCGCCCCGTTCAAATAAGCCTTACAGAACTTCGAAAATATTTGGGAATATTGATATTCATGTCTGTCTATCGCTACCCAAGCGTTAGATCGTATTGGAGCAGTAAATTTGGATTTAGACCAATAATAGAAGCAATGCCTGTCAACAAATTTGAAAAAGTAAGAAGCATATTACATTTCAATGATAATAATTTACACAAACCAGTTGGTAGCCCCGACCATGATAAACTTCACAAACTAAGACCCATTATAGATCATCTGACAATGAAATTTTCTAGTGTTCCAATGGAACAACGCCTTTCAGTTGACGAACAAATGTGCGCAACAAAAATCAGCCATTTCTTGAAACAATATTTACCCAATAAACCCCACAAGTGGGGGTTCAAGCTTTTTGCGTTGTGTTCCTTGGCAGGATATTGCTATGATTTCATAATATATAGTGGAACAGACAAAGAACCAATGCGTAGTAATGAACCTGATATTGGAGTGACCGGTAATACAGTAATAAAGTTAACTAGAAGAGTCCCAAGAATGATGAACCATGTAATATACTTCGATAACTATTACACTTCATTACCACTAATGTATTACATGGCGAAGGAAGGCATATGGTGCTTAGGTACGGTGCAGCTAAACCGTCTAGGAAAGTCTTGTAAGTTGCCTAAAAAGAAAGAAGTAATGAACAGTAATGTACCCCGAGGATCCTACGTTGAAAACACGACAAGTCTCGATGGTGTGGATTTTTCTGCGATCAGTTGGAAAGATAACAAGCAGGTGACCTTACTTTCCACTTATATTGGCGCTGAACCTGTAGAAACGATTGAAAGATATGACAAAAACCAAAAGAAAAAGGTGCCCATACCATGTCCAAAAATAATAAAGGAATACAACGCACACATGGGTGGAGTAGACCTCATGGACTCTTTCCTAGGCAGGTATCACATAAAAGTAAAGTCTCGGAAATGGTACATGCGAATTTTTTACCACTTACTCGACCTATCAGTAATTAACTCCTGGATATTATATAAGAAAGTCTCTGCTAAAAAGAATTTGAACCCTAAGCAGGTTTTGAATCTGGCAGAGTTTAGAGCTGAATTGGCGGATGCTCTCTGCAAATATGGCGAACATGTTGTACCTTCACGAGGTCGACCAAGCCGAAACTTTTCGGAGGAGCCAGCACCTAAAAGGAAAAACATCCAGCAGGTAATGCCCTCGAGAGATGTTCGGTACGATGGAGTGGATCATATTCAATCGAGGCAACAAAATCGTATGAGGTGCATGAACCCAGGCTGCAAACTGCTGAGTAGTATTATGTGTCTAAAATGTAAGGTGTATTTGTGTTCTAACAAAAAAACAACTGACTGTTTTAATGATTTTCATCTATAGGACATATTTTTGTGATCATTTGGTTGCACATTAGTGCTTTGCAATAATTAACAATAAGTCAATTAACGGAAGTAGTACACAATAGAACTGAGAATAAAATTGTAGTTTTTTGCATGTTGTATCAAAAATGATACCAGAATATTTTTCAAAATAAAACTAATTATATTGAATAATGATTTTTTATTTTATTTTTTCCAGCATCTATAAACCATTTTACACAACATATATTTTTTCCAATGATATTGGGTATGTCATGCATTTAAGGGTTAAACTTACAGTAAAATTTAAGCAGTTTAATTTTGATCTGTAGAAGAAGGCCGATGATTCACCTATTGGTACCGGCATTACTGCCTGCAAATCATAAATAGCAACTAAGGTATTACTGTTGGGTTCATTACAGATCTCTATATCTTTGGATTTTTCACTACGACTTAGTTGTTTTTCTTTTTGGTGTAAATTATATTCTGGAAGTAACTTATCCTTATCTTCTCCCACAGCATTCTTAAAAGATTCGCAGAGGTTACATTGATCCTTCTTCGGTATAAAAAAGGAAACATTAAATTCAGTATTAAAAATTTTTGCGTAGACATCGTAAGTTGCTGCCTCTTTCTGTATTGAAGAACGTTGTGTCTTGTAATTACGATGCATTTCAGCAATTGTTAGACCACCATCTATAAATTCTCTAGAAGTGTGAGCTCTCAAATAATGGGATTCAATCCGTGGGATTGAATTAATATGGTTTTTAACAGATTGCAAAATTTCTGGATCTGTTTTTTTGTGATGGCCATGTTTACCTCTATTGTCTTTTGGAGCCATGCCTGAATTATATTTTTTTGCCTCAATTACTGTTCGTAGAGTCCTTTCAGAAATTCCTAGAGTATTCAATAGGAATGTTTTACAAATTTTAAAACTACGGCCGTTATTTAAAAATGAAAATGAGCAATTAGGTGTTCTAGGTTTTTCAACGTTCTTAATACGACGGCACAAAATATTCAAAGGTTCGATACACGAGCACAAAAAATCTCTTTGTCGTTGAATAGAAGCCAAGTTCCAGTAACTTTCAAATATCTGTCTTCTTTGATCCTCTGAAAATTGGTTTCTGCACTGTAATCTACAATTGCATGGTGGTCTCATTACTTTAGCATCAATCTTTTTTCCAATGCGAGAAACGTACTCTTTCCCTGAGTTTTTGAGTTCTTTTGATATATTTTTTTTCCATTTCTGTGGATTCCTAATACGCTTTTTACCCTTCTTTGGTGTTGGCGAATGTCTTATTTCTGAATTAAATCCTACAGTAGAAGAAGACGTATTGGAAATCGGTGAAAAACTAATATTTCTAATATGACGTCGTTGAGGTGGCTGATATTCGTCGGTACTATCATCTGGCGAAAAGTCGATATCAGCATAATGCTCATCTTCGGAATTAGGAGGATTGTTTTCTTTGTCTAAAATAAATACAAGAAAATTAATTTCAAATAGCTAAAATTAATAAATAAATAATTTTAACTTGTGAAAATATACATACCCGCAGAGGACGTGGTATTGATAAGGTTATACAAGTCCATAAGTGGCGAAGCAACTGGTTTCTCTCCATGAGATGCATGTAACTTATCAACGCTATCCAGCAGAGAAGGTGAGCTTATATTATCACGTATAACGTCTAAAAATAATTACGCGCAATAAGTATTTATTGATTAAGATGATTAATCAAGTGATAATTAGTACATAACCTTACCATCTTCAATATTGTTTTGGTTCTCAAATTGATTATTGTTGTCTACATTTAATACTATTGGTAATGTCATGCCTATAGCTTTGTAGTCACTGTCTTTAGCTCTTCTCAACGTATCGACAGAGGTGGCTGGTATTTCTGTTATTGCTAAAACATTATTTAATAAAAAATGAATAAAAATAATACAACTCTTACATGAAACGAGCCATAATTAAATACTACTTATCTACTAACCTTCTTTTGACGATGTATCATGTAAACTCGAAGATGTTGAAGTTGATGATGAACTACTACTGTAAGATGACAACGATGAAGAAGAAGACGTCGACGAAGAAGAACGTTTCCGTTTTAGACTTCCGAGTTCACCTTCTTTTTCAGCTGAAATAAGAACCCTTCTGATAAATGCTGTTATGTAAACAAAAATTTGCTTCGCTGTCAAAACTTGTAAAAACATAATTATTACATTCTACAAAGTAAAAAATAATCATCCATTGATGGTAATTCACTAATTACGTTATACGAAAATGGTAAAGGTACTTGTCCTTCCTGATCCAACTTTACAATCTGCTCTATTCTTTTTGACCTTGACATGTTTGCGTCTATGACCTAAAACAATACCTTAAATTATACTCTAATTGAACCATTATTAAACTAATACCTAGTCATTATTATAATAATACGTTTACAACAAGGATAAAATTTAGATAAAAGATAGGTACATACCTATTTCAAATTATGAATTAATGTGGACCTTACTGTTTTTGAAAGAAATAATTTTATTATAAACGCACCTAATATGTATATGAATATAAAAAATACATAATGTTACTTGTTTTCTATCTACTAAAATACGTGCATATTTTTGTAACGTAATATTAGCTATGCTAAGTATACAAATATTATGAACTTGTCAGAACAAGAACGTATTTGGCAATTATGTCATATATAACAAGATTTTCAATTGCAGTTTTGTTGATACAACGACATAATTGTCAAATGCGTTATTGTGGCACCAATAATGTAGAAATTGATTGTCATAACTTACATTTACGTCGCTGTAAGTCCCAACACGTTTGCACTTCACGGGGCTCCCCGCACGAATGTCAAATCCGCCGATATTTCTCCGTAACCATGCAAAAACCAAGCCGATTCCCAAACGACATTCACGCCCTCTATCGAAAACTACTGTAAGAACAATTCTGTCGTTTTTTCTATAAAAAGAACTTCCGCAACGGGAACTTGTGACATCAAAATGTAAATTTCTGCTTTTTTGTAATTACGTCATTGTTCTATTGGATGAGCGAAATGTAAAAGTAAAGTCGATTTGAAAATGTCTAATTAGTAAGAATAGCAAAACAAGTGTTTTCAAAAGGAAACAAACGCCGGCGCTATACGGCGGCGGATTGACGAAAGACTATTTATTAGCGAACTTTTTTTATGCATGAACGGTTTCAAACTGTTTCAAGCAAAAATAAACCTTATACCATATCACAAGAGCACATGGTACTTCGTAGGTCTATTGGGCCGTATGATAGTAATAAGACGGCAGTTCAACCATTTTAAGCAAAATTAAACAATAAGACAAACACATTGTTTTTTTTAACAGGAGACTTGTTTTCCAGAAATTATTTACAACTTGAGTTTGTGAGCGATCGCAATGAGTGCTATTATTTGTTACTTATTAGACTATTTTTCCACAACATGATTGAAAACCCACAAAGTAAAAAGAGTACCATGTACAAGTTAAAAAAAGGTTGTCAACCCCTAAAAATTTCAAATTTTCAAAATATCCAGAACGAAGCTGTAGGCATGATTTACTTGCAAAATAATGAATATTACGTTTGAATATTCATTTTTTCATTACGTATTGAAAATTACGCAAAAGTAATAGATGGCACGCCTGGCCTGTCATACGCACTGAACCGGTTAAATAAATTTGTCGACGCGATATGCGCGCCACTTTCTGTAAGTTAATTGCACTATCCCTGTATCCTACACGCAAGTGCAAGCAATAAGTAGACAAAATTTTACCGCAATGTGATGAACGGTATGTCAGTAAAAAAAAAAACAGATTTGTCCACAATTTCCAGACACTTGTTATTTGTCTACACCATTCAGCAAGCCCTCCTGTGAAACATGATGCTCTTTTGTCACTTACTTTTAGTATACAGCAAAAATTCAGCAGCTTTCTTCTAGCTTCAGCAGCAGTATAGCAGAGTGAGGTGAGGTACGACGTAATTAAACTGCAGTGATATGCCGAAATAGAAACGAACTAGTACAAATACGAAGACACGCATGGCACTATCCCACACGATAGTCAATTATAAAGAAAGTGTATATAAAATTATTATGATTGTGTGTATTTTTTTTAGCCACGGCCACAGACATCGCGCTAGCGCGAATTTTACAGTTATTGCAATGTATGTGGCCAGTCCTAGGTAAATATTTCGACACTACGTGCGAAGTTTCAAGTACATCGCTTCGCTGTCAGTAAATTCTCGTACTTTAAAGGGTTTTATCGCAATGGACTTCGCGTGCGCAGCCACACTTCAGTCTGCTCAGTGCTCACAGACATAGCGGATGTGTTAATGTAAATTGAGATTTTCGACGTATTACCGACATAGATTAGTATGATAAAATATATATATATATATATATATATTTAAACTGACAATAATGAATAATAATTATTCACTGCCATATGATGCAGAGCGACCGTGGTGCCCGTTTTTTATTTAGCGTCTGTTTAGCGCGATAAACTTTATAACGCGCAGTATGGCCAGGCACGTTCGCGATAGGGCGAAGGCGAAGTTTTATCGCGATGTGTGTGGAAGAGGCTTAATGAATGCATATCCATATTCGTCCTGGGGGTGTTGTAAGAGGTGGCAAAGGGAAACAAACCATGAGATATGGTCTTCCTAATAACAACTAAAAAATTAAAACCACGGTTGCCAATCCGCCTGTCCAGCATGGCAACTGTGGCGTATACCTCCCTAGGAGGCAATCCATGGGGGAAAGCCTTTATTCAGCAGTGGACTTTGATAGGACAGTTATGGTAATATAATGTAAAATATTTATTTACTTTAACAGCTTTAATTTTTGTCGTCCAGGGTGGCAAAGCTTTTAAATTTTGATTCTTAATCGAGACTAGACCTTTATTCTATCAATACATCTATACAAATAAATAAAATTGAAGTGTCTGTGTAATAAATAAAATTGAAATGTCAAAATTACAGCTTTTTACTAATTGCATATGAAAGTGTATACGGTACTTATAACAAAAACACAATTTTTAAAATTTTTGTCTGTCTGTTTGTTCCGGCTAATCTCCGAAGTGGCTGGACCGATTTTGACGGGATTTTCACTGGCAGATGTTATAAGGAATAACTTAGGCTACTTTTATCTAAGAAAAAGAAGGGTAGGGTTCCGCGCAAATAAAATTAAAACCCTAAATTGAACGCGGGCGAAGTCGCGGGGAACAGCTAGTCTTTTTACTAAATGCATATGAAAGTATATACGGTAGCAAAAACACGATTTTATAAATTTTTGTCTGTCTGTTTGTTCCGGCTAATCTCCAAAATGGTTGTACCGATTTAGACGGGGCTTTCATTAGCAGATAGGTGATGTTATAAGGAATAACTTAGACTAATTTTATTTTAGAAAAAATCAATTAGTTTCGCGCAATAAAAGAACCTAAGAAATCCAACCGTAATAAATAAAAACCACGCGGACGAAGTCGCGGGGAACAGCTAGTAATATGTCATGTAAAGATTATAAAGCGACAAAAAAAAATTAATGTCATGATGGACCTATGACACTAATATAATAGCTGCCTTCCCGCGCTCCTACTGATTTGAAGCGCGGTTAACATTACGCACCACTAGGACGTGCGGTCTATTTTTTTTTTTTGTGACCATATGTGGCAGGTTCCTGCCATTTTGGCAGGATTGGCATGATCGGTTGATGTTTTATAAAACATGGCAGTATTGGGGTATTAAAAATAGATTTCATTATGGCAACTTAAAATGACGAAAATGGCAACCCTAGATACTTCGCCAGCATGTTGGGAATTTCCTTTTATTTCTCGATTTCTCGTATTATGGTGACACTAGTCGACATTATTTCTATAGAAATTTCGGAGGGGTTTTACTCCGCTGTTTGATAGTGTACATCCAAAATTAAACATGATATCGTTTTGTCTCATTATTAAATTTGTCTGTACGGAAACAGAATAGTAAAATAAAATGTTATTAAAAAGTTACGAGCTACCAAAGATTCGTTTTTATTGCCAATTTTAACACAACTTTGGGCGTAAATTAGTTAGAAAAGAAGTGTAAAATTTCCAAAACAAAGTCGGTACCGACACAGCTCAATTATCGAAGAATTCAATAAATTTTATTTGTAATTGATTAATGCTGTGGTTTTTTCATAAAACCCCTCCTTCCAAAGGCCTTTTCGTATTTTTTTACGCGCGCATGTTACTATGAATTATCGTGCATCTCACTGAATAATGTTTCCCCCGGTGCGGTGCGGGAGGACGATGCTTACACACACATGCACAGGCGGTGACGCGCGCTCATTCGAGTTTTATTCAAAACGAAAAGTTTTGCTATTTTTGTAATTTGGACGCCAAAGACAAAAGACGGCATGGAAATTGATATAATTGAAAGAGATGATGCGTTTTGGACGACAAACAATATTTTAAAAGTTTCGTCTGTAATATAATATAATTATAAAAGTTAAAAAAGTAGTCTATATTCGATTACTATATAAAATTGCAACAATTTCATTGGTGCCGACGGGGATCAAACCCGGATTGCTCGCGTAATGTGATACTCACAGCGAGCGCTAACCATCTGAGCTACCACGGCTCTCAATGCAAGTGTTATAAATAAATAAATAATTACAAAACAGTTTAATTATTTATTAGACGACTTTTGCGGCGGACAAACAAAGTATATTATGTGGGATTTTCATAGGTACCTACTGTAATTACCTAGATACCTACAACCTACAATACAACAAAATATCACAAAACGTCGCCGCGTCGTGGCCACAAAATTGTAAACTTTAGGTAGGTACGTCAGTACTAAGAAAACAATCTTGATGAGTCACTTGTCTTGATAAAAACTTAGTAACTAGAGTATATATAAAAAGTAAGAAGACAGGTAATTAAGTACTTTTGAAAACAATTTATAGGTAGGCAGAACTAATTACGATTAGGTATTATTTAAATATTATAAATGCAAAAGTTTGGATATTTGGATGGACGGATGAGTGGATGTATGTTAGTCAATCACGCCAGAACGGCTGAAGGGATCTGGATGATATTTTGCTCAGAGAGAGGTTATAGTCTGGAATTATTTTATTTTTAAAAAAAACGTTACCCCCACACTAGGATTTTCTCCTGTATCGTGGAGGCAGTTTACAAACATCCCGGAACAATTATTTGTAGGCCATACAAATACTTGTTCGATTGATTCGAACCAGCGGCTCCCAGTATAACAATTCATTGCTGAGCCACTGCGCCGCGGAGCTGTCAAATAACATATTATATGATACCGTTTATTCAGGTATTTCGTTCCCGTGGGATAATTTTCGAGTTACATACGTTCGAAGCCGAACTCTTGAGTGATCGCTGCATGACCACTCGGGGAAAACTAAACATAATAAAATAAGCAATATATATTAGGTATATAGAGCCACAGAGGTATAATATGAAGCGATAAAGCAGCACCTAATAATATCGCGGTTTCACCCGCGTCATCACGTGTCCGAGATGCGTGGCATGACATGACACCTAGTTCAAGCATTTTATAATTGCAATGAAATATTTTATTTGATAGTAATGTATGGAAAATTGTCATGAGTAATGGAATACTTTTATTTTATCTGTACGCATATTATGCGCGGTTTTTTCCAGTTTTAAAGAAAAACGTACACGATACATGAAAAGTGTGTAGGCAAGAAATAATTCTTGATGAATTTGCTATCAACCTCTTATACTTATTAATCAATTAAATTTAAACTTTCAAAATACCATAGCAACGTGAAATGAAAGAGTTCAGAAATAAAGATGTAACTAATCATTGTTACGCTCACCCGGGAGATAGATAAAAGTACTCAATTAATTTTGAATTTATTTTAGCTACTAGCTGTTCCCCGCGACTTCGTCCGCATTTAGTTTAGGGCGTTAATTTTGTTGCAAAGACACCTAATAATTTTTCTAAAATTTAAGCAGTCTAAGTTACTTCTTATAACATGAGCTATCTACTAGTGAAAGTCCCGTCAAAATCGGTCTGGCCGTTTTGGAAATTAACCGGCACAAACAGACTGACAGACATACAAAAATGTTAAAAATTGTGTTAATATTATAAGTACCGTATACAATTTCATACGCAATTAGTAAAAAGCTGTTATTTTGACATTACAAACAGGCACTTCAATTTTATTTGTGTAGATATAGATAACGATTGAACTAAAGGCTAACCTAACCTCGCTCATAGAAGCTTTCAATACTGGGTACTGGCTACTGGCTTCTCAGTTCGCACCGGGCTAGGGGTTATGCGTTGTATGCGCGCCAAGCCAAGTATTGAATTATTTTAATTTTACATTATCTCTTAAACTATGTACTATACCTATATAAACATGGTATAAAGAACGAAGTTTATCTTCATAAAATTGTCTTGATAATGAAGTAACTTTCGTTCGTAAGGTGCCTAATAATTAAATTTTACATATGGTATCGCGGACTTTTTTTTAGACGGAAGATCTATATTTTTCTAGAACATTGTATTTACGTATCCCGAACAATAACAGCGCCTTTTCTTCTGACTTCCTTAACAAATATAGGCTAGCTGAGATATATAGCCTAATGCTATATAGCCTATACTATTCAACATGAATCTGGCTATAATATACAAAAAAAAGATTTTTCAAATCGGACTGTTAGTTCCAGAGATTAGCACGTTTAAACAAACAAAAACACTCTTCTGCTTTATTATATTAGTATAGATGTTGCATCGTGTTCGTGTAACTTCGTTTTTATTCTTACGGCTCGGAACGCCGTACGAACAAGACATGCGTGAATACTAGTGTCGATATGCTCATCACTGATACTATCTCTGTCGGGCACTATGCCAGGTGAGACAGCGTGCTTTTTGGCCGCGCCCACCAGCGAGTTCGAGCCCGCGACTTGTGCCACCTTAAGTTTGTATCACATTCAATAAACAACTTTAAAAAAAATTGTGTATAAAATTGATAATCTTAAAACGAATTAACACGAATTGGTTAATATTTCAATCAGTCATAAAAGAGACGTACTTTAGTTTGGTAATTGATATCGCATTAGATTTCATGCTCTTGTTAATAATATTTCGTGGACGATAGTAATTATAGATGGCGGTGATGAATTATGTTTTAATGTTTAAATAATGGTTTGAAGTGGACTTTGATATGTAAAAGTGGTGCGATTTTGTGTATTAAATGTCTGCGCATGTGAACTATTAGTGGAAACTATGAAACAAGTGCTCTGATGGTGATGTGATTCTCAAAATAAGGTGTCTGTTTGCTTAGGTGCCTTGAGATACCATCGCCAATCGTCAGCTGTCTGCTGGCTCAAGTTGCCGACAAAATCTTCCAAGGGCTGCAGAATGTGACGCATCAACATATTGTGAAGCAGTATACTATGAAGGAGTGGGGAAATTACAATAAACCGAATAAAAATACTTAAGACTTGGCCTAAAGGTCTAGATACCAGGCCATAAACTCCAAAAATAAAATAGGTGCCCAATACTAAACGACACTCCGTTGTGCGCGCACGTTTAATTATTAAAGCGCATGCTGTGTCCATGGAAGTATGTGTTAATAAAATGTAAAAAGTTTGGAGCGTGGATGTTGTAACCGGCTTCTGAAGTATGCATCTGTAGTCCTGTGTAGATTACGATCGAACCCGGGATCGTCCGATTTGCAAGTTACTGCTAACTAAGCCACGGCTTTCACAAGATAAGACCTCGTAAACACTAAAGTCGTGTATCGATTATACGTGCTTCTGGCGCGTGCTCCATGAATGACCGCGCCGCCCCGACCAGTGTGTTCCGCGTATTTGCTTCATGGTTCCGCGGAACATTCCAAATGTTCGAAGTGTATCAACTAAGCGCGTCTGGCGCGCGCGGCAGCCGTTCGTGTTTGACCATTCAACCGTTCAACATGGATATCGGTCGTTTACGAGCAGCTGCCGCTTTCATAGTTCTCTCCATGCATCTTCTCTAAGCGCTTTATTATGATACAAGTGGTAAAATTTAAAAATTTTGTACAACCGACTCCAATATAAATAATTTATTATCGATTTTTTAAAAACCGCTTTCGTGCGATAAAATTTAAATGGGACCACCTAGGACAGCATCCAGCTCGAATCGTCGACGATCGAGTCCTTTCCGATCGGCTCGATTTATTGGCATTGCGAAGAGATGTTGCATCCCTTTGCATTTTCTTTCGCATTTACCACGGGGAGTGCTCTGAGGAATTGTTAGGATTAATCCCAGCCGCCAAATTGCACGAACGCACATCGCGGTAGAACTCCCGATACCATCCCCACCATCTGGATGATTGGCGGTCCAGCACTGTGCGATTTAGAAGATGTTTTCTTCCTCGCACGACTTCCTTGTGGGATCGATTACCATCAGCGATTTTTCCGGACCGATACGACTTAGGGACCTTCAAGAAAAGAGCCTACTCTTTTTTAAAAGGCCGGCAACGCATCTGCAATTCTCCTGGTTCCCTTGGTGTTGCAGTTGTTCATGGGCGGCGGTAGTCACTTACCATCAGGTGAGCCGCATATTCATTTGCCCCCTCTCCTATAAAAAAAAAAAAACATTTCACATGGATCTTTTTGTTGTGTTCCAGTCTATTGTTTTAGTGTACAATATTCAATAGTACATTTGTCTGCCTCACTCATGTGTTTTCGGGATTTTGATGGTTCAGGAGTTTGTATTGATAAGTTTGAAGATTGTGGACTAGGAATATATAAACTAGCTGCTGGTGTTTCTTGTCTTACTTCCTTGGTCGATATAAAATAGGGTGCAGGAATTGCATAATTTAATTCCTCCCTCTCCCTTCCACCATCGAACGACCAAACGTTCGGCCAGTCTCCACCCTTTCGTTGTTGACTTACCACGCATTCTAACCAAACGGTTCGCTAAGTCGTTCATCATACGTACAGCAAAGGAGTGAAATAAGTTGCCAGCATCTGTTTCCATCCGAGTATAATGTGGGTGTCTTCAAGGCAAGAGTGAATAGGCTTTTGTTAAGTCAGTGCGCTTCACCATCTTAGGCTACATCACCACTTACCATCAGGTGAGATTGTAGATAAGCGCTGGCTTAGAATAATGTAAAATAAAGAAAAACAGAACATTCCTCAATCTGAGATTCATGTCAAAATCTACCATACGTGTTTCATTTTCTTGTACATGCATATTACCCTATTGAGGTCGGTTTTTTGTAAAAGGGTTTAGAAATTGAAAATACGGGCTTAAGTAGTACTCTTGTTTGGACCCAGCAGCAGAGCCACGTTTAGATTTTGTATTAAGAGCTCTTATGTAGGCTGAACGTATGGATTTCCATTTGAATTTACAATTTTCACCCCCAAAAAGCAATTTCATAGTTAAAATTAAAAAAATGTGTTACATACTTGGCAACTGGATATTCATTTCGAGCTATGTCTTATGTATTTAAAAGAGGCGAAACAACTAATGGAAAAATTATTGACGATACTCGTAGTCATTTGGAAAGTTTTACAACCAATCTACTTGAAAATGCCTACAACAAATGATTGGCTGGATATTTCAAATGCATTTCTAGAAAGGTGGAATTTACCTAATTGCATTGGAGCTGTAGACGGAAAACACATTAGAATAAAGAAGCCTAGAACATTTGGATCTTTGTACTTTAATTATAAAGAGCATTTTTCTATCCACCTTATGGCATGTGCTGATGGAAGTGGATCATTTACGAGTATCGATGTGGGCGATTATGGTAGGAATAATGATTCAGGAGTATTTAAAAATTCTAGACTAGGGCAAGCATTAAATAATAATATTTTAAATATACCTAAACTTTCTTATACCTATTCTTCTTTGAAGAATTCGGACGATCATTTCCTTATTATTTTGCAGCTGACGAAGGATTTCCGTTGTGTATCTACTGATATAATGCGCCCATACAATGGTAGATCTTTAAACAATAATCGTCGAATATTTAATTATCGACTTTCCCGTGGGCGAAAGAGTGCGTCTTCGTTATGATAGTATCTAAGTTTCGAGTTTTTGAAACTCCTATTTCATGTTCAGTCGAGAAAGCAGTCACAATTGTTAAAGCTACTTGTGTTTTACATAACATATTAAAACAATGATAAAATAATATTAAGTCCCGATCACGGAAATATACCTAGTGTTGATTACCGCCAATACCAATAACATAAATCTTGGGAGACCCAATAGCGATGCTACAGAATTTCGAGAATATTTGTGTATTTACTTCATAAAACCATACGGATTAGTGCCACGGCAAAATAATTACACGGTATAGGTACTTACCCCTTTCAATGAAATTTTCGCCGATCTTAGTCTATATCATTTCTGTAATCCGTCTGTTGATATACTCAGTGAGCGTGTGATTATATAAACTAGGGTATTTTCAACCTCTGCAATAAACTCAAAGTAAAATTCAATGTTGTCTTTCATTTTGTAAACCATGGCGCCACATAAAACGAACAAATTCGATCTTGAATTCGTGTGGCGTGGCAAATGTCTTGCCACAAACTGCACCTACTATAACTGTATCCTTAATGTACGGGCTTACATACAAATATACGCGGACGATAAATGTGGCGCTACAATTATTGTAATACAAATTTATCTCTGGTGTGCGACCTCACTAAAGGCGTCTTTCATTCTTGCGAACTAAACCTTCGTGTTTCTTATTTTAAGTATGCTGTTGCGTGTTACATATTCGTTTGTATTTAGGCTAAATCCATATTCCGTAATGACCATTCATTTGAGACGGCATCCAATCGCCTTCGACTTAGTGAATCGCCCGATGGTGTTAGGTGTCACGCGCGTCGCGGAGAGGGGGCATCGGTATGCAGCTTCCCAGCGTTTGGCGCTCGTGGGCGAAAACAGTAGCTTGAGAGCAGCGGTACGGTCAGTTCACGTATTTTGTAGTGACCGCTGCAGCGGTTTTTCGCGCGACCAGTTTTGGTTGTTGTGGTTTAAATTTTTAGTATTTGTGCGTGTTTAATTCGCTATTTAATTTGTGGTTCGTGAGGACCGCCTCGGATTAGGTTGTCTAAGTTGTACGGTCGTGACAAGAGGCTTGTATGGAATTTGACTGATTAAAGTAATTTCGTTTGAAAGTAATTGCGCCAATTATATAGTGATTGCGTGTTGAAGTGCATTTTGTAATATTTAACTTGCTTGTGTGACGTGGAATCTTGCGCGCGCGCCATGTAGAGATACGCTAGGTTGATTTTGAATTCTTATTGCGGCGTAGTATTTAATATAGTACGAAGGAATTTAGTTATTGTTTGTAACGCTGAACTTTGTGACTCGTGAAGAGATCGCGTTAGTTCCCTATTTGTAATTTGGTGATAAATGAATCCGGAACCTTGAATATTGAACTTTGAACTACTGTTCGTTACTTGTGTCGGGTACCACGTGTTTGATTTTACGATGAACGTTGAATTATTCAATTTTTTTCAAATTCAAATTCATTTAATTTCCGACAACAAAGATCCATAGGTTAGTATTACATTATCGCTTATAAACTAAGTGTTAGTACTTATAAAAAATTAAATTAAATTATATTATATTATATTAGAATTAAATTACATTAAACTAAAATCATATTCATTCAAATTAGATCAAATCAAATCAAAATAAAATTAGATTAAATTAAATTCTAATTTGTCATGTACCTGAGAGGCACTCCGTGCGATCGACACCTAGAAGAATTACCATCCACTGTATGAGTCATCGTTCGCACGAAGTGCCTCACAATAGGCGCATGCGGATCATCTGCCACCGTTCTCAGGATGCTATTGTCACTTCTCCGTATCCTTCCTATCAGCGACGCTACTTTTTTCCGAACTACGGCATGAAAACCATCAGTTCTGGTCTGTGCAAACATGCCAGAAGCACTACAGAAGCGGGGGAGTGCCAACATCATCCTGAAAACGTTATTGTACTGGACTCGCAGGGTGTTTAACGATTTTTTGTCATACCTAATCCACAGACCACCCGTGTACAGACCCTGGCAATACGCTTTCAATAATGTTATCTTGACCTGGTCCGAACAGCGGGCAAATCTACAAGCCAGCATATTGCCGCGCACCGCCAAAGCCCTACGCCCTCTCTCTATGTCTAGATCATCCTTAAGGTCGTCGGCAAGAATATGCCCTAGGTATTTAAACTGATAAACCCGCTTTAGTTCCGATCCATTTAAGTTTATTGCAGGGATGGATTCCGGACATCTGCAGGCGACCCTAAAGACCATGTATTCACTTTTTTCAATGTTGTATACGAGACCATGTGAGGCAGCGTAAGTTTCGCAGACCTTCAACATCTTTCTTATCGCATTCGCAGTGGGACTCAGCAACACCATGTCATTCGCATAGCTGATGCTATTGATACTAACACCACCCACACGGCATCCAACACGCATGCTACTGAGCTCCACCAAGAGATCGTTAACATACAGGTTGAAGAGCTTCGGAGACGATAACCCTCCCTGCCTCACTCCGCACTCCAATCTGTACGACTCGGAGAGACTGTTTGACTGAAGAGGCTTAATGAATACATATCCATATCGTCCTGGGGGTGTTGTAAGAGGTGGCAAAGGGAAACAAACCATGAGATGTGGTCTTCCTAATAACAACTAAAAAATTAAAACCACGGTTGCCAATCCGCCTGTCCAGCATGGCAACTGTAGCGTATCCCTCGGAGGATACGCTACAGTTGCTACGCTACAGGATGGATTGCCTCCGGAGGCAATCCATGGGGGAAAGCCTTTATTCAGCAGTGGACTTTGATAGGACAGTTACGGTAACATAATGTAAAATATTTATTTACTTTAACAGCTTTAATTTTTGTCGTCCAGGGTGGCAAAGCTTTTAAATTTTAATTCTTAATCGAGACTAGACCTTTATTCTATCAATACAAATAAATAAAATTGAAGTGTCTGTTTGTAATGTCAAAATAACAGCTTTTTACTAAATACATATGAAAGTGTATACGGTACTTAAATAAAAACACAATTTTTAAAATTTTATGTCTGTCTGTTTGTTCCGGCTAATCTCCGAAGTAGCTGAACCGATTTTGACGGGATTTTCACTGTCAGAAAGCTGATGTTATAAGGAGTAACTTAGGCTACTTTTATTTAAGAAAATGAATTAGGGTTCCGCGCAAAAAAAATTAAAACCCTAAATTGAACGCGGGCGAAGTCGCGGGGAACAGCTAGTCTTTTTACTAAATGCATATGAAAGTATATACGGTAGCAAAAACACGATTTTATAAATTTATGTCTATCTGTCTGTTTGTTCCGGCTAATCTCCAAAATGGTTGTACCGATTTAGACGGGACTTTCATTGGCAGATAGGTGATGTTATAAGGAATAACTTAGACTAATTTTATTTTAGAAAAAAATCAATTAGTTTCGCGCAAAAAAAAGAGCCTAAGAAATCCAACCGTAATAAATAAAAACCACGCGGACGAAGTCGCGGGGAGCAGCTAGTAATATGTCATGTAAAGATTATAAAGCGACAAAAAAAATTAATGTCATGATGGACCTATGACACTAATATAATAGCTGCCTTCCCGCGCTCCCACTGATTTGAAGCGCGGTTAACATTACGCGCCACTAGGACGTGCGGTCTATTTTTTTTATGACCATTTGTGGCAGGTTTCTGCCATTTTGGCAGGATTGGCCCCTTATTTTAGCCTCTGGCATGATCAGTTCATGTTTTATAAAACCTGGCAGTATTGGGGTATTAAAAATAGATTTCATTATGGCAACTTAAAATGACGAAAATGGCAACCCTAGATACTTCGCCAGCATGTTGGGGATTTCCTTGTATTTCTCGATTTCTCGTATTATGTTTGTATCACATTCAATAAACAACTTTAAAAAAAATTGTGTATAAAATTGATAATCTTAAAACGAATTAACACGAATTGGTTAATATTTCAATCAGTCATAAAAGAGACGTACTTTAGTTTGGTAATTGATATCGTATTAGATTTCATGGTGATAACATCTTGTTAATAATATTTCGTGGACGATAGTAATTATAGGTAGCGGTGATGAAGCGAAAATATGAAAGGGCGTAGTGGGAGCAAGACCTTTTACTTTCATCATGGATCTCCAAAGCTAAAGATGATCCAGACTGTGTAACTGCAAATTGGCACGCCGGCTGTAAAGGAGCATGCCGCTACTAGTAAACATCAAAAAAATATGAGTGGATTCAACATGCGAAAGAATATTTTCTCAAATTATTTAATTAACACAAAAACACAAAACAGATTTTTAAATAAACATGTACTGTCTATCTTGTACGTTTAACAAGGTATTGGTAAGCATGGCGATGGCATTGCATTCAAACCAATGAAAGATATGTTAAATTTTTATTAAGAAAATATATAGCAATTATATGTGTATTTTTACTTTTCTTAGTTTAATACAATGTTAAATAGATTTGGCAGTATTTAGGCATTTTTCACTACAGACTGGCAGGATTTGGCAGGTTTTTAACCAAAGTAAGGCAGGATCTGTATTTTAAAGATGGTCACTCTGCTATACACAATAGGCGCCCAATAGGAGTTTTGGCGGGAACTTGACCAGCGGCGGTTTGCTGCTCCTGTATTATTGTTTAAATAATGGTTTGAAGTGGACTTTGATATGTAAAAGTGGTGCGATTTTGTGTATTAAGTGTCTGCGCATGTGAACTATTAGTGGAAACTGTGAAACAAGTGCTCTGATGGTGATGTGATTCTCAAAATAAGGTGTCTGTTTGCTTAGGCGCCTTGAGATACCATCGCCAATCGTCAGCTGTCTGCTGGCTCAAGTTGCCGACAAAATTTCCCAAGGGCTGCACAATGTGACGCATCAACATATTGTGAAGCAGTATACTATGAAGGAGTAGGGAAATTACAATAATCCGAATAAAAATACTTAAGACTTGGCCTAAAGGTCTAGATACCAGGCCATAAACTCCAAAAATAAAATAGGCGCCCAATACTAAACGGCACTCCGTTGTGCGCGCACGTTTAATTATTAAAGCGCATGCTGTGTCCATGGAAGTATGTGTTAATAAAATGTCAAAATTTTGGAGCGTGGATGTTGTAACCGGCTTCTGAAGTATGCATCTGTAGTCCTGTGTAGATTACGATCGAACCCGGGATCGTCCGATTTGCAAGTTACTGCTAACTAAGCCACGGCTTTCACGAGATAAGACCTCGTAAACACTAAAGTCGTGTATCGATTATACGTGCTTCTGGCGTGTGCTCCATGAATGACCGCGCCGCCCCGACCAGTGTGTTCCGCGTATTTGCTTCATGGTTCCGTGGTTCCAAATGTTCGAAGTGTATCAACTAAGCGCGTCTGGCGCGCGCGGCAGCCGTTCGTGTTTGACCGTTCAACCGTTCAACATGGATATCGGTCGTTTACGAGCAGCTGCCGCTTTCATAGGTCTCTCCATGCATCTTCGCTAAGCGCTTTATTATGATACAAGTGGTAAAATTTAAAAATTTTGTACAACCGACTCCAATATAAATAATTTATTATCGATTTTTTAAAAACCGCTTTCATGCGATAAAATTTAAATGGGACCACCTGGGACCGCATCCAGCTCGAATCGTCGACGACCGAGTTCTTTCCGATCGGCTCGATTTATTGGCACTGCGAAGAGATGTTGCATCCCTTTGCATTTTCTTTCGCACTTACCACGGGCAGTGCTCTGAGGAATTGTTAGGTTTAATACCAGCCGCCAAATTGCACGAATGCACAACGCGGTAGAACTCCCGATACCATCCCCACCATCTGGATGACTGGCAGTCCAGCACTGTGCGATTTAGAAGATGTTTTCTTCCTCGCACGACTTCCTAGTGGAATCGATTACCATCAGCGATTTTTCCGGACCGATACGACTTAGGGACCTTCAAGAAAAGAGCCTACTCCTTTTTAAAAGGCCGGCAACGCATCTGCAATTCCCCTGGTTCCCCTGGTGTTGCAGTTGTTCATGGGCGGCGGTAGTCACTTACCATCAGGGGAGCCGCATAATCGTTTGCCCCCTCTCCTATAAAAAAAAACATTTCACATGGATCTTTTTGTTGTGTTCCAGTCTATTGTTTTAGTGTAAAATATTCAATAGTACATTTATCTGCCTCACTCATGTGTTTTCGGGATTTTGATGGTTCAGGAGTTTGTATTGATAAGTTTGAAGATTGTGGACTAGGAATATATAAACTAGCTGCTGGTGTTTCTTGTCTTACTTCCTCGGTCGATATAAAATCGGGTGCAGGAATTGCATAATTTAATTCCTCCCTCTCCCTTCCACCATTGAACGACCAGACGTTCGGCCAGTCTCCACCCTTTCGTTGTTGACTTACCACGCATTCTAACCAAACGTTTCGCTAAGTCGTTCACCATACGTACAGCAAAGGAGTGGAATAAGTTGCCAGCATCTGTGTTTCCATCCGAGTATAATGTGGGTGTCTTCAAGGCAAGAGTGAATAGGCTTTTGTTAAGTCAGTGCGCTTCACCATCTTAGGCTACATCACCACTTACCATCAGGTGAGATTGTAGATAAGCGCTGGCTTAGAATAATATAAAATAAAAAATTTTGCGGCAGCTTTTGCTGTCGCACGGATGGGCCGTCTCGAACCGGGGTAGTACCACGACCTCACAGAAAACCAGCGTGAAGTAGAGGTTTACCTCTGCGTTTCGCTTGGTGAGTGCAGGCGGCCGGAGGTCCTTTTTACTGGAAATGAGGCATTCCATCTTAGTCCTCACGGGTGACAACGCATCTAAATTTTGATTTGTAACAGAGGATAGATGTAGATGTCTATGGGCCGCAGCAACCACTTACCATCAGGTGGACTGTGTGCTCGTTTGTCACCCTTATCCTATAAAAAAAAAGATACACAACGGAAATCCTTCGTCAGCTGCAAAATAATAAGGAAATGATCGTCCGAATTCTTCTTCAAAGAAGAATAGGTATAAGAAGTTTAGATATATTTAAAATATTATTATTTAAAACGTTCGGTATGATAGTATCTAAGTTTCGAGTTTTTGAAACTCCTATTTCATGTTCAGTCGAGAAAGCAGTCACAATTGTTAAAGCTACTTGTGTTTTACATAACATATTAAAACAATGATAAAATAATATTAAGTCCCGATCACGGAAATATACCTAGTGTTGATTACCGCCAATACCAATAACATAAATCTTGGGAGACCCAATAGCGATGCTACAGAATTTCGAGAATATTTGTGTATTTACTTCATAAAACCATACGGATTAGTGCACTGGCAAAATAATTACACGGTATAGGTACTTACCCCTTTCAATGAAATTTTCGCCGATCTTAGTCGATATCATTTCTGTAATCCGTCTGTTGATATACTCAGTGAGCGTGTGATTATATAAAATAGGGTTTTTTCAACCTCTGCAATAAACTCAAAGTAAAATTCTATGTTGTCTTTCATTTTGTAAAGCATGGCGCGACATAAAACGATCATGTTCGATGTTGAATTCGTGTGGCGTGACAAATGTCTCCCCACAAACTGCACCTACTATAACTGTATCCTTAATGTACGGGTTTACATACAAATATACGCGGACGATAAATGTGGCGCTACAATTATTGTAATACAAATTTATCTCTGGTGTGCGATCTCACTAAAGGCGTCTTTCATTCTTGCGAACTAAACCTTCGTGTTTCTTATTTTGAGTATGCTGTTGCGTGTTACATATTCGTTTGTGTTTAGGCTAACTATGGTCATTTGAGACGGCATCCAATCGCCTTCGACTTAGCGAATCGCCCGATGGTGTTAAGTGTCATAGGTGTCGCGTCGCGCGGAGGGGGCATCGGTATGCAGCTTCCCAGCGTTTGGCGCTCGTGGGCGAAAACAGTAGCTTGAGAGCAGCGCTGCGGTCAGTTCACGTATTTTGTAGTGACCGCTGCAGCGGTTTTTCGCGCGACCAGTTTGGGTTTTTGTGGTCTAGATTTTTAGTATTTGTTCGCTATTTAATTTGTGGTTCGTTAGGACCGCCTCGGATTAGGTTGTCTAAGTTGTACGGTCGTGACAAGAGGCTTGTATGGAATTTGACTGATTAAAGTAATTTCGTTTGAAAGTAATTGCGCCAATTATATAGCGATTGCGTGTTGAAGTGAATTTTGCAATATTTAACTTGCTTGTGTGACGTGGAATCTTGCGCGCGCGCCGAGTAGAGATACGCTAGGTTGATTTTGAATTCTTATTGCGGCGTAGTATTTAATATAGTACGAAGGAATTTAGTTGTTGTTTGTAACGCTGAACTTTGTGACTCGTGAAGAGATCGCGTTAGTTCCCTATTTGTAATTTGGTGATAATGAATCCGGAATCTTGAATATTGAACTTTGAACTACTGTTCGATACTTGTGTCGGGTATCACGTGTTTGATTTTACGATGAACGTTGAATTAGTAGAGTTGAAGTTAGTTAAATGTACAATAAAGTTGATACACTGAAACAGTGACATGAAGAAAGAAGTTGTCACTTGGTGACGCCTGATGGAGTGATGCAGCATTGTGGGGCAGCATGGGACCAGGCCGCTGCCCGGTCACCTCAGCTGGGCCAGGTCACATAAATATACACACCACTAAACACCACTTTACATGCACCTACAACTACCTACGGCCTGACCGAGCCTTGGTGCGGTCTTAGCTTCGGATCCAGGTACGTACTATTTATTTACCTAGCCTTCTCCCTATTGTGTAGTATGATAGGTCAATTGTCCATAAGGCCATTTGGGCCCGAACCCTCGGCTGCCCGTCGAGGAGGCTACTATGGGCCCTAGCCAAGGCGACCTTTACAGGGGCAGCTGGGGGCCGTAACAGTTTGTGTTATTACAGCTTTGGAGATTTCGCTAAATAAGTTCGCCTCATGTATGTGTTTGTAGTTTTAGGTGTTTACAAATTAAATATATATAATATGACACATCATTTATTTATGTCAATAAAATACATAATAAATATTACAAAAATGAGCTTTTAGGTGTTTAATAAAATAGAAAATATTATTTATCTATTACACTTCATTATATGTTTTACTGTAACACAGGTCAGATTAGTGATTTTAAAGAAAATAATTTTACACACATAGGAAGGGTTTTTACAACTAACGAATATTGTATATAATTAAACAACAAAAATAAAACAGGTGATAATATAAAATGTCTATACATAAAGGCTACAATATAAAATTCCTGATTCCTTACATATCTTAGTCTTATTGCTTAAAGCTTAATGTCTTGTCATATAGTACATATTAGTATTATATCGGTAGGACGTAATTTGCTATTATTTCGGCTGATTTCTACTGACATGTTGCAGTCTATTTATTTTTTGTGATATAAGTGCTGTAAGCCAGTTGGCTTTAATGGATTCAGGCCTTTTCAGACTGCGAGTTTTCGGACACGTTTTATTTATAATTTTTACCGACACCACACAAATCTACCATGCCTATTTAGTGTACGACACAATCTAGTGCTATTTCTACACTTTGAAAATGATATACAATATTTTATAATAAAATTAATAAATTAAGGTGAAGCATACCATTTAGAAAATAAAAATAAAAAACCTGACTTTCATTATAATATTAAGTATGACTAACGAAACTAGAAAAAAAAAAGTTCAAGTCTATGGGCGAGCGGTGAGTTAGCGTTGGATCGTTATTTAGAAAATTTATAAGTACTTATATGAAATTTTGTTTATAAAAAAAAAAAACAAAGTGTCAATGCAGCTATACAATTTTAAGTAAGTATCATTAATAACTAATAAAAAACTAGATACACAATCAGTGACAAAAAATGTCCTTACCGAATGAGCGCCCACTCGAACATTCGGGTGCACTTTTAATCTAGTAGCATTCGAATGCTCTGATGGTAAACATGCCTCAGTGCTCGTTTAAAAAGTGTAAAAATCACATCCATAACGCATCAGCCAGGACGCTAAAAAAGGATGAAATTTCATATTTTCCGTAAGTATTAATATTATCATTATATTGTAGATACTGATATTTTGTGAAGAAATCATCGTAAAAACATTTTTTAAATTAAGTCATAATAAAATTCATTCTTTGTCCAAGCGACGAGCCTCGATCTTAAAATTTGATTGCTTTTTATGGCACTTTGTAATTCTAACTTGAAAACATGCATGTAAGGTTGAATTTGTTTTGATACATGTAGGACCAGCGAGTATCGGTTATAAAAATTTATTGCTTTTTGTACGTAGCTTTGTGAATACAATTTTAGCCAATGCATTTAAGGTTGAATTTACATTAATGTATATTTATTTCAACAAAAATTACGTCAAAACAATTGGCGACAGTTCTTAGAGCATTTTTGTATGGGATTGTGTATCTAGTTGGTTATTACTGATCGATGGTTCTTTATCTTATTTTACCGGCCTTGTATAGTATAGTAATAATCCAAGCGTCAGCACAATCTGACACACTAAATACCAAAGTGTAACAATGGCAGGAACATTATATTAACTCCATAATGTCTCTATTACATGAACGACACCATCACAAGTTACTCAACTTACATAAAAACTGTGTCCGTTTTACATTTTAATCTTACAGGCGAGGAAGACAATAACTAGTAAATTTATTGATATGAGAACAGTGCTTTGGAATGAGGTTGGAAACCTGCTCTAATTATTGTATACACAAACACAAAATATTACCATAAATACACAATTAACGCTGAACATTCTGATACACAGTATTTTTTGTTGTAGAAAACATCTTATAATACAAATTTGACATATACAAAAGTGTGGAGCTATTTCAGTGTGAAGCAGAGTGAGCTATTTGTAACAACAATAAATTATTATAACGATAAAGACATCGGGTCAAACTTTAAGTTACATATAGAATTACTCGCATTTACCATTCTATGCCAATAGTACTAGTTATGTACCTATTTGTGATTGAGTGATATATACATATTAACATTTTAAATTACGGCTTGAGACTTGGTTTAGAGCAGCAAAATTAAATATGTATTTTTTATTTTTAAAACCAATAAAAGAATAGGGTATTACGGCGTTTTCACATATGCCGATTATTCTCTTTCTTACTATTGAGTAAACCATTGGGTTTTGACATGTTTTTATGTTCAGAACACTTCGTTGTACATTTGATACAAAGTAAATGCAAGAAAATAATAAAATTTTGACACGTATAAAATTAATTACATATTACTGTTTTGTGTACGTACATTATACCCATTAGGTCCATTCATGTGAGTCAAGTTTTGCTTTGATTTTCTATTATTCTTTGCCATTTGTCATGTTGCCATTCTGTAAATGAATAAAAACCTTTTGATGTGTCCATAGAAATAATAAAAAAATATGTTGCTTTCTTTACACATTATACAAAGTAACGAAATACGTATGTTTGATACAAATTTACGTGTACATAAGAACTGAAAATAATAAAAAAAAACTGCGGTTGTCTCTCCGGTACCCGTATCGGTACCGGTATCTATGGGTGAGGCCCATATCCAGCAGTGGACTTTTGATAAGCTGTAATGATGATGATGAAGCTGTAGATACGAAAAACGACCAAAATTACGACTATTCAGGAAGGCGTTTCATGGTTATTTGGTTGGCTTATGCAAGGTGACCTACTAGACTCGGGTGTAGATATCTGACCAAGTCATTATTACAAGTTATTACTTTGGTCATAGTCCGAATGGTTGTCAGACGAGCTGCTTACCCAACTAAGGACAAATAGAGGACATTGGCGCTGAGACCCGTCCGTGTATTTGCTTGACGGGTTGTACCATACCTACCAAGACGTCAGATTTTTTCGAATAAAGTTTTACATTTCACAAATAATTTACCTATAGACTGACCTATAAGACCTGAGCTATAAGACTTGTCCCCGCGCAAAAGAGCTTGGGTAAGTGGGCAGAACTCTTTACCGCTCTCCGCACCACCAGCACCTAAAGATCACCACCTTTTCGCTACAAGAGCCTTTGCGTAGGTGCGATATACGTACGCCGTGTAATAATGATGCTAGTGTCATTTTGCACCAGTATTCCTACCAGTTACCCATTTGCATTACTAGGCGTATTGGTAGTCTTCATTATCTGTAGCTGAAGCTGAAATAGTGATAAGAACTAATAATATTAAATTTTACCTCTTCAAGCTGCGCGAGTTGATAATGTCGTTTCCTGAGCTCTGAAAGGCGCACCCTCTCGGTTTCTAATGCGGTCTCCAGTTCGAGAGTGCGCACTTTGCTCTCCATCTCTAAGCGTCTCGTCGCCGTTAGTGTCAAAGTAGACGTGTCAAGGGCCTCTGTGAATTTAATTTATATATTAATATACCGTAATGACGGCCACTTGCCTGTTAAATTAAGTTGCGCGAGAATGTTCCCGAAGTTAGGCATTACAGTGAAATTTACAACTGAATAATAATAAACAATATCCTCTGTGAACTTAATAAAATGCGTGGGCGTAATACGGAGGTTACACGCTCAATCTGCCGTCAGTTCAATCCATGATTGACGTCAGAATGACGGGAAACTGACTGTATACGCGTAGACTGATGGATTGATGGTCCAGAATGATTATTATTTAAATATTTTAATAATTTTTGTTTGTCTGGTTAGACTGATGCCAGACTGAACGTGTGTTTCGTAGCTATCAGTCTGAAGTCAGTCACCGCTTAGACAGCGATGGAGTCGCACGCCATGTCACCGCGTGCGCCGACTCCTACACCAACCCTGACGTCCCCTTCTCTATCATTAGCCCCGGAGAAATAATTTATTGCAACTTCTTTTAAAAACGTTACCCCTACACTAGGATTTTATCCTGTACCGTGGAGGCAGTTTACAAATATAAATTGCACAAGGACAAATATCCAGACCCGGAACTATTATTTGCAGGTCATACAAATACTTGTTCCGTGCGGGATTCATACCCACGGCCCCCAGCCCTGCAACTCATTGCTAAGCCACTGCGCCACGGAGCCGTCACTTTAGAAGTTTTACCTATTCTATGGGATAAAACGAATAACCACAACATGTGAATAAATGTAAGAGAAACGAGGCACTGCAGAAACTATTAGTAATTTTGAAAAAATAAGACGCCAAGCTAATGTAGAAGACGTGAAAACGAAAATTAATACCCTAAGATCCAACTATCGCCGTGAATTCTTTAATTTTTTCTTGTTAAAATCTATACCTAATGCGTATGCGTGTTATCGCGTAGAAATTTTCGGTTGGACTGATCGTCACTCTGACTTACCGTCTAATACCGCCCGTCTATCCATCATTCAGCCATCAGTCTATACGTGATCAAGGTCACAGACTGAACTGACGCCTGATTGAGCGTATAATCTCCGTCTAAGAATAGACAACGCTTAAATTAAGATTATGCAAGCAAGACGTATTTTATGTCTTCTATAGAGCTTTTAACCTTTAGGCATGTTCTTAATCGCGAGTGTTCTACTACTTTCCCATTGAGTGAATGTTTGAATTAATCGGATTGATCGAGAATGTTCGATATTTCTCTTATTAGATATATACATATATGCATCACCCGAGATCGTCAGTAATGAGGATGTACTTGCCGAGGAAACATGGTAGACGCGGCTTTTCAAGCGCGATTACTATGCATAATAGCAAAGTGTGTAGTCTCCGTAATTACTTCCTGACGAGATCGGATGATCCATTCTATAAGGACGTCATTTATTTTGATAAAGGGCTTACCTCTTCTATCCTTAATCAACGAGCAATGGAATGAGCAATACAGAGCATTTCCGACCGGGAGACCGTATGGAAGGAAAAGGAGCTCCACTGGAGGTTATACAAGGACATGAGTCTTGCGTAGATACCGTTGCCTAGGGAGGCAGTAGTGGAGGGCCACTGGCTACGTTTTGATGACCTCTTAAGGTATGATTCCGAACTCTGCTGCACGCAGCAGTGCTACCGCAGCACTACCTACTGGTCGCCATATATTCTCTATAGGGTTTATATGATATGACGTTCCGAGCTCCACAACAATGCCGCGGCAACAATGCAGCGGCAGCACTGCTGCGCGGCGGTGTCGCCCCGCCGCCGCGGTACGCGACGCGACAAGTAAATTTGCAACAAAAAGATGAAATTATCTGATTCAGAAGAGGAACAATAATTAACTTGGTGCCTTTATATCCAGCCCTTTACGATAGCAGTCGTACTAATTATCATCATTACAGCCCTTCACAAGTCCACTGCTTAACATAGGCCTCCCCCAAGGAATGCTTTGTAAGCACGGTCCTGAGCCACCTGCATCCTTCGACTTTCTGCATATCTTACCAGGTCGTCACTCCATCTAGTGGGGGGGGGGGGGGGACGCACTTCGTCTGCCGGTACGAGGCCGTCACTCGAGAAACTTTTTACCCATCGGATGTCGGTTCTTCGAGCTATATGGCCGGCCCACTGCCACTTCGGCCTACTAATCCGTTGGGCAACGTCGGTCACTCTGGTTCTACTGCGAATATCCTCATTTCTAAGATTATCACGCAGAGAAACTCCGAGCATAGCCCTCTCCATAGCTCACTGAGCGACCTTGAGCTTCCTCATCCGGCCAGCAGTGAAGAAACACATCTCAGTTCCATAGGTCATCACTGGCAACACGCACTGGTTGTACAGTCTCGTTTTTAAGTTTTGAGGTATACCTGACAAGATGTGCCATAATTTCCTGAACGATGCCCAACCGAGTTGAATCCGTTGATTGACCTCTCGGTCGAAGTTGGACTTACCTAATCGGACTATTTGTCCCAGGTAAACATACTCGTCAACAACTTCGAGCTTAGTGCTCCCAACAACTACCGGCATAGGTGTGACATGGACATTAAAGATGATCTTTGTTTTGTCCATGTTCATCTTAAGACCTATCCGTTGGGAAACACTATTGAGGTCATTGAGCATAGTGCTTAGGTCCTCCAGCGATTCTGCCATAAGGACTATATCGTCGGCAAATCGAAGGTGAGTGATGTACTCGCCATTGATGTTAATACCGTATCCTTTCCAGTCCAGAAGCTTGAAAACGTCTTCCAATGCAGCGGTGAAGAGTTTCGGGGATATAACGTCAACCTGTCTTACACCTCTCTACAATTGGATAGGTTTTGTTCTGGTTCTGTACTCGGATAGCCATCGTAGCCTTACTGTACAACCACTTCAGCACTTCGATATACCGACAGTCAACTTGGCACCGCTGAAGGGACTGCAGCACCGCCCAAATTTCGACGGAATCAAAGGCTTTCTCATAGTCCACATACGCCAGACATAGTGGCAAATTGTACTTCTCGGACTTCTGTACAATATGCCGCAGGGTATGTATGTGGTCTATGGTGCTAAAGTCTTTTCGGAAACCGACTTGTTCGGGAGGCTGGAAGTCGTCAAGTCTGCGCGTGAGACGATTCGTAATGACTCTCGAAAACAGCACGTAGACGCGGATCAAAAGGGAAATCGGCCTATGTTCTTCAAGAGAGCGTTGTCACCTTTCTTGAAGAACAAGACCACCGCATTTCTGCTCCACGCCTCCGGTGTAAATCCACGCCACCATGGAGGTCGGAATTAAAAAGCTTCTGAAGGACTTCAAGTACCGGTCATCCACCCGCTTTCAGAAGCTCTGCTGTAATTCCAACTTCGCCTGGGCCCTTGCCGTTTTTAAGGTGCTGGAGAGCCATTCTAATCTCGCTCAGACTGACGTCTGGGATATCTTCGGAATAGTGTCAGATAAGACTCGCTCTTGGATCGTTACTCACACTTACGTGTGTGGCTCCAACAATGATGCGTCTGTCGGACGCGAGTGTTACCTGTGTCGCGCGCGAGGTCTGCGGCGTGGCGCGCGGCCGCCAGCACGGCGCCGGCGGCGGCGGCCATGTGGCGCGAGCGTTACCTGTGTCGCGCGCGAGGTCTGCGGCGTGGCGCGCGGCCGCCAGCACGGCGCCGGCGGCGGCGGCCATGTGGCGCGAGCGTTACCTGTGTCGCGCGCGAGGTCTGCGGCGTGGCGCGCGGCCGCCAGCACGGCGCCGGCGGCGGCGGCCATGTGGCGCGAGCGTTACCTGTGTCGCGCGCGAGGTCTGCGGCGTGGCGCGCGGCCGCCAGCACGGCGCCGGCGGCGGCGGCCATGTGGCGCGAGCGTTACATGTGTCGCGCGCGAGGTCTGCGGCGTGGCGCGCGGCCGCCAGCACGGCGCCGGCGGCGGCGGCCATGTGGCGCGAGCGTTACCTGTGTCGCGCGCGAGGTCTGCGGCGTGGCGCGCGGCCGCCAGCACGGCGCCGGCGGCGGCGGCCATGTGGCGCGAGCGTTACCTGTGTCGCGCGCGAGGTCTGCGGCGTGGCGCGCGGCCGCCAGCACGGCGCCGGCGGCGGCGGCCATGTGGCGCGAGCGTTACCTGTGTCGCGCGCGAGGTCTGCGGCGTGGCGCGCGGCCGCCAGCACGGCGCCGGCGGCGGCGGCCATGTGGCGCGAGCGTTACCTGTGTCGCGCGCGAGGTCTGCGGCGTGGCGCGCGGCCGCCAGCACGGCGCCGGCGGCGGCGGCCACGTGGCGCGAGGCGGCGGCGAGGCGCGCGAGCGCGGGCGCGGCGGGCGGGGCGCGCGCGCGCGACGCCGCCACCAGCTGCGCCGTGCTGCCCGCCACCTCGTGCGCCGCCGCGCTCACGCCCTCCACGCGCCCCACTCCCTTCACCGCCTCGTCCGCGGACGAACTGCGCACGCAACACACGTCACACATCACACATGCTATACGATGAGGACATCCACGACTTTTTCTACCACAAAGACTGCACCACTTTGGAATGAAGTGCAACACTTATTTAACAGATTCCATAGTGGGGAAGTCAAATTGTCAGAAAAATGTAACGGTTAATGTTTCGTTCTGTAATATTAGTTATAAATTTAATTTAATTAGAAAAAATTAAAATTAAAAAAGGGTATAAAAATTACAAAAAAAAAATTAAAGAACAAACCACTGAGTCATTGTTTTGTGTATTAATAAATCTATAAACTAACAGTTGTGAAACGAATGTGCTTGTACAGAGCAACGGCGGGGGCCATGTGGGGCAGTGGGCGGCACGACCTTGTGCCAGCGTACACCACTAAGTCTGTACGCGGTTGAAGCGAGCGTGTTTTATAGTACTTATTTAACTTATTTTAAGTACCGTTTTCAAAAACAAAATATCTATAATGCTGCATTACTGTTATAGTTTTAAGAGTTACTAAGTAGAGTTAAATTCAAATTATGTTTCCCTCATAATTTTTTTTTTCGATAAAATTGTTAATCCGTACCGGCAGTATAATACATAATTAAATTTAACAATCTCAAACTGAAAACATGTATAAAAAGAAAATGTCACGAAAATATTAGGCAATGTAACACTCGTAAATGTAATTTTTCTTGTGTAGTAATAAAAAATTATGTTATTCAATATCATAATAAATATTATAATATACAAAATTATTTAATCCCAAGTTCGTGACATTGCCCATATTTGCGACGACGGCATAAATAGTCGATACCTACGCGGGCGGCATTCTCTTGAAACTGAGTTATTAACCCTTATTACCGGCAAACAACTTGAGTATACTCGAAAAACGATAATACTTTGTCTTTGAGGTACGTATTAGGCGCGGGAGCGCTTATCTATACAAATCAACGGAGGGGGTTCTGCGTAACCGTCATAAGTGCTCAAATTGTTTGCCGATTATTATCACTGTTGGCTGAAATTAATAACAACAGTGACGTTTATGTGGTACAACCATGCTGCCATACATAATAAAAGTCAATAATCTTTTAGATACCGCGACGCGCTATAATTACGTCACTAAATATGGGCCAGAATTGAAAGATGTGTGACAGTTTCGTCTTACACTCCATATCATATATACCATATCTCCTGGTAATCATACAAAAGAGTGACTTTCAATAAGTATTATTTATAATCTATGTTGAATAAAAAGTTTCTGTTTCCACTGGCCGTCTTTGGGTGAGTGCCGTAGTGATACCGATTTTAGACTTTTCACCATAATGTGGGGAAATATTGGGAAGTTGTCCATGTAGTTAATATGTGCTCGTTTGTCACCTTTATTCTATAAGTAAGTCAGATCTCCGAAAGTCGATCTCCGATAACTCCGAAAGTCGTTTGTACCGAATTTGATCCGTCTTTAGTGGAGTATCCAGGCACGGTCCGTGGGGGGGAGGGGTGTCACAGGGGACATGATTTTATCCCAAAATCTGAATATATAGAAGATATTCTTAATGGGAAGAAAGTATCATAATGTTATTCCTATTTCTTGAGTGTTCCTGCTGCCATTCTCGTTACAGAGTATAAAGTGGATAGGAGAGCTCAAAGAAAATACTGATACAAAATTTCCTAAGTGTGTGGTTTCTACAATCGAAGTTTACGACGATGATCTCTACCCAAAATATAAATATTATACGTAGTATTAATATAGCTGTAGCCATGCTACAGCTATATTAATAGTATATTTGTAGCACGATTGGGTCGGCTCGACCCGGGTAGGACAAGGCTTTCAGAGATACCAGCGTAAAATAGCACCTTAATGCTGCTGTGTTTCGTTTGATCAGTGTAAAGAACCGGATACCCTTTTTCTTAGACCTCATGGCTGACAATGAAACTGTATTTTATTCGCAAACGAGGATAGAGGTAGATGTCTATAGGTCACAGCAACCAGTTTTTTTATAGGGGCTGGAATTAATCCGAACAATTCCTCAGAGCACTCCCCGTAATAGATTCGATAGAAAATGAAAAGGAATGCAACATCCGTACGCAGTGCCAGTGTATCGAGCCGATCAGAAAGAACTCGGTCGTCGACGATTCAAACCCCTCTGCGCTGGATGCTGTCAAGTGGAAGGAGCTGGCACTGGGGTGCCCCAGCCCAGAGATGAGAACAGTATTCCATGTGAGGCCGAACTTGCGCTTTGTAAAGTTGCAAGCGATGTGCTGGCATGAAATACTGTCTCGCTCTGCTGAGCACGCCAAGCTTTTTAGAAGCCAATTTGGCCTTCCTTTCCAGCTGACCACGAAACTGCACACTATTCGATATGTCAATGCCGAGGATTCCGATGCTAACTGAGGCAGCGAGGGGAGTGCCTTGAAACTGAGGAGATACGAAAAAGGGGTTCCTTTAAGCGGTAAATGCGCAAACTTGTGTCTTCTGGGGATTAAACTGGACTAGATTTAGTCGCCCCCAATCCGAGACGTTGTTTAACAAAAACTCGACTTCAGACACATCACCAGTGCTATCGCCTGTATAGCAATGAATGTTACCAGCTTGCAACATATCATTGATATACAAAATAAACAGTGTTGGTGATAGCACGCAGCCTTGTGGAACACCAGCTTTAGTAGGCTTGTATTCAGAGCATGCACCGTCTACTACGATCTCCGATCAGCAAGGAAACTGGTGATCCAATTGCACAATTTCTCGGGAAGTCCATAGGAAGGAGGCTTCGAAAGAAGCGCTTTGTGCCAGACCCGATCGAAGACCTTTGCTATGTCCTTGGACTCTACTGCCTCCACCCATCTATGAGTCAGGTAGACCAGAAGATCACCAGTTGATCGACCCCGACGAAAACCGTATTGGCGGTCACTAATAAGCTGGTGATCCTCAAAGTACCTCATGAGCTGGTAGTTTATAATAGACTCCATTATTTTGGAGAACAAGGAGGTGATGGCGGTAGGCCTGTAGTTGGACGGGTCTGAGCGGTCACCTTTTTTTATGGACCGGGTGGACCAAAGCTGTCGTCCATGAATTCGGGACTGCGTCTTGGGAATAGGAGTACCGGAAAAGACGCATTAAAACCAGTGCCAACTCCGGAGCACACGTCTTCAGCACAATGGGAAGGACTCCATCAGGCCCACTCGATTTGCTGACTTCCAGGGAGAAGAGTGCTTTGCGAAAAGAGCGCTGTGTAAGCCGCACATTCGCCATGGAGCACTCACACCGCGGGATGGTCGGCGGTGTGTTCCGCCGTCATAAAGAGTCGAGTTGGACGCAAAAAGGGAGCCTAAAAGGTCGGCTTTCTCTTTTGCGGCGTGGGTCAGTGAGTCGTCCTCTCTGTGCAGAGATGGAAGAGATGGCTGACAGAAGTTCCCTTGGACAGCCTTGGCGAGAGACCAGAATGCACGGGTTCCCGAAGGAAGACGAACTAGCTTCTGGCCAATTCTGCCGATGTGCTCAGATCTTGCATTGGCAATGACTCTTTTGAAGGACTTGGCGGCGGAATTATACTTCTTTTTAAGAGCGCTGGTGTTTACATCCCGAGACGTTGATGCGTCAGCCCAGGCCCGTCAGCACTCCTGCTTATAGCGTGATGCTATTTTACAGGAGCGACCAAACCATGGTTGGGATCTCTCTCCGATGGGCACCACAGAGGATGGAACAAAAAGTTCCATATCCTGAAGTACCACATCAGCAACAACGCTGGGATCTTCCGGCGACAAGCAAACCTGCCCCCAACGGTAGGATGCAAAAAAAGACCGCATTCTATCCCAATCGGCCGACCTATAGTGCCAAACACGGCAAACTGCAGAATGCAACCGCGACGTTAGTGTGAGTGGCACCACACTCCGGACAAGACAATGGTCCGACGAGCCTAAAGGAGCGTCGACGGAAACCTGATATCCGTCTGGATGAGAGGTCAGGAGAAGGTCCAACAGGGAAGGTGCATGATCCTCTACGTCTGGAATCCGCGTAGGCGAAGTAAGTAGCTGTGTAAGACCATATGCCAAAGCTAAGTCATAAACAGATCTCCCCGCATGATCGGTTGAACGTGAACAAAGCCATTAGGAGTGGTGGGCGTTAAAATCGCCAAGGATCACGATATCTGCGGATGGGATCTGCTGTAACAAGGAATCTGTAGCCATTTGGACGTGGTTGATGAGTTGGTCTGTCTCGACATTACCGCTCTCAGACCTATAGCGGCACCCGTAGACACGCGGATGGTCGTCGCTTACTACGCGTAGCCAAAGGAGGGACAAGTCTGTACCTTCAGACTGCTGAGGCGAATTGAACCTCAGGCCACCTGCACTCACCAAGCGAAACGCAGAGGTAAACCTCTACTTCAAGCTGGTATTTTGTGACTTACCATCAGTTGAACTGTGTGCTCGTTTGTCACCCTTATCCTATAAAAAAAATAACTGCTGAAAATTCAGACAACTCTTCCTACAAGCTAGAGAGATCATTTTTTACGCTAAGACATGTAAAATCTTGGTTGAGAGCAAACATGTTAGAAGAGAGGCTGACAGGTTTAGCTCTTCTACATATTCATTCATAGACCCAGACGTCTCAAATATTATCACCTGATTTGCCAATAAAAATAGAAGACCTACATTTGTTTTATAATGTGTGCTATAAAATTGTGCATTGTGCAATAAAGTGTGATTTACTCAACATATTTTATTTTAGTGACCCCCTCCAAAACTTCAGGCTGCGACCGCGCCTGGGAGTATCATTAATTTTAGGAAAACGTTTTATAGAATATAATCAAAGCTAAAATACTATAAGCATTAAGTGTAAATTAAATGATGGTTAACCAAGTATAAAGAATTAAAATATGAATGTTAAGGAAAACAATACAATTCGCGAATGTAATATATACTAAATAACATCCAATAGTGACAATAAGTGTGCACACAATGCGACATATTACACACCAATGCAAACAAATAAATTCAAGACGAATATACTTACACTAGAAGCTTGGCAGCAAACACGACAGCTTTCGCGGCAGAGATGAGTCCTTCTGACCACTGCGGGTTCCTTCTATACATTTTTTGCCGTGTCTTAGGATCACCAAGTTCGTTCTGCAATTTCCTCGCATCCTGGACTAGTACTTTTACTGCGGCCATAAGCGTAGTGCAAGCGTCCAAGATTTTTTCGTTAACTTCCAGTTTCACTCCTGAGTCAGCGGCTCGGCTGGCGGCCAGCATCTCCTAAAATATTAAGGGGACAATCGCACGTTAACGATGACTACAATCACAATATCATATTGAAAAAAATATATAAACTTGTGACTGAAATATAATTTATGAAAATAGGATCTATCCTTACTATCAGTATATTATTGATAAAATGTTTAAAGGACTAACATAATAATTACATTATCTATATTTTGTAATTTGGATATACCATATGTACTTGTTTCTCAATATTATGAATAATACTTATATAATATTGTAAAGCAAGTACACGTGTACAAAAATAATAATACATCTTTTTTTATTTAATATATTTTCTACCGACTTAAAACAGGAGGAGGTACTAAATCTGACTGTATTTTTTTTATGTGTTATACCTCATAACTTTTTTCTAGGTAAACCGCTTCTGATGATTCTTTTTATATTTGAAAGCTAGTGGTTCACATGTGGTTCCATAAAAATTTGATCAAGGTCTGACCAATAGTTTTTGATTTATTCTTAATAATTTATATTGAAGTCGGTTGTACAAATTTTTTAATTTTAAATTTTTAATATACACGGTTATTTCGCAATAACCGGAAAAATTCGCAGAGAAGGTTCAGAATAAGTAATATAGGTAAATGGTGAAGAAAAATTAATAAAAAAAATCTCAAACATTCGGTCCTTTTTATCTTTTACACTCCGAATGCATGGTAATGTTCTTTACCTTCTCCGAACTCGTGCGTTCTCTTTCCCAACTGTCAAAATAATGTCTATAAAATGAAAAAACCAACCACGAAGTTTTTACTAGAAAAAATTCATAGAAGTTTTCATGATTCATGCAAATATTTCCAAAAAGAAGCTACTAATTTGTTTCAATATCAGTTTAATGTTTTCAATTCAAATCTGTTTAATGATTTGATTCAATGAGTTAGGTTAGGTTTCATTTCATTTCATCTCATTAAATTTCATTTTCATTTCATATCAATAAAAAATTCTACTGAAGACTTGGCTGTATGGGCATAGTTCCCTTTGCCTACCCAGAATGGGTGAAGAAGCAAAAAAAATCTCTGCTTATATTCTTTTACCGCTGGCGCCATTTTCCAAAAATGTTCTTTGCTAGTTTAGTTGTTGGTTGCACAAAATGAGTAATTTGAATTAACACCACCGGAACTCAGTATAATTGCACAAAATGCTTCGGAGAACATTTTACCGGAAAAGTCAAAAAGTCGCTACATATCTACATACGACGAATTTATTGCGTGGAGAGAAGAGAAAAAAAGCAAATAGTTTTTCAGAAAATGTTATGTTGGCATACTTCTCCGAACTCTCAGCAAAATTAAAACCTTCTACGTTATAGTCGAGGTTTTCGATGATAAAAAGTATGCTGAAAATAAGGAACAATGTGGATATAAGTGAATAACTAAAACTAAATGCTTTCTTAAAACGACAATCAGACGGTTTTACAACTAAAAAGTCGAAAATATTAACATCGAATGAAGTGGAAAGGTTTTTGAACGAAGCTCCCGATGATGGTTATTTAGCCATAAAAGTAATTTACTAAGAAATACTTAAATTTTTTTTAGTATTCAGTTTACGAAATCGCAAAATACAGTCAATATATTATTTAAAAAAATATTAATCTAATCCCTTTTTTTGTAGGTTGCGCTGATTTTGGGCGTTGTTGGAGCTTGCCGCAAAGAGGAGTTAGCCAATATTACTTTAAAAGATATTGAAGCCCATGGAAAAACGCTACTAATCAGGATTCCGAATACAAAAATAAGATACCGAGAAGCTTTGTTGTTGAAGGAGATTTTCTTAGAATAGTGCAAAAATATATGAATCAGCGGTCCCAAAAAGCAAAAACCGATCGTTTTTTTTCTAAAATTATCAAAAAAGGGAAGTGTACAGCTCAAGCAATCGGGATAAACAAATTTGGTAATATGCCAAAAGAAATAACTACGTTTCTTGGTCTACCGGATGCTAAGTATTATACTGGGCACAGCTTCAGGAGGACCTCTGCTACTTTATTGGCAGATTCAGGAGTCAATTTGACGTCCTTAAAGCGACTAGGAGGTACGAAGTCAGACAAAGTTGCAGAAGGCTATATTGCTGATTCATTAAACAACATACTAGAAACTGAGAAAAAAATCACACAATCCATTAATTTAAAGTCCAGTCCGTCTCCTTCACGTGACAATACTGAATAGAATGTTTGTCCATCTACCTTCGTTGATAATGATAATTCATTAGATCCAATACCATCAACTAGCAAACGCCATTGAATAATACCTTTGACAAATATACATGAACAATCATACGAAATTAATAATAGTTTGTCTCAAACAGTAAATATGCAACCTAAAACTTCCCCAGTTAGTATAAAAACTGTACCAATTTCAATGTATATATGAATTATAACTTTCATAAGAAATAAATGATTAGTTAGTTGAGTTTATTGTGTTTTTATTATTTTATTAAATTGCTTCATTTTTTCGCAACTGTATTAAAAATAGTTGTTCAGTACACGTGCGAAACCGTCATTGCAACTTGTTCCGACTGTCAACCCTCACCTTCGGCTGCGCCTCGGCTCGGGTAGATATTTGTCCGAACATTTTGCAATGACAGGCATTACGCACTCGTAATAATGAAATATACTATTTTACTACGCGCACATACATTCGTAAGGGTCGAACCTTTGGCAAAATTATAATGAATTGAATCACACACAGAGGACCGCGCGTACGCGTAGTTGTTGCCCATAAATCACATTAAATTTGGGATAATTTCAAATAAAAGTAGAAAAGCTTTATTTACTGGTATTTTCTCAAAAACTGCAATAACAGTGTATCATTATTTAAAATTTGAATTTAAGTTTAAAATTTGGCTACTCTTTGAAAATAACTGTAATTATGATTATTGAGATTTTTTATAATTAGATTAAAGTGACATTATACTAGAATAAATAACTTAATATCATCTATATTGTATAGTCCGTGTTTTTCGTGTAATAGAGAACACGATTATAAGCATGAAATAGAATTGTCTGCTTTAGACATAGATTTGTAACAGGGCTATTCAAATATTTAGGGTCGTGCAGTACCTCGATCTGCGCGGCGGCGTGCTCGATGGCGCTGTCCATGGTGGCGAGCTCGTCGTCCACGCTGCGCGCCGCGGGCTCCGCGTCCGCCGCCGCCGCGCGCGCCGCCGCCGCGCGCACGCCGGCCCGCGCGCCCTCGCACGCACTCGCCTCCAGCTCGCCCCCTCGCAACGACTCCAGGCACTGCTTTGTCGCTGATAGCATCGCGCGGCACTCGTTACTCAATTCTGTACAATATATTAAACCCGTGTATTCATACCAAGCTTTTCAAACATAACGTAAAATAAAGACGGACCGAATTACAAATCGTGCAAATATTTTTATACTTAAAATGTAAAAGTTGTTGTTTAGGTTGAAGGTCAAGGAATTGTCAACGGTGCTGCCTCAACGCGTGTAAGCGGACTTCACACATCTTCAAAATAGTTTTTTTTTTTAATTATACAATTACATTTATTTCTCAGACACCTCCGAGTACATAGTAAGTTAACACCCGAAATTCCAATTAACAATTTCATTGGTGTCGGTGGGGATCAAACTCGGATTGCTCGCCTTACTCCTTCCAACCTCTAGTGAACAGAGTTATATTATACCAAATGTATAGCAGCCGGATTTTTAAGTTGCGATGTGGCTCGATCCGACCGCCCAGTGGACAGATGCCAATTGAAACACGAGTTAAATATTTAACAGCCATAAAACCATTGACTTATATGTACTGTAGATGCATAGAACCATAGAATTATTACGCATAGAAACGCAGTCCAGTACAAAACACGAGCGCTAAAATGATGCAAAGTCATTATGTTAGTGGGCGCGAGTCGAATGTGCCTACGCTCGTCACACGCACACATACACGCCATTCAGTGATACCAGTTTCTGGCGTTTGCAATAAAATTGTGCAAATCACTATTTTTTGATTAATTTAAAGAAATCGATATAATAAAGATTACGTGTTACGTACGAATATTATTTAGGAGAAGTATTTTATGAGAATATAAAATTGAATAAAATAAACACGATAATGATGTTACCAATATAACTTTATTATACATATATTAATGGTAAAAAATGCAGACGTAATAAAATTTAAGAATATTATTAAACACAATTAATTTTCTCGAATACAATAAGCACATCGTGTAATGTTTAATTTTAACCGATTTCAAAAAGAGAGGAGGTTATCAATTCGGTGTATTTTTTTAATGCTTTTTACCTCAGAATTCTACAATTTCTAAACCGATTTAGATTTTTTTTTGAAAGGATGTACACACAGATTGATCCAATACACACGCTGAAATTTTAATGGTTGTTTTCCCGAAGTAAAATGATTTTGCCTTAGTAGTACAATAGAATAGATGTAAAAATGGCAGATTTACAATCGAGAAAAACAATACTCGAATGCGATCTCAAACCAATAGCAATATCTCGCAAGTAGTTCGGGCGTACAGGCTAGCTTATACCGAATTACTATAATAAAGTCTGAAAAAAAAATTCGCTGGACGTAATATAGTGTTACGTCTATCGAACGTGCTACCACGGGCGCCCTACACAGTGAAGGACCACTAATAAATGTTCATAACATGAACTCTCAAGCGTAGTGATACGACATAAACTAGTTTGGACGCCCGAATAGCTTGTGAGGTATTACTATAGTAAATCTGCCCTTTTTTAATTTTAATATTTTTTAATTTAATAAATTGACTCTACTATCGAGACAGTATAATTTGGCTGCGGGACAACAACCACAAAAATTTCAGCATGTATATACGAATTGATCAAGCTTAGAAATCAGTGTACATACATATTGATAACCTTTCTTTTTGGGAGTCGGTTAAAATAGGCTATGTTTGGGTCTAACGTAACATCTGGTTAATGATTGGGTGTCAAGTGACATCTGGTTAGTAAAGGCGTTCTTATTAATAATCTCATGATGTAAATAAAAAAGTTTTTATTCTATACTCTAAAACGTAACCTTAGTCAATAAAAAAGCAATTAAAATAAAATAGTCGCGTTAAAATGGCGTCGACGAATCGCGATTAACTGATCATTCCGTATAAGTTTTAAATAGGCACCCATTGTTAATATAATGTTAACACTTAGAGAAGTAGGTATCTATATATAAACATTTGAGTTTTACACAGAGCGTTGCGATTAAACGTTTTAAACACAAATAGAAAATAAATATTTTTAACACAAAATTGTGATTTTTCCCCACAACTAGCAACATTTGTATTATGAGAGCTTAGGTAAGTATTTTTTTAGTTTTACGTACTTATAATGAATTAAATGTATAAACTTATATGTGAAATGTAATACCATCACTTCTTTTATGTTTATCATCACCGTTGTGACAATATTTTACAACACAAATGGTAATTTTTACAATTCTTCGCGAGCTCTTCTCCGTAAGACGTGACGTTGCGCACTGACGCGTCGCTGAGTCAACTAACGCGGTTTCGCGTTAGTTTTACTTGCTTCACTTTCGGTGCGCGTACTAGTATTCTATGCGTAATAATTCTATGCATAGAACATTATTGCACTGAGAAGTATGAAGTATCTATTATTAACACCTATAACACGCGTAAGGTAAGGGAGAAAAATCTAGGAAAGCCTAGTTGGGATGATAACTATGGACAGCGTTTAAATAAATTCATTGAACTCAGAATTTATAACTAAAAAAATGGTTAAGAGAAACGTCTCTAAACAAAAACTAATTAAGCAATGTATTTTTAAAATTCTCTCTAAAAAAATTATTATTAACTCATCTATAACTTCACATTATTGCCTTAAGTATACATTTTTTGATTGCTTTTGCTATTATTATTTTTTCTTTTTAATCTTTTTGAATGTTTTATAATTAATTGTATTTTTATTGTAGGTGATAGTGCAGGGTAATGTATAGTTTTAAAAACGTGTATTCGCCGACAAACTGATTGCAGTTTTGTATGAACAAATAAATTAAAAAATACATACAATTAACTTTAATTTATGGATATTTTATAAAGTACTTACTGTCTGAGAGTTCCATATCCGTAGCAACACTACAAATTTCCATGATATATCTGGATAGTTGTGCTGTGTTGTGTGCAGCAAATATAGCTGATTTTGCTACGGTTTCTTCGTTACCGCTGATCTAATGTGATAACAAAAAATTGCGTTGAATTAAATGCGCCATTAAATTCACACTCGTTTTAATTAAGACCTGTGAGCGTTTACAGTGTTTATATAAAAAATATTTTTTTATTATTTATACATTGCCCTAAATATTTATTAAACTAAAATTAAAGAGATCTTTTTAGGCAAAAAACTATATTATAAGAAAGTAAAAGTAAGAAAAGAAAAATCTCATAAGAAAAGAGCACTAGCCTCTGTATTCCTTGTTAGTTCGCCTAAGGCTTTTTCTGCTAACTCAGCTGCGAGGCGGTTAGTGTCACGAAGACTGGCCTGTTCAAACGTCTCTAAGGCTCTGTTTGTTACTTCAAGGGCTGTTTCACCGGCACATGTCACTAATCTTGAAGTTTCTGTTGAAATTAAAATTTAACAAATTAAATAGTTATAACTATAACAGTAATATACTTAGTAAGTACTTTTACAGTACGTAAGAAACTTAGCTTCATTAACGCAAGGCAACACTAAAGTGGTTAATTGCAATTTTAGTCATTGTTGACTTACGGCGGTCGGTGCGCATTTTAAAAAATTAAAAATATTTGAGGTTATATCAATGTCGCCAATTCGCTACTGTATAATAAAAAAGATGGTATAGTGTTCACGTTGCTTAGACCATGCAGAGACAAAACATAAATACACTTTTAAAATGATAAGCTTTGTAATTCTGCACATAGATGGTTGTTTAGGTAATAGGAAGACTTTTAATATGTCACAATGTAAAGTAGGGTAATTTCTTTGTGTAAATTGTTATTATTTTACATTGGCATATTATGTTTATCTTTTATTATCTTTACTGATATTAGGCAGAACCTAAAGTACCTGAAGGCGCGTCTATACAGGGTTATTGGGAACTCTACAACTTCCTGGCAGGGCGTGATAGAGGAGTCAAAATGCTACAAATTTAACCCCCCATATGTATGGCCGAAAATAAACAGGTCTTGAGATATACGAATTTTAATTAATAATCACCCAGAATTTCATATTACATTATAATAATTTTAAAACCCTTTTTTGTATGTTTCCTTTTAAATATATTTATTTTTTTGAAGCTTTAACCAAGCGAATACAATCATAAAAAGTACAAAAAGTATTCACAATAAAAAATTATGGGTTTTAATAATTATTTCTTTTTTTTACACTTTATGTGTCATGAAATGTTAAGTACTTCAAAAATTACTATGACATGAGACAAAAATATTTTAAAGCTTGGCGTGCTCAGCAGAGCGGGACAGTATTTCATGCCGGCACACCGCCTGCAACTTTACAAGGCGCAGGTTCGGCCTCACATGGAATACTGTTCCCATCTCAGGGCATGGGCTCCCCAGTGCCAGCTCCTTCCTCCACTTGACCGCATCCAGCACAGGGCGGTTCGAATCGTTGACGAACGAGTTCTTTCCAATCGGCTTGACTCACAGGCACTGCGTAGAGATGTTGCTACTCTTTGCGTATTTTATCGCATGTACCGCGGGGAGTGCTCTGAGGAATTGTTCGGACTAATTCCAGCCGCTCAATTTCACCATCGCACATCGCGACAAAACTCGCGATACCATTCGTACCATCTGGATGACTGGCGGTTCATCACAGTGCGATTTAGAAGATGTTTTCTTCCTCGCACAACTTCCTTGTGGAATCGATTACCACCAGCAATTTTTCCACACCGATACGACTTAGGGGCCTTCAAGAAAAGAGCCTACTCCTTTTTAAAAGGCCGGCAACACATCTGCAATATCCCTGGTGTTGCAGTTGTTTATGGGCGGCGGTAGTCACATACCATCAGGTGAGCCGCATGCACGTTTGCCGCCTCTCCTATAAAGAAAATGAAACAACTATACAGACCAAACAAATTGTGTATACAATTATGACCTCAATCGGCCAAGTAGTTCAGCAGGATTATTCACTATCTTCGTTGATATCAAAGTGATAGTAACTTGTATGATATATAATTGTAAGTAATATAAGTGTATTGATAGTACATTGCGTACGTCGTATACTATATAGCTTTTTTGTAAGAGCTCATACGAAGCAATGCCAACGACAAGTTACTATCATTTTGATGTCTTTTGTTCTTTGTTTTATAAACGTTATCTCTACACTAGGATTTTACCCTTATTATGGAGGCAGTTTACAAACATAAATTGCAAAAGGACAAATATCCACACCCGGAACAAGTATTTGTAGGCCATACAAATACGATTTCTGGGCGGGATAGATATAATAGCCCGCAGGAGGCCATAGCATTTTCCTGTTAAAAGCGAGCCTACCATGCGCGGTAACTATAGCAAATGAGGCAATTTATGGGGAAGGCCTATGTTAAGCAGTAAATTGTTATAGACTGTAATAGAATGGATGTAATGGAACATATGTGTAAAACAACTAATGATAAATGAGAAAATCCTAATGAGTGAACGTTAAAAAAAAGTTTATTATTTGTTTGTTAATAATATTTTAATCTAGACCTTAAATATCAACGCTAGAGTATCGTTGCAGTAAGCAATAAACAGACGAGTCACCTTCGCTATATATTAGAAAGTGAATAGACTCAGTCTGCTTTTTAACCATGAGAACTGAGACCCGGACGATGAGTCAGAAAAGAGACGTCAACCTACCACCATTAACAAAGATTATTACAAGACAAAAACCGCCTCGTACTAAATTCTTAATATACTACATAAGGATTTTTGTAGAAACTTAATGGTTACGAGGGTACTAGTATTTTTTATTCAACCTTTTGGTAATAAATAAATAAATAATACATAGTCGCAACATGAATGGGTCGGCTTGACCGACAGCTGTGTATGCTGTGTTTCGTATTGTCCATGTAGAAAACCGGAGACCCTTATCACTGGTAACGGGGCATTCTATCTAAGTCCTCAGGGGTCGTTTGTTAATCAATCATCGATACAGATGCCTATGGGTTATAGCATCCACATACCATCAAGTGGACTCCTTTGGCTCGTTGGTCACCTTTATTTCATAAAATAAATAAAATATATGTTATAGCAGTGTCTGTGCGAACCTTAAATTTGAATTTCAGTCCGTTTTAGGTTGTAGCAAAGCACTGCTCTTTCTAAGTTGCCAGTTTTTAAGTTTCAAAAACTCAATACTTCAAAATAATGAGTTCCAAAAACTAAAAGTTTTTTCAATTGTTAATTTAAAAATAATGAAATACTCACGTCGCTTAATTTCCATTTGCGCCTCTTGCAGTTGGGCTTTTAAGGACGCTACATCTGCTTCTAACACTGTGTTTTGTTGCAATAAGTCCTGTAATTCACACTCAGCGTTTAATCGCTCTGTCTCTGTGTGTTCTAGCCTAGCGTTTATCGTCTATGTTTTAAGAATATTGCAACAAAAATAAATTAAAGAAAAATACTTAACGTAACGGGGATTACGTGTTCAAAATTCCAGTACAGAAGATCGTAATCAGTCGAAATCCAGCACATGCAGCGTATTGCGAAGATGCAGAGCCAAACCGTAGCCGAAGTAGAGAATAAAAATAATACATGCCATTAGAAAATATAGCCTCATGCAAACATTTAGAAGAATAGTTTATCTACAGAATATTATACAAAAAAAAATATGAGAAAGTAAATTGTAAGCAATGGTAGTAAAGAATTTTCAAAGAAGAAATTTCAAACAAAAAACATCAATTAATTTCATAACTTTTGCACTGAACTTTAAACCAAAACAAAAAACACAGCACGATCTGATATCGACAAATATGGAGAATTACAATAGATTAGTATCAGTAACAAGCGCACACAAACAAAAAATGCCACCACCGGGTTTGATTACAATAGTCATACAATAACAGGTTTAATTTATTTATCAATTATGCCCAGAAAACCAACAGTTATCCATTACCAACATTAGCCTAACCTGATATTCCTTCTCTTTCACTGATAACATGACATCCATATCATTTCTTTCCTTAATTTTTAACTGTTCTAACTCAGCGAATTCACCCATTATTTCATCTCTCTCTTTCATTACTTGTCCTAAGGTTGCATCTTTCGCATAAAGCATTTGTATGTAACAAATATTTTCGTCCTGAAGTTTTTTCAGTTCTGTGTCTGTAATGTGTTTGAAATCTTTCTTTTCTTGTTTTAGCAGATCTATTTCATCGTTCAACTTATTTTCAATTTCAATTTTTTCATTTTGCAAGATATATACTTTATTATTTAATGTTTCTATTGTTTCTTCCTTTTCTCTTATACGGTTTTCCAGTACCTATTAAAATAACTGTTATTTAATTTTAATGAATACAATACACGCAAACCAACACGCAACAATACACTGACCTGTTTATGATTTGTTAATTCGTTAATTAGACTCTCCTTTTCTGCTAAAATATCCTTCTTTTCAGAAGACAGTTTATTAATTTCATCGTTAAGTGTTCGCAAGTCATTATTCTTTAAATCTAAATTTGCTTCGTTTTTAGAAATGATATGCTCATATTCATCTTTTAAATTTAACAGCTCATTTTTTCCTATTTCTAATTCAGCACTAGCCTTGTTTAGCTCTTCATTTAGTCGCGATACTTCGACCGATAATTTATTTACTTCTACATTGAGATCGATTACTTGTTTATCTTTTTCCGATATGATTTCTTTAAAATTTTTAATTAATTCTTCTTTAGAGTCGCATATGTGTTGTAACTTTTCCTGCATTATTGATAATTCTATTTCATATTTATTATGATCTGCTTCAAATTGTTTTCTCTCTTTCTCAATACACAATAAATTCTCATCTAACTTTGAACTTAATTCAGCTATTTGTTTATCTTTATTTGCAATGATTATTTTCAAATTAGAAATATTATTCATTAGGCTTTCTTGAGTTGCGATTTGTGCCTGGTAGCAATCTGTTTTTTCAATAAGTAATTGTTGTACATTTTCAAATTCCAAGTCCTTTTCTTTAATAGTTTCAGTTAATTTTTTTTCTAAAATAGAGATCTCTTGATTTTTATCTTGCAACTGACTTAAAGCAGTATGCTTATCATAGTCAACTTTTTTTATATTACTTTCAAGGCGTGTTATTTCAACGTCTTTTTCTTCCAATTTAATTTTTAGATTACTTATATCTGCCTTAAGCTGTTCAACAAGATCTTCAGTATACTTTTTACTTTGTAAACATTCATCCATTTTTTCCTGAAGACTTATGATTTCTGCAGACTGATTGATAAGCTTTTTATCATAATTCGCTTTTTCATTTTCAAACTCAACATGAATCTCCTCAAGTTTGATCAAGGTACTTTTAATTTCAGAATCTCTTTCAATAAGCTTGATATGAAGATCTTGATTTACTAATACTTCTTGGTCTAACCTCTGTGTGATTCAGAGAGTTACAATTAGTACTGTTAATTCATGTTTGATTAAACTTGCAGATTAGTAGAGAATGTTAATATAAAAATTATTAACTTATTTTATTTATGCGATCAAAGCAAAATTTATTAACGAGTTATGCATAGCTACAGAGTACAAGTCTACGTACATTGCAAAAATTGTTAATGGAAGCCACACGTAATAATATGCATGTGTAAGTTTAGACTTGCATACAATTATAAATCACTTTGGTAGTGACCATGGACGGCTTAAGTATACTTGAACGATATCATTTCCGTGAAAGTGACGGATCAGACATGTTGGTTATGATAGTGGTGTCAATCCATTGAAGACGATTTAGCAATAGTTGACTTATATTTGCTACTGACAAGGCTGATCAACAAATGAATAAATCTGAGCTGATGGTTTACAAAAGTTAGTCTATCTTCTCATATCATCTTAACTCAGTTTTCGTTATTTGTCATCGGTTATCAACTGAGCCAGAGAGTTAAAAAGATATACATCACTATTTTCTCCTCATTGATATATTCTGCACATGTTTAGAAGAAAGTGACACACACACACGTTCAAGCAAACTTGGTTAAACGCAAATTAGCACCTTTTAGAATTTTTTGGATTTTTTGAATTTGGAAATTGAAAGTATTTAGAACCTTGAACAAGTATAGAGAATTTGCGCAATATTTTTTAAACATACGTAACTGTATACTTTTGCAAGGCTAAACTAGTGCATGTACATATTTTTACGTATGTGGCTACCATAAGTATGCAATTTAACGGTTGTTAGTAACATGATTTAGTTGCAATTCCTTTAGACTATTTTTATTACAAATATAGGAGAAAATTAGCTTAAACCTAAATGCTTAATTATATCCTACAGGCTAAATTATAAACAAAAAAGAAATAATTTATTTGTGGAAGCATAAAGCACATCTCGGGGTCAAGATAATGCATATGTCGTGTAAAAATTCGATATTCACTAAAAGCTTAAAATATAATAATTCTTTTAATAAAAAAAAATTAAGATTTTTATGGTCTCCATTTTATTTTACAAAACTTGTAATAGAGACGAATAATATAACACAACAAGAAGAAACATTGCGCCATTAAATATAGCCCGACAATAAAATGTGTTTGCATAAAAAACTATGTATATTGTGTTTTAAAGCTTTGCCAATATTTTGTTAACACATCACAATGACTTATTTACATATTATAATGTGTTAAAATGAGTACATATTTAAATGTAACAATATTTTTTAAAGAGGCGTAATATTATAGGGTATAATAAAGCACTCAACCGTGATAATAGTCGAGATAAACGAGTTCTACATCTGCCGATATCAAAAAAAATGTCATTATGACAAGCTTGGCGTTAACGAGAACAGCTTGAAGAAAGCCGATTTCTAATAATTTTTGATTATTATGAGGTCACGTTAAGCCGCTTACACGCATTGGCGCTTGGTGCGGCGCAGCGCTCTTTCGTGTTCATTTAGGGTGTGTTCCGATATACACTGTGACCACTGTAAGGGGTGACGTCAATTCAGTATACTGTGAAGCCGTTCCTTTTTAGTTTGTTATACTGGTTACTATTTAAAAGGGTACGCAGTCCAGTAAACTGTCATCCCCATTTTTGACACTGTTTCAAAATTAAAATATTTATCATGTACACGTTTTCTGTTCAACAACAAAAAAATATTATTTGAATGTTGTTGCTTCTAAAACTTAATGCCCGACTTTATTTTCAATTGAATTCGGAGAGCACTTTACCTCGAAAGCGCCAGTGCTCACAGTACAAGAATGGCGGCAATTTATGACGTCATGTATTTCCCTAGGGTACTGCGGCAGTATACTGGCAGTCCATAACGGAACGAATATTTCACCAGTAAGAGCACTGAGCAGTGCTCGCAGTTTATATCGCAACACGCACTAAATGTTTCCACCCCTGCCCAGCATTGCAAGGGCGCGGAGCGTGCACGGTGAATTTCTGTTTTTTTTTTTTTATGCGTTTTCCCTGTCAGTAGATAAAAATCGTGTGTCATTGCTGTACATTCCCTGAGAAGTATATATGCGCAGAACTTGTCGCAACGATTGTCACTCCGTACTAACGACTCGCGCCGCCATTAATACTATATGAATAAAATGTTGAAAAATTGCAATTTTTGTTTATATAATCGACAGACTATAAAATTAAAAGCATTGATATTCAATCCTCATTTTTCAAAAATTTAAAAGATCATTTTATTTCGCAGTCAAAACATATAACCAATTCCTTTTTGCAAGTACATTTCGAGAGCGAATTTTACTTTTTATTTTGTATTAATTAATAAAAAAGTTTTTGATAATGATCTTTACATTTACATTATGTCTCACGCTATTGTCGATAGAGTTATAATATAAACGGTATAATTAAAATTTTAGTTCTCCATTTCTCAAACATATGTGCATGCAGGTTAATTCATTGTTAATATTGTGCATAGTCCATGCAACCCCGCTACTGTTCTATATGTTAGAGTAACTGCACTTCTCGATTATACGACCCGAAATCTTTATTGGACTCTGTTTCGATGTCGGGTGAAAAGAAACTCATTTTCCACACAATCAAAATCAAGTTCTGTTTTGGATAAAAAATATTTTAATAACAAAAAATCTCTTCAAATTATGTTTATATTTATAAATTTTTTTACTTTTTAAAGTAGTACTACTAAAAATCTAGATGCAGAAAAAGCAAATAATCATATGTAGATTCATTCATGCCTTTGTATTTTATTAATAAGAGTATAAAATGCTCCCTTTGAATACCTTGTATATAGAGACTAATTATATTTGTCTGTACACAGATAAGTTTTGGACCTCAAATATAAATACAACGAATAAAGTTGTTTGTAATTCGCATATCGTACTTCGCTATTAAAGAACTAGCAAAATCATATCGTTATTAGAAGTTTGTGAAAGCGTAGATTCGATATTATCGTTATTAGGTATCGCGCAACGCCTTCCTATAATGATATCGGATCGGATAATGTGAAAACTGAGTTACATGTTGCATATCCACCATTTTGAATTGAATATAAAACATATTTCTGACCTCTTTCTCCTGTTGATACTGCTGTTTTAATTCGGCAATTTCTTGTATGGCTGCTTCTTTTTCCCCCAGCACCCTCTTTAACTCTTCCCCATTTTTCTGTTTTATAACTAATAGTTCTTCTTTAGTCTTATTTAATACCGTATCTCTTTCTTCTTTTTCTTTTTGAACTTTCTCAAAATTTTCTTTGACTTCTTTCAATTCATTTGTCAGTAACAAAACTTTTTCTTGTTGTTCGGTTGTTGCAGTTTTATGTTCAATTTCCAATGTTTCCATAGAAGCTTTCAAATTTTCTAACTCAACCTCTTTCTGTCTGGAATTTTCCAATTCAGTTCGGAGATTGGAAATTTCACTTTTATATGCCTCTATTTCTTCACTGGACGATGCGCTTTGTTGAAGAAGTTCCACATCTCTAAGGTATATGAAAACATACATTATACTTCATATTAATAATGGGTAATATTATTATAAATTAAAGAGACCTAGAGTACAAGACAATGGTTGAACACGGAATCATTAATGGCAAATTATTCAATACAGAATGACTGAAAAACACTGAATATACGGCAGATAAATTAAAGCTCATGCAAAGTATTGCTTTAGATATTATAGCATCCGATAAAGAATGAAATTTAAAAAAAGTGTCATCTAAATTTTAATTAATTCAACTTTTTATGTTTATAAATATTTCATAATTAAATCGAAAATAGTAAGCTATAGCATGAAGTATTAAAAAACGTATGTTTACGATTTAAAATATCTTGTTTATTTTGTATTTTTGTCTATAATTTTCACTTATCAATATAATTCATATTTTGGGAAAGAAATCTCATGCCTGAGAAAGTTGACTTTAATATTTCTTATTCAATATGATCAGCCCCACTAAGGATATGGGATGGGCCCGTACCACAGTATATATAGTAGGAACAGAACGGAAACTACCTACAAACGCTCGAAACGGCACACTCACACAAACATGCGCAACGACGAGTTCTCAGTAGTGAGTGCCCTATATAGTATATTATCTATGGTAGTGAGTGCCGCGTCAAGACGAGTGGTCACGTTTAAGATTATTTCCGCAATCTTTTTAAAAATGCCACGAACATATTGCGTAGTATACGGCTGCTTGAACTCGGCTTCATCAAAACCGGAGTTATTGTACTTTAAACTTCCCGCTGATTTTGAAAGGTAAGAATGATTTATTGTTATAATCGTTATCGAATTATAAAGTCTGTGTCATTTTCATGGTTTTCGAGGGTGTTGATGCCGATAGTGCTGTCGTAATGTAAATCCAAGATGGCGGTTCCAATCGGTATCAATTTTTTCGTTATGTGTGTCATTTTCATAGTTTTTTTTCTGTAAATAATTTGTAATAATGATGAATAAAGGTATTTTTTTTTAATGTAATGCGCAAGTATTTAAATTTTATAGATACGAAACACGGTACGTTTCGCAGCCCCTCATGAGCCCTGCCCCCGCGCAACCTGCGCTGCGGCGACTACCGCGCGCCCGCTCCGACGAGCGCCCGAAACGTTTTGGTCCAACCGTGGCTAGCATACGCTCCCGCCAATACTTGTAAAAGGTTACGCCGTAATGACAAAGTTAAAAATCTATACTTCTACAAGTTGTTGTGTGTTAATATTAAATTGTTTTCCGTATTTAAACTATTGTCTTTCGCTGCGATTAACCAACGCCATGACATTACCTTTTGAAATAGTATTTGTAAGCTATTTATTTAAATCCGATTGATTGATTACTACAAAACAAAAATGTAAAAAAAAAAACTATATCAAAAACATCAAAATTGTTAAAATTTGCGTTGCTAGCAAAATGTATCGCTAGCAACGCAATGAAGTTATTAGATATACGATTAACATTAAAAGCAAGGAATTAAGTGCTAATTAGGTGCTGCAAGTATAGGCAATGACAAGGCGTCCCTAATAAAATAAAATCGTTATTCAGAACAATGCAGATGCAAAATTCAGGTTTTCTGAAAATCAGCATAGAATCAAAATTGCTTTTAGAAAAAGCCCAAATTAGAGGCTTTTCAGGTGCTAATTTCACCGCAACGAACTGTTGAAAGAAACAAGTAAAGTCTTGACCTAAAAATTTTCAAACGCGTGTCAAAGTGATGTAAAATATCTTAAAATATTGTATTTTTTTACTTTGCTTATTTCGTATCGCATAACTGAATTTTCAAATAAAGCCAGGAAAAAAAGTAATGTTACCTACTATGTTTATCATTCTCAATAGACTTTTGGAGACGAAACGTGTTTTACAAATTTTTTTTTTATAGGATGGGGTGACAAACGAGCACATCTATCCTCGTTTGCGAATCAAAATGCAGATGTGTTGTCACCCGTGAGGACTAAGAATGAATGCCACGTTTCCAATAAAAAAAGTCTCCGGTTCTCTACACTCACCATACGAAACACAGCAGTGTTGAGCTGCTTATTTTACGTTGGTATTCTGTGAGAGCGTGGTCCTACCTCCGTCGCGCCGACCCTTTCGTGCTACAATGGCACAAGGCCCAGAAGCCATGCCAAAAATATAAAAAAAATGAATAACTTAATGAAAAAATGGATGAATGACAGGCTGTCATTTGTCTGACTTTTGCAGTTATGCGATTATGGATTTTTTGATACCCTTACAATTTTTGTATTTTCCACGGACTTCCATACCTTCCCCTTACGATTACTTTGACCTGTGTTATACGGATACCGCCTTAGTGCTATTTAATTGGGATCTAAGATTAAGTGCTAGTTAGGTGTTGCAAGTTTAGATCTAAGATCTTTATTATTACTAATAAATAATTAGCACTAATTTCTTGCTATTAATATTTATCGTATATCTAATAACTTCATTGCGTTGCTCACTTCATTTTAACACTTCGTTGCGGTGAACATTTTAAAGCACCTAATTTTTAAACTTGGCACCTAATAAGCTCCTAATTTCAGGTTTTTCTAACTACAAATTCCCGACTTTGCGTTGCAGGCGATACACAACTCTCAACTAGGCTTATTTTCCGTACTGTCCATATATTTATACTGTGCCCGTACCCTCCGCAATTCGTAATCGCCACGCTGGGCAAGTCAATTTGCATCCCACGAAGTGCTTATCCTTTCGTTTATTAGAGGCCACGAGATCTTTATGACATTTTCCAAACAATGACATAAAACATATCATATACACCATATTTGACAGTTTGTTATAACAAAAAATTGTAAGGCTTTAACTGATTATATAATGCTAAGCATATTAGTTTATTGTATTATATACATATTGGAAGCAGTTACAGTAATACTACAAATACGCAAGGGACAATTGTCAAAATCGTAAGTGTCACTGAACACTTGCATAGTATAGTCGTTTGAATTAGTTTGGTCAACTTACTTCATTCTATCGTTAAGTTGTTGCTGTAGCATCATTTTGGCACTTTCGTGTTGCGCCGCGGCAGCTCGTAGACTGGAGGCCATTTTGTCAACTTCAGCTTTCTAAAACGATAAGAATTTCAGTGTATTGTTTCAAATACACATATTATGTATTATTATACACATAATACATATTTAAAATAATGAACTGATGTTCTTTTGAACTGATGTTGTTATATTTCACGTAATGTAAGAAAATAAGAGACCGCACCTGTCTAATTAACGTAATGTGCTCTTCCCGTAATTGTGTATAGGCGCCTTTTAATTTTTGAAATTTCTCATCGATCACTTTGGCTTTTTCCTCCGTTTCTACTAATTTTTCTGTAAATGAAAATTAATAAACACATATTTACTAAAGAATTATAGTATGGTTTAAGCTTGGTTTTATGAAACAAATTATTATTATTATTATTATATTTATTTAAATTTATTAAAAAGATAATTTAAAGCTGAAAATCACCCACGTACGTTTAATTTCTGGCGTTTCAGCAGCCAAAGTATCGGCTTTTTCTTTCTCTTCCTCTAGTTCAGTCTGCAACAAAAGATTAAAATCATTATGTACAACATGAAATGTTATTCCGATTAATTTGTTTACCACTAACCAACAACAATAATATTTTATACGGTGATATGAAGAAAATAAATATAAAGAACATAGAAATACAGAACCCTTTTTATATACATTTCATTTTCATCTCCTTTATTATTTATTTAAAAATAAATGTATCATACCTTTGTAGCTTGAAGTTGAGTTTCAAGGCGCGTACAGTGTTCCCGCATTGAGCCTAACATCGTGTTACGCTCCTGCACAAGTTGCGATACTTCTGTTCTGTTTGAATGCAAACAATTCATTATTGCAAACGCCTCAAAATAAAATTGACTTTATCCATATGGTCATACAGTAGAATATTTTTTACGTGGTAGAGCTATGCTGCAGCTATATTAGTAATATAGTTGTAGCACGAATGGGTCGGCTCGACCGGGGAACGACTACGCTCTCACAGAAAACCAGCGTAAAATAGCAGCTTAACGCTGCTGTGTTTCGTATGGTGAGTGTAGAGAACCGGAGACTCTTTTTACTGGCAAAGAGGCATTCCATCTTAGTCCTCACGTGTGAAAACGCATCTGCATCTGTCTTTATTGAGGATAGATGTAGATGTCTATGGGTCGCAGTATCCACTTACCATCAAGTGGACTGTGTGCTCGTTTGTCACCCTATCCTATAAAAAAAATTAAACTGGGTATATAATTGCACACATTATGGCATATATAGCATTTATGGCACGCTTAGCAGATAGATTGTAGCTTTCGCGACGCCGCGTCTTGTCGCCTCGTAATTTAGTTTAAATTTTTTTTAAAACGGGTAGACACTAGGATTTTCTCCTGTATCGTGGAGGCAGATTACAAACATAAATTGCACAAGGACAAACATCCAGACTTAGAACAATTATTTGTAGGCCATACGCCCCCCCCCCCCCCCACCAAGGTCAAAGTAACAATTAGAATGTCGTCATAATATTCGTAGTTACATAAAAAAAATATTCCATTTATTTATTCCAATTTCATGGATGGAGTACCAATTTAATTTAAAAAAATTAAAAATGTTTCAAAAAGTCAAAATGTACCAAAAACACAACACATCAACATAAATTGAGAAGAAGTTTCTCAACAAATTATTCTAAAGGATAATTAAAGAAAAAATAAATTAGCGGTGTGTGTGTGTGTGTGTGTGTGTGTGTGTGTGTGTGTGTGTGTGTGTGTGTGTGTGTGTGTGTGTGTGTGTGTGTGTGTGTGTGTGCGTGTGTGCGTGCGTGCGTGCGTGCGTGTGTGTGTGTGTGTGTGCGCGCGTGCGCGTGAGCAGGTGGTTACCGCATTCGCTTGAGCTCGGTCTGCAGGTGGTCGATGAGGCGGTCGCGCTCCAGCACGGGGTCGGGCTGCGGCGACGGCGTGGCGCGCCGCTCCGCCGACTCGCGCGACACCTGCGACATCTGCGACGCCTTCGCCACGTCGCAACAATATCTCAACATTGCATTAGCCATTCAACCAATATGAACCACGTACTAGAACACACATAGCGAACAAAATCTGTACGGCAGTGCGAGGCGCGTGATCGAAGGCACAGAGTACTTTTTATGACACAGACTGAATAAGGTTGAGTATTATTATTATGGGACCAAAAATAATAATATTGAGTATTAACGTAAAACACATAGAATAGAGTAATAAACGTTATGACATGACAAAATTTTCTCGGGAGGCATAGATACAAAAAACACACCAAGCGGCAAGGAGCAGAACATTTTTTTTTATAGCAGGCAAAGGTAACATAACTTATGTTGTATACAGTATGCATTATACAATTTATTACTTAACAAGTATAACCAAGTCACGGTGTCTCTTCTAGTACCTACGTAGTACATCATATTACTTCAACGGCACTACGTGGTATTTTATACGTAGTAAGGCCACACTATAGCTATATTGTGATTGTAGAACGAATGGTACTGCTTCACCGAGAAAGGACCACGCAATATCAAAATACCGGCGTAAAATAGCACCTTTATCCTGTAGTATTTTGAATAGTGAGTGTACAGAACCGGAGACTTTTTACTAGAAATAAGCATTACATCTTAGTCCTAGAGCTGACAACGCATCTACATTTTGAATCTTAGCCGAGGCTAGACGTAGATATATGCGGACCACAGTATCCATTACCATCAGGTGAAGTGCCTGTTCGTTTGTCACCCTTATAACAACTCCTTTTCTAGCCAGATGTACACCTGGGTACCACTCTCTCTTACCTATATAGACTTACTAATATAATAAAGCAGAAGAATTTTTTATTGTTTGTTTAAAAACGCTAATCTCTGGAACTATCAGACCGATTTAAATAATTCATTTTATACATAATAGCCAGCCAGACTCATGAGAAAAAGTATAAGCTATCTAGCACAATGCTACACCTCTCAGCTAGCCTAAAATATTGATTTTCTTAAACAGGACGGCAGAAAAAACGGTCCCGAACTGCTTAATCCACGTCGCTGGCGTTAAAGATACGTAAATACAATGTTGCACCAAAATATAGGATCTTTCCTCCATCTAAAAAAAAGTTCAAGATACCATATGCCTATTTCTTATACATAAGCCACAATAAGGTATTTTGTGACAACTAGCTGATACCCGCGATATATTAACAAGCATTTAGCGTTGCTTGATATATTAGCAAAGTTTTCGTATGTGCAAAGGTAAAAACATCAAAAAGACAAAATTTCTTTATAAACAATGTAATTCGTTGCTCCTTTTGATGCTAAAATATATAAATTATCTGGGTTAGTAATGCGAGAGCAAGCGACGTACAGTTGACCGTGAATAACCTCGTATAAAAATCATTGTTTCTTAAAACTATAATAGCTTTATATTAAATGAAAATATTGCTATATTTTTTTTTTAGATAAGGGCCAAGTGTCTAAGAAATAAAACTTAGAAAATCTAATTGAAATCTATACAGTACTTTTTCCGTGATGCGCGCACAAATGTAAACCTCTATCATTTTATTTCTATAAATTAAAAAACTGATTAATGAGGGTTATTATTAGGCATGGCCTATTAATCCTTACGATAAACTATGCTCTTTATAGCATGTTATTTGGACGCATAGTTTTTTTTTTTATTACAATAATTCAACTTTTGGCTCGACGCGCTATGACGCCTAGCCACCCGATAAAAATCAAAAGAAACCAGCAGTGAACGCCTCTCTATAAGCGAGGTGTCATGTCGCGTGAAGCCGTGGGACACAGTGCACAGCAATTATAAAAATATAATTTAAAAGATAATTTAGTTATTTATATACATGGGATAGTGAACGGAATAACAATATAAAAGCAGTGTTTGCACTACTTTGTTTCGGTCTGAAGGGTACAGAGAGCTAGTAGAATTACAGCCTGTGAGACAGATCCCATCTTAGAAGTCTTTAGTTTGTAGTTCTTAGTCCCCAGACGTGACAACGCTTTTGTTTCAATATTGCGGCAGGTGTACATAGACTGCAGAAGCCACTTACCATAAGTATGTTATTTGTTTGTAAGTTTGTTTGTCACTGTAGTCATAGTCGAGGTTGTCATTATTCTTGCGCATTATTGATCTATTTACAGTGTTTTTTTAATTAGTGTCAAACAAACTTACAATCCACCTGGTAGTAAGCAAGTGATTGTTGCAACCTTTGAACGCCGTCAACCAAAACTAAGAACGCTACAGATGCGTTGTCACATCTGAGGACTTAGATGGAATGCCTAATAGCTTGTCATTATACTTTTGTAACTGGATTAACTGTTTTATTCTGTACCTGCATTATAAGATAATCTAAGGGGAAGGCATATGTTGTACAGTGTATAGTACATCAGTAGAGTGATAGATGGCCTATTTCGATCCGGTAGCGAGTGGTATGTACACTGTGCGTGGTCGTGAAACGACTGTTGGCATCACAGTGGCTGAACGCCAGCATAAACAAGGTATTGGAACAAAAGGGACGGCATTTAGTTGATGCGACGTTTAGCTAGGGACTGAACTAATTAAGGGCAGGTTTTTTCAACTTCTACTTAATGCCGCGTGCGTTAAGTAGAAGTTGAAAAAACCTGCCTGCCTATACTTCAAAAATAGCGCTAACTATCGTCTAACGAGAAAAAAGTTGTTTACACAATGTTGGTCTTAACGTAAGTTAAATAATATTAATTTCTATAACCAGCGCATTATCCATTAGTTCACCGTAATTTTATCCTCAAAAAATTTTATGCAATAAAACAACGCTTTGTATTCAACGAATGTTAAAGATCTTACGTAATAGTTATTATTTGATGTACAAAGTTACGTTAAACAATCATTTAAAACAACTCGGCCAAAATCATCTATAGTAGATACATAAATTCATTATGAGATGTCGGTATAAAGGATTTAAGAAATGTTTTCTAAGCCAGGTAATAAGATACCTTGTACGGGTTACCGCGCAATAGTTAATAAAACATGCATTACTCATTCATTTAGGTCACTTAGAAATAATATTATTTGTTAATTACGACCACATGTACAACTTCCGTACTTCTGTTTATACATCATTTTTATAATAATCATATATCATATAAGTTAATATAAAGGAATATAATTTAAATAATCATGTAAGCTATATAAAGTGCTAAACCACCGAAGTTGTATGGGTTACCAAAAATACACAAGCCCAATGCTCCACTACGTCCTATAGTGTGCCAAATCGATTCACCAACTTACAGATTGGCTCAACACTTAGCGAATATACTCTCACCGCTCAAGGGACATACAAGAGCACACACAAAGGATTTCTACCATTTTGTCAGCCAGATTAAAGACCATCTGGCAGACAATGAAACTGTGGTGAGTTTTGATGAGCAGTCTCTGTTCACATGCCTACCTGTTGAAGACTGCATCTCGATTGTTACTAGAAGGCTAGAGGAAAACAACATGCCCAACAACAACATGTGGAAGGAGGAGTTCTACAAGCAAGTAGATGGAGTGGCGATGGGCTCACCTGTATCTCCCATTGTTGCCGATATATTCATGGAGGACTTTGAGGAGAAAGCCCTGCTTACTTCTCCCGTAAACCCAAGATTCTACAAGCGGTACGTAGACGACACTTTCACAATTCTACCTTTAGATAAAGTAACTGCATTTTTAGACCATCTTAACTACTTAAATTCAGTTCACAATGGAGTTAGAGGCAAACAATTCTTTAGCTTTTCTAGATGTGTTAGTAATTCGGAATCCTGATAACAACACCTTGAGCCACACTGTGTATCGAAAAAAGACCCATACAGATAGATATTTAAACGGTGATTCTCACCACCATCCTTCACAGTTAGCTACCGTGGGTAAATCTTTGTTTCAGAGAGCACGAGGGATCTGTGACAAGCAAGTTTTGCACGACAATAAGCTTCGGGTCCCGCGCCTACGTCACAGTGAACGAGTGAGACCGGCCACAGTTGAGCGAGTGCCTGCTGTACTGCCATATGTCAGAGGTGTCAATGACAAGATTGGCTACATCTTGAAGCGTGCTTCCATTAAAACATATTTCAAGCCGCCGAAGAAGATTAGTCAGTTTTTACCATCAGTCAAGTGTAATATTCCTCTGCAAGATGCAGGAGTGTACAAGCCGGATTGTGAATGTGGTCTCTCTTATATAGGACAAACTAAAAGATCCATAAAAACCCGCGTTAAAGAACACATAGCTGATGTGAAGAATAGACGCTCCGGGAAGTCTGCAGTCTGTGAACATGTACAGGATACCGCCCCCGTCACTACATTAGATTTGATAGACCACAAATCCTCGCTAAAGAACACCGATTCCTTCCAAGGATGATTCGCGAGGCTATTGAAATCAAAAAACATCCTAATTTCAATAGAGAAGACGGCTGGGTGCTACCATCTGCTTGGGATCCCATAATTAATAAAATTAAATCCCAACCCAAGCATACAACTGCAAGACTTCATGATACTGTAAGTTCATACTGCGTAGATCGGAACAAAAATTAATAATTTTTAATCTGGAGGTAGCCGTGGGTAACTATGACATTGGGACGTCATACACCTCAGTCTCCCCCGTGGCCATGGGTGCTGTAAAGTACTTGAAACGTCGGGAATATAAAATAAGTCAATATACGCGATAAAATCCGTAAAATTAGTTTTATTTAAATGTGTAGTGTTCGCGTAAATATAAGAAATCATTATATAAAGTATATTCCTTTACAATAAAATCAGTGTTAGAACGACTTTCATTGGGTTTGTTTCGTACATTAACATTCCCTTACATCTCGTTTTGCACTCATCTTGTAAACTGTAGACACACTACATACCTGACTGATAGTATCCGACGTGTCTATCAGGCTGCCGACGGAGTCCACTTCATCGGGTGGTGGCTCTGGGATTGACACCACCGGTGTTACGTACGTGCCGAAATCACTCTGAAAGAAGAAAAAAGCACTTTATTTTGCCACAATCTATTGACGTACACAACAATATTATACACATTAATGACTTAAAACTAAGTAAGTTTGCTATTTGGTTTTACACTTTGAAAGTCGTGCCAAAAAAGGTGATCATTCAAAATGAATTGCAGTTAAATCATGACGAGAAAAACCTTGGAGAATAGTTCCGAGACTAATTAAATAATAATAATTTTAACAATAAACAATGTAAGCACTGCAATAAAATTAATAATATTAATTCCACCAAAAACAATCAATTTCTCCCAACAGAAAGCCGTGACAAATGGCAGGAGAATGGGCGATCGTACTACCAGACATGTCGCATTTTTGCCTTATGGATTTTACGTATTGCTGAAACGAAATGGTAACGGAGAAAGGGCAGAATAGATTCGAAAAGTTGTAAAAATTGTTTCTTTTTTTATTTATACTCTTTATTGCACACAGAACACTACACAACACAGCAAACTTAAATTTATCAAGAATGTACAATTAGGTGGCCTTATCGCTAAACAGCGATCTCTTCCAGGCAAACCTTGGTGAAGGAGATTATTTTCATTTAAATATATAGAAGTGTGCATAAATAGTAGATAAACAAGCATATATTAAAAATAATATTATATATACCTATACACATAAACAAATATATACATACACACATACATATACACATATACCTACATATACATACATAGAATACATACACTTTTATAAATATTTCTGTAATACATTATAACTATGTATCATATACATATGATTAGATATGACAATAAAATATATTAAGTAGAACACATATTTAAATAATTACTTGAGCTTAATACGGTACTCTGAAACGTGATCATATTTGCGAAGGCCATATATGAACCTAATAGCGAAATTCTGAAGACGCTGAAGTTTATTTAATTGATCCTCAGTAAGATTGGAGTAGCATGCATCAGCATAATCATGGATAGGGAGTAACAAAGACTGTGCCAGTAAAATTCTAGTAGGAATGGGAAGCGAGTTACGCAAACGTCTTAAATAAGATGCTGCCGCAAACATCTTTCTGCTGGACTCCTTAATATGCAGGGACCAAGAAAGATTCTGATCAATATATAATCCTAGGTCTTTTACAGATTTACTAAAAGGTATCACAACACCATCAACAACAATAGGTGGAAGGTTATCCCAACAAATTCTCGAGATTAGAGTGCTATTTCCAACAATAATTGCTTGGGTCTTTTTGGAATTTAAATTAATCCCGAACGACCTGCTCCAATCAAGTATTGCAGCAAGATTCGTATTGGTGTCATTGATGGCATTGGTAAGATTCTGGAGTGATGTATGGGAGTAAATTTGGAGATCATCTGCATACAAATGGTAGAGAGAAGAAATTCGTGAAGTAATAGAATTAATAAATACAGAAAAAAGGAGAGGAGACAACACGCACCCTGTGGTACACCAGCAGTTAGTTCACACCACGTAGATGTGGCACCCTCTACCATAACACGTTGCCGGCGGCCACGCAAATAGCTTTGAAACCATTCAATTGCCGCTGGAGACATGTTAATAGAACGTAGCAGACTCAACAATACGTCAAAATCGACGGTGTTAAAAGCGTTACTGAAATCCAGCAACGTAAGAATAGTGAGCTGCTGTTGGTCACTACCCCAGCGAATATCATCAGTGATTTTAAGTAAAGCTGTAACAGTACTATGACCAAGTCTGAACCCTGATTGAAAGGAGTCAAGAAGGGAGTTTTTATTTAGGTAGTGGTTAAATTGTGCAAATACCAAACGTTCAAGAACTTTTGAAAGGAATGGAAGGATAGATATAGGTCGATAATCTGAAGGAGAACAGGGGTTCTTCTTTTTAGGAAGAGGAATGATATTAGCTTCCTTCCAGATTCGAGGAAAGGATCCAGAGGATATGGAGTAATTGAAAATATGAGTATGGATGGGGAGAATAATATCAATCAGAGAATAAAAGGGGAACGATCATTTTACGGCTAATTTCATCACATCCGATAGCACTTGATCAGTATTTATATCTGTCATTTTTAATTTGTCTGCAAACAATTTACAAACTGTATAAGGAAGGTCTCCTTTCTTCTCCTCTCTAATACCATGTAAAAGGATCATCTTACGGCTGGATCTCATTTCAGATTGGTCATATAATTTGAATAACAGTTGCACTTGTTCATTGAGAGTTTTTAAGGATGTGAGCACAAAAGAACGAAACATTTCAAAATCTGTTGAAAGTGAGGAAGTATTACCCGCTGTTGGTGAAGTGCTACTTGCTTTTGCTTCTAGTCTTTTCTGAAACTCTTCCATTCGAATGTTAAACAAAGTTGACATGTCTTCAAGTGACTTCTGAAGTGTCTCCATTTTAGTGACAGTTCAAGGGCAGGTTATAAAATCACTGTGAGAATTATTTAGTGGCAAAATTCAATTGCAGGCTTGTAAATAGTTGTATGGAAATATGCTGGTAGGTAAACGACTTTAATTTAGCACATCAGTTATACAAAACACTTGCTAAATATATTATTTTGCTTAAATTACGCAGCTTATTATTTTTACGTGTAGTATGCACACTCCTACCCGCAAAAAAAAAAGAAAGTTTTTTTAGTTCAAATAATGATCCTTTCTAACATTTGTCGTAAAAATAGATATTTTTTAAACAAAATAGTAAAAAATCATGTTTTAATTAAATTAAATTATAAAAAAATATATGTACCTATTTAATATGTTCTTAAAGTACATCTTAATGATCATTAGTCTATAACATTTAGCGACTGAACATGAGTAACTTTAACTGTGGGAAGGAATTGTCATATCTTCACACTTGGCAGACGGATTGGCGATGTTGTACTCGTAACGCTGCTCCTTGTCGCTCTTGTTGGTTTGGGCATTTTACATCTGGCATAATATACGAGATGGCATATCAGCATCTCTTTGAGAGCATAGTATTTTTATTACATCTTACAAAAATCGTGCACAGGAATTGCGTGAGTTTTAGGCGTGATACTTTTGAAGTATTATTGAGCACTTTGACATGTTGACGGACCGAAATGTCTACTATTGGCATTCTGTCATGTTACCAAACTGGTTGAAATTAGTGATTAATTTCAATTGGTGCGTCCTATATTGACAGACCTATTAGAGTCGTTGAATGGAAAAAATGGAACGTCTTTAATTTTCTTTTCTATCAGCAGATTATACTGACCTGTATAAGAAAATTCGGTGGATTCGACGGTAGGACGGGCAGTGTTAGCAGATTTCTGTAGTATTGGAGACTGCTTGCGTGCTTGTAGAAGGAACTTAGTTTCTTAAACTGCTGCCGAAATCTACAAGTAATATTGAAATTTTTAATTTATTATCATTAAAAAATACCGTACTGCAGTGATCTAATTAATATTTATTTTTTCATGTCTATTTAATATATGGCAAATACTCATTACCTTGATTGTGACACTTGATACAATTGTTTTGGTAGCAAGTATTTTATAAATTAATTCTAACCAAAAGACGCGGTAGATTCGAAGTGACAGTAGCCGAATAACCGAGTGGTTCACCACAGTAGTCGAATCAGCCATTCGACTACTGTGGTGACCCACTCCTAACGCAAGCATTTATAAGCTTGCTTGGACCACTCTAAGGAACGTTATCAGGAATATGAGTAATAAGAATAGTTATTAATAGACTATTAGTTATTGAACTCCTTATAACGCAAAGTGTTATTAGGTAGTGCTTAATCTCGACACGTCAAAGTCAAATAATTTTGTAGAATAGAATAATTTTTATTCAATATCGATTACTAGCTCGCCAGGCAGACGTTGTTCCGCCCTTTCCAACGACCCTTACTATAAAAATCCTTAAATTCGCAATAAAAAGTTTTGAGCGTCATTTATCGGGATAAAAACTATCCTATCTCTCAAGTTGGACCAAAATGCACACAGTGTGCAAAATTTCATTGAAATCAGTTCAGTAGTTTAGGAGTCCATGGCGGACAAACAATGTGACACGTAATTTTTATATATAAAGATTACATAATACTTATTGAAAGTAATTTTTTATTTACCACAGGTTCGGAAAATACCTCAGTCCTGGGAAGAGCCAGCGGGACTTTTTTAAAACATATTTTTTGAACATTTATTTATTTAATTTATTTAGAAAATCAACAGCATATATAGTAAATATTAAAATTAATGTAAAACTAAAAGTATGGCCAATAACAGGTTTCCCTTATATTGCTTGATGGCAGGTATATTGTTGTTAGAAGAAAAGGAAAGAGAACAATCTAAATTATAAGCAAAATTATAAGCAATTCAATGTAATGAGGTGGTCATAAGGTTACAGATCAGGAGAGAGAGTCAGGTAGAATGATATTTTACATTACATTTATATTTATATATATACTAGCTGTTCCCCGCGACTTCACCCGCGTGTTATTTGGGGTTTTAATTTTTTTTTTATAGGAGAGTTGGCAAACGAGCATGCGGCTCACCTGATGGTAAGTGACTACCGCCGCCCATGAACAGCTGCAATACCAGGGAGGGAATCGCAGATGCGTTGCCGGCTTTTAAAAAGGAGTACGCTCTTTTCTTGAAGGTCCCTAAGTTGTATCGGTCCGGAAAAATCGCTGATGGTAATCGATTCCACAAGGAAGTCGTGCGAGGAAGAAAACATCTTCTAAATCGCACAGTGGTGGACCGCCAATCATCCAGATGGTGTGGATGGTATCGGGAGTTCTGCCGCGATTTGCGTTCGTGAAATTTGGCGGCTGGGATTAATCCGAACAATTCCTCAGAGCACTCCCCGTGGTAGATGCGAAAGGAAATGCAAAGGGATGCAACATCTCTTCGCAGTGCCAATGAATCGAGCCGATCGGAAAGGACTCGGTAGTCGACGATTCGAGCCGCTCTGCGCTGGATGTGGTCAAGTGGAAGGAGCTGGCACTGGGGAGCCCCTGCCCATAGATGGGAACAGTATTCCATGTGAGGCCGAACCTGCGCCTTGTAAAGTTGCAGGCGGTGTGCCGGCATGAAATACTGTCCCGCTCTGCTGAGCACGCCAAGCTTTTTAGACGCCAATTTGGCCTTCTCTTCCAAGTGACCTCGAAACTGCACGTCACTCGATATGTCGACACCGAGGATTCCGATACTGGCTGAGGCAAGAAGGGGAGTGCCTTGAATCTGAGGAGATACGACAAAGGGGTTCTTTTTAGCGGTAAACGCGCAAACTTGTGTCATCTGAGGATTAAACTGGACTAGATTTAGTCGCCCCCAATCCGAGACTTTGTCCAGCAAATACTCGACTTCAGACACATTGTTCCGGTACTCGGCGACGTTTTCCCGAGAAATATTGGCACGGCCAGTGTATAGAGCATCACCAGTGCTGTCATCTGCATACCAATGAATGTTATCAGTTAGCAAAATATCATTGATATGCAGAAGAAACAGTGTTGGTGATAGCGCACAGCCTTGTGGAACACCAGAGTTAATAGGCTTGTAGTCGGAGCATGCACCGTCTACAACGACCTTGATGCTCAGATCTGCAAGGAAGCTGGTGATCCAATCGCACAATTTCTCGGGAAGCCCATAGGAAGGGAGCTTCGAAAGAAGCGCTTTGTGCCAAACCCGATCGAAGGCCTTCGCAATGTCCAGACTAACGGCCAACGCCTCCCCCTTGGACTCTACTGCCTCTGCCCATCTATGGGTCAGGTAGACCAGAAGATCACCAGCTGATCGACCCCGACGAAAACCGTATTGGCGGTCACTAATCAGCTGGTGATCCTCAAGGTACCGCATGAGCTGGCAGTAAATAATTGATTCCATTATTTTGGAGAACAAGGAGGTGATCGCGATAGGCCTATAGTTGGACGGGTCTAAGCGGTCGCCTTTTTTAGGGATCAGGTGGACAAAAGCTGTCTTCCATGAATTCGGAACTACGCCTTGGGAGTAGGAGTACCGGAAAAGACGCATTAGGACCCGTGCCAACTCCGAAGCACACGTCCTCAGCACAATTGGGGGGATTCCGTCAGGCCCACTCGACTTCTGGATGTCCAGGGAGAGGAGTGCTTTGCGAACCGAGCGCTGTGAGAACAGCACATCCGTCATGGAGCACTCAGACCGCCGGATGGTCGGCGGTGTTTTCCCCCCGTCATCAAGAGTCGAGTTGGACGCAAAAAGGGAGCCTAAAAGGTCGGCTTTGTCTTTTACCTCTTTGCGCGGAACTCTAATTCTTTTTCTAAAATAAAAGTAGCCTAAGTTACTCCTTGTGACATCAGCCAGTGAAATCCCGTCAAAATCGGTCCAGCCGTTTCGGAGATTAGCCGGAACAAACAGACAGACAGACAAAAACTTTAAAAATTGTATTTTTGTTATTAGTACCGTAATAATACTTTCATATGGATTTAGTAATTACAAACAGACAGCCAGGGGGCGCTCAGCGCGGTGATTTCATACGGGTTGACGTTCGCGCGAGATCCGGTTGGTTGCGAGCAGGGCGCGTCTGAAGTCAATGCAGTGCGGTCTCTATAACGGCGTGGTCGCGTCCCGTATAACCTCTAGTTAGTGTCGGTTTTTGTTAGCGAATTTATGCAACGACGACGAGTTTGTTGAGTCTAGAAAAATAGACGCCGGGTCGATTAATTGTTTGGAAGTTAATATTGATTGCGATCAACGTTCGGTTTAGATGCGTGTGGAATTTACTATTGTAGTTTTTCGCTTCTAGTTTTGGTTATCTTTAGTGCGTTCACGCGATAACGAAGCAGTAATATTTTGATTGATTAACCTAAATCCGTTGGCAAGTAATTTACGTAAATTGTATAGTGATTGCCGGTTGAAGTGCTTGACAATATTATTTTGCGTCGACGAGTTGCTTGTGGCATTTGATGTAACTCGGAGATATTTTCCTGTGTCGGCTAAAAACACTGACCTTTGTGACTCGAGAAGAGATCGCGTTAGTTCCCTGTTTGTAATTTGGTGCTACATGAACCGAACCTTGAATATTGAACTTTGAACGACTGTTCGTTATTTGTGTCGGGTGTCACGTGTTTGATTTCGATGAACGTTGAATTTAGTTGAGTTTGAAGTTAATTAAATGTTTGAAGTTAGTGAAATGAAGAAAGAAGTTGTCAATTGGTGACGTCCGCTGGAGTGATACACACTACTTACATGCACCTACACCTACCTACCGCCTGACCGACCCTTGGGGCAGCCTTAGCTTCGGAACCAGGTACGTACTATTTATTTACCTAGCCTTATATCTATTGTGTAGGTTAAGTCTCCATAGGCCATTGCCCCCCCCCCCCCCTTAGTTGTCTGTCGAATCTACCGCTGATGGGCCCCGGGATATTTGACGTTTTTAGGGGCAGCTAGGGGCGTGTACATATATATATTATATTGTGTTCTTAAAATGCTTCTATCATACCCATATTGCACTTAAACCATAATACGAGTAGCCGTATATCAAGAAAACACTCAAATTACTTCATCTTACCTTTTCTAAAAAAAAAAAGCATACTATACTGCTACTTTGAAAAACAACGGTTTGAAAAAATTTTACGTGGACGTCCGCATGTTGAATTTGTATGTGTTCACGATAACTCCCGAGAAAATTGACGTATCGAGACCGGGTTTTTTTTTATTAGGTTCAAAATTACATCAACTAGTTCCCTCTTTCATATCAATAGCCTGGTATGCGTAGTTTGTTAATAAAATGAATTTATAGTTTTATAAGTTTTAATGCTATTAAAAATTCAAAGGCACCTTCATATTTTTTTAGCTCATAGTAGAGAAAGGACAAATGTACCATACAGCCTATATCGATGTACTTTGTGTAATCGATTAATTTTGGTAAACATTATATTAATGTTTTCCCTGTAGGTGGTGACACTACCTGGTACAAAATTTTTAATTTTAAATTATGGTTTTCAAAATTTGTTTGGTAATATTTATTACTATTACTGTTCGGTAGCGCAGTGGCGAAGCCTTTAGCTGAGGTATACGGTTCAAATCCCACACAGGTAAAAAACTTACAAATTATTTTTCCGGGTAGATGTTTGACACAGAGCTGCAACAAAGACGGCCAGTTTGTACGGATACTAGGGGTGGGGCGTACCTCTCGCGGTGGCCGGCGAGCGTGTCTTGCGGCAGCGCGGCGTGCAGGCGGAACAGCAGGCGCACGTTGCAGTCGTAGATGTGCGACGCGTCCTGCGCGCACGGGATCAGCGCCGCCAGGTGGGGTGGGGTGGGGTGGGGTGGGGTGGGGCGTACCTCTCGCGGTGGCCGGCGAGCGTGTCTTGCGGCAGCGCGGCGTGCAGGCGGAACAGCAGGCGCACGTTGCAGTCGTAGATGTGCGACGCGTCCTGCGCGCACGGGATCAGCGCCGCCAGGTGGGGTGGGGTGGGGTGGGGTGGGGTGGGGCGTACCTCTCGCGGTGGCCGGCGAGCGTGTCTTGCGGCAGCGCGGCGTGCAGGCGGAACAGCAGGCGCACGTTGCAGTCGTAGATGTGCGACGCGTCCTGCGCGCACGGGATCAGCGCCGCCAGGTGGGGTGGGGTGGGGTGGGGTGGGGTGGGGCGTACCTCTCGCGGTGGCCGGCGAGCGTGTCTTGCGGCAGCGCGGCGTGCAGGCGGAACAGCAGGCGCACGTTGCAGTCGTAGATGTGCGACGCGTCCTGCGCGCACGGGATCAGCGCCGCCAGGTGGGGTGGGGTGGGGTGGGGTGGGGTGGGGCGTACCTCTCGCGGTGGCCGGCGAGCGTGTCTTGCGGCAGCGCGGCGTGCAGGCGGAACAGCAGGCGCACGTTGCAGTCGTAGATGTGCGACGCGTCCTGCGCGCACGGGATCAGCGCCGCCAGGTGGGGTGGGGTGGGGTGGGGTGGGGTGGGGCGTACCTCTCGCGGTGGCCGGCGAGCGTGTCTTGCGGCAGCGCGGCGTGCAGGCGGAACAGCAGGCGCACGTTGCAGTCGTAGATGTGCGACGCGTCCTGCGCGCACGGGATCAGCGCCGCCAGCCGGCACTGCCCGCTCGCCGTCATCGAGTTGGCGCGCGCGTTGCCCAGGCTCTCGAACACTGCCAAGGGACAACATTACAACTTTTTTTAAAGGCAAAGCCATCTATGACCATGCAGCCTCATCTGCCGTGTCGCATTGTGAAATTTTTAGGAGAGTTTGACAGCAGCTAGTCGATGACGATAGTATCGGAACATTTGTTGCATCGTTTTTACTAAAAGGTCATGTCCTCAGACATTAGAAAAATAAAATGGCACCACTTTAAGAATAGCAATCCATTTTAAACTTCAAGAGTAGTGATTAGCTAGTCGTTGAGTTGTCGTTAGCCTTCGAAAACTAAATTTAGAGCCGTAGATAACATTAAAAAAAATCGATACACCTACTCGCCATAATCGAGCTAACTTGCGCGATACTCCACGTTTACACCTATTAAGATTTTTCATGGTCTTCCCGGCTTGAATGGCAGAGAGCAAAGTACGCGATATTTTTATTAAGTTGTTAGCAAGAAGATGCTGCTGCCCATCTTCCGTATCAATTTTATATATAAGAGCTTATGCATTCTTTACGCCGCCACAACACGGCTATAGTAATGATGTTCAAGTAAACATCATGAATTTTAAGAATTGATTAACTTACCTGCCGCTTGTAGGTTTAAGATGTCGTCCATGTAATCGAATAACTCGACGCATATCTGGAAACTGGAAAAGAAAATGACTTATTGATACAAGGCGTCAAAATTAACAAGAGAAAAATAGATTGCATATTATTTTAAACTTCAACATATGATATACGTTCACTTCTCGAGACCATTGCATATGTGTCATTATGTCGTAACTAGAAATGTATTACAATTTTGTGGTTATACTAGCAACTCGTCCTGGCTTCGCCTAGATAAGATCTATAAATTGGCGTTATTCAGATTTAAAATAATCAAAGACCATTTATTTTATAAATTTTTTATTAAAAAAAAAACATTTTCAAAATCTGCCATTGCTCTGTATCTGTTCGTGAAGTTTCATCACAATCAGTTAAGCCATTCCGAAGATTATCCTGGACAGAAACACAGACAAAACTTTGAAAACAATTATTATTTGTATCTAAATAGCGTGCAAATAGCTTGAGCTATTAAGCTCAAGGGGTTATTTGCACGGGTCCATCACTTACTCAGCATAGAACATTTGCAGAATGCAGGTGTTCATATGTCGAGAGTGCTCGCTATGTTGTTTATTTTCTGCATGAGCCATTCTGACCTGCCTGAAGCTATGATGAGAACGGTCTACGCGTCCAAATTAAGTAATTACAGGCCTATTTCAATCGCAAAAGTCATTACTAAGTTTCTGGACGGTCTCATTGATATTCAATTAAGACAATATCTACAGTTCTATGACGCGCAGTTTGGATTTTGCCCCGGTTTATCAACCGAAGTGACCATATTGAATCTCAAGCATACCGTCCAGTACTACACTGACAGAAGCACACCTGTCTACGTCTGGTTCTTAGATCTATCTAAAGCATTTGACTTAGTTGCATATGACAGGTTATGGCAAAAGTTGTCGAATGATACGGACCTTCCCTCTGAGTATATAAGCCTCCTGAAGTAGTGGTATGGGAATCAGAGCAAATTGTGCGGCGGTCGGGATCACTATTGAACAAGTACAGATCGGAGTGTGGTGTAAGGCAAGGCGGATTAACATCGCCGAACCTCTTCAACCTTTACATTGACCGTCTGATCCGTGAGCTTAGCGGCGCTGGTGTTGGGTGTTCGATGGCGTTCTTGTCAACAACATCAGTTATACAGCGACATGGTGCTGCTGAGTCCACCAAACAAGAAGCCAGTTATTTCAATATCACAAACAAACACTTGAATTTTATTTACATACATAAGTATATACCGACATAGCCCAAAGAATTAGTATGCTGAAGTGGCAATGGGCCTGTCATATAGTTCGAAGAACTGACAACCGATGGGGAAGAAAGGTTCTCGGGTGGCAGCCTCGTACAGGCAGGCGAACTGTAGGACGTCCCCCCACTAAATGAAGTGACGACCTGGTAAGACGTGCAGGAAGTCCCGAGCCACCGAGCCCGAGGACCGTGCTTTGTGGCATTCCTTGGGGGAGGCCTATGTTCAGCAGTGGACTTGTCAAGGGCTGTAATGAATGATAGAATGAACGTATATACGACATGAAACATAGTTAGTCTTACTAATTATTGACATCGTTCTCTGCAATGTTATCCAGCTCGTCAGCGGTGAGCTGCATGTTGCCTGGGAAGCGCGGGTTGCGGTTGTGAAACTTCAGCTTGCACACCAGCAGGTTGCAATACAAGTGGACCAGGCGGCCATAACCCTCTCGAAGGTGCACCTGCAACAAGCGAACAGTAAGTCCAGTGTTGAACGCAGGCTACTCTCATAAATTATCACAAACATTGCCGTGAGCTATTTGCAAACACATCGACTGCCAGTACAAGTTTTTAAGCCGTCATTTCATCTACTATGCGCACAGAATTAGAATACGATATAATTTACTGACATCTGCACTCTCCAATTGCCATTTTTGCACTGCCAGCATAAGTCGAGAAAAATATTTTTAAGTACTATAACTTCTCGTGTCTGTTATCTGGGGACACGGCAGTGTCCCCGCCAAGTCGAGCAAAGAAGCGGCACGACCGTACCATCCTTTTCTCGAAGCAGTTCAGGCCATTTTCGAATCCCTATAACTTCGTGGTGGATAAAACTAGAAGCCTGTATTTTCATTAACCAAGTAGGCATTGTATAAACTCGATATATTTCTAATTTCATTAAATTTGAGCCAGTAGTTTAAGAATTATAACTAGTCAAAGTTTCTTAATTTTGTCACTCACTGACTGACCGATCATCAAAACTCTAAGGCACTAGCAGACATAGAAGCTTCAAATATGGAATACAATTATTGTTTATTATATTAATCAAGGTAAAATTAAAATATTTTGCAATTTTGGTTGTTTTCGAGATACACCAACAGCATAAATAACTTTGTAATCCCATATAAATATATAGGATTACAAAGTTACATTTGCAGTGAATGAATCAGTGTACCTATATATGTATAATATAATGGAATAATAGGTGTAGATAGGTACCTAGATTAAGCTATCTACAAAAAGAAAGTCATCAAAAACATAACTTGTAAAAAAAGCCAAGTCTCGCAACTCAGTTGTTCTACCGTAAAAAGTTGTGAGATCCATATAATACCAAGTCGGTTAATTTATTCAGTCCCTACTTAAGGGTCTTTCCGTCTCAAGTTATTACGTAATTAGCTAACCTAACAACATCTTATAGTGACCATATCAATTTTAAAATCTTTTATGTTTTAAATAAATAGATTGACTTGGCCATCGCATGAAAACACAATGTATCACACAAGCAATACATATTATATTAAATTAGATTGTTTAGTGCGATTGCCAAGTCAATCTATGTATTTAAAACATAAAAGATTTTTAAAATTGATATGGTCACTATAAGATGTTGTTAGGTTAGCTAATTACGTAATAACTTGAGACAGAAGGACCCTTAAGTAGGGACTGAATAAATTAACCGACGTGGTATTACATGGATCTCACAACTTTTTACGGTATAACAACTGAGTTGCGAGACTTGGCTTTTTTTACAAGTTATGTTTTTGATGGCATAACACTTAACTAGAGTAAACAGGTAAACTTCAATGAACGTCAGATATACGAAGACAAACATATTAATGTATTTTTATTTTTTACAAAAATGATTGTCTCGGTTAGCATATGACTTCATAGTCAAGTAATCTAACCTAAACACTCTTCGACAACATATTATAACTATTAACACAAATGGTACGAATGGGTCGGCTCTCACATAACATTAACGAACTACAGAGAACCAGATACCCTTTTTACTGGAAACGAGGCATTCCATCTTAGTCCTCGGGGTTAACAAGGCATTGAATTTTGAATTTGAATCTTAATCAATGATAAATGTATGTACATGTCTAAGGGCCTCAGCATCCACTTACCATCAGGTGGACTGTGTGTTCGTTTGTCACCATTACCGTAAAAAAAATGTAGTCAATCAAACTCAAGTTTTGCTTTAGCAAATTTAGGATCCTCAAACACGTAGATATCAATAAAACTTATTTACCCATAGCTTGCCTAGGTTCTCGATCATCCCAATATGTCGCTGTGAGTCATCCAAGCAGGCGGGGTGACCCTCGCGCAGCAACTTGTGCGTTACGTGGCAGAACTTCCATGCGACGATACGGTTATCAAGTAAAGGCTGACGGATCGCCACCATCTGAACAAACAAATTCCATTAACAATGCTAAGGTTACATTCGTGATTAGACTTATTTTAATATAATTGTTGTTGCCTCAAATATAGCATCGATTAAAAATAACTTATGTGACCCTATATAAATTGTACCAACACTTAATTGTAAAGAATTCTACGAATATGATACAAGCAGTTGAAATACGCACTCGTAACGTATAATACAACCGTGAATCGTACCTCAGTTAGACTAGTTCACGTCTAAAATGTTTTTCTTGCAATCGCTTGTGCGGCCTGCATTATGCAATAACCGATTTTAAATTATTGCAATTTATAGATAGTGTATTTGGGACAAACATTATGTTCAAAAGATCAGATAAATTAATTCTAAGAAGTAGGATTATTTAAATTAATTAGAAAAATTTTGAATACCTACCAAATTATTAAGTTGCATAACAAATCAAGTAGGTACTATAAGCGCACAGCTTACAAAACCATTAGGGTTAAAGTATGAAGTTTCCGTTTTAATTGGCCGCTTCGAATTAAAATTAAACCTGTATGGTTTAAAATTTGTGATTAAAAGTTTTTTACACAAAAATATTCTGCAAAATGCAAAAAATTTACGACATTCTATTGATTGACTTTTAATTGTTTTGTAGCATTCACATTAAATATGCAGACACCAGCTCAAAAATTTAAGTAATTTCCGAAGTAGTTTTATCGCAACGAAAATAGCTCGCCATATCAATGAATGCTGCGTTTGGAGAAAAGATACGACTCACGGACTTTTTTACACGAATGTTTTTGGTTTAATCGCTTTCTTAGTAGAAATTTGGACGTAAAGAATGAACCACGAGGACGACCAGACAAGTGGTTCCTCAAACCTCTCGCACTATTGAAGATGCTCCCTGTCGCTGGTCTGAGTATTTTATACCCTGCATAAAGAGATACCTCCACCTATTGGAAGTCATAAGAGACCTATCTCAAAGTCGCTTCTAACGTCTCCCACGGGAGGAAATGGGCTGGTGGATTCTCTTTATATTCTACATCTGACATCAATTAGGGTTATACTTCTATCTACTATCAGATCTTGGCATTTGGCATTGATAATTACAAGACAATGTATTGTGATGCACATGGTAATTTCACATGGTAATTTAGTTTATTCCTTATAAATATTTAAATACAAAAAAAAACCATTTAACATGAAGTTTGTATTTTAAAAAAAGTGAATTTTTACCCAATACGTAACAGCGCTTTGCTCCTGGAAGGTGCCAATAATTGTACTCCGGACATGTTTCTCCTTTACAGGCGTCTCGATCGCGTTGATAGCTTTTTGTATAGCTAGTGTCTGAAATTAAAAAAAATATAAGTATATCATCAGTTCGAATTCTAGCAAATTAATAATGATGACTACGACAATCTTATAGAAGTTTATTGTAACGTTTTTCCTGAGGCCTAAGGCTGAGATCTATAGACCATACTTTGACTTAATTTCGAGCTAAAACAATGTCGGTATTTATAGAGTTAACTTCGAAGTCGTGCTGAGTGCGCGCTTAGCAAAGCCTAAGTTAACGAAATCGACGACTTACGTAAAACTCAGGGTATTATCCGAAACCACCGTATTAATTTTAAATTGTTGTTTTTATGTTACTCTAATTATTAGATGCAACTATAAATTCAGGATCAAATATATCGTATACTCAGCGAAGTTTTTCGTAAGTAAAGTCTGAGCAAAGTCAAAGTACGCTCCATAGATCTCAGCCTAAGTGCGATCCTATAAGTCTTTCAAGCTGGGATCCTCCCCAACGATATCCTAAATTTTATAATATTAGTAGTGACTGAAGAAAAAAATAAGTTCAACAATCATTTATATTTCTGACGCTGTGCTTTTTATATCATTTATATCTATTATATGATTGCTAGATACGATTTTATGCGACAAAACCCTGGAATCTTAATTTTTAGGCGCTAGCATAACATGCGCGCTTTGCGCTATGTGACTTAATACTTTAATTATTAATAAATTAATTTAACGTTCTCCTTTCAGCTCTTCGTAAATATATACTCGGCTAATTCTAACGTGCTTTTTGTTCGGAAAAAACACTAATAATAGTTTTATAAGAAGAATATAACTCTCCAACTTTTATTACTTTTCATTAACACTATCCTTATACTGTAACCTAACTTCCTTAACTAAACTGAACATCTAATAATTCACTTAAATATATAGCCCTTTGTTGGGATAATTTTAGCCTGAATTCAAGCTAATAATCTCTTCTCGAAAACGCCACTATTGTTTGCTTTTGAGATGTGATTTATTTTTCAAGATTTAGTGACCAATTGGTGACTTCCATTTACCGAGATGGAAACATATTGCTCCAACGGAACCGAAATTATTCATAAGTATTAGGAAGGATTCTGACTTTAGGACGTATAAATCTTTGGCCAAACATAGTGATAATTGGGATTCGTCGTCAATAATCACTAACTTTACGTTGATATTCTGTGATAGCGTAGCACTTCCACGGATTTGCGAACCACAACAACCGTTACGTGGTAGAGCCATGTTCCAAATATATTGTGGTTGTAGCACGAATTGATAGGCTCCACCGGAGAAGGACCACGCTCTCACATATTACCAGCGTAAAATAGAAACTTTATGCTGCTGTGTTTCGTATATTGGGTGTAGTGAACCGGAACAGGAGAATTCCTCAACGCATCGACATTTTGATTCTTAATTTCCAAGATCTCTTACAAGATCCACGGGTCGAAATGAGATGACGAATTCTCTTAAGCTGCAACCACATACGACAATGTTTAACGTACCTAGTTTTTTCCCCGCAATTAAACTAATTAGATAAATTAAGGGGGTGCGAGGAGAGTGGATGAATTAAATTCAAACCACGGTGTGGTTTCTTGTAACGTAACGTCTATAGGAAATATCTGTAGCTGTAATTAATGAATGATGAATGAATAAATTTTCGTTATAAATTTGTATTGACAGAGATGACAGTTGGACGTTTATCCCTAACCCCATGATCAGACTGTGAATGATGAAGAAGATGGAAAGTTGAAACCTATAGGCCATGTGGTGCTATTACTAACTCATTGTTTAATGGTAAACACGTTGTATTAAATGATTATCTTTATTATGCAGGAAATACCCATTATATCTCATTATATGACCATTCACGCGTACTTGGTAAAACAATGAAACTGTGATTTATGACAGACGAAACACCTCCTCATTTTATCATGATTAATTTATCACTCGAGTCTTGCTTCGTCGAGGTGACCACGTATTTGAATACGGTAGTTACATTAAATGCAATCTTTATCGTCGACTGCATTTCCGTAGCAATGACCTCTTAACGCAAGCCTTGCTTATCATGACATGTATTCAACATTACAGTTAGGGTTAACAAAGGCTCAAAGCAGCAAAAATATTCCTAATATTTTTTATTTATTTGCCATCTTCTCAATTTGTACTGGCGATAGTCCCGAAAATGTTATACCTATTTGATACTAGTATACCGCCCTGGCTTCGCCTAGGTCTATATATCTCATTAATAGGGTCTTTTAATAAGGCGTTATTTAGCTTAAGATAATTTAAGCGCATTAATTTTATAAATATTTCGTTTTTTTTAAAAAACTCCAAGTGTTACGGATAAAATATTGCTTAGGTCACTCCTGGCACTGCTCTCTGTTTGTGAAGTTTCATTACAATCGAATCAGCCATCTTCCCGAAGCGTCGATTCATCTACGTGTATTTGTGAAGAATCGACACTCCGGGAAGTCTGCAGTCTGTAAACATGTAAAAGATCGCCCCCGTCACTACATTAGATTTGATAGACCACAAATCCTCGCTAAAGAACACCGATTCCTTCCAAGGATGATTCGCGAGGCTATTGAAATCAAAAAACATTCTAATTTCAATAGAGAAGATGGCTAGGTGCTACCGTCTGCTTGGGATCCTATAATTAATAAAACTAAATCCCAACCCAAGTATGCAACTGCAAGACTTCAAGATACTGTAAATTCATATTGCGTAGATCGGAACAAAATTAATAATTTTAATCTGGAGGTAGCCGTGGTTGGCTATGACATTGGGCCGTCAAACACCTGCGTCATTATGTGTCATGTGCATTTACAGGACCATGGGCGCTGTAAAGTGCTCGAATCGTCGGGAATATAAAATAAGTTAATATACGCGATAAAATCCGTAAAACTACTTTCATTTAAATGTGTAGTGTTCGCCTAAATATAAGAAATCGTTACCTGCTCAAAATTCAAAAACTTTATTAAACTAAGTTTGTATAAAAAGGGTTATTATAATAATATTAAAGAATTTATAGATGATAATAACCCCTGGAAATGATGTGATCGCTACCAAGCTATTTCTAATTTATTTTTTAATTTGTGTAACACACATGATTGTAAGCTCTTATTTAAAAAAAAAAGTCCCGCTGGGTTTCTTGCTGGTTCTTCCCAGGACAGAGGTTTTTTTTCGGACCAGTGGTAATTATACAAATTGAATAAAAAAGTTTCTGTTTCTGTTTCATTGTCATGCCCCCCCCCCCCCCCCCCCCCTCAGCTCAATATATGGCAGTTATTTCGATATTACAGACTTCAATTTTATTTATGTGTATAGATGAGACATTTGGCAGCCCCAATAACATTAAATTATATATTTATGTTATTTCGTGAAGTGTTTATGTACAATATCAGGCATTTTTTTACAAAATACTAAGTAATATGTTTCGGATTGTAGATAAAGCTCAAAGATATTGAATACCCGCAGAATCATTTCGGAGGCCCATTAAGTGAGACTCTGAAAAAAACTAAATGTCAGTTTAGCCTTATGGGTTTCTTTCGGAACTCACGTTTAGTATTGTGACTCAAAACGATAACTAACCTAAAATAATTATGTATAAGGTAATGGAAAAAACCAAACACAATATCTATTTTATATTATGTAAGTTGATGTTAACATAACAGTAAGCGTGAACAAATTCACTTGCAATCGCATAAAACTTCACAATGTATTTTGGCACTGCTACAACATATTATCCTTAAAAACACCAACGCAAAAGAGGCTTGACTTAAAAATTATTATCTAAAAGTTGAAGCTTAGGCTAACATGTAGGTAGATTTAGTAGTATATATACAAATATGTAACAAAGTTATCCCTAGTGATGACACAAAGAAGCCTTATTTAAACCACGATAACATCACGTGCTCGAAGGGTCAAGGCAAATAATAAACAGGCTTTGGATTAAATAATATTCTGTTTATGCTGCACATCACTCTCAATTCTTTGATTAATGTTTAATCTCGTTTTTAAATTATGTATCTATTACTTGTTCTCCACTTGGTATCACAATTTTACAAATACAATGCATGCCAACTACTACAAGGACAGGAAATTAAGTTTGAAGAAATCTTATTTTCATCCGATTCCAAAAAAAGGAGGAAGTTATGAACTTGGCTGCATTTTCTTTTAAGTACATTTTTTTTAATGTTTGTAACACGATTTGCCCTTAATAGTTAACAGTTTTATATTTTTTATTTATTTATTAAGAGATATCCTTTGACAATGGTTCTTTAATACCAGGTGGCCCATAAGTCGTTAGAAATGTAAATTTCGAATAAAATACAAAAGGCGCGCATGAGTGGCGCGAGCGGTGCGGGGGGAGTACCGACGGTTTCTGGGAATTCAATCGCCATGGAGCGTTTCACCGGTGCGGACCGTGCATTTTGTGTGCGCGAGTTTTATCGAAACAATGATTCGGCTACCATTGCGCGGCGTAAATTTCGAGAATATCAGAATTTACGCAACTTTAAAGATATTCCAAGTGTTCAAACGATTAAGAACTGGGTTATTAAGTTCGAAGAGAGTGGTTCGACGTTGGATAAACAACGGTCAGGTCGACCAAGGACATCACGGACGGAAGAAAACATCGATGTAGTGAAACACTCAATTCGTGAAAATCCTACCCAGTCTACTCGTAAGCGTTCCAGTGCATTAAACTTACCCAGATCATCGTTACAGCGAATTTTAAAGAAAGATTTACATCTTCACCCGTACAAGATTCAGTTAGTACAGGAATTAAAAGATACTGACACTATCCACAGACTAAATTTCACAAATGAAATGTTGAACCGCTTTACTTCGTTTAATAACGTGTTATTCTCTGATGAGGCTCACTTTCACATCAATGGCCATGTCAATAAGCAAAATTGTCGCTACTGGAGTTGCGAAAATCCAAATCGCAAACATCAAAAGCCCTTACATAGCCCTAAAGTGACAGTTTGGGCGGCTATGTCAGCGCATGGCATTATAGGCCCTTACTTTTTTGAGGACGGCAGAGGCCGCGCGCTTACTGTTACTTCACAACGGTATGTAGCTATGATCCAGGACTTTTTTACACCAGAGTTGCAGAATTTTCCAGGCTTCAATACGCGGACCTGGTTTCAACAAGATGGAGCAACTGCCCATACCTCTAACGTCGCTATGCCGGTCGTCCGTCAACTTTTCCCTAATAAAGTGATCTCTCGAAGAGGAGATATTCCTTGGCCACCACGTAGTCCAGATCTGACCCCAATGGACTTTTTCTTATGGGGTTATCTTAAGACTAAAGTGTACGAAACCAACCCGCGGACAATTGACGTCCTGAAAGAAAATATCCAAAGAGAAATGGCAAACATTACAGAGCTTACTTGCCACGCAGTGATGGATAATTTTAAACGTCGCGTACAGGAGTGCCGCGATCGTAACGGATTACATTTAGATGATGTAATTTTCAAAAAATAATTCCCATTTTATAAGGATTATGACAAAATAAAAACCTTTTTCATAATGTCATTAGTTTTTTTTTAATTATATGTACTTAATTGAAATTATCTCATTTAAATATCGGTTCTAATTGCTTTTGTACATCTATTCCTTGTTTTTTGTTTATTACTTCTAGCCCTTATAATTTCCTTTTGTCTATCTGTCCCAGCGTTACAGCACTATAAGGACGGGTTCACATATAAACATCTGATACACCTTGTATCTGACACAAGTATACTGATAAGTAGTATGGACGTATTCTGATATGATACATGATACGCCGCGTCCAATCTCTTGTCGGTTTTTGCCTATCATCAATGGGAATACGATTCTACATACCGCAATACGATCTTGAAATTGTTTTGTCTTGTGAATCTAATTGCTATTCCTCCATGTTGGTTTCTGTTTTTGTAGTGACACTTGTACACACCATATGATACCGGTCTAACTTGTAGAGATTTTAACGAATTAAACAAAATTTATATGCTTTCGATAAAAGTCTTTATTTTAAGATAAAAAAATGTGTGCAGTTCACACGCGGTAGAAGTGAAACCTTTAAACGAAATGAAGTAGTTTCATAGATAAGCGTGTTTAAAAGTTTAAAAGTCACAAACAAAAACCTCTTTCGCTTTATTACATTAATACAGCTATTCTCAAACAAAAAATTGGCCCATCTGAAGTTCCAAATTTATATAATACTGATGTGGTGCTACAGGGAATGGAACTATTTATTCCAATCTGTGGTATCGGGGGCAGAACTCAGCCTTGGTTTGGTCGCTCCTATAAGACTGCATTACGAAGTAACCAGGAGTGTTATCAGGCTTGGGCTAAGGCTTCAGCGGTTCGGGATGTACCAGCATGCTTAATAAGTATAACTTCGCTCCACAAAATTAGTTCGTTTTGGGCTCTCGCCGAGACTGTTCAAGGAAATTTATGAAAGCCATCACTACTATCTCTGCACAGGGAGGACGACTCACTGGCCCACGCCGCAAAAGAGAAAGCCGACCTTTTAGGCTCCCTTTTTGCGTCACACTCGACTCTCGATGACGGGGGAACACACCGCCGACCATCCCGCTGTGTGATTGCTCTATGCCTGATGTGCGATTCACACAGTGCTCAGTGCTCTGAGGAATCGTTTGGATTAATCCCAGCCGCCAAATTTTGCAAACTCACATCGCGGCAAAAATTCCCAATACCATCCACACCATCTGGATGCTTGGCGGTCCACCACTGTCCACCGAGTTTTATTAGGAGTTTTCTTCCACGTACAACCTCTCTGTAGAATAGCTTACCACCGGCGATTTTTCCAGACCGATATGACTTATGGACCTTCAAGAAAATAGCTTACTCCTTTCTAAAAGGCCGGCAAGGCACATGCAATTCCCCTGGTGTTGCAGTTGTTCATGGGCGGCGGTAGTCACTTACCATCAGGTGAGCCGTATGCTCGTTTGTCCCCTCTCTTATAAAAAAACCCACAGAGGACGGTTCCAACATTTCGGATGAAAACTGTTCCATATTTTAAAATTATATAACTTTCTGCACTTTTAAACGAATTTCGAAAAAGGTTTCAAGATCTAAGAAAAATAAAAATAAATTGTTACTTATAGAAAATCCATGGCATTTAGAAACAATGACTATCTCAGAGTTGGCTTCAGTTTTGAATTGTAATTACTCAGAGTTGTTTTAAGAATTCATCGATTTTAAAAACGACACTAATCTAGAAGTTCTGTTTAAAGAAAAAAGGGCAAACAGGGAATATGTGAAATTTCGGAGTATAGTTCCCCAAAAATTTATTTATTTATTTATTTACATCCAACTTATATCTAACATTACAGGTTTCTACCCAATGCGATAGATAAAGCACTATTTACAATCATATATTACCTATATTACTATACTACCCTATAACTAATTATCCATAAAGCATGTTTTGTGAATTCGTTCAAAGTACAAAAAAATAAATCTGATTCTCTGTCGATCAGGTTTAATGTTCGAAAAATTATAAGTGTCCAAAAGTGTGTAAAATATAAGTAACCAAATATGTGCCCAAATACTACTAACATTCTTTGGGTCTACGTATGTGTGCGAATCGTCTTTTTCAAAAATGAAATACACAACAGAAAAACAAACTTACATATTCTCTTCTGCCATTAATCAGATCTTGAAAAAGTGTTCACAGTATCAAAAATTGCATTAAAAGATATAAACGTCTTTGTTACAACTTCGTTTTTCATTAATAAAGTAAATACATCGTTAACTTTTTGAGGCATTCCATCTTAGTCCTCACGGGTGACAACGCATCTGCATTTTGATTCTTTATTGAGGGTAGATGTAGATGTCTATGGGCCGCAGTAACCACTTACCATCAGGTGGACTGTGTGCTCGTCTGTCTCCCTTATCCTATAAAAAAAAAACTTTTAAGACCTAAATAATTTATACTTGTGGCCCTCGACACCATGACTGAAAAGAGTTTGTGGCCCCTATAAAAAAATGACTGCATTAATAGTATAGGCTCAATCTCATTCTCTACTATAGATTTATATATTTGCTCTTTTTTCATTTCATTTCTTTCAAATCAAAACGATTCTAAAGAAGTTTAAAGAAGTGTTCACTACAAAAATCTATACAAATAAATAAAATTGAAGTGTCTGTTTATAATGTCAAAATCATAGCTTTTAACTAAATGCATATGAAAGTGTTTACGGTACTAATAACAAAAATACAATTTTTAAAGTTTTAGTATGTCTGTTTGTTCCGGCTAATCTCCGAAACGGCTGGACCTATTTTGACGGGATTTTTACTGGCAGATAGACGATGTCACAAGGAGTAACTTAGGCTACTTTTATTTTAGAAAAAGAATTAGGGTACCGCGCAAAAAAATTAAGACCCCAAATAACACACGGGCGAAGTCGCAGAGAACAGCTGGAATATTATATAGGCTGCACTAAAAGTATCGGGAATGGAATATTTCCACTGTTCCTGTCATATTAAAATCTTTTTAATTGAAAACTCCTTGGTTTTAAAAATCGAATACCATTTATTTATTTAAAAAAAGATTCTCGGTCTTGTCACAAGGTTTTGTCAAACTTGTTTAGTCGTTGAGAAAATGGAATCGACTCGAGAAAATTCAAGAGCGATGATTTATTATGACTTTCGAAGTGGTTTAACACAAAAACAGTGTGTTGACCGGATGATTTCTGCATTTGGTGATGAAGCCCCATACAAAACCACAATTTATCGCTGGTTTGCTGAATTTCAACGTGCACGTGTCAAGCTCAGTGATGATCCCCGTCAAGGTCGTCCAAAAACTGCAGTCACCCAAGAAAACGTTGATGCTGTGCGTAAGCTGATTGAGGAAGATCGACTAGTGACATACCGCGAAATTCAGGCAACTTTAGACATTGGCATGAGTCAAATACAAATAATCTTGCATGAACAATTAGGTGTAAAAAAGTTGTTTTCCCGATGGATACCGCATTTGCTCTGTGAAGAGCAAAAAGCGGCTCGCGTTACTTGGTGCGTCAGAACTCTCGAAAGATTCCACGCAGGATCCTCAAATGCTGTATACAACATCGTATCAGGTGACGAATCCTGGATATACGCGTACGAACCCGAAACAAAAAACCAGTCACGAGTTTGGGTGTTCGAAAATGAGTTAAGGCCAACCAAAATTGTTCGTTCACGGAGTGTTGCAAAAAAAATGGTTGCCACGTTTGTCTCCAAAACCGGCGATGTTACGACTATTCCTCTTGAGGGACAAAGAACGGTTAATGCAGAATGGTATGCTAGCATTTGTTTGCCACAGGTCGTTTCTTAACTCCGTAAAGAGAACTGCAACCGCCGCATCATCCTCCATCACGACAATGCGAGTTCTCACACCGCACACAGAACAAAAGAGTTTTTAGAGCAAGAAAACATAATTATTAGACCATCTGCCGTATAGCCCCGACCTAAGCCCTAATGATTTCTATACTTTCCCTAAAATAAAGAATAAATTGCGTGGACAGAGATTTTCATCACCTGAAGAAGCTGTGGACGCCTACAAAACGGCCATTTTGGAGACCCCAACTTCCGAATGGAATGGTTGCTTCAATGATTGGTTCCATCGTATGGAAATATGTGTCAAATTTCGCGGAGAATACTTCGAAAAGCAATAAATACATTTTTAAATAGTAATGTTGTGTCACTTCCTTGATTCCCGAAATTTTCAGCGCCGCCCTCGTAATATAATTACAATGCAAAAACATTTTAAAAATTGTGTTGTTTAAAAATTATATTTTAAAGTCTGTAAGGAAAACCACAATCGAATTGTAGGTCCTTTTTTGAGGTCGGCCAAAAACAGCTTCGCTTTCAATTATACGATAAATTATAAGAGATACTAGTGTTTAAAGTTAAGATTTTATTATCTTATTACAACTTGATCACAAAACGCCAAAATTTCTCTACATTTACATATCATCTGCATGTATTATCTTTTCTCCACAAATTCCTAGAACTGCTTTAAATTAAATCTCAAGCAGTTTTTAAGTATAATAGTGACAGACGCAAATTAGCGTACACCAAGTATCCGCAATAAATTTGTCCTTGCTAACATATTATTCATTTAAATGTTACATTTTGAAAATATTTTTACAGTTTTTTTTTTTATAGAATAAGATCACACAAGAGCACACAGTCCATCTGATGGTAAAATGCTGTGGCTCATAGACATCTACATTTATCCTCAATTAAGAATCAAAATGCAGATGCGTTGTCACCCCTGAGGACTAAGATGGAATGCCTCGTTTCCAATAAAAAGGGTCTCCGGTTCTCTACACTCACCACACGAAACACAGCAGCATAAAGCTGCTATTTTACGCTGGTATTCTGTGAGAGCGTGGTCCTACCCCGGTCCATTTGTGCTGCAACCACAATATAATTGCAGCATGACTCTACCACATAACAGTTCCGTTATAGAATCGAAATATTCTAGAATAATGAAACACCTGTATTGTTTACAATTTAAATGACGCAAGTTTATATTTCCACAAATTGCCAACGGGCATAACGAAGTAGCACGAGTACTGCTACACGTGCGCACTTTGCGTGGAGCTCGTTGGGTATTTATGGAAATGTATGCACTTCGTTGTAAACAAAAATTAGAGTAGTCGTTCTCGATACATTCTTTACTGCATAAAGTTTCTTTTCGACTGGAATAAGCTGGAATAACTTTAAGTATGATTTTGTTTTAAAGAATACTAGAAACTCTATTCACATATTCACATTACTAGTAGTGGTAATCTTGAAACACTTTTCTTAGAAGCGCTCTCACTAACGGTGACAAACGAACTTACATTACACCTAGGGTTGCCAGATGGTCGGGATTCGTCTGGATTCTCACGACATTTTAAATGATCTCCAGACTCTCGACAAAACTCAAAATCTGCAGTCAAACAGCATCTTGGAAAGTTAAAGTATGGCCTTTGATTTAATAAAAGCTGAGTTAGTAGAACTTTAAATTAAATTGTTTGAATTTTAAATCTTTTCTGAATACTACTGGATCCAAATTGGTGGACTCAGTAAAGTCCAATGTCAAATAATGTGGCACCCTAAAATTTAAGTGTACTTAGTTTTCTTTAAAGTACTTTTTGTAGCCTCTTAATTTAAAAAAAAATTACTTTTTTAGTTTTAATATTTATTTCTCCCGACAACAACCCCAATATCCCGACATCTTCAAAATTTGTCCAGATATTTTGGTCTTCCGATCTGGTAAACCTAATTACATCCGAAGTAAGTGCTCACTACAGCTCATTGACACCTGGAACCAACTTCCCACAAACAAGGCTACACATGATGTTGTCACCTCAGAAGACTAAGATGGAATACCTCCCAGCCTGTAATTTAACTGGTTCTCTGGACGAGCTCTCGAGTTAAACCGAATCACAGCAGTGGAGCTGTGGTAGCTCAGATGGTTAACGTTCGCTGTAAGTATCACAGTACGCGAGCAACCCGGGTTCGATCCCCGCCGACACCAGTGAAAATTTTAATTGCAATTTTAAGTGCTGATTTACCACGTGCTCGGCGGCGAAGGAAAACATCGTGAGGAAACGTGCATGTCTGAAAAATAAGAACAAAAAACTTTTCGAAGACATGTGGAGTTTGCCCACACGCATTGGGGCAGCGCGATGGACATTGCCTTGTCCTAAAACCCTTTCAGAAATGAGACGAGGCCTGTGCCCAGCAGTGGTACGTATATATAGGCTGTAACTTTAACTTTTTTAACAGCAGTGCACGCACTGCTGTTTGGCGGCAAAAAATGGTAAGACTGTGGTACTTTAAATAAAACTAGTTTTTACTGATTTTATCGCGTATATTACCTTATTTTATATTCCCGACGTTGGTACTTACCCAAATAGATTCATAGGGAGAACGAGAACAGGAGCTCTACCACTTAGTAAATACATATATCATGTTAGTCATATCAATGTCGAAGCGAAACCTAGTATTTTTAATACATTGGTATCACTGTATGGTTATTCCAAAGTATATATAGTATCCAGAGTTATAGTATTCCAGGTAGGTCTTTGTCAACTGTATTGTCCGCATGTAAATAATTGTATCTTTTCATTGGGATCACTAAATACAAGTTCCGTTACCGTTAGAGCCTATTAAAGTCCACTGCTGAACATAGGCCTCCCCCACAGTTTGCCTCATAAAGGGGGATAGGTCTTAGTTGCCACGCTTGGCAATCGGATTAGCAACCGCAGTTTTTATTTTCAGGCGTTATTACGAAGACGCTGCCGCCCATCTCTTGATCCTCATCTCCTGACATTCTCCCTCTGTCACCTCTTACGACACCCACGGAATGATATGGAGTAGTAGACATTCTAACACCGTCATTACACGGTAAATAATACAAGTTCAAGTACCTATAACTAAATTCTTAGAACGACAACTTTGCACTTTATCTTCCAGCGTTATTTTCAAATTGCCATGTCCGGTAAGAAACTGGAAGCGATTATGAATGCCCCAACGTAAACCATAATCAGTCAGTGGAATTGTTGTTAGTGAGGTCGTTGCACTGTAAGACTTATATAACATCTTGTACAATGTGTTTTAAGATTTACAAATGTTCTTAACAATTTTATTAGTGAAATTTGTCATTATAACGACATGGATTTTAATAATGGTTATCATGAATAAACAATGCACTTAAATAATTATTACACGTTACTCTTTCTTTCCTGTATATTTGTTATGACTGTAAACAATGTTTTTACAGTTACACTCTTATTAAGTGGCGAAGCTTGCGAAGTCACTTATTGATTTCACGATGTCTGTCCGTCTGTCCGTCTGTCCGTCTGTCCCACGATTATCTCGAGAACGGTTTTGAATTTTCAAATTCTGTTTTCAGCAATCGATTACTGATCACCCAGGCATCTGAACCTCCTATTTTGAAACTGATTGCTCAACGGCAACCGTTAGAAACCGCTACAAAGCTGATTGCTTCGCCACTTTGCTATGCTGTTAGCTTGCTAGGTTTATTGATTTCACGATGTCTGCCGTCTGTCCGTCTGTCCCACGATTATCTCGAGAAAGGTTTCGAATTTTCAAATTCTGTTTTCAGCAATCGATTACTGATCACCCAGGCATCTGAACCTCCTATTTTGAAACAGATTGCTCAACGGCAACCGTTAGAAACCGCTACAAAGCTGATTGTTTCGCCACTTTGCTATGCTGTTAGCTTGCTAGGTTTATTAAGTCCCCAACATGAGACTTGTCGAGGATGTCTGGAAAACATTACTTTTCCCATATCGTGGGTGTCGTAAGCGGTAACAGAGGGAAACTGAAGAAATCGGCAGCGACGTATCACTGTAACTCGCAATATTAAAACACTGCAGTTGCCAACTCGCCTGGCAGCGTGGCTACTATAACAAATATTCCTCTAATCAGGAAACCTATGCATTCAGCAGTAGACTTAAGATTGGCTGTAATCAATAAATGAATGAACTACTCAACTAACTCTGCTGCCAATAGCGTTCCCAATCCTCTCGGATTGCCCGGGAGACCCCGGTAATAATGGTCCCGACCCCCTGGGGCGGGTGAATTTCTTCGGTTTTTCTAAAAATTATCGTCTCGCCAGACGGTACTTCCCCAATTTCACAAATATTAGATGCTGGTCGAAAGCAAAGTAAATAAAAATGAAGAAATTAATAAATGATTGAGATTTTTCTTTCTATCTCGATATATCTCGCTTAGATTAATGGTCAGAGCGCGCGATGACCTATCATTAATCTATGATATCTCGATATATATCATCTGAAATATTGATATAATACATAATTACCTATCAAAATTAAATTATAATCGGTAAACCAATTTGCACCGACAATATTCGATAAATTTTGATAAATTTTTCCTAAATCTTATACGAGCTGAGGGTTTTTATACGCATACAGGCAGATTTTATTGAAAATTAAATCTTACAACAATAAAATGATGTTAATAAAATGTATAATGTTGTTAATCCCCTGATGAAAGAGGTAGAGTTTGAAAGCCATTCGTATCAGGTAAGCCATGTGTCGCATGCTCGATTATTGTCCCCTCGCGTATTAAATGGATTTGGAGTCCGAATATGTAGTCTATCTTATATCGAGAAGGAGACAAAAATTTCAAATGTTTAACTTATAATAACATTAATTAGAAATATATATCATATCAGCCAACAATCCAACAGAGAAAAGATGAAATACATTTTTAATAACATTAAATATTGATAAAGCTGTACAGCAATCATAAGTTACAGAATAAATGACACACAGTAATACAAATAAGGATTCAGTAATAAATAATGTGAGTAACGCGCAAGGTATCAAGATATGCAATCATCATACGTAATACGAATTGTTTATGTTAATGTTAAGTAAACAAACTATAATTCTGCGAGCAATTCGAATAAAACTGTAGTTATTCAAAGAGGTATTATATAATTTTAAATTTACGAAGAAAATGGTCAATAGAAAAACTCAAAATATAAGTAATTATGAATTAATATTTGATTGTGCAAGATAATCCAACACCTAATTTCGTTCCAAGGGTAGAGAGTCGTAAAGGGCGATAATGGAAAAAGCCGAAAACACTTCATGGCATCCGATAGATGTGGCTCTAATACCACCCGATAAATACTAGGTTGAAATTACATAAACCGGCGGCGGGGAGCAGCAACAAAAGAACTTGGTTCACCAATCCCCAGCAGTAGACTAATTTATGTTGAAAATAGTTTTTTTCAACATAAATTAGTCTACTTTTACTACTTTCACAGTGTAATTATACTAGCTCTGTGTAACCTTCAAACCAGTACGCAGCAGTGTACACACCCACACAGGGACATGTACCTGCCCAAACGGACTCCTACCAGGATACTAAGAAGTTGAGTCAAACTGGTCGCTGAAGTAAGATATATAAGAAACTAGTTGGCCAGGCAGACATTGCTCTGCCCTTTCCGACAACCCTTCCTATAAAAAATCCTTAAGCATTTTTGCAATAAAAATATTGACGGTCATTTATCGGGATATCTTATCTCTCAAGTTGAATCAAACCGCACACATTGTGCACAATTTCATTGAAATCCGTTCAGTAGTTTACGAGTTCATCGCAGACAAACGACGTGACACGTAATTTTTATATATAAAGATAATACTTGATACGACGAACGGTTGATTATCATCACTTCGGTTCGCAGAAGAGCTAAACATTGCGACTTTTATATCAGAGTGCCGTGTGGTGACATTTAAGAGAATACTTCCCCTTACATCGTCGTGTGGTTGACATGAAATTCGGATACGCGCCATGTCAATAACACTGCGGACTGGTGGCGAAAATCAAATCGCGAGATTTATGTCAACGCACAGACTATTTCGAAGTGAAAAAAATTTGTCGTAATCGCCACGCTTGTAAGGCTTATCAACATTAGTTTCAGTCAGTGCGGAACGAGGAAAGTGTAGCACGAATGGGTCGAATCGATCGTGAGGACCACGCTCTCACAGAATATTATAAAATTGTAGCTGGCCAGGCAGACGTGGTTCTGCCCTCTCCGACGACCCTGTGTCCTATAAAAATTCAATTCATAAAAAATATTGAGGGTCACTTATAGGGATAAAAACTATCCTATCTCTCAAGTTGGACCAAACTGTACACAGTGTGCAAATTTCATTGGAACCAGATTAGTAGTTTAGGAGCTCATCGCGGACAAACAATATGACACGTAATGTTTATATAAAAAGATTTTAAGTTATATCATAAATTACAGAATTTTGTATTATGGATGTGGCGAGACCGGAGTCGGTTAAATCTACATTACGAATTTATTACGCAGAAACACTCCAAGCATAGCCCCCTCTACAGCTCGTTGAGCGATCTTCAGCTTCCTCATACGACGAGTGTGTGATAATCTAACGAACGCTGCCCAGCAAAAATGGATCCGTCGCTTAACCTCTTGGTCGAAGACATATTACATTTTATAATATTGCAATCTTACAGCAGAATTGCAATGACTGTTTAATAATCATGTTAGTGTCATCATCAACACATCAACATGTTAAGTATGCACTATCGCAAACATTTAACACGTGTTAGAGCAACGCTTCAATTATATTATGGGCGCAACACGAATTCGGTCGAGGAAGTACGACGCTGACATAGAATACCAAAGTAAAATACAGCATTATGTTATTTTACGCAGTTATGTATGGCTGTATTGCGATCGGAAGACTCTTTTTACAGGTAACGAGAAATTCCACTTTAGTCCTCGGGGGAGACAACAGATCTGCATTTTGATTATAATTTAGATATAGGCGTCTATGAGCCTCAGTATTCACTTGCTATCAGGTGAACTGTATGCAAGATATAAAAGAGTATAAAAGATATTCCGGGTCCAATTTCTCGATTGTTCTACCGTGTCAGAGAATAATAATAAATATCATAAACGCCGCTCTCGACACCGGTTTGAATATTTATACCATACGAAACTTTGTAGAAAAAGAACGTAAACGTTGTGTCAAATAAAACTCTGAACTGATGCATCATAAAGTAAGGAGCATGCTCTGGAAGTTGCACTCACCAACTGATAGAAGCGTTTATCTGTAGGATTGGCCATAGCAGCGTGTTAGTGCACTGTGCTGACGAGAACAGCGGCATGCATTAGTTACGTGGCCCGGTGCTGCGCTGCAATGAGAGTCGTATTCATTCCAATATTAGTACTGTCGTTATAAAGCAGGCTACACACTAGCGAACAACTGGAATGATTGTTAGACAGTTAATGGATAATCAGGCAGTATTATGTCACTAGATTAAAACACTTGTTAAATAAAAATGAGATAAAATGAGTCGAACATATAAAAAAAACACATATTGCGCGTAATACAGACACGTCAAAGCTGCTTTTCGTTCCATCAAAATTTAAAATTATAAAAAGAAATAAAAGTATTCTGCTGATAATTAATTATTCTAAAACAAAGAGTTTTCTAAAATCTGATTATAATAATATTTATATTAGCTACCATTAGAATGTGTCTAAATTGTTTTTCCTATGCAATGCTGTTTATGAGTTACACATTCCAATTCATGCAAAATATTCTAAAAAATGTTAATTGGTGATAATGACAAAAACTTGCAGTTAATTTTTAGGGAAAGTTGTTATTTTACGGAGAAGCTCATGCTAAGATATTTTATTCACATGAAAGTAGAGAAAGAGAACGTTTTATCTGGATTCGAAAAGCTGCAAACCATTACCTGTAACAAAAAGAAAAAACATATAAGATTTTTTTAATATAATATAATATTAAAAATTATCAAAACCTAGGACAGCTACTTTGAATAAAATAGAATATTTATTATTATATAACTTCAAGTATCCAGAACTCATTATTACAAAACATTTTTAAATTATAATTACAAAAAAAATTAGCTAAATACTCTATTATTATGATCATCACTTTTTACTAATTCCTTAAACTTTCATAAAATATGTTCACATCAAGTACACATAGGTTTTAATAGGCTTTCTCCACCTCAATATCAAATCTGTAATCACTTCATTTCTGCTTTCTACTTCGACTGAACTCATTTTGATGGTAGTTTGTTTAATTTACTACAGTTATTATCTTTATAACTTATTATTTTAACGGTAGAAAACGACGTATGTATAGAGACAATATATTGTATGTAAATGATTTTGTGTAGTGTACAAACTAAAACAAGAGTTTGGTGACGCTCCTTTACATACGTGTTGTTGTGGCTCGAGTATACAATTTGTCTAATTAAGGCTCGCCACATACATACGGAATTCCATTTTGGGATTCTGTTCCAGAATTCTGAACGGGTCGGCCACATACGTACGGAATCCTGTTTTGCCCGCAAAATTTCGAACGGAAAACTACCGTATGTGTGTGACGGGTTATAGATTTTATATGAACTTGCTGCGATCGGAATCTCAAATCGGAATATCGAAACGGAATCCCGAAACGGAATTCCGTGTGTATGTGGCGGGCCTAAAACTTCTAAAGAGCCGTGGTAGGTCAGGGGCTTAGCGCTCGCTGTAAATTTCACAATACGCGAGCAACCCGGGTTCGATCCCCATCGGCATCCATTGAATTATTATGTACTAAAGTAAAAGTACGCACGCTAGTACATAAATACCTCAATGCCGGCTTCAATAAAATTGTCAATTGCAGCTTTAAGTTCAGATTTACCACGTGCTCGGCGGTGAAGGAAATCATCGGGAAGAAAAAAATATGCGAAACTAAAGAAAGATATTATAATATACAATATATTATAGACATGTGATGTCTGCCAACACGCATTGGGGCAGCGCGGCGGACATTTTATTGTCCTAAAACTCTCTCAAAAGTGAGAAGAGGCCTGTGCCCAGTAGTGGGACGTATATAGGCTGTAACTTTACATTTAAAACTTCTAGAAATTGTAATAGTAGTAAACAATTATAATAATAGATATGTGAACAAAAAAGTTAGTAGCTAAAAACATTGAATGGGCCGACATTACTCAGTTGTGTATTGTTTCAACTTTTTATACTGATGAATGAAAAAGTTATCGCAGCTCCACACAATAGCGTAAACCTTGACCGCATATTTTCATTTCAGTGACTTGTTTTGTTTTGTAATCAGCAATGTGACACTCGCTGCCGGTGTCTAGCGGATTGCTCTGTTACACTAGGTGCATACACACAATTTTTAAACGAACGACTAATTTTTAAATAAACGATTTATTTGTATATGTCAAGTCTACGGGAATGTATGGAGGTTACATTGTCGCATATTATCAGCTCGATAGTTGCTTAAAGAGGAGAGGACTTGCTAACGAGGCTTACAGACCAGAGATGGAACGAAAAAGCAACCCAATGGCCGAAAAAGAACCTAACAAAACTTAACATATAAATGTAAGTTAGCTAACCAAATAATATATGTACTAGAAATGAGATAACCGTGTAATAATGCAAGGAATATAAGGCTTTTTATTTATCTATTATTTAGTTGCTTGACAAAAAATCAAAAAACCTTATCGATTGCTTATTGATTAATCAGTCGAACAACTATCGACCGATAACTCATTGTACCATGTATTGAAAGTAGGATTATCAACTCTCGAAAGGACCAACTAAGGATAACTTTATGGGATCCAATAGGAGGAGGGCTGGTTTTTTAAATAAAATCTCAAACATTTATTAATTTTTAAATTTATTGTTCACGCCCTTAGTTGCCCCGACAAAGGTCGATTGGACCAGGGCCCATGAGTGATCCCCTCGACGAGCAACAGAGGGCGGGGTCCAATGGCCTATGGATAATTCTAAATTGATGGCAAATAAGCAAGCACGACTTACCGAGTTCCGGAGGTAGGGTTGACCACAGGGTACCAGTCAGGTGATAAGGAGGTGTATGTAAGTAGTGTGTAGTAGTGTTTAAATGATGTAACCTGACATCCCCGATGTAGTCGGACCGTAGATCCACAGGCGCTGCTTTTCTCCAAATGTGCGATCCTTCCGGTGGTCGATCACCAATTGAAAACTTCTGCTATTATTTTCACTATACTAGTTTATCAACTTTATTGTACATTTAATTAACTTCAAAGTCAACCAAATCAACGTTCATCGAAATTAAAACAAGTGACACACGACACAAGTAAAGAACAGTCGGTCAAAGTTCATTGTTCCATGTTCACTTAGCAACAAATTATAATCACGAGAACGAACGCGGTCTCTTCTCGAGTCACAAAGTTCAGCGTTCTCCCGACAAAGCAAAAATTTCTTCGTAGGATATTAAAATGCCACACAAGCAATTAAAACTCAAAAATCAGCCTCGTTGACACGTAAAACGAACGAAAATAGACAACACACAAAAAAGGCACTTAATGCGACGTTACAATTCAATATTAATTTCCAAAAGCAATTAACCGGCCGACGCGCGACAAAATCCTTTCCAGACTTTAAGACAAGCCTCGTTATTACGAAACGTACAAATTAAGATAACTCCATAGGATGCACGCGCCCGGCCACCGCGCAACAATTCTTTTCTAGACTTTTTCAATACCGTCCGTCGCGCAACAATTATTTTCCATACTAACTCGGCGGCCGCGCCCTCGAATGGAATGCGGACGGGAGCGGGGGTACCAATTTACTTTGCTTTCGAGCAGCATCTAATATTTTGGTTTTTCGGTCGGTTTTTCACCACAAAATCATACAATTTTTTATATGTAAAATCGAAGTTTGTGAGTACTTGTGAGTATCTGCAATTCCCCTGGTGTTGCGGTTGTTCATGGGCGGCGGTAGTCACTTACCATCAGGTGAGCCGCATGCTCGTTTGCCCCCTCTCCTATAAAAAAAAAAAAAAAAAAAAAAAAAAAAAAAAAAAAAAAAAACTTGTAACTCTGCTTTTACTAAAGAAATACTCATTCGGTTTCTTTCCTTGCTCCATACTTGTTCCATCATGCTGAATACGCGCTCGCAAGAAGCATTAGAGACAGGAATGGAAAGAACAAATGTGACCATTTTTTTCAATTCAGAACAAACATTTCTGTCAACGTAAAGTGTCGACCCAGCATAAATCCACTCTACGAGCTGTGGTTAAATCTCACGCAAAAGTCCGACCTCATCGTACAGTTTGTCACTATCTAAGTCAATATTTAATAACTCCTGGAGTCTAGTAATACCTGTCCATGTGATTGGTTCTCTTAGAGATAACCTTTCATTGCTTGGTATTCCGGATCTTCACTGGACCGAACAGACACCACCGAATCGAAACGTCGATGGCGAGACGAACAGATTTACACCGGCAGCGGCGCGATGTTGTGTATGACTGCGAAGCGAATGAGTAGCCACACGTGTAAGCGAAGGATGTGTATAATTTTTGAAAAAAACGGAGAAATTATTGCACCCCGGGAGGTCGGGAGATTAAGCATTCATTATTACCGGAGTTTCCCGGGCAATCCGGGAGGGTTGCGAACCCTATTTGGAAGGCGCATACGCTAGACTGAACTTTATGTGTGCACTAGAGTCGTTAAAACGAGTTACCTTATTTTCGTATTTTCTTTAATATATATTTAATAAAGCAACAAGCCAGCACTTTCACCTGAAGTGGAAAGTAAGTTGTAAGTGGAAACTCGAACCTCATTATGTCGTGAAAAAACGTGGCAGCTTAATACGGATTACTAGCACACACTTTGTCTACAATAATTAGACGAGTTTCCTGATTTACAAGAATGCTTTCTCTTGGACGGAGTCGTAACAAAAATAATTACCTTGAAGTTCGAGTTATCGAGATTCCACTGTATTTAGTATTATTGAGTGCTGCAAAACCGACTGTATAAGCACCAACAACCCAACAGTATATACAGTAACCCAACAGTATCGCCAAACAATCGTCACAAGCACACTACTCGTCTAAACAGTTTGATCTATTTAACAACTGTATGTATGCGGTATGTCTTACTAGCATCAACTATTTATATAAGACTAGCTGACCAGGCAGACGTTGTTCTACCCTTTCCGCGACGACCATGTGTCCTAAAAAAATCCTTAAATTCACAATAAAATAAATTGGGGGTCCCTTATCGGGATAAAAACTATCCTGTATCTCAAGTTGGACCAAACATTGTGAAACATTTCAATGAAATCAGTTGAGCAGTTTAGGAGTTCATCGCGGACAAACAATGTGATACGTAATTTTTATATATAAAGATTAAATCTGTCCATCTCTATAACACAGTGATATATTATGGTCACGAAGTAATTCCAGGAAGCATAAGAAGTTGCCTTTTGACTTATATTTCTATCAAAGGAAATTGGTTACGGTTACCCGTATAGTGGCGGTGTCAGAATATCCACTACCCCATAATATCATCCCGTGGGTGTCGTAAGAGTCGACAGAGGAAATCAAATTAGGACATGGGCAGCAGCGTCTTCCTAATAACGACTAAAATTAAAAAACTGCGGTTGCCTTTTTTTGTTCCATACGCTGTAAACTCACGCTTTAAATATCCCTGAAGAACTACAACACCAGTAATAATAAACTAAATACTTATAAATAACTAAACACAAGATATAACCATTGCCCATACGTGCATCCCACGCAACGATGCGCGAGGCGCGCTAATTCTGGAAACTGATGTCCAACCGTCCGTGTATAAGTTATACAAATCTGGCATTCGTCAGATTACTGTTTTGTTTTGTGTATCTTAACAAGTGGTAAAATTTAAAATTGTATACAGCCGACTTCAATATAAATTCAGGATAACTCAAATTAATATGTTGACCACATGAGAAGCACCATCTTTCAAATAAAAAAAGAATCATCAAAAGCGGTTTACCTAGAAAACAATATACACACATAAAAAAAACATACAGCCGAATTGAGTACCTCCTCTTTTTGAAGTCGGTTGAAAATAAGGTTTACGGTACCGTATCTATTTACTTTCGCATCAACATCGCGAAAAACAACGGTGACGATTTCGCAAGACGTAACATTCCATTGTCCATTGTGTAATGTAACGAGATACCGACGACAATGGCTAATCGTATTGTATCACCTCTTACCATCATCACAATAAATTATTAATTATAAGTAATATTTCGTAACGCTCCTATAAAACATTGTCGGCAGGTGTTTTAATTATGAGTTGCCTATCTAAATAGGTGGTCAAGGAATAATAAAGAAGTCGCGATAGACTACTAGATACCTTATAACGTAAATAGCGACCTACCCCAGCTTCGTGTTTGTGTGGGTCGGAATTGCTGAGGCGATTGTGATGAAACTTCAGCAACAGATAACAGAGAGCAACGTCAGAAGTGAAATTGAAAAAATTATAAAATAAAATGGTCTTTGATGATTATTTTAAACCTAAAACCTTATTGAGACCTACAAAATATTGACACATAAATATAATTGCAAAGAGCTGTCACATATTTTTAACATCAGCAGTATCCACCGACCTTCGAGACATCCTAACTATATGAGATTGGCACACTAATGTGGGACATTACACACTAAACTACAGAATCATAAATATATGGAACAATTTGCGTCAAGACGTGGTAGATGCTCCCTCCGTGATTAGTTTTAAAAACAAACTGGACAAATGGTGTAAAGACAGTCTAATTTAGTGTATTCTTAGTGTGGACTTGGACTAATATAAAACACCAACACAGATATAGGCATATCAGCTATAAGCTGCTCGCCTATTATACCACATAATAATAATAATAATAAATGACGCCACATTAATAGAACTAAGCTAGACGATGCTGGGGCGTGTTGCTAGTAAAGAATAATATATAGCTATATAGATAAGTATAGATATGGAATATGGAAGTATCTTTGATTAGATGATGAGTGTTATTAATCCCAAAAAATCTTATTACTATCTATGAAAATTATTAACAACTATTTAAAAGTACAGCCTACATACGTCCCACTGCTGGGCCCAGGCCTCCTCTCATTTCTAAGAGTTTCTGAGGGTTTCAGGGCAAGGAAATGTCGGCCGCGCTGCCCCAATGCGTGTTAGCGAATACTTCACAGGTATACGAAATATTTAACAACTATCTAAAAAGCTATAAAATACATATACGAGTATCTATATTTTACATACTCGCGTCTCAAAACTGAACAATAAAATATTTTATGTGATAATTAGCGCCATTAATTTCCAATTATAGTTCTACTAATGCACAAATGTTGCAAATTTCTTTTATTCAAGAAAGACTTTTTCTTAATAGGACGAAACCGTCAACATAAGAAGAAGCCACAAAAAGCCGCCAAGTGTAAAATGGGATGGGATATTATATATTTTTTAATTTTATAATTTATTGCTGGGCATGCGTTACATTTAAGACTATATTGTAGCACCCTATCCTTCAAAATAAATACATATTAAATATTTATGAATGGTCCACCTGAACTATATTATAGGGTATGTATTTGAAAATGTGCCGTATGGTTGCGACAGAAACCGAAACAGAAACTTTTTTATTCAATGTAGATTATAAATAATACTTATTGAAAGTCACTCTTATGATTAATTTAATTATTTAATTAATTTAACCATTGGTTCGGAAAAAAACCTCTGTCCTGGGAAGAACCAGCAAGAAAGTCAGCGAAACTTATATTATAATAACCATTTTTATACAAACTTAGTTTAATAAAGTTTTTGAATTTTTAGCAGGTCAAATTTTGTATATGTTCTGGAATTTTGTTGTAAAAGCGTATACATCGTCCCAATAATGAATTACTGTTTCGGTGGAGTCGAGTAACTGGTACTACTAACTTGTGTCCGTTCCTAGTATTTACAGAATGAATATCACTTATTTTTGTAAAACTACTTTTATTTTTGTGCACGTACATTACATTTTCATAAATGTATTGAGAGGTCAAAGTTAATATATAATATTAATTTCCTTAAATTTTTGTAGGAGCGACTCTAGGTTTTAAATCATAGATTGCTCTTATGGCCCTCTTCTGTAAAACAAATATAATTGACGTAATGTACTACCTTTTATCATCCCATGGATGTCGTAAGAGACGACAGAGGAAAACTAAAACAGAAGATCGGTAGCAGCATCTTTCTGATACCAACTTAATAATAATAATAAAAAAACTTGCTCAACTTTGTCAACTTGCCTTCCAAAACGTGGCAACTAACAAACTGGCACTGACAAATAACATCCTTAAAAGGTCAATATACAACATGTAACAAACACCCTGTGGTTCCCGTTAAGTACGTTATCAGGATCGGTATTCAAACCTATAGAAATAACTTTTTAAAACTTGATAATATATTTTTTTTAATTTTATTAAAAAATAATTTAATATTATGTGGTTTCATTTAATATTATTAGCAGATGCTAAAGCTAAGTAAAGAGGAGTCTTTGACAATCCTCTTACTCTCCAGACAATGCAGAGGTAATAAAACCACATACAATTTGCATACAATTTTTTTAATAAAATAAAAAAGAATATTGTTCGAAGTTTTAAAAAAAAGTTATTTCTTTACGTTTGAATAACGTACTTAACGGGAACCACAGGATTTTTGTTACATATTGTATACTAGCTGTTCCCCGCAACTTCGCCCGCGTGGTATTTGGGGTTTTGATTTTTTTGCGCGGAACCCTAATTATTTTTCTAAAATAAATGTAGCCTAAGTTACTTCTTGTGAAATCAGCTATCTGAAAGTGAAAATTCCGTAAAAAATCGGTCCAGCCGTTTCGGAGATTAGCCGGAACAAACAGACAGACAGACAAAAACTTTAAAAATTGTATTTTTGTTATTAGTACCGTATATACTTTCATATGTATTTAGTGAAAAGCTGTAATTTTGACATTACAAACAGACACTTCAATTTTATTTATTTGTATAGAAGATGTGGACTTGTGGTGGGCTGTGGTAGTAAAGTAGTATAGTAAAAAGATTGACAGTAACCGAAGTAGCAAATACATTTAAAAAAATTTGTTTTTATAGAACTAAATAACTGGCAGGTTGTATAACGAACATATTATGTGAAAACATCGAGCTACGGCGGTGTCCGAGCGTATGAAGAAACGAAACAAATTATGCGGAACCATCGACCCGATGCGATAGCGGTAATAAAATGAATGCGTGTGAACTGAGAATTGCGTTACACATTAGCTCTTCAACAGTTATAAGGCAATGATAGAATAGTTAAATTTACAGGTCAGTGCGATAACAAGAAATAGTGGGCCTTATGTCGTTTTTCCTTTTTTTATAAGATGTTAACCTGGTGTAGTTATTTCTTCAATGTCGTAAAGGACAAAGCCATTACTTATTATACGTTGACCAATACTCGATTCCAAAACATTTTTCCAGGATAAATATCTCCCATGCACACGCGATCTCTTTTTTGTGAGTGCATAGTAACAAACTTTTTTACGCGGTAGAGCCACGCAGCTGCTGCTATACATAGCTTCAACACAAATGGGTCGGCTCGACCGGGGAAGGACTACGCTCTCACAGAATAATAGCATAAAATAACAGTTTTTACTGGATCGTTTCCAGTTTCATTCCAATGGCATTCCATTTTAGTTCTCAGTTGTGACATTAGTGATTTAGTTTTCAGTTTGCATTTTGATTCTTAATCGAGGATAGATGGAGATGTCTATGAGCTCCAGCATCCACTTACAATTAGGTGGACTGTGTGCTGTTTTGTAAACCTTATTCTATAAAGAAAATCAAACCTATGAAATTAAAACTGTAAATGAAGCCGCAAAACAACAGATGTACGTACATCTGTTCGGGCTTCGGGATGTTGATACGGGCATAGCGGAAGAGGACGCGCCGGCGGCGTTTGCCCTACCTAACTACTTCCCATACCATCTGCCACGCTGCTTGTTCAACGAGTGACGTATCGCGCTATTTTTATTACTACAAATCAAGTTAGGTCAATGATTTTATAAAAAAAAAACACTGTCAAAAAAGGTTTAATCACTATCGCATACTTTATTTCTCTACTCTGTGAAAATAAAACTGTACAGATTAAAATAAAGAGGTTCTTCTACTATAAATAATAATAATATAGAGGTACTTCTTACAAGGTACATCTCATTATTCTTATATAAAGATATGAGCTAACAAATGTCTGATCCTGTTAAATTTACAGAAACGATAAGTTCCTAAAGAGTACTTCACTCAAAAGTAACAAGTATCAAACCAAAATCAATTACATGCCATTTACAAAAAATACGTTAGAAAAAAACCATTCGCCCTAATACAACACCTTTAGTGACCAGTTTCATTACTTACGTACCAGCGCTTTATTTTAGGACGCCAGAAGATGTAACAACTACCAGTATAAGTAGCGGCACGAAAGTCTAGCGGTGACCGTTATTTCGCATAAGTCGAAAATAAGGTACGAGTACGAGCCGATATTATTTATATATTTTTCTCATTTTTTAAAAATTGACACAATTATAAAAAATAATTATTCGTTGCCATATAATAAAGAGCGACCGTGGCATCCATTTTGTCCATTTTTGCGTGTGTTTAGCGCGATGAAATTTACAACGCGCAGTGTGGCCAGGCACCTTCGCGCTAGGCCGAAGGCGAAGTTTTATCGCGATAATTCTTTAGGCGAGGCATTAGGATAACTCAGTGCGTACTGTACACATCGAACCCGAAGCGGAGATGCAGTGCTCTATTGTCACCTAATTCAAAAATCGTGATCGACTCAATTTAAATCAGTTCACCTTTATTGCACTTATGTAATAAAAAAGTACACCAATAGCAAGAGATTTCAATTAATAGTTCTGCCGTAGTTATAAGATTATTTAATTTGATTATTATTAAAAAAAAACTTAATTGAAAATAATTTCACTTGGACGTCAGTTGGTCGGTCCATCCATGTGAACAAGATTGATTTTTTTTAATAGCTTTAGATTTTAATCCTTAGGATCTTAGAAAGCCTTTTGAATTTCATTATTGTAAACCATAGCGTTCGAGGTGTACTAATAACAAAAAACAATTTTTAAAAATTTTGTCTGTCTGTTTGTTCCGGCTAATCTCCGAAACGGCTGGACCGATTTTGACGGGACTCACTGGCAGATAGCTGATGTTATAAGGAGTAACTTAGGCTACTTATATTTTAGAAAAAGAATTAGGATTTCGCACAAAAAAATTAAAACCCGTGAAATCGTAGTAATTTCCACGCGGGCGAAGACGCGAGGAACATTTAGTAGTTAAATAAATTACAACGAGCTAGGCAGCTCGGTTCGAAAATAAAAATAATAATTTGGGGACATGAAGTATGCCAACACGCAGTGGGGCAGCGCGACATATCCTTGCCTCAAAGACCTCTAATATTATAGTTTAAGCCTTCCAATAATCCAAAACCCTTTATTTTATAGTACAATAGGCTTTGAAGGTTGTAATGATAAAAGTAAATGCAACTTAAATCGCTATTGTCATGTACGTAATATTTACTACATTTATAACAGTCAACAAGCAAATGCAACGAAACCTATGAGAAACCACAATAGAAAGTTGACTCACATCTCGGTCTGAGCTATATAAAGAAAATTCAATTTGAACGTAATATTAGAAGAGCGTTAACCACATCATCTTGATGTGGGAAAAATATGCAATTCGTTTTTAAAGCCTTTATTGGCAATATTAGTACTGCTAAGCAATATTGATCAATTTACAAAAGCTAGGAACAAAGTAATACCGGTAGGGAACACGTAGTGAAATTAAACATTTTGTACAACCGACTTCAATATAAATTATTAAGGATAACTCAAAAACTAATAGTCAGGTATTTATCAAATTTATATCGGACCACATGAGTGGCACCAGATTTCAAATAAAAAAAGAACCATCAAAATCGGATCATTTAGAATAAAGTTATGAGGTAACACACATAAAAAAAGAAAAACAGAAAATAGGTACAGCCGAATTGAGTACCTCCTCCTTTTTAAAGTCGGTTAAAAAAGGGTCTTATTTGGTAGTGTCGTACTGATAAGTAATGTGTAAGCCGGCACCGCACTAGATGGAGTGGCGACCTAGTAAGAGATGCAAGTAGGCGATGGATGCATGTGGCTCAGGACAGTGCTTTGGACTTAAGATCGTATGTTATGACTACAAATGATGTCAAAGTATAAAATATCGGCTAGTCTGCCTATCAAGGCAGACCCAAGGGCCTGCAAGTGAGACTGTTGGAGTAAAAACTAATATATTCCCACACACCTCTTGATTTGACATTAAAATTTGTAAAGAGGGGGACGTATTCATAAGACAAGTTGTCGCAAGTTCATTTGCAGAAGAACTTACCCTTATTTTTATAAAGACGATAATCATATTTGCATTCAATGCACCATATGCGTAGGTTTTAAAATTGTTTTAATCGAACAAAAGACCATAAGCAAAGATATTTTATAGGTCCAGATACCGTGTTGCTAACACACCGCAACGTTCATAGTGAAGACAGTCTTTGATTCATGTGTGCGTGAGTACCACGTGACGCGCATATCTTACGCACCATGGCTGCATTAATGTGCGTGACTTCGGTAATAACAGTGCGAATCGATTACCCAAAAAATGTGGGAGATTTTATATTTCATTCATATTGACGTACCTATTGATTCTAAGAGTATTAAATGTGTGTGCGTGGCGTGTGCATTTGTGTGTTTGTATGGGGATATGGTTGCTTATGTGTGTTTTATGTAGGTACGAACATCGCACTAAAATATTGAAGATATGTAATAAAACATAGGTTTTTTTTAATTATAGTAATGTAACAGTTAAAATAAATAAAAAAGCACAGTAGATATTTATGTATGTAACATATATTTTTAATCTATTATTACTAAATATATACAGAGTACTACACTGTTGTACTGTAGAACACAAAATATTGCCGCTTTTTACGAAGACATTAAATTATTTTTCAATCCTAAGTAAAATGACGAAAAAATGTAAGTTTTGTTAAGCATAAACTTCAGGCAAGAGATAGCAAATACTTTAATTTTTTTAAATTGCTCCGTTCCGTTGCTGCGTGAAGGAAGGACAAAAACAAATAAACAGAAAAATCACACTTTCACATTTATAATATTATATTAGTATGAATTGTCAAGAATGATAGATAAACTTATAAAACCGGTTTACAATCGGCTTTTTGAGGGTGGAACTATACCGGTTACTACGAGTACTATAACGGTTCTGAGTGACCAAAAAGGATAGAAGCACAGGAAAGTGCAATTTCATGCTGCCAGATGTAGTTCAACCCTAACCCTTATAAAGTTTTAACTCTATAGGTTGGGTAAAATCTGTAAAATTAGACTGTTTAAAACCCCTATACAGATAACCTTTGTGGTTGATCATAACATTAAAAAATGGTAAAAACATTTCATAGACTAGGCAACACTCGAATATTATTGCGCAGTATTATTACTCGTATTGACATTTAGCTTTCGTATTCTTTTACAAAGAAATACACCATAAAATTGTATAGTTCCTTATGAAAAGTGATGTCCTTATCCTTATCTTTTTTCCAAGAGTAATTTTTAAATGATTTCACAGCACAAACAGTCATTTTGCGAAATTAAAAACACCGGTGCGTGACGTATGTTCACAGCGAACGTCGCTGGCGTAATGGCGGAACGATCGAACGAATACGCCAATATTGGCGCCTTTGAAATGGAAGCGTTTTAGGCGCGCGTACACGGTATCTGGACCTATAAAACATCTTTGACCATAAGCTTGACACTACAATCCCTATCTATTTCTGATGAATTCATACTAAATTTCAAAGTAAATTGGGAACCAACTATTAACGAAACACGTTTAATTTGTATCTATTCAACAGACAACCTAATTGCTGCTTGACGTCTGTCTGTTATTTACATTTGATGACGAAGATACTTACATTTATTTCTGATATTAAATTAGAGCACAATATTTAACGAAATTTAAATAATGGAGTTGTTTGTTATTGTTGTTTGACTTAAAAAACGTCACGAAATTGTAAAAATTATTTTTTTAGACAACTATGGCAAAATACCCCCCATGAGGCAATCTATGGGGGAGGCTTATGTTCAGTAGTGGACTTTTATAGGCTTTAATATAATACATAGATAGATTTCTAAGTTCTATGGTCACATTTAAAAAAATATATATATAAGTAAACGGCGATCGACGTAGTACCACAGAATAAATAAAAATTCTGGACAAAGTAGTACAGTCTAAAGAATTTAGCTGTAGCAATCTGCATAGATTTTTCGCTATGCATTCTTGTAAGTGTAAACCATAGATAAGAGTGGTGTAAACGCTTAGTCACTAAAGGAATTTTCCGAAGCGCGGATGTTCTTAGAGTTGATTACTCATTATGCTTTAAAATCCTGGGACTAAGAGAGCGTGTATCGTCTCAATTATAATGAAAACTAATTATGCGTTTTTGAAACTGATCAGCTTAAGAATGGGTACATCTTGTTGAATCAAACAAATCAATTTCTAACATTTATGGGCATATATTAAAAGCGCCATATTTTTGTAGGACATGGTGGTCACGTCATGACTCATGAATGACTTTAGCAAATACCTTCACGTGTTGTATCTTATGAGGAGTGAACTTGTTTAGTAAAGAACTTTTTAGTACAGGAATGTTTATATAACAAATTTATGTGACACTTGCTGTTCCCCACGACTTCGCTTGCGTGTTAGGGTTTTTGTGTTTTTGCGCGGAACCCTAATTCTTTTTCTAAAATAAAAGTAGCCCAAGTTACTCCTTATGAAATCATCTACCTGTTAGTGAAAGTCCCGTCAAAATAGGTCCAGCCGTTTCGGAGATTAGCCGGAACAAACAGACAGACAGACAAAATTTTAAAAAATTGTTTTTTGTTATAAGTACCGTATATACTTTCATATGCAATTAGTAAAAAGCTGTAATTTTGACATTACAAACAGACACTTCAATTTTATTTAAATGTATAGATGTATAAAACAAAGGGCACGGTGAAAGTTCTGCGCGCCTGGCCGCTCATAAACCTTTGATCTATTTTTTAAAACATAATAAATTTATAAAAATATTTTTTGGCGGAAAGTCGTCTGTCAAATGGAATAAACTCGAAAAGAATATAGGGTGATGACTTTTTATGATTAAAAGTTCACTGTCTCGGCAAGATTTCAAGATTCACTGCTCGTCTTCAAAATGCTTTTGGGTTGGAAGCAATTCATTTTGGGTACGGTAAGGTGTTGGTACGTAGAATTTGATCATCGCTGTTTCTTATCATGATGAAATTTGCGAAGGTCGACCATCAATTGCGATAACTGAGGTAAATGTGACTACCATCAGGAGAGGAGACTAATTTAACAAAAGCGGCGCGTCACCTGTAAGATTCGAGGACATTTATGTATTGTTGTGAGCCAAATTAATAACTTCTTCACACCATGAAACACATTATAAATTGCGCTTTAAATTACGACCATTTCATTGACAATCCATCCGCGATATATTAAGATCCAAAGAGCATAACATCATCACTGTTCGGTTCTTGGACCAATTATCATACGTTCGGGTCTTAGACACATTTTGATCATACATTGTACAAAATCCGCAGCATTAGTATAATTTAGTAAAATTTAGTATAATACGTGGTAGAGTCATGCTGCAGCTATATTAGTAGTATAGTTGCAGCACGAATGGGTCGGCTCGACCGGGGAAGGACCACGCTCTCACACAATACCAGCGTAAAATGGCAGCTTGACACTGCTGTGTTTCGTATGTTGAGTGCAGAGAACCGGAGACCCATTTTACTGGAAAAGAGGCATTCCATCTTAGTCCTCACGGGTGACGACGCATCTGCATTTTGATTCTTCATTTGTTTATTGAGGATAAATGTAGATGTCTATGGGTCACAGCAACCACTTACCATCAGGTAGACTGTGTGCTCGTTTGTCAACCTATCCTTTAAAAAAATATCTTGTACTATAGTATGGTATTATTGTATGCAAAAACCTGCAAAAACGAACGACAAAATTTAAATAAGTGACAAACATACACAAAAGCATTTCAAGAGGACTTCGTTAAAAACATATTGATTATTATACTTGTTGATTAATTATTTATACTAACAAATATTTATAGTTAGTTGATAACATTAAAAAGTTTTATAACTCTACAACATCACCTCGTTATTCGTACAGGGCAACGAATAGCACTTTTTACCACGAACAGTTTTTTGAATATAGTAACGTAATTAAGGTAATTTCATAAGACATTAAACATTACATTACAACTGTTAAAAACCCACATTAATTTAAAAAAATTCACTTCGCGTTACACACGCTCACGACTTTCGGGCTTACACACTGTAACGTCTATAAATTCTCTTTCACGGTACTGTGGTTACAAAACGAAATGCGGTAAGAGCACTGATTGCTTTACAATATCATCATTGCAACACAACGAAGTTGTAAAATATATTGACCTTTAAATTAGCTTATCCATCATAATGGTGGTTGGTGGACCGTATAGTTGGCGGTACAAGAATATCCGCTACCCCGTATAGTCCCGTGGGTGTCGTAAGAGGCGACAAAAGGGAACCAAGCCAGGAGATGGCCAGCAGCGTCTTCCTACCAATATACGCCAGCCAAGTGTGGCATCTATGGCAAATATCTCCCCTATATATAATTATCTATGGGGGAGGCAGTGTAGTTTTTATAAGAGGTAACGGTATCATAATGGTAACATTCTTATGCCTCTATATATTCACAGATTACCGTAATATCACAATGGGATCTGTATTCCTAACTGTATGGTATAATTTGTATTTATTTGCTACTTTTAAGTGGTTTTAAAACTTCGTCGATTTCTATTTTAAGCTAAATTAGATTCTTAGTTTTTTTTTTTAATAATAATCGGTTAAGATAACCGCTTATTATTTAAATATTTAAAAAAAAACGGTTTTTATAGGTAACAAAAATCGTTTGTTAGTGAGCGTGTAACTTTTGAACTATTATACCAATTGACAGCATATTCACACACTATTATTGTGTTATTGAGACGGAGTCATAGCATGCTAGGATCTTATATGTGGCGCTGTAGTCAAGTTATTAACAATTTCTACATTTTTGGAACACAAAGATTGGTATTTACAAAATATGTTGGTTTAGTGCCAAAAGAAAATCACATAGTTTGGACCCGATATGAGCCGCTGAGATCGAGTTATTAACACATTTTTTATTTGCATCCGTGGCTAGTTCGAAGTGAAACACATCGCGACACCTACCGCAAAGGGCAGAACAACGTCTGCCGAGCGAGTTTAATTCTACACTATATTCTAATAGAATGTCTAGAGAAATGTTTGTTTTGACAACTCTTTAAAAGTATATTGAATAGACTAGAGAATCAAATACCCAATTGTTAAGTGTGACGATAGACACAGTTACGCCATCATCGTCACCACCGTGAGTAGAAAGCTCTGTGCGCGGCGTTCGACTAGCACCTAGACGGTGATACAAGCGTATCTCATGCCTTAGCCATCTGTGCGTAGAAACCATAGATTTAGTATACTATATCTATGGTAGAAATTGAGTGACGACCGTGCAGTGTTATAAATTGGTGTCCTAAGTGGTGGCCGCTCGATTTCATGCCGCACGCGCCGCAAGTGTACTCGACCTATAAATACATGCCTCACTAAACGTTTTCCACTCTGGCCTTAGTGTTACACTTGACTCTAAGAAACTGCTATTCTAGTTAGGTATTGCAAATTATTAAAATATCCAATTATTTGGTGGAACTTGCATTATAGTAGATCAAACTCTTTACTATAAACAAATAATGTCTAAAATATTGTTTAATAACTCTATTATGAATATACGAAAGTCGACAACACATAGATAAGGCTTGAGATAAGTTAAAATGAATCATTATCGGACTCGCCGAAAAAAATATATTATTTATAATTAGCGGAACGCCCCGGCTTTGCCCGTGTTGAACAATTATCTATCTTAAATATTAGGTAAGTATAATGTATTTAAAACTTGTACCACAATTTTCGTTTTGTTTTTGTGAAGGTTATAAATAATTTGATTCTCCCCATTTGCTAACCTAGTAACCAACATGCCACCGCCGCGCTGCGCACCTACCACCATCATAACTATGTATTTTGTCGCGCGAATTTTTTTATATAAAAATTGTTACTGTGTAATAGACCTAATAGTCCTTAGAAGAAAGACGTATTATGCTTTAGCGGACTTCTTTAATGTTATATGCGAAGACGCCGTCGGACGCGGACCACTACTTTTACACTTCTAGGAGATAGCGAATAAATCCACGTGAAGTAGAAGACAGAAGGTTCCTGGTTACGGAGTCACTCGTCCTAGGTTCAAAGCCGAAGCTTTCAAATCCGACTACCTATATTGTGAATATTCTGAATGTTCCTCTAATCACACAAGCGTTACGTTGGCACGGTTAGATTGGCGCTGAGTGCGTCTGTTAGTTCATACTAGGTATACAATTATTAGAAAAGGTTTAACTTTGAAGCTTTTAAAATTTTGACTAAACCGAATGAAACTTAGTTGGATTAAAGATGAGGAATCTTGAGAGATGTCAGTATCAGACAGCCACCTTGCTTATCTTATACGCTTTACGATAAAAATATTTCACTATCGGTTGTTTACATTCAAATAAAAGTTTGAATGTGTTGGAGGAATATTACACACACACACACACATACACACAGCAACCACTTACCATCAGGTGGACTGGTTGCTCGCTTCTAACCCTTACTCTATTAAAAAAAGTATATATATATATATATATATATATATATATATATATATATATATATATATATATATATATATATATATATATATATATATATATAAAGTATATATATATATATATATATATATATATATATATATATATATATATATATATATATATATATATATATATATATATATATATATATAAAGTATATATATATAAAAAGTATATATATACTATTGTTTGCGTGGCTCTACAATATATGTAACTGAGCAATAAAAAGAAGATAAATGTTAAAAAAACCACGTTCATTAATAATATACATTAAAAACACGTTCTTTAAAGTTATGTTAGCCTTTTGAGTTCCCACAATTTTGGGTATGAAGTATGCTCCGCATTTGCTGCAACTCGAACGAACGTTATTTTCTAAAACATCTCATTTCTAGTTAACATAACTGGAACGCGATCACCGCGTGGAGGTACTTACATTACATCTGTGGGCGGAAGCCGACAATCACGAGCGCTTTACTATACTCGGGCCGCTGGTAAATGTGACTAAAACTAAAGTACCTAGCACTACAGAACGGTATTAAGGTTGTGTTACAAGTACTAAAATAAATAATGTTTAAAATATAATTTTTTTAAAAGGTCAAGTTTAATGTGATGAGAATATTTAAGAATTAAATTGCCTTAAATCAAAAACAGCAAAAGTACATAAGGTAATTCGAATAATCTTTAATTGTTAGTAGAGTTTTGTTATTAGTGAGTATTCTTACCGTCACCACAGAATAGATAATAGTACTGCCGCCACTACACAATGGACTGTAGGTACTATATTCGCTATAATATAATTTATCAATTTATTATTACTCTAACAGCTCTCATTTTTACAGTCTTGGCGTCCAAATCAACCATTTTTTTAAGTGTTAACAGAAATTTTAACTGTAAAATTATAAAAGTGAAAACTGTATCCGTATCCTATATCCCGAGTACCATAATGACCTCTTTAACTAGCCATTCCGATGTACCTATTACATAAAAATCAAAGTTTACATTGTAATAAGGGTCTAAATATACGTAATATTAAATTACTGCATTACCTTCAATAGCTAGATTTTTGAAGATAGAGATTCCACACTTTGTTTTAATATTCACGTAAACCAAATTCACATAATATAATGGGCGAATCGATCTAGAATCGTAGCGAAACTGTTGGAAGTGGCGATGCATACAAAAGATATGTTATCGATAACGTCAATTTTTCATAACAATTGGTTTTATCTATCGGTGAACGATAACACAATAAAGTTAAACTACGATTGAAGGTATATCGTAAATTGAAAAAATATTAGCTCGTCTATTAATGTGAAAGCAGCATCACTAGTGTAAGGGGTATCGTATTTGCGCTTATTAACCCACAGTGTAAGTGGTAACATAGGGAGCATGCTGGGTGATAAATTCTTGCTCTAGAACCTTACGAAGCAATTTAGCTAACAACACTGCCGCACAGAGTTCCAATCTTGAGACTGAAATAATTTTTAACGGTGCAACTTTAGTCTTGGCGCACACGAGTTGCACTGAGTATAAGAGCTATATCCAGAGGTGGATAAAAAAGGCAAAATGTAGAATAATTATCTATATAAATATTTGTTCAAATCGCATTACATTGTGTGCGTACGTGTATTATAAATCAAATGGTTTCATCAAACATTCACAAGTATTAAGACAACAAGACAATAATAATTTGTAGATGCACACAAAGAGTCTGTACAAAGTGGTCCTTCGAGCCGGATCTAAACCAGCAACCTATAAATATAGCTCTGGGTATAATTCCAGAGGAGCGCAACACGTTTCCACCACAAATGGTATGTTATAGTGACATATTGGAAATACCACCCGATGTATTTTAGTAATCGGCGGAAAGCGACTGATACACTAGTGGGGCAATATTAAAAAAGAACTTTAGAATCACCTTGCTCAAACGTGCAGTTTGTTCATTTGGTTAGATTTGGTGTTGGATTGATTTGTGCCATATAATTTTTTTAAACTATTCTAAACCAGTGCATGACTACTATTCCACCTGATGGTAAGTGGTGATGCAGCTGACGACAGTATAGTACACTGAGTTATTTTCATATGAAAAGATTCACGCAAGTGCGAAAAAATACTTCGAAACCTTGGAAATATTTCTATTGATTAGTGGGAGTTTGGCTAACAGGGCTCACAACTCGCATAAATTTTAAGTGTTCCATCCACCAAGTGCGGCCGAAGTCATGCAACAAGCGAGTTACTGAATAAAATACTTTCAACTCTTACAAGTATTTTGGCTCCACACATAGTCGGCGTATTTGCAAACACATACTTGATATAAAAACCTGGCCGCGTAAATATGCACATTCCCTAGGTGAATATTTACTAATTAGGTAGGAAGGAATTGCTACTTATACTTTTTCCAAAAGCAACTGTAACTGTTTAAAAAACATTAGAAATAAAAATTATTTCAGAACCAACATAAAACAATAAAATAGCACAAAATAAATATAATTAAAAAATAAAATAAAATACTAAAATAAATCTTTTATATTTCACATTTATGTCATCTACACACCCCTCCATATCGCGTACACACCGTACACCCGCGTCCCTAGGCGGTTCTCACCAATCAGAACATCGAACAATACAAGTTAGCCATCAGAGCCGGGATCCACCACCCCCTGTTTGGACAGCCGCTAGATAACTCATCCACATGTACTGCATACACTGTCCTAGGAGTCATCATTACCCAAGTAATGATGCAGTGATCATTACCCAAGTAATGATGCAGTGTAACATAAATTCACCCTTTTTTAGCTGCCCTGAGACTGATGAAGCTGCAAAAGCCAAAAAGGCTAACAGCATTAACATCATCAAAAATCAGAGTGTACATATAAGTTTAAATGTGGTAGAGACACATTGAAGCTATATTAATTGTATAATCGTAGCACAAATGGGTTGACTCGACCAGAGAAGGACCACACTCTCACAGAATACCAGCGTAAAATAGTAGCTTAATGCTGCTGTGTTTCGTATGGTGAGTGTAGAGAACCGGTGACCCTCTCTACTGGAAAAGAGGCATTCCATCTTAGTCCTCACAGCTAACAATGCATCTACATTCTGATTCGCAAACAAGGATAGATGTAGATGTCTATGGGCCACAGCAACCACTTACCATCAGGTGGACTGATTGCTTGCTTGTCACCCTTATCCTTTTTTGACATATTATCACATAGTTACCTCATATGACAACCAACAACCATGGAACAAAATAGGGTGATGGATTCTCTTGCACTGCTACCACAAGAAAAACACAATTTCATTTCTATTATTGCATTGTCACCTCTGAGGAATGAAAATGCCTTGCAACCTAAGAATGGCTAAGCTCTCTATACCAGACTGGAACACAGCAGTTTAGGCACTGTAGTTTGGCAGCAGAAATAGGTACGAGGGTGGTAACTCAAACAGGAGTTCTACCCAGTAAAATGTTTTGGCTCTCCTTTAGATTAATTTAACACTTTTAAATGACTATTGTTCCAAAGATTAATTTTTCAACATATGCATAGAAAGTTTCGGTGCTAGGAAACTTAGGTTTCGAGAAAATTAAGTACATAATTATAATTTTTCCTAATTATTATTGCTTGTTTGACATTGGTATACACATTTGATATGGTGCTAGTTGTGTTACTTGTTGGAAAAAGTGACAATAGCAACCTACTGTCGCTAATATTGCAGTGCAGCTCGGGTGGCACTTACCAAAGCCTCGAATATTTCCTTGTCTAGTCTAGTATCGCCTATAATTAGCTAATTTGTCCTAAAATAGGGTTTGGTTGATAATTATCTGTTCTTAATGCAAATTTTCTCAAAACTAGTTTTGGCAGGAATTTCAATTAACAAATATGTATTTTTGAGAGCAAGTTACGAAAGGGGCTGCCTGCCCTATCCCCTCTCTCCCATTTTTATGTAGGAAGAAAATGTATCAAAATGATTCTTTTCTAAATTGGCAGAAAATTATGAAATTTTCATAAATTTCTAAAAAAAAAACCATGCATATACAAAGGGGGCGGGGGAGGGGTGTTAAAGAATTTGAAAACAGTATAAAAGCAAATTGTATGATGGATAAACTTTCTACTGATAGTGTAGAATATCTTTTAAACATAAAACAAAATGTATAAAAAAGTAGATTAAATAAATACATAAAATTTCAGGTTGAATCAGAAACAGAAACTTTTTTATACAATATAGATTATAAATAATACTTATTGAAAGTCACTCTTTTGGTTAATTACCACTGGTTCGAAAAAAACCTCTGTCCTGGGAAGAACCAGCAAGTAACTCAGTAGGACTTTTTTTTTTAAATAACAGCTTACAATCATGTATGTTACACAATTAACAACACAAAACAAATTAGAAATAGCTTGCTAATGATCACCTTATTCACAGGGGTTATTATCATCCATAAATTCTTTAATATTACAATAACCCTTTTTATACAAACTTAGTTTAATAAATATTTTGAACTTCGAGTAGGTCCAATTATGTATATTTTCTGGGATTTTGTTGTAAAAGTGTATACATTGCCTCAGGGATGAATTACTGACTCGGTGTAGTCAAGTAACTGGTACTACTAGCTTGTCTATTCCTAGTATTTACAGAATGAATATCACTTATGTTTGTAAAACTACTTTTATTTTTGTGTATGTATATTACATTTTCGTAAATGTATTGAGAAGCCAAAGTTAATATATTAATTTCCATAAATTTTTGTAGCAGTAACTCTTTAGGCTTTAAATCTTAAATCTGATGGCTCTCTTCAGTAAAACAAATATAATTTCAGTTTCAGCTGTGTGTCCCCATAGCAAAATGACATATGACATTATGCTATGGAAATAGTTAAAGTAAACTAAACTAGTCTAGCTGTTTCCACACTGGTAAGATTTCTAATCTTTTGCAAAACTAGGCCTGCTAGCTTGTTTTGATATATGGGAGCTTCATTGAAGTTTTGCGTCTAGTGTGACTCCAACAAAAATGGTGGTATTGACAAGACTCAGTTCGTCCCCATTTAAAATAACATTAATATTTAATTGTTTGACATTTGGAGTCATGAATTTCATACATTTCCTTTTAGTGCCATTTAAATTCAAATTATTAACATTGAACCAATTTACTGATTTCAATATAGCATTATTTACTTTGTCATATTTTAGTAATTGTCATTTTAATTTGAAAATAGAAGTGTCATCAGCAAAAAATACTATACCATGGTTATCCCCTACTATGTAAGGTAAGTCATTAATGTATACAAAAAACAGAAGGGGGCCGAGAATTAAGCCTTGAGGTACGCCCATTTATACCATCGACCTGGAAGAGCTCATACTGTTAACAACAACTTTTTGCATTCTGTTACTTAAATATGAAATGATTATTTTAAGAGCATCACTTCTCACACCATATTGTTGAAATTTCCTGATTAATGTTTCATGGTGAACACAATCAAAGGCCTTGTATAGGTCACAGAATATACCTAAAGCATCCTGTGAATTCTCCCATGCATTAAAGATATATTTAATCAGCTCAATATCGGCCTCAGTTGTCGAGCAACCCCTTGTGAAACCAAATTGATTTTTATGTAGAGTAAATTATTTATATAAAAAAATTAAGTACATTTGCTCAAGAATAATTTTTCAAAAATCTTACTAACTGTTGGTAGCGCAGAAATAGGTCTAAAATTGGCAGGGTCTAATGTACTACTAGATTTAAATAAAGGTATGACTTTACTATGCTTCATTAAATCAGGAAACACACCATATTTGACACTAGTATTAAAAATAAAAGCAAAGTTGAGGCGCAATCATATCTATTATATATGCAATGACTTTAACAGGAATCTGCCATAGATCTACAGTGTTTCAAAATATTTTACAATATCTTTTGATGATATTTTATGAAATGTAAAATTCTTTGTACACGCCTTTACATTTTCTTTAAGTAATAATTCAGCGACGGCAGGAGAAGAATTTTCAGTGATTTAGTGGTTAAGATCGGAATATAGTAAAATATTTATCAAAACCATTGCAACGTTCTGATCTGATTCAGTTAATTTGTTGTTAAAACTTAACTGGTAGTTTGAATTGGGAAAGTTGATCTTACCAGTTTCGCTATTAATTATACTTGAATATTATTAATCATATCCTTCCAAAATACTATAAATCATCATTACGGCCAATTACTTGTTACCTAAGAATCAAGAACGCTTTTCTCTATTGGTTAAATAGAAACTTTGAGGTTTAAAAAAAATATATTTACCTGGAATTTTTCGAATTGTTCACGTTCAGCATCCAGACTATTTTTCTTTAGCTGAAGTACTCGGGGAAGCGATAATGACGCCATAGATTTCGCACATGCAAAAGACACCTACAGTTTAAAATAACAAGGACCACAATTTAGATCGTTAAATAAATGGTGATTCCCACGACACTACGTAACACTTCCACTATATTCTAAGAAGCAACTGGGTAAAATAATTATTGTGATTAGTTTCGTAAACAAACAATTTTAGTTGCAAAAACACGTCCACTAACAAAATCGTATAAACATGAAATAAATATAATGACGACATATGACATTGACATTTGACAGTTGAATTGACACTTGATCATATACCTTTTTATTTTACAAAGGAATCTACGCCCCTAGAGGCTAGTATTACATGCAATTTGTTTACAAAATTCTTAAAAATATTATGCTGATGCACATTGAAAAGTTTTTGGGAGATGTGGTGATAGCTTTATCCAACGGACAGTTGAAGATAGTCTCTCAAGGCATTTAACGAATAGTAAAAAATCTAAAGATTTGTGTCACCGTCAAAGCACTAACAATATCGTTTCAACTAATACACCTTCACATGCGTAGACAATTTATTACACAAGACCACACCGCTTTTATGTATGGAAATTAACTTAAAGCCATTATTAAAACGTTAAAACAAGAACAGCAATCTGCCGGTGATCAAAATTCCGCCAGAACACAAGTTGACAAATTACTACTACCATAGAGTTTTTTCTATTAAAAAGAAAAAGAGGAAAAAAGCTGAGCCCAACAAAGAAAATGGCCGTAACTTTGTTGCTTATCACACCCTCTGCGGGCCTCGCCACCAATCTGATCTCCGGCGGAGCAATGATTTACTAAATTCGTATTTTCTTAAAATTTATGGAATTAATGACACAGTTAAAACAATAAAATGTAATTTAAAAAAATCATTACTATCTATGTATGAAGTAAATGATTTTTGTTTATGGCAATTTAAGATATTATGCAATAAGGTTTTGTTTCAAATATTACGGTAGTGGATTGTCATTCTTATTTTTCATCATTAGGCCGTAACAAGTTACCATTGGATATGAGCCACTCCATTTGTTAAAAGGATTTACTGTCATCGTCACGCTCTACGCTCACGATATACGCTCACGGCGTATAAAAAACAAGAGAAAGTCCAGAGTGGGCGGGGCTAGCGTGTCACAATTAGTGACAGTAGAGCGTAATTGACTGTCAGTCACGCGCTCAAATTGTTGCAAGCTGACGGATAGTTGCTTAAGTGATATATGGAAAAATATGCCGTTTCGTGCAACACTGGAGTGAAAAAACGAAAGTAAAAAGAAAAATATTTTGAATGGAGATGTTTGGTACCAAAGGCACGTGTAATTTTTTCCTCTTTTGGATTCAAATTTCATTAAACATGGTCAAAATGTTAAATTGCCTTTATTACAAGTAATTTTCAACCTTATTCCGTTGTACTAAGGTTCATCTGTAAATACGTTTAGGATAAAAATAGCTACGATAGTCTTGTGACTACGCCGATATTAAAGTTTTCGATAAAATTTTATCACAGTCATGTTCATTCACTAACATATTAATGAACATTTGTTAGTGTTTCTAAGCCAGAAAAGTAAGTAAGTAGTTTAGTAGTACTCATGACTTTTGGAAATAAGCTGAAATAAAAGTGATCTTAATATCATGATCTACATTAGTATCCGCATTCATTACCGTCTGAAATTTCATATTAAAGTGTGAAAACGATAATTTTTAACAAATATGTGTTGTTTCAATGACAATAAACAATTGTAAAATTATTGTTTTTTTTATTATATTCCTTGTTTCCATTTCATAAATGATAATTTAGCTAAATGTCAATAAAATTCTATAAAGGAAATTAATTATATGCCGGCTTTATGAATTACATCAACGCAATTTCCAATAAATTTTGTTACTTTATTCATTTTATCATTTTTTTGCAATTCAGATTCTTCAGTCAATTCAATTCATATACATGATAATAATCATATAATGAATATCGATATAAGCCAGATCACATTCAGGGAGAGTAACTACCTCACTAATATAGTTCACGTAGCAGTACAGGTTAGGTAGAGCAATGTCAACGTTATATCTATTTGCATTGTGTCTATCATAGTGTGAATGTTTATTGCTACATCTAGCGTTAAGAAGCTAAATTTGCTCATTAATTCTTGAAACATCCTTGATGAAAAGTAATATAATCTCTATTTTTAAGGATTTAAGGTTCGTAATCAAGTAAATTGTGAGTAACATAATGTCTTTCTCTTTTAGTTTTTAAAATTATTGCAATGGTACACAATTATTGGTACACATTTCTTTCTTGCGTATGTGTGAGTTTGGCGACAGTGGTTCCGCTACAAATTATGCGTTTTTCTACTTCCTCTTTTTTATATTCCGTGTATACGCTGGTTATCATTGCATACATGTATCAATAGAATTATTGAAAAATGGGATCCACGGAAACTTTACTTTCGTGGACAATATCTAGAAGATTTTAGTATTATCTAGGCTGAATTATAAACCCAAAATTTCTAAAATGGTACATCATTAAAATTTACTTTTATGCCCTAGCCTTAGATTATATTTTACCCATAACAAATAAAATGAATATTATATTTCAAAGCAATTACTCCACAGTACAAAGAGTATACAAAGATTTTGCAGATAGGTTTGTACTTCTTTTAAGTTGTTACATAAAGATTTGTTATTTGAGAAGCACAAGATTAGACATTTTAAGCAAGAGAAGCATAAGATTTAGACCCGACATCATCAGTGAATTTTTTGCCTGTATCTAAAATATACCTTGGAGTGCAAAACTAATTGAATCATTAGCTCGAGATGCAAGGCAATAGATAGAAATCACAACATTCTTGCAACGACTTCAGTCTTTTTTGATCCAACTTTTTATTGAAATAAAATCACGTCTACCTCTTAGTGGCCTATTTGAGCTAATGCTAATTTGTACAAGAACCTACAAAACGTACAAGGATTTCACAAGTTCGGCCAAAACTGTATTTCAATTTCCAAATTTACGAATCTGACATACAAGCCTCCGAACATAGGGGTACTTAAATTGGATAAAGCAGTGCCAGATCCTATAAAATCTGAAGGAAGTTCTGCTGACCCCACGAAACCGTGAAACAAGTGCTCTGATCGTGATGTGATTTCCAAGATAAGGTGTCGGTCTGCTTAGGCGCCTTGAGGTACCATCGCCAACTATCAGCTTTCTGCTGACTCAAGTTGCTATCAAAATCTCCCAAGGGCTGCATAATGTGACGCATCAACATATTGTGAAGCAGTGTACTATGAAGGATAATTATACATTGTAACTTCAGGCTCAGAAGAGCTAGAACCCAGGGCCGTAAAGCCAGTTATTAAAAAAAGCATACACATTATAGCCTGTGATTGTTGCACAGAGTATGAGAGTTCCTTTACATATACTGAAATGTTGTTCTTGTTTTTTGTTTGCATTTGTTTGGTTATGTATTTGGCAGTATGGCAGTATTTGGATAATGCGGGTATAGAGGGTTAATGGTTACATTACGTACATAGTAAATATTAATTGCTCGTTGAAAACTTATAAACTTAAAAATTGTGTAATTATTCAAAAGAAGTGAGACGGAGGGAATAATTTGAAAAATATAAAGAAACCGCTATGGAGTTTCTTGAATATAATGATGTGTCTGCTGAAATAAAAGGGGCGATGGTAATACAAAAACACCGTTAAGTTTATATTTAAAAAAAAGACTTAAAATGACGAATTTATTATTATTTTGTTTCAGGTGCCTGGTCGATTGAAAATGACTGACCAGAATATAGTATTCAAAAATAGTAAAACCGGCAAAGTAGAACAGATATCAGCTAACGATATTGATCTTGTAAACTTCCAAAAGTTTATCGGTTCTTGGGGTCTTAGAATTTTTCTTAAGAATGGCACCTTACACAGATATGGCGGTTTTAAAGAAGGGGTATGTACAAAGACATTTAAATAGTAGTAATAGACCGGACCAGAAAGTGGTCACCTGTTACTTTTGTCCTATGGGACATATTTCGGATTTATATCATGTAGTCTTAGTGTCAAAAGGTCAAGACGCATTCGTTTCCTAAATTAAAAAAACCGATTGTGTCTTAAGGTATTGTATATACCTGATATGGAGCAAAAACTGAATGTGATTTCGCTTTATTATTGTAAGTATAATGTATATTTACCCAATAATTTTTAAATTATATTACTTCTGGTAGATTGTTCTCGAACATTTATTATTATTGTAATAAGTTCCCTCTGGTATCCAGTAACATTACCAAAGTGATTGACTACATTTATCGATTGGTGTTATTGATAAAAAATACTGAAGAGATATAAAAGATAAGAATACCAATGAAGAAATTGGGTGGGCCCATTTCGGGGCACACGGCCGTTAGTTTTAACATGAAAAGTCTATATCAGCCAATAAAACCAGTACAACCAGTCAACAAGATAGCTTTCTTTTTAAATATTTTAATACTATTCTACAACACCTGGAGAATTGCAGATGTGTTGCCGACCTTTTAAAAAGGAGTAAACTCGTTTCTTTAAGGTCCCTAAGTCGTATCGGTCGGTAAAAATATATTTTTAAACAATTTCAAAAAGTATTAGTGCGAGAAAGAAAACTCCTAATAAATCACACGGTAGTGGACCACCAAGCATCCAAATGATGTAGATGGTAATGTAAGTTTTGTCACAATGTGTATTGGTGAAATTTGGTGGCTAAAATTAATCTGAACATTTTCTCAGAGCAATCCTCGTGGTAAATACGACAGAAAATGCAAAGGGATGCAACATCTATATGCAACGCCAATGAATTGAGCCAATCAGAGATAACTTAGTCGTTGACGGTTCCATCTGCTCTGCGCTCTATGTGGTCAAGTGGAAGGACCTCGCATTGGGGAGCCCCGGCCCAAAGATGAGAACAGTATTCCATATGAGGCCAAATCTGCTCCTTGTAATGTTGCAAACGGTGTGCAGGCATAAAATACTGTCCCACTCTACTGAGTTTGCCAAACTTTTAGAAGCCAATTTAGCTTTCTCTTCCAAGTCGTTTTGTATGTCGATACCAAAGATTCCACTACTAGCTGCGGCAACAAGGAAAGTGGCCTGAAATTGAGGAGATACGACAAAGGTGTTATTTTTAGCGGTAAACGCGCAAACTTGTGAATTTGTGTAATGATTTATCATGTGTAATAACTTTTAAGTTCAGTGCTTTCCTAAAATATGTTGTGTGAAACGAATTTCAAAAACATGGACGCGCTCTCTTATTGGATTTGACATTTTTCAATGTACCTTCGACACCGACCGTCCAATCATATGCTATTATTATAGCATCGAATGGACCAAGTGACGTTATCCCAGATGCCACCAAGATGTGAAGAAGATTCAAGATGTGTGTCTGCTGTTTAAATTGATTCTTAGTTATTGAATATTACATATTTTATTTCATGACACTAAAATGACGTAAAAAATTTATACGATTTTTTAGTGTGATGGGGGTCATTATAAATAGATTTATACAATAAAAAAGCATGCATATTTCCTATTATTATATCGTAAAGCATTACATACTTTCAACAACATTATCAATACTTTGATGTCGAAATGGTAACATTCCTAAAACGGGTTTTTCCTTATATTTATTAGTGTCACCTACTGGGGAATAGCTGAAATAAATATTTAGTGTAGTTTTGCTATGTTTAGCTAGAGGGTGTCATACGTGCATGAGCTCAAATTTTTTGTATGCAAATGTTCCCTATGCCTGCTTTATAGTATATAATATATATTTAAATCTCTTTGAAAAACTAATGTAAAAAGGGGTCAAACACATTTGGATATAAAAAAATTGTTTTTTTTATATCTGAACATGTTTGACCACATTTTATACATTATTATATAATTTATATTATGCTTAGTACCTTTGTTGGTTTTTCTGATTTATCATAATGTTTTTTTTTGGCACCTATGTCATTATTTCTACATGGTCCTGGTTGACTGGGAGAAAATGCCAAAAGGCTTTTAGTTGAAGGGTTTTATACGATAAAGTAGAAATTAAGTAATTGAAATATTGACAAAGTTATTGGTGCTGTTAGTTTCGAGTAGTGTTGTTTATTCTAACCACACCAATAATTTGACAACAGTAAATATCAACAATTTGTAGTTTTCAGTATTTTTCCTTTCAATGTGCCTTATAATTTATACTAGCTCGCCAAGCAGACGTTGTTCTGCCGTCTCCGACAACCTTTTGTCCTATAAAAAATCCATAAATTCGTAATAAAAAATATTGAGGGTCATTAATAGGGATAAAATCTATCCTATCTCTCAAGTTGGACCAAACTGAACGCAATGTGCAAAATTTTATTGAAATCAGTTCAGTAGTTTAGGAGTCCATTGCGGACAAACAATGTGACACGTAATTTTTATATATAAAGATGTCTTATTAACAAAACTATCCTATACTTTTTTGCTTTTTCTCTAATTATTATTATTAGCAAAAGAAAGACTAGTAATAAATAGTTCACTACGAGGACGGCACTGAAAATTTCGGGAATCAAGGAAGTGACACAACATTACTATTTAAAAATGTATTTATTGCTTTTCGAAGTATTCTCCGCGAAATTTGACACATTTTTCCATACGATGGAACCAATCATTGAAGCAACCATTCCATTCGGAAGTTGGGGTCTCCAAAATGGCCGTTTTGTAGGCGTCCACAGCTTCTTCAGGTGATGAAAATCTCTGTCCACGCAATTTATTCTTAATTTTAGGGAAAGTATAGAAATCATTAGGGCTTAGGTCGGGGCTGTACGGCGGATGGTCTAATAATTCTATGTTTTCTTGCTCTAAAAACTTTTGTTCTGTGTGCGGTGTGAGAACTCGCATTGTCGTGATGGAGGATGATGCGGCGGTTGCAGTTCTCTTTACGGAGTTCAGAAACGACCTGTGGCAAACAAATGCTAGCATACCATTCTGCATTAACCGGTCTTTGTCCCTCAAGAGGAATAGTCGTAACATGGCCGGTTTTGGAGACAAACGTGGCCACCATTTTTTTTGCATCACTCCGTGAACGAACAATTTTTGTTGGCTTTAACTCCTTTTCGAACACACAAACTCGTGACTGGTTTTTTGTTTCGGGTTCGTACGCGTATATCCAGGATTCGTCACCTGATACGATGTTGTATACAGCATTTGGGGATTCTGTGTGGAATCTTTCGAGAGTTCTGACGCACCAAGTAACGCGAACCGCTTTTTGCTCTTCACAGAGCGAATGCGGTATCCATCGGGAAAACAACTTTTTTACACCTAATTGTTCATGCAAGATTATTTGTATTTGACTCGTGCCAATGTCTAAAGTTGCCTGAATTTCGCGGTATGTCACTAGTCGATCTTCCTCAATCAGCTTACGCACAGCATCAACGTTTTCTTGGGTGACTGCAGTTTTTGGACGACCTTGACGGGGATCATCACTGAGCTTGACACGTGCACGTTGAAATTCAGCAAACCAGCGATAAATTGTGGTTTTTGATGGGGCTTCATCACCAAATACAGAAATCATCCGGTCAAGACACTGTTTTTGTGTTAAACCACTTTGAAAGTCATAATAAATCATCGCTCTTGAATTTTCTCGAGTCAATTCCATTTTTCAACGACTAAACAAGTTTGATAAAACCTTGTGGCAAGACCGAGAATCTTTTTTAAAATAAATAAATGGTATTCGGTTTTTAAAACCAAGGAGTTTTCAATTAAAAAGATTTTAATATGACAGGAACAGTGGAAATGTTCTATTCCCGATACTTTTAGTGCAGCCCTCGTACTCTTTCTTTTATATATTGCACTTATTATGGTATACATAGTATTATTAATTTTTGATTGCATGCCTCATAACGAAAAACGTTATTATGTACTCTCGACACGTCAAGGTCAAGCAATTTTGTGTTCTTAAAATATTTCTATCATAACCATATTGCACTTATACGATAATATGAGTAGCCGTATATCAAGAAAACACTCAAATTAATCCATTTTATATGGCTACTTTGTACTGTGGTCATGATAACTCCCGAAAAAATTAACATACCAAGACCAGGTTTTTTTATTAGCTTCAGAATTACATCAACTGGTTCCCTATTTCATATCAATAGCCTAGTACGCGTAGTTTGTTAATAAAAGGATTTTTAATAGTTTTATTGCTATTAAAAATTTAAAGGTGCTTTCATATTTTTTTAAACAAAAGACAAATGTAGCATAAAGCCTAAATCGATTTTATTCTGTGTGTTTTTCCCTGTAGGTGACACTACTTACTACTACGTAAATAATATATTTTTAAAGTCATCAAAATTAAATAAGGCGTGCACTTTTAGATTTTCCAAACTTTTTTTTAAACATTACCTCCACACTAGGATTTTCTCCTGTATCGTGAGAGCAGCTTCCATACATAAATTTCACAAGGACAAACATCCAGACCCGCAACAATTATTTGTAGGCCATACAAATACTTGTTCTGTGCAGGATTCGAACCCTCGGTCCTTAGTGCTGCAACTCATTGCTAAGGCGTTGCGCCACGGAATAAACTAAATAGTTTATTCAAAACTATTTAGGTTCTTTTATATGTAATGTGTAATTTATACTAAAATTTATTAAATTTTGCATATACACTGCCGGCCAAAAGTTTAAGACCACACTTAAATAACATAATGGTCTATAAATTGTAATGAAATCCCATAAGATAAATAAAAGAAATGTAACTGCATATTCTATTGTTAATATCGAATATCTAAAGAAGTCATTCTTTTATTTACTTTCAAGTTATTGGACAATAAACATGTATTGTTTTCAAACACCCACAAACGCTGGGTTAGAGTCAGGTGGTAGAGTCGTAATAATATTTTTATGATGGGCTAATAACTAATTGCTTTGCTTTTGTTTCCCATTGGTCAATAATTAGGATTATTTAGCTTCTAAAAACACGTGTTTCCGACTTATTATTACACAATACAAACAAAAAAGATTTTGTTCACAAATAATCTCAATTAGTCTAAACTTGTGGTTTCTACAGTGAAGACCTTTTAAAATGGGAAAAGCACGTGAAATTAGCAGTGAAGCGCGTTTTGTCATCGTTGTTTTACACAATGAAGGCAAATCCGAACGTGAGATTCCTTTACAATTGAAGTTATCGAAAACTAGTGTTCATGGCACAATAACTCGATACAGGAAGACAGGCACTTTTCAAGATCGTTCACGCTCGGGAAAGCCGATAGCTACCACGTCAAGTGAAGATCATTTCATTGTTGTTAGCAGCAAGCGAAATAAACGCTTAACAGCACCAGAAATCCGCGTTGAAGTAAACAAAACCCGAGTTAAACCTTTATCATTGACTACAGTAAAACGGCGACTGAGAGATGCGTAATTGTATGGTCGTGTCGCCGTTCGAAAACCTCTGCTAAGGCCACACAACAAGAAAAAACGGATGCAATGGGCCCTTGCCCATCGAGATTGGACTGAAGAAGATTTTAAAAAAGTTCTTTGGACCGATGAATCCAAAATTGAGCTATTCGGTTCAAAACGAAGAATTTACGTTCGACGCAGGGACCAAGAAAAGATGATGCCAGACTGTGTAGTCCCAAAAATCAAGCATGGTGGTGGCTCAATTAATATCTGGGGTTGCTTTCCTAGTCAAGAAACTGGCGATTTGATCAATATTGACGGAATTATCAAAAAAAAAAGAGTACAAAAAAAATTGAACAATATGCCGTTCCTTCGGGGTTGCGATTAATTGGAGATGGATTAATTTTCCAACGGGACAATGATCCTAAGCATAGCTCAAAATTATGCAGAGTATATTTGGAAGAGAAAGAGGCACAAAGGGTGTTAAAAAACATGGTTTGGCCTCCTCAGAGCCCGGATCTCAATCCCATTGAACTTTTGTGGCAAGAGCTTGATAGGAACTTACGTAATTGTGGTTCATCCTCGCGAGAAGAAATGTGGAATGCTTTGTGCGAAAGTTGGAGCAATATATCACAAGACACTATCAACAAATTGATTACCCGTATGCCGAAATTTGTGAAAAAAGTCGTAGAATGTGAAAGAGGATTATTTTTATGAAAAATCAGTTTAGCTAACTATAGCCTTTTTTAGCATGGGCTGTTAATATTTCTTTACGCTTTTCAAGCTTGATTGTCAAAAAGTGTTTTAAATGAAGATTTAACAGTTTAATTAAACATTTAATATTTTATTGAAGTTTTATTTAATTTTCCTACTTTAATTAAGGTGATCTTAAACTTTTGGCCTGCAGTATATATTCCGAATAACCATACTACTAATGCACAGTATTTGCAACATGTGTAATATAAATTATATATTAGAATTGAACCATCTTAATAATACATCTCAAAACCAAAATGGAAGAATATAGGAATATGTTAAAATTAATGTTTACTACACATATTTTTTCAACTTGCTCAGGAACAAGAAAAAGTTGCAAAATTCTTTAAATCCAACTACAACAAAGATATGCTAGAGAAAGAACTTTCACTCAAAGGTTGGAATTGGGGCACGGCTAAATTCAATGGTGCAGTACTAAGCTTCAATGTTGGTTCAAACACTGCTTTTGAAATACCTTTACATTATGTTTCTCAATGTAACACTGGCAAGAATGAAGTTACACTTGAATTTCATCAGGTAACTCTATGTTTGTTCACAATTCAAATTGAAATACTATGACACACAAAATAAATATGAAATTAACACAAATCGAGCATAGAAAACATTAGTAACATGTTGTCTTGTCTTATTATAGAATGATGATACTCCTGTGTCATTAATGGAGATGCGTTTCCATATACCAACAAATGAGCTGGCAGGTGACATGGATGCTGTTGAAGCCTTCCACCAACAGGTTATGAACAAGGCTAGTGTTATATCGGTTTCTGGAGATGCTATTGCTATCTTTAGGGAACTACAATGTCTCACTCCTCGGTATGTAACTCATAAACTCATTATTTTTGCTTTTGTAATAATTAATACTACCACTAAAGTTTATATTATGTGTACATTACTTAGTGCTTTTTTATTATTAGCTGTGAATAAAATTATTTTCTATTACTTACAGACTACAACTAATGTAAAAAATATTAATACTTTTTATAAACTTTATACAGTTGCAATTAGGTGGTAGACTATAAACTATAGTTAGTAAATTTCTACATTATAAGTTTTTGTAACAGTAGTGTCTGAAAATTTGATCAGTTGCTTTTAGTTTTTAGTTAAATTAGATTTTTACTATGTAAAAATATTACATTAAATATACAACAAGATATTATGACATCATTTAATGGTAATTCAATACAATTTTTATGGAAAAAGATTTTCCAAATGATAACACATAATCTTTCACTTGCTTGAATTTGACTGTCTACTATTCTACATAATAATATAAGCAATATGTATACTAAATATCAATAATCAGTAATTATCCAAGCATTTTTTAATTGTAATAAATATATATCTAATTTCCAGTGGTCGCTATGACATCAAGGTGTTCCAGACTTTCTTCCAACTCCATGGTAAAACATTTGATTACAAAATTCCAATGTCAACTGTATTAAGACTCTTCCTGTTGCCACATAAGGACACTAGGCAAATGTTTTTTGTGGTATCACTGGACCCACCTATCAAACAAGGTCAAACAAGGTACCATTATTTGGTACTATTGTTTGGTATTGAAGAGGAGACTAGTTTAGAACTGCCATTTACTGAGTAAGTTAATTGAAGTAAAATATTTTCATAGCGTGTAGAGATTTGAGAGATTTGTATGTATGGTTTTTTGTGTGAAATAAAATTCTGCTAAGTAGGCAACAAACTCTAAACATGTTTAGGGTTTGTAAGTAGCCAATTATTATTATAATCATGTAAAAAATATCAAACATAGCAAGTTAAACCTGAACATCTCATGTGTGAACCCTATCAACACCCCTTAACTGTTAACTGTTAAATGCAATTTTAAGTGCAAATTTACTCCTTACTTGGTGATGTAGAAATAACCCTGAGACTCCCTGCTTGTGTAATAATTTAACAATATTTTGATGATATGTGAAGCCTAACATGCATTGAAGCCATGTGGTGGACTGTTCTGTGCTCGAAAGACCCTATCATAAATAAAAGGAGGTGCCTGTGGTCAACAGTAATTTGCATAAAGGCTGTTAGTGTGGTTATTACTCAGGTACCAAATATTTGACTGTATTCAGTATGACTCTGTCGTAAAGTGGCTGATGTTTGGCTGCAGCCTGCAGGCTCAAATTTCACAAAGATTGAATCTTAAATAGATGGTTTATCAGGAGAAAATATTAGTGTGAGAAAACATTTAAATAAAAACAAAAAGAAAAGTCTCAATTTGCACTAAAGTACTCAGGATGCCAAATTGTGGAACCAATATGTTGCAACCAATCTAGTAATGGTTTGATTTATTAAAAAAATGTTTTATAGTATTACTAAGCAGAATTATGGATAATTATGGAAAAATTACATTCATGTCTTACAAATATGTTAGTTACATTCTTTTCAATTTTACAGGGAAGAGTTAAAAGAGAAATATGAAGGTAAAATCACCAAAGAGCTATCAGGGCCTACATATGAAGTACTAGCGAAAATTATGAAAGTCATTATTAACAGGAGGGTGACTGGACCTGGTGACTTTTTAGGGTAAGAATACAATTTATTTATTTTATTAACACAATTTTATTATTTCGCCTTTACTGTTTGTTTCAATTTTGCAATTGATTTTAGAATAACTTATTAATGTGGTTATATTAATATTCATAAAGTTTCAATGAAAACTACTATTAAATAAATTAAAGACCACAGGTCAAAAATACGAAATGTCAGTATCAAGATTAAAATGTGGAAAAAAGCAAAATTGTTTTTCAAAATTTAAAACTCCTTAAGTTATTACAAGAAGATTAGAAAACATGAAAAGTATATTCAAAATTCAACTCAAAATTCTAATGAAAATGAATATACTAAAGGGGCTTATAGTTCTTGCCAATCACAAATATTAGCCAATGGCAGAGACAATTGTAGCTAAAGACATTTCACGTAACTATAAGCAAAACGTGGTAGAGCCACACTGCAGCTTTATTATGGTTATAGCACGAATTGGTTGACCGAGGAAGGATTACGCTCTCACAGAATACCAGCGTAAAATAGCAGCTTAATGCTGCTGTGTTTCGTATGGTGGGTGTAGAGAACCAAAGACCCTTTTTTACAAGGAGGATAGATATAGATGTCTATGGGTCACAGCATCCATTTAACATCAAGGGGATTCCTTGTTTTCCCTTAGTCTTCAATTGTTTTTAAAGAATTTTAAGTAACATACATACAAAAAAACATACAGTTAAATTGAAAACCTCCTTTTTTTAAGTAAGCTAAAAAATATTACAATATGGCATCCACATCTAAATATTTACATATTCATTTAATAATACCAACTATGCAGCTACTGTGCACAGTTGACATTAATAAAATATATGGATACTCCTTATTCTACACAGATGTAAATGTGCTGATGCAGAAGAACACACTTGTCTAACCTTATATTGTAATGTTGCAAATGTATAGCTAAACATGGTATTTCATAGGCATCACAAGACTCCCGCAATAGCTTGCTCGTACAAGGCCGCTGCTGGGTACCTGTACCCCCTGGAGAAGGGCTTCATTTACGTCCACAAGCCGCCGGTGCACATTCGCTTTGAAGAAATTGCCTCTGTGAACTTCGCTCGAGGTGGTGCCTCCTCCACTAAGTAATTATTTTTTATACCTTATTTCAAATAGTACAATTTGCCCTATTATATATATTTTTTATTATTACATTATTTTTGCTGAACTCTTTTCTTAAAATTAAAATATTAAGCAAAAAAATTATATATATAAATATATATTTGCATTGTAAACACAAATACCATTTATTAGTCGATAATGGTAGGTCTGTTAACCTCACAAAATGTTTACAGTGTATTTAACAATAATATAAAAAAGTACCCTGTGAAATATAAGTTATAAGTGAAATATTAGCCTGTAAATTGAACGGCAGGCCTGTAAGTTAATATTCACTGTCATTCAATTAAATTAAATGCGTTCCGTCGTTTTCGTTGAATAACTGTGACACTTATTATATTAAATGTTTGGCCTTACTGAAAGTCAGACCTTTCATTATGCCTGAATCAAATGTCTCTTAAACATTTTTTGCCACTGCGGCGTTAATACTCTATATTACAAGATGATGGCAACAGGTCATAAATTAATTCTAATATAATATAATTTAATTTTTTCAAATTACTAACACTTAGTTTTTAAATGTTAATGTAATGCTAACCCATGGATCTTTGTTGTCTGAAAATAAATTAATTTGAATTTGAATAAACCTTATGATATCTTATATTTATTTGAACACTACACTGAATGAACTAGTAGTTATTTTACGGATTTTATCGACTTTACGTTTTATCGTAATTTTATATTCACGACCTTTCTATTACTTTGCAGCACCCATGGTCATGTGGACTGTGAGGTGTTCAACATCCCAATGTCATAGTTAATCACGGTTACATTATTTAAAAAAAATTTTTTTTCGATAAAATCCTTAAAAAAACTAGTTTCATAGAATTCGTAGAAAAATATGAGGTAAGAATTTATTTTATAATTTCAACCTTTGAACTGGAAACCTACACCAAAAACTTAATCATCATACAACTCAATACAACAAGCAAAAACTGTAATATTTTCGTTCAATCACGTAGCTAGATATTGGCCAACCCTTTATGTTAAAAGTTACGTTAACGCGATTCGCCGATATGGCAAGCCAAGTACTATTAATTGGGTGAATTAATTATCTGTTCGGCAAAATATATATATATATATATATATATATATATATATATATATATATATACATGATTAAGTCGGCCCTTCACATCACGTTTCATGTTCGCGTATTTGCTGTGTTACTTAACAATAAATATTATTAATGTAATTCTTAATTTAAGGTAATTCTCTTCTTTCCAACTCCTGTTTCCTTGTTTGCAATTGTGACATCTACTCATTTATACCTAAAGCCGCGCTGTCCCAATGTTGGCAGACATCACAAGACCTCTAAATATCTTTAATTTCTCCAACAGGCTGGTTTTCTCACTTCTCATTTTAGGAGTGTCTAGACGTTTAGCCACCATATATAAAATGCTTGTGTGGTAGAAAATGGTACATAGCTTGACATTACTTAATTCTAGTGTAATACATGATAATGTGATAAATCTCAAGAAATCTTACTTTGGGCCTATAAACAGTAACTTATATTTGTAAATATGATAATTCCAGATCATTTGACTTCGAAATAGAATTGAAGTCTGGCAGTATTCACACATTCAGCAGTATAGAAAAGGGAGAATATGACAAGCTGTTTGATTATATCACCTCAAAGAAACTGCATGTCAAAAATACTGGCAAGAATGTAAGTTTTTATTTATTTATTTATTTAACCTTTATTACACACCTTATATTAAGGGATATAAAGGTTGGACTTAAAACCTTATGGCTTTCTTTACCAAGTCTAATTATGGACCTGTTAAATATAGCGTTTCTGACTTTTAGTTTTACTTATTTTAAAAATATTTTTCTTACCATAGCTATTTTTTCCCTTACTTATTTAAAATTATTTTATTAATGGTATTCATAGTAGAGCTATGCTGCAGCTACGTTATAGTTGTAGCACGAAAGGGTCGGCTCGCCTGGGGAAAGACCACACTCTCACAGAATACGTAACATAACAGCTTAATGCTGGGCGAGTGTAGAGAACCGGAGACCCCTTTTAATGGAAATAAGGCATTCCAACTTAGACCTAAGGAGTCATTTTGATTCTTAATTTAGGATAGAATGTAGATGTCTATAGGCACAGCAACCACCTACCATCATCTGTGCTCATTTGTCACGTTTATTCTATAAAAAAATGTTTTAGGACAAAGCGCTGTACGACGATGACTTTGGCGATTCGGACACGGAGAAGGAGCCCGATGCGTACTTGGAACGCGTGAAAGCCGAAGCTAAAGAACGTGAATCCGACGACTCGGACGGAAGCGACGAGAGCACAGACGAAGACTTCAACCCCGACAAAGCCAACCAAAGCGACGTCGCCGAAGAGTTAGTATCCCGCAGTTTTTTTTTTCTGTTTCAGTAATCGGAAAGTTCTCATGCCGCAACAGTTGGCAGTATATTTTGTTATATTTTGTAAAGTGGGAGGTGTCTTAGAGTGAGAGGCGTTTTGCTTCTATGATCCTGGCAGCGTCACCATGTAATGTTGAAAGTGTCATCCATCATCTACAGTTTTAATATATAAGTTGTCCTGTTGGGTTTCCTTGCTGTTTCTTCAAAGGACAGAGGTATTTTCCGAACCCGTGGTAAATAAAAAAATGACTTTCAATAAGTATTATGTAATAATCTATATTGAAGGTAAGGGTCACCATTCATGGGTATAATTCTTGCACAGTCGATTTTGAAATGGACCTTGATGGGTCTGCTATATGGAGTTTATAATGTTACTTATTTGGTAAGGACCACGAATGAATTGTTTAGTGTCTAATATTGTGCCAAAATCTCTGATTTTCTAACACAAGTATGAAATAAATGTAGGTATGGATGGATACCTTTTGTATTTTCACATACGCTTCATAATAAACAGGCTGTAAAAGTCCGCAGCTGAACATAGAAACTCCTCGAGTTGACGGTCCCAGTACCTGACACCTTGCAACTTTAACACTTCGTCCCATCCTCATTTCCTAAATTCTATTAATAATTGATTCTTTTACGCCACCTCAAAATCACTTGCGCAGTTAATATCGTACCCTAGTACCGGAAATTATTACCCTAGTCAAAAATTGCCCAGTAAACCATCATTATTATTCAGGACTCACATTCATAGTATTATTTGTACATATTATGTGATACTACTACTATTGAAATACATTATATAATAAAGTAATGGCGAGTAAGAATATCCACTACCCCATATCATCCCGTGTGAGTCCTAAGAGGCGACAGAGGGAAACAATTCAGGAGATTCATTGTCTTTTAAATTTAAAAAAAACTACGGCTGCTAACCCGCTTGCCAAGCATGACAACTATGGCAAATATCCATAGTTGCAATCCAAATAAGCAATCTATGGGGAAGGCCTATGTTCAGCAGTGGGCTTTAATAGCATGTAACAGTATAACGGTAACTGAAATTCTTTGTTTTAGGTATGACACCAATCCGTCATCATCCGAAGACTCTGATGCGTCAGGGGCGTCAAATGACAGCAAAAAGGAAAAGAAAAAAGAAAAGAAACCTAAGAAAACTATTACAATTGTTAGTATTTACCGATATAGTTTTTTTATTACTAATGTAATATTTTTGACCATTGTTTCACATTGTTATCCTTAGTCATATTATACACATGCCGTGTAGTGGCGGCTTAAAAATATCGACCACCCTATATCATTTCGGTTTGTGTCGTAAGAGGCGAAAGAGGTCAGCAAACCAGGAGATGGGCTGTGGTGTCTTCCTAATTACAAATACAATATAAAAATTAAAAAAAAACTGTGATTGTCAAACCGCCTGCCAAGCGTGACAAGTATGACATGCTTGATGAGTTGCATATGGGGGAGGCCTATGTTCACTTGGACCTTTAAAAGGTGAAGAAAATCATAAATTATTGTAACTGAATTAGTGAGAATGTGTCATATGTAACGTCTATGTCACACCTATGCTGCTATGCTGGTAGTTGTTAGGAGCACTATGCTTGAAATTGTTGAGTATGTTTACCTGGGACAAATAGTCCGATTAGGTAAGTCCAACTTCGAACGAGAGGTCAATCGACGGATTCAACTCGTCTGGACAGTGTTTGGTGGATAACGACACATCTCGTGAGGCATACCTCAAAACTTCTAAACAAGATTGTACAACCAGTGCGTGTTGCCAGTGATGACTTATGGATCAGAGATGTGGTCCTTCACTGCTGGCCGTATGAGGAAGCTCAACGTCGCTCAGCGACCTATGGAGAAGGCTTGATATGAGGATATCCACAGTAGAAACAGAGTTACTGACTTAGTCCAACAGATTAGTAAGTTGACGTGGCAATGGTCCGGCTATATAGCTCGAAGAACTGACAACCAATGGGGAAGAAAGGTTCTCGAGTGGCAGCCTCGTACCGGTAGGCGCGGTGTAGCGCGGCTCCCCACTAGATAGAGTGACAACCTGGTAAGACATACAGAAAGCGGATGGATGCAGGTGGCTCAGGTCCGTGCTTTGTGGCATTCCTTTGGGAAGGCATATGTTCAGAAGTGGACTTGTGAAGGGCTGCAATGATGATGATGATAAATTGTGATAAAATACTATACAATAACACATATACATTATTATGTAATATTTTATATTGTATATATATAAATTATATTTTTTTTTCCAGTCTGAAGCACCGCGTAAGCGTAAGGAAAAATCTAAGAAACGGGAAAAGGACGCAAACGCACCAAAACGGCCAGCTACGGCGTTCATGTTGTGGCTAAATGAAAATAGAAAGAAGATTATTGAAGACAATCCGGGCCTTAAGGTCACTGAGGTCGCTAAGAAGGGTGGTGAACTGTGGCGAGATCTTAAGGACAAGTCTGTGAGTATAGGTTTCTTTGCCCAAATGTCACCAATCAAAATTCCAAAAATTCCATATAGTGCAGTCTTCAAAACTACCACTATAATTTCATAATATTTATAGTCACTATTCGTACCAGTAGTCAATACAGAAACTTTCAATTTGTTTAATCTAGGAATGGGAAGAAAAAGCAAGCAAAGCGAAAGAAGAATACAACCAAGCAATGAAGAAGTACAAAGAAAGCGGAGCAGCGGATGAGTTTAAACAAAAGAAGAAGCAAGCTGAAAAGGAACGTAAGGCAGCAGACAAGAAAAGCAAAGCTCCTCCAGCAGCTAAAAAAGCTAAGAGCAGTAGTAGTACTCCTGCTGCTGCTAGTTCAGGCAAGTTCACAAGCAGAGAGTACATTGAAGATGACGATAGTTCTTCTGATTCTGATAAAGAGAAGGAAAAAGAAAAGAAGAAAGACAGTAAAGAGGTAAGTGATAAGAAATTGCTTAATATATATTTCGAAACAAAAAAGTTAGTTCTGGGAAAAACTGTATTTATGTATTAATGCTTATAAATAGATGATGTTTTCGCCTTCATAGTAATTTAAACTAAGGATTAAAAAACGGAGTGCAGTTTTCCACAACCCGTAAATATTCTTTGTTACTAACGTCCCGCCCCGGCGGCACCGTCTTTGATGAGGCGATATAAATTTTTCTGATTCTCTAAAATAAATTCCAAGTTTTTCGGATAAAATATAGGCTAGTCACTCTTGATATTGCTCTCTATGTGTTCTTGAAGTTTCATTACAATCGATTCGCCCATTCTGAAGATTAGCACGAACAAACAGAGTCACGAGCCAGTATCACTGCTAGGTCAATAACCAACAAACTGGACACCAAGAAAAACTATTTTTGTATACTCTTATCACATTTGTTCGTAACATAACGTATATTATTATTTACTATAAAACAATAGTTTTACTCAATCTGAGAACACTTTAATTTTATATGACTGTTACACTTGCAAATGTGTGACAACGAATACTGGTGTGAAGGTGCACAGTTGGCACATTGCCAAACTGTCCTTATCAAATTGCGATAAAATATTTTTATCACGGTATTTACCATCTATCCCTAAATTGTAAAAATATATAGTCTCCGAGAGATGATTATATATGTAGGTCTTTTTTCTCGCGCAGTCTGCTTCAACAAAGAATCGCAGCTAAAGTCAGTGGTTTGCACCGGAGCAGTGAGTACCGGAGAATCGCCGGTGATTTACCGGTAAAAGTACTCGATTGAAACAATCTGAGATTAATCGGTGTAACTCCGGTGATCGTATTACATCTTAAAATAATCTTTTAATGTAATAAACATTACACAAATAAAAGAAACATTCATTAATCAATATTCTAATTATTTAACTGCATTTATTACATCTATTTACTAATTTGCTTCTTTCGAATGAGACTAATTATTTCGGTTATTAACTGAAAGCTTTCTTGTCCGTTTATGTGATTCATTTCACTAGCTACTAGCTTTACAAAGAGCTCGTTGCAATGTACATAAACATTTTCTTCATTTTCAGTTTGTGTTCGCTTCATTTTTTGTTACAAGTAATGTTTGTTGCTTTTTTGTAATATTTGTAGAACACCAACCCTCTTGTTCTTTATCTGAAAATGGAGTCATCCTTTGCGCATATTCTTCAAATAGAAGGTCTATTATATAGAAAAAATAAATAAAAAGGTGTATTGTATCATACGTACGAAAACTACACACCTATGAAACTAAAATCGTAAACTAATTTAACTTATCTTGGGTTTCCATCTAAAAACAATTTTAAAATTAATTGACGCACAAAGAAAACTGCCCCAAGCACCTCATATTATTAGCCCAGAAGAAAACATATTAAAAGATATGGTGCTTTTGCTAGATGTATTTGAGCAAGCCACTCAAATGATAAGCGCAGACCAATACGCAACATTCAATTTAATAATACCTATTATTTATGGGCTGACCCCAGAATCTCTACAACAGTTGGAGAAATATTTTTTCATACATTTAAAAAAGTATGAACGATCGCTTATTTGATTACGAATCTCGAACTGTTTGCCGGATTTCCACCATACTGCATCCCGTTTTCAGGAATAGGTTTAGACAATCTATACAAATAAATAAAATTGAAGTGTCTGTTTGTAATCTCAAAATAACAGCTTTTTTCTATATGTATATGAAATTATATACGGTACTTATAATAGAAACACAATTCTTAAAATTTTTGTATCAAATCCAATCCTAATAAATTACACGCGGGCGAAGTCGCGGGGAACAGCTAGTTGAATAATAAATTGGGTGCTGAAGAAGCTGTAAAGGCAGCAATTAACAACATGATCCAGGTCAGAAACATACCTCAAAGCACAGAAGAAATCACTTTAAGTGAGTTATGTGCAAGCGAAATAGGTCGCCCGGATTTGCTAAGATTTCTAAAAACGAATACCAATAATGCAGATATGACGTCACCTACGGCAATAAATTTATTAAAAATGTATACAGAAACACAATTGTCAGTAAAAAAGTCATAACAGGTCACATACTCAATAACAGAAAAAATATGTTGTGCCATGATGCTATTGACAAGTTGTGTTTTCTCAATCAAAATCAGCATTTATTATCTCCGTAAAACATATGTATTTATATAATTAAATAAATTTAAAATTAAATAATTGTTTCCTAGGGAATCGTGCTGTCGAGTCATTTGAGCAAGTAGCTCTTTATTCTCCGGTTTTAATTTAGATTGCCAAATAACCGGTGAATTTAATCGGTTGTCAAAATTCCGCTCCGGTGCAAACCTCTAGCTAAAGTCTTCCACACGATACCGCGAGAAATGCTAAACTGATCACGTCTTACTTCTTATAATAACTAGATTTTAATGTTACGCATCTTGGCTGCTGCGCAACCCCTATTTGCATGAAATGTATTACTTAAAACTTCCTTACGTATTATATATAGTGAGTGCTGTGGTTATGAATAAAACACTTCTTTCATTTTCTCTGTAATTCTGTCTAAAATTGATTATTTCTAATTTGTTTTCTGTGTGGATACTAGATGGAAACATCATTAAACATCAGTAATAGAAAAATATGATGGAACTAAATTTCTAAGTTATAATTTATAAAATACTTAACTATATTATAATCGCTCAAAATTCACTTGTAACATATTATGAAGAGCATTAATATAATATTAATATATCTTCATAGTAGTTGTATTCGTAATTAATCTGTCAAAAAATGAAGAAAATAATTTAATTTCATTAAAATCAAAAACCATATTTTGCAGAATAAAGAATCAAATCAATCAAAGAAAGACAAAAAGGGTTCATCGTCAGAAGCTGAAGCAAGTTCAGGATCTGGGGAAGAGAGCGCAAGTGGCAGCGGGAGCGATTAACATACTAATAAGCAGTGCTGAAGAAACAGAGAAACCTTACCATATTTTAAGTTTATGGACTGGATTATTATCAATTGTGTATAACTATGTATGGTATAAAATGTTTTCCAATCAAATTCACCCAGACTTCAGAAAACTGTAAATGTTCGAGTATGAACAAATTGCCATATGAAAAAAAATCATGTAATTTAAGTTTTCAATTAAGAATACAGTCCTTCATGAACGATTACAATAGAGGTATTAGAAATTCAATAAACTTATTGCAATCGTACTATTTCTCAATGTATCAAATTTTATTAAGGATGTAACAACATTTTTTTATAATAATTATAATTGTTTCATGTTATTTGTTGTCATACAACTCCATGATTGTTCATATTGTATATCCGATAACTTTCAACTAAATAATTTAAGGCTTAAAAACTATTAAAAAAAAACTGATCCACACATTAAATGTTTGATCCAATACAATTTTGGTACATAGATATTATTAACCTTTTTATGCCTTTTATTACAATATTAAGAAAGAACTAACACAAAATTTATTAATTTGGTCGAGCTGCAATCTGATGGATGGTTAAACATACATACTGAGTCTATGATATCATGAGTGGATGTAAATATAACGTTACTGTGTTAGATTTTTTTTATTATTATTACCATTACAGCATATAAAAGTCTACTGTTAAACATAGGCCTTCCCATAAATTGCCACGTAGGAATTTTGATTATTGTTGTGGTATCAAAAACTTAGTAAAGGCTACTTAAAAGCTAAATAAAATTATTCATTATAGACATATTATAATATATATTTTTATAAATTAGTTTCTGAGGACAGATAGCTTATTTTTAGCGCTAATTTTGTCATTAGGACATATTGGTTTATCTTTTGGGACCATTTTTGTGCAATAAGTGTAATCGTTTATAACTAAAGCGAATCCGGCTCACGTCGATTACAAAAGCAAGTTTCTATGAGCGTTTTCAAACTAGCACAAAAAGTCCCGTGAAACCATTAAATAAAATATTGTCTTTTACAAGATTATTTTATCGCGATAAAGATAAAATTAATTAAATTTCTGTCATTGGTAAAAATACCTAAACTTCTTCAACGTCGTAACATATTAAGTTCCTAGGGAATAAATATGCGGGCAGATACGTCAATATACAAATGTATATAGTACTTAAAACAACAAAAGAACGGACTAATACGTACATTTCAGGTTAAGAAAAAACCATGCTCACTTAAGTAACTTACCTACAATTGCAATATGAATTTAACGCGAATAACAAATAATACAAGCATTATTTTATTATTATCTTTTTATAATCTAAACTAATCACTAAGGTTGCATGGCGTTTGGGGAAAAAATTGGCATATTCTTCTCTATACCATAACCGTTTTCTTAATTCCCCTTCCCCTAAAAGCCATTTGTTACTTTTAACACTAGTTTGGAAAAAAAAACTCCTCTGTTCTGTTAAGAACCAGCAAGAAACCTAAGTAGCGCGACTTCTTTTCCACAGTAACATTTACATATAAAATAGGTTATACAATTATTTTTACAAAACTCATACGAAGCGATTTGGAAGCTATCACCTCATTCCCCAACAATGTAAAGTAAAATAACAGCCTATATACGCCCCACTGGTGGGCACAGGCCTCTCATTTCTGAGAGGGTCTTAGGGCAAGGAACCATTTCCTACCTATACATATATATATATATATTTTTTTTATGGATGATAATGCACGCCCCCATATTGCGGCCGTGGTTGTCGAATACCTGCAAGACGTCGAAACCAATGCTATGGAGTGGCCATAGAGCACTTGTGGGATAAACTTGGAAGACAAATTAAGAAGAGAAATATCGCCCCAGAGATCTTCCAAACGCATTTCAGGAAGAATGTAACGCAATCTCAGGATTTTATTGATACATAACTTGATTACTAGACAAGCAGTTCGAAGAGCTAGAGGGGGCAATAAGTACTTATTATAACCTACAATCTTTCCTAAGCATTTATGAAAAAAATTAATAAATTGTAAATGTTGTCTTGTGTTTGTTTCTATTTACAGAGTGTGTGAAATACACTTTTTATACTAAAATTACTTTTGTTTTTGTAAACATAAATTAAATATTCGTAAATATACAGATATATAATATATATGTCCGTATGAGGAAGCTCAAAATCGCTCATCGAGCTATGGAGAGGGCTATGCTCAAGGTTTCTCTGCGTGATAAACTTAGAAATGAGGATATCCGCAGTAGAACCAGAGTAACCGACATAGCCCAACGGATTAGTAAGCTGAAGTGGCAGTGGGCCGGCCATGTAGCTCGAAGAACCGACAACCGATGGGGAAGAAAGGTTCTCGAGTGGCAGCCTCGTACCGGTAGGCGAAGTGTAGGGCGACCCCCCACTAGATGAAGTGACGACCTGGTAAGACATGCAGGAAGTCGATGGATGCAGGTGGCTCAGGACCGTGCTTTGTGACATTCCTTGGGGGAGGCCTATGTTCAGCAGTGGACTTATGAAAGGCTGTAATGATGATGAAATATACAGAGAGCCCAGAGTTAAAATATTTATTTCTTTAAAGAAAATTCTGAGAGATTCTCTTTTGGGTTACAAGTAGCAGCTCATTTGAAAAACAAACGAATCTCTGAATCCGAGTCAGCCAAATTTCCCCATAGCAAAATCCCATAAGATATTATGCTATGGGAATATCTGTAATACATTATTCTAGCGGTCATATGAGAGACTTCTAATCTTTATTATAGAGTAAGCTGCAGACCTGCAGAGCTCGAAAATAGAAAGCAGCAGCAGGCGTATGACATGACTCGTGTGTCATACGCCACAGAAAAATAATCGATGGCACGCTCGTCGTGCCTTCCGCACTGCTCATTTTGAGGTTTTTTTTTTTGAGATATTACAGGCATCTTCTAAATGAAAATTAATATTAAAAAACTGAAGGTAGCCGGGTTAACTATGACATCGGGACGTCAAACACCTTAGTCTTCCCGTGGGTCCAGCATCCACCATGGGTGCTGTAAAGCACGTCCGGGAACTAAAATGTTTAATAAACGCGATAAAATCCGTATAATTAGTTTCATTTAATGTGTAGTGTTCGCGTAAACATAAGAAATCATTATGGCATAATTTAAATTTCACCCAAAATGTATCCCCGTGAAACGGGGGGGGGGGGGAGTAGCCTAATGGTAGAGTGCGAACTTACAAGCCGTAGGTTCGAATCCGCCATTCGACTACTATTGTGAACCACTCTTAACGAGAATAATAATAGCATTGTAATTTTAAAAAAAATCTCCAAAAACTGACTGATGCCAGCACTAGCACACACACATACAGCTTTAACATGGTTAAGCCATGCTGCAGCTATATCTGGTATAGTTGTAGCACGAATGGGTGGGCTCGACAGAGAAAAGGACCACGCTCTCACAGAGTACCAGCGTAAAATAGCAGCTTAACGCTACTGTGTTTCTTATGGTGTGCAGCTATATCTGGTATAGTTGTAGCACGAATGGGTGGGCTCGACAGAGAAAAGGACCACGCTCTCACAGAGTACCAGCGTAAAATAGCAGCTTAACGCTACTGTGTTTCTTATGGTGAGTGTAGAGAACCGGAGACCCTTTTTACTGGAAACGGGGCATTCCATCTTGTTCTCACGGATGACAACGCATCTGCATTTTGATTCGTAATTGAGGATAGATGTAGATGTCTATGGACCACAGCAACCACTTACCATCAGGTGGATTGTGTGCTCGTTAGTCACCCTTATCCTATAAAAAAAAATTAACATTATTTTCACTTATTTAACCAATTGTTTGTTCAGCACAGGCACCGACATAGCAGTCCAGAACCGCTTTGTCATCCGAGTTTGAAATTAACATCTTTTTTATTTGTCAACTGATTTATAGGTGAAACAAACACCATAAATTAGCCAAATGAGGTAGGTATGTCTCATTCAAATTACATCACTGAAATAAACTGTTTATATTATATAGATTTACCTATGAAATTGTCGTTTTTTATGAAATAAGTTAACGTAAATTTTTTTTCTATAAGTACTTTTTTATTTCTGTTAAATGAAGTAATCATCAATGCCATCGATGCATCTTTGCCAACGCAGTGACATTTTATAGATGCACAAACTGGTTTTTTTTTTCGCCAAAAAGTTATCCAAATTTTGGAGAAAATAGAAGTCTGTAGGCGCAAGGTCTGGGGGGTAGGACGGATGACGGAGAGCTTCCTACCACAACTCTTTACAACTTGGAGACTGTGTATTGTGCAGTATGAGATCGCGCGGAGACAAGCGATTGATCAAAGCTGGTTGAAGACGTGCGAGCTTCTCCATCATTGTGTTCAGTTCTTCACAGTACACATCTGCAGTAATGCTCATCCCGTTTGGTGAGAAGCTGTGATTAATCACACTGGCGCTAGACCACCAAACAGTGACCATCAGTTTTGTAGGGGTACGTTTTCATTTAGGGCATTGTTTAAGTGCTTAACGAGGATCCAACCAACTTGCTGAGCACTTGCGATTGCCAACAGAATCCATTTCTCGTCGCAGGTAACAATGCGGTTCAAAATTCCTTCGTTTGCGTGCCTATTGAGCGGTGCAAGGCACGTCTCGACGCGTACTGCCCGCTGCCGATCATTGAGTTCGTAGGGCACCCATCTGTCAAGCTTTTTTTTCGTGCCAATCCGATGCAAATGGACCCAATATTCTTTTGATGCTAACTGCAGCCGTAGATTGAGTATCATCAGCTTACACAATCGCCTTCAATTCGTCATTGTTGACCAAAGTTTTCGGAAGACCACGGGGTTCATTTTTCAAGTCGAAATTTCCAGAACGGAAGCGGGCAAACCAATAACAGATGGAGCGTACGTTTGTAACATTCGCTCCATAAGCGTCGTTGATGTTGCGTGCCGCTTGTGTTGCATTGCTACCACGACGGTACTCATATTATGCAATAACTTTAACAAAAATTACTCGAATTTTTAACGTATCCATGATGACGGAAAATATTCAAATGCGATGAAAACATAAAGCTAATCAATAAAGAAATGACTAATTTTGAAAAGAGAATTCCATGTTTTTAAAATAAAACTAATTATAAATTAGAATTCTTAGCCAAACAAAACTTATTTTCATTTGAAATGACCAGTTGCAGAACAGAAATTTCGTAGGTAACCGAGACCTATTATATCACTAAAAACATTTATTATCAAATTGGTTCAGCCATTAAAGAGATTAGCGTACACAAACGCACATACAAATAGACAAAGAAACTATCTACGGTTTAATTTGATGCATAATCGTGTATATTTATGGACCATGTGATTAATAGGGCATTATTCATAATACCCGGGCAATGGGAATAATGCCCAATATGAGTAGGCAATGTGATAAAAACGATTGAAATAATTAAATTGACCGAGTTTTATGAATAAAGTCCGTTAGGTGCTTCTTGGGCAGAGTAATAAAAAGATAGGTTAGATTAAGTTAGGTTTACACATAGCGTATTTAACACTTAATTAAACACAATGGGAATAAAGTTTTTCAGCAAAGGTATTTTTTTCTTTGTAACGCAAAGGAACCCATTGCTGGTATTTGATATACTGCAATTGATTTTTCCCTTCCTTTACATTTTTAGAGTTGTTAATTTCAGATTTGGTGCATTAACTTTAACTTATTGTCTTCGGTTAGGTTATATGACAGAACAAATAATACGACGGCTCCATGGCGCAGTGGCTTAGCAATGAGTTGTTGCGCTGGGGGCCGCGGTTTCGAATCCCGCACGGAACAACTATTTATATGGTCTACAAATAATTGTTCCGCGTCTGGATGTTTGTACTTGTGAAATTTGTTTTGTAATCTGCCTCTATGATACATGAGAAAATCCTAGTGTAAGGGGTAACGTTTTTTTTAAACAAACAAACAATAGGTTATATCAAATTACTCAGCAGTTACGTAGCAATATTCATAAAGACCAGACGATGAGATAAATAATGAAGTTTAAATCAGTATTAATCATATAGCCCGATTTGATTGTTATTATTCATATTGCCCGGGCATTATAAATGCCCTAATTAATCACTTGGTCCATAACGTATATACAATATGTAACAAAAACCCTGTGGTTCCCGTTAAGTACGTTATCAGGATCATTATTCAAACGTATAGAAATAACTTTTTTTTAAAACTCGAACAATATCTTTTTTAATTTTATTTAAAAAAAATAATTTTATGCAAACTGTATGTGGTTTTATTACCTCTGCATTTTCTGAGGAGTAAGAGGATTGTCAAAGACTCCGCTTTACTTAGCTTTAGCATCGGCTAGTGTCAGTAAGAGGTAATAAAACCACCAGGGGCGTAGCTACCGCCGTATCAGCCGTATCAATGATACGGGGCCCCCGGGCTACAGGGGCCCCGAACGTGTGTAAACGAAAATTCCAAGGACTCCTATGGGACAGGAAAGGCTATCACTATCGTCTATAGAAGCAAAGAATTTAGTATAACGGAAATAGTTTTCAGCTATGAATGCCGCCGAATCGTCTTCAGCTATGTTCGCTGAACAAAAGGCAAGAAAAGTGTATATTTGATTTTAATTGTTTGGCTAGCTTAGTTCCTAGGAGTATTAATTGTAAGTAATAACGAATATCCCCGTGTAATAATGCCCGTGTAGTGGCGGGTAAGAATACTCACTACCCCATATCTTCCCGTGGGTGTCGTAAGACGCGACAGAGGGAAACTGAGGCACAGGACGGGCAGCAGCATCTTTCTGATAACAGCAAGAAACCAATAAAAAAACTGCGGTTGCCAACCTGCTCGCCAAGCGTGGCAACTATGGCAATATACCCCCCCCCCCCCATGAAAGTAACGAAGAGACGGCCCCCAGTCCCCGGCGGCCCCGTTATTCCTGGGTACGGTGGCGACCATGCTAACGGCGGGGCAGGGGGTGCTAAGAATCTCCGGTGGAGGTTCGGTTGCCACCTAAGACAACTCGAACTGGTAACATACAACGCACGTACCCTGAGGACTGACGAGAAGATCGTGGAGCTGGAAGAAGAGATAGACAAGTTACGCTGGCACATTATAGGATTATCCGAGGTCCGAAGAGAGAACTCTTTCTTCCAGCGGCCCCACAGGAAGTGGACCTGGTCGAGCCCCGACGGTTTGACAAAAAATGAGAGTGACTTCATTATGACGACCAGACGACAACTGTTCAGTGACGTCTCTGATCGCGAGGGTGAAAACCGGCAGCGATCACCGAATGGTGAGAGGCACACTGAACCTAAACGTTAAGTTGGAGAGGTCTCGTCTAATGAAGTCAACGCTCCGTCCCCCTCGTGCTCTAATCTAAAGTCCCGAAACTTTTCAGCTCGAGTTACGAAACCGTTTTCAGTGCCTAGAAGATTGCAATGCAGTGGACGATATGAATGACAAGCTCGTGGAAACTGTCCATGCGGTTGGAGCTAAGTTTTGCAAGACCCGCCGCAGAAGAACACAAAAACTCTCCGATCACACTCTTAATCTCATGGCTATTAGACGGGATATGAAACTGCAGTTTTCAGTAGATTTGACAGCATACAGGCAACTGAACAGACAGATCTCCACATGCATGCGGCGGGACTTACGCAACTTCAATACTGCTCGTATTGAAGAAGCGATCGAGCGGAACCAGGGCTCCAGTCTTTGCTAGAGATCTGTCTGCCAGAAAGAGCCAACTGTCGAAGCTGAAGACCGAGTGTGGCAGCGTCGTTTCCGGGACACCTGAGATTTTGAGTGAGATTGAGAGGTTCTATGGGCAGCTGTACACATCATCGTTGGAGCCACACGCAAGTGTGAGTAACAATCCAAGAGCGAGTCTTATCCGACACTATTCCAATGATATCCCGGACGTCAGTCTGAGCGAAATTAGAATGGCTCTCCAGCACCTTAAAAACGACAAGGCCCCAGGCGAGGATAGAATTACAGCGGAGCTTCTGAAAGCGGGTAGAAAACCGGTACTTGAAGTCTTCCAGAAGCTCTTTAATTCTGTCTTCCATGGTGGCATTACACCGGAGCCGGAGGCGTGGAGCAGAAGTGCGGTAGTCTTGTTCTTCAAAAAAGGTGACTACGCTCTTTTGAAGAACTACAGACCGATTTCCCTTCTGAGTCGCGTCTACGTGCTGTTTTCGAAAGTCATTACGAATCGTCTCACGCGCAGACTTGACGACTTCCAGCCTCCCGAACAAGCCAGTTTCCGAAAAGGCTTTAGCACCATAGACCACATACATACCCTTCGGCAAATTGTACAGAAGTCCGAGGAGTACAATTTGCCACTATGTCTGGCGTATGTGGTCTATGAGAAAGCCTTTGATTCCGTCGAAATTTGGGCGGTGCTGCAGTTCCTTCAGCGGTGCCAAGTTGACTGTCTGTATATCGAAGTGCTGAAGTGCTTGTACAGTAGGGCTACGATGGCTATCCGAGTACAGAACCAAAGTACGAAAATGACCTCAATAGTGTTTCCCAACTTCCCAACGGATAGGTCTTAAGATGAACATGGACAAAACAAAGATCATTTTTAATGTTCATGTCACACCTATGCCCGTAGTTGTTGGGGGCACTAAGCTCGAAGTTGTTGACGAGTATGTTTACCTGGGACAAATAGTCCGACTAGGTAAGTCCAACTTCGACCGAGAGGTCAATCGACGGATTCAACTCGGTTGGGCAGCGTTTGGGAAATTACGGCACATCTTCTCATCAGGTATACCTCAAAACTTGAAAACGAAACTGTACAATCAGTGCGTATTTCCAGTGATGACCTATGGAACTGAGACGTGGTCCTTCACTGCTGGCCGAATGAGGAAGCTCGAGGTCGCTCACCGAGCTATGGAGAGGGCTATGCTCGGAGTTTCTCTGCGTGATAAACTTAGAAATGAAGATATCCGCAGTAGAACCAGTGTGACCTACATAGCCCCACGGATTAGTAAGCTGAAGCGGCAATGGCCGAACCATATAGCTCGAAGAACCGACAATCGATGGGAAAAAAAGGTTCTCAAGTGGCGGCCTCGTACCGGCGGATGAAGTGTAGGGCGTCCCCCCACTAGATGGAGTGACGACCTGGTAAGATATGCAGGAAGTCGATGGATGCAGGTGGCTTTGTAGCATTCTTTGGGGGAGGCCTATGTGCAGCTGTGGACTTGTGAAGGGCTGTAATGATGATGAATAACGAATAATCAATAATATATAATAATTTTAATTCAAAGCAAAAACGCTTGTTTTGTTCCTTTTATGAAATCTTTACTCTTCATTGGGGCCCCCCAACAAATTTTGATACAGGGCCCATCTAAGGCACGCTACGCCACTGAAAACCACATAAAATTAAAAAAAAATATATTTAATAAAATAAAAAAAATATGGTCAAGTTTAAAAAAAAAGTTATTTCTATAGGTTTGAATACTGATCCTGATAACGTACTTAACGGGAACCACAGGGTTTTTGTTACATGTTGTATAAACCGTATAGTGTAGTGGCGGTGTTAGAATATCCACAACCCCATATCGTCCCGTGGGTGTCTTAGAGGTGACAAAATGAAATAAGATGGGAGATATGCAACAGCGTCTTCCTAATAACAGCTAGAAAATAAAACAAACTGCGGTTACGAACTCGCCTGCCATGCGCGGCAACTGTGGCAAACCTTATGATGCAATCTATGTGGAGGCCAATTTTTGAGCAGTAGATAGACAAGCTATAATGTGAATGAATGTTATATGAACATGAACATGTCGAACAGTCATGTGCTAAAGGTTTTTTAAAACCAGTGTTGCCATTTAGTAAATGAAAAAAATGCTAGACTTTGGCGGTGATAATGCTAAAAAAGTGCTAAATCACACGTGAATACGCTTAAAAAAATGCCAGCTGCTAAGTCTTGTTTAAATGAATAAGAAATGATAATAAATTGCAAGTAGGTAGTGTAACTAAAATGCAGTGCTATTTTTAAGTAAATTTAATCATCAAGATAAATCAAATAATATTTGTAGATCATCAATATCAGCTTCGTCGTGTGCTTATGCTTGTGATGTTGAAGGGCCATCTTCAAAAGCAATAGTCATTGGCATTACAAGCGACTCTTTAATCCCTCCAATCTCTTTTAAAACATGTTCGGGAACTTATAAGAATGACAACATTTAACTGATCTTTTAAGGCCGTGTCTGATTTGTAGTATCGAGTTCAGTGTATGTAGTGATATATGATTTCTTAATTTTGCTTTTATGAAAAATGCTAAAATATGCAATATGCTACAGCCAATTTTTTCATGCTAACAGGTTTAAAAATATGCCAAATTTAGCATTAAAAATGCCACATCGGCAACACTGTTTAAAACATTTCTAGATCCTTTGTACAGTTTCCTATACCTAGCTAGTAAAAAAGCTTGGCCAATGGTATGACATAAATGAATCTCCAATATAATAACGAATGCTCAGACAGAGATCAACAACGTTACGTTCTTAATCGTTTTTTGTTTTTATTACAGTCTACATGTCGCTACGCCACCGATTACTTAATTAATAACTAAAAACCAATGTTTGTTATTGTGATATAATTAAATATTACTACCCACACTTTATAACTGTACGTTATAAACAGTCGTGGACCACAGGATATAAGCTATAACTCCGGCCGTACATTATACCTGTAATAACAGCATGAAAAACTACCTAAGCGTAGTTCCCCCAACCGCAACATTTTTTTGTATTGCGAAGGGTTCGTTCTTTTCTATTACACATCTCAAAGCGAAAGCGGAGAGGTAGTGCTCTATTGCTCTTCTTTAAATAACACATTTAATAATAGTTATTATTACTTTTACTCCAAGCTTAACGGTCTTTTTACTTTTAAACGGACTTCCAAGGAGAGTTTATTCAACTAATTGCGGAGGAAATATTTATGTAACGTTTTGTTAATATTTAATATTAAGTATATGTTTATTTAAAAAAAAATCTTTTTATATTATTTATTCTGTGCTAGGGGTCCATATGGGTATGTCCCGCGTGTAGTATCTATCCTATCCTGTGTTACCTATTTCTGCCGCCAAATAAGGGGTCAATGTTGTGTTACCGTCAGAAGGGTATTCATAGCCAATCGTATGTAAGCATTTCTTTAACCCAGTATATTATTATATAATTATCAATACAGCAACGTTGAATAAAACATTTTTACAAATTTTATCGCATTTCATTATCATCATCATCATCATTAGAGGAAAATAACTAAATATGGGCTACCGTTTTGTTTTTGGATCAAAATTAAAAAATTAGATAAAAATCTACTTTTTATTAATGTAATAACAATCAGACATATATTTTTAAAGAGCATAGTAACAGTGTCATGTTTTTATTAATAAGCTATACTATCAAAATTGAGCATTAAACAAAAAAGCAAAATAGGCACTAAATATGGAACAGGTACTCACATATGGGCTATAAATATAAACTTAATTATCTTTTAACAAAATAACAAGTATAAATGTATTTCTTAACTTACTTAATTTTGGTAAGAAGAAAAAATATTGATTATTTTACTTGCAAAAATCACATATCGAAGTATGAAATTCTGGCCGAGCATAGTCATTATGTGCCCAGAGACCGACCACACATCAAGTATTTAATCCAAAGTTCTCCTCCTGTATTTTCTGAAAAAAGTTGTTGGCAGAACATACATTCTGCATCTGCAGAGTCAGGAGCTTCTATCCCGATTATGGCGTCTGGTGCCATTCTGCGAAGATCTGTGCTTGTCAGTCCATAAAATTTGCTTTCCATCGTTAAAACATATTCCACTAAAATATTTTCCAACTGTATACCCGACACTGTTTTTCTACCTAATGTCGTAGCAGCCGCTTCTTTAGAAGTAAGTTCAGTTTTCAGGCTTAAGCATTGTAAAGTCGTTCTTGGTAGGTACTCCGAAAGTTTTTGCTGCTTTTAGGGTACCTATTTTCTTCTCGCGAAACACTTTTATGGCTTTAACCATTTGTTCTTCATCCCAATTTTTCTTGTTAGAATTGTTACAAGTGGTTTGGTAAGCGCACGCCGATAAATCAGCTCAATGAAGTATCTCCGGCTCGATTTGGATTGTACTCATAACCAATTTTTATAATAATAAATTATAGCATATTAGGAACATTGGGGAATGGTATGCCTAGCTTTCTAGTATTAGTGAAAGAATGTCCAAGCAGTCCCAATGGCTCCTACAAACTCCCAAAAAAATAGCTCTGCTGGACATGGGTTCATTATAGATAGGGTTTGCCACTCTCTTGGACTTGGGCTTTGGGCTCATTATAGGAAAGATTTCAGAGTCCAGACGTTTCGCACATTTGATGCTTTTTCTCTTCGCCGCTCTGGGTATTTTAAGCCTGATTTTAATACTCATGCCGTCTATCTATCGGAAGATATATTTTGGTGATGGATTCTCTTATGCCGCCGCACGCCAAACAAATTTACATAAATACTAACCAACAATTTTAATCCTATTTACACATCGGTCACTAAATTTACAACATTCGCATTTTAATCGAGGTAAAATTGTTTTGAGTCTAGATTTCTTTTTAATTTATTCATTACATGCTGTCAAAATTCCGTTGCAGACGGTTTGGCGAACGCAGTTTATTTTTATTTTCGATTGTTATCACGAAGATAATGTTGCTCCTGTTTACCTCTGCCGCCTCTTACGACGTTACATGATGGTGTGGAATAGCTTATATTAATATTCTAAAGCCGCAATAGCGTCTGGTCTAGTAATCGAGAGTAATCTGCGAATTTATCATAATCGTCTGCCACGCAGGACTGCATCTACGGCTGTTCCGACTTAAAGGGTAAACGAGCCAGTACTTATAACCTCCATGTAGTGGGGGCCCGCTCATATGCATATAGCGCGCACGCTCAACGCCGCAGGTTGAATATCCATTGTATTGCAAACAGGCGCGATCCGAAGGGGTTACAGGGGACATGACCCCCCCCCCCCCAAATCATACACGCCAAATTGAAAAATCTTCTAAAAATTACTGACAGACTCTTCGCGATAATTATCAAGGAAATAACGAGGAATATTTTCGGAGGACTGTTTATATTGCACTCCTAGATAGCATAATGACTGACCTACAGGACCGACTTTCTGCGGATACGATGAACCTGTTCGGATTAGTTATTTTAAGGCCAAAATTTGAATATACAGAAGTAATCTTTTTAATGTGAATAAAGTATCAGTGTTATGATTTCTTATATTTACGCGAACACTACATATTGAATAAAACTGCTTTTACAGATTCTATCGCGTTTAATTATTCTTATTTTAAATTCCCGACGTTGTTGACAAAATGTTATTCTCATTTCTTGAGTCTTCTTGCTGCCACTCTCGTTACAGAGTATCAGCTATGGATTTCAAAGTGGAAACGGGAGCTCACAGAAAATACTGAAACAAAATTTTCTAAGTATATTTTGTAAGTCTACCTAAAAACTGCTGAAAATTCTGGCAACTCTACCTATAAGCGGTGCTACATCAGAGAGATCATTTTATAGGTACGCTAAGGCCTGTAAAAACTTGGTTGAGAGCAAACATGTTAGAAGAGAGGCTGACAGGTTTAGCTCTTCTAAATATTCATCCAGAGATAGCCCCAGACGTCTTAGCCAATAAAAATAAAAGACTTCCATTTGTTTTATAACTTGTGCAATAAAATTGTGTATTGTGCAATAAAGTTTACTCGACATATTTTATTATCAGTGACCCCCTCAAAAATTTCAGGCTGCGACCGCGCCTGGTTGCAAACGCGAGCGACCTAGAACGGAACGTCGCGATTTTTTTTGCGTCCAGAAGCAATGAAAAGGGCTACCCTCCGGGAAGCGGAGGAGAGAGGTGGTGAATGCTCTAAGCATACCACGCAGCCGGCTGCGTAGTTATGTGGGACTCACTATGAAACCTAAGTGCCTACCCACTAAACACCACCTGGGACTAGTGTTGGCCTGTATGGCCTTTCTGCCGAATCGGAAGCGACCCCCTTTAGGGAAAGAGGGCGCAGGCGGCTAGTAGCCACTGAGAGGTGTGCCTAACTAAGGCAAATTAAGAATAGGGAGAAGATTCTAACTGAGCCGCCAGGAGGCAGTCCAGGTGGGCCGAAAGTTTGTTTGGGGAGTCCGAGAGAGAGTTTCTCGGTCTGCGGACTCTATAGCGAGAGGGAAGTGGGGCTGCATATCAAGCTCCATCACGAATGAGATGATTGAGCTGAAACTCTGAGGCTTTAAAAAAGTTCTCAGAGAGTGATTTTAGAAATTGTTGGATTGTGGGGAGCTCTAAGTCTCGATGGAGGTCGATGTTACGGACGTACCAGGGTGCGTTTGTAGCCCGACGACAAAAAGTGTTTTGAACTATTTGAAGTTCGTTAAGGATTTTAGGCTTAGCGTGAGCAAAAATGGGAGCTGCGTAAGTTATAACTCGTCGTGTACAGACCTTATATAGGGTTCGCATGTTTCGAGGGGACATTTTACTGTGTCGGCCCAACATGCTGTTGAGCCTACCCAGGTAAAAGCGCGCGTTGCGAGTTACTCTCTTAACATGGGGCTCGAAGGTGAGCCTCGTGTCAAGGGTGACACCTAGGTATTTAGCGGTCGTATGCCAGGGTACAGGGGTCCCTAGCATAAGGATTGGCAGAATGGTAGTGGGGTGGCGTCGTTTATATTCGAAGTAAACGACTGAGCTCTTCTCCGGGTTCACATCGATACGCCATTTTTGGAACCAAGCTCCTAAGTCATTAACTGACTTTTGGATCTTGTTCCGTATAAAAGGAAGTGAGATACCTTTACAGTAGAGGACAGTGTCGTCTGTACACGATTCGACGGGATGGGAATGTCGTTGGTGAACAGGATATATAGAAGAGGGGTAAGCACGGAGCCCTGATGGTCACCAGCTTTGATATGACGCTGAGAGGAGAGCGCGCCTTCGTGTCTGAAACGAAAGGTACGATCCTTCAGGTAAGAGGCCACGAAACGAACAAAGAACGTCGCGATTAATTGCCTTAGTACCTATATATTATAATATACAGTAATCTATGATTGCGCGAGTAGAGTATTGCGTAGGCAGAGAGGGCAACATCGCGGCAGCACGAGTAGCATAGTGTAGCTGATACAATATTATAATTATATTAAGTACTAGTGATCCGCCCCGGCTTCTCACGGGTGATTTCTAGATCACAACAACAGCGCCACCTACCGGGTCCAATAGTGAACTTAAATCATTATAGAATAAACTTAATCACACACACAAAATTTCATCGAAATCGGTTCAGCTGTTTAGGGGGAGTTCAACCACATACACACGGGCAGAAGAATTATATAAGTATAATATATTATTTTTAACGCCCCCGCACTGCCTTTTGTGGGTGGAATTTCGTAAAATCTGACCTCTACTCGGCGAAAGGAATATTCCTACCAAATTTCAAGTCTCTAGCTCTAGGCCTTAAGGTTCCAGAGATATCGTGATGATTCAGTACATAGGTGGAAATCTCTTATATGTGATATTAAAAGGCTTAATATCTTATTCTTTGGCTTATTATCTAATTGACTATTTTTTAAGATTACTGAATGTGGCAGATTTTAAATTAACACATCGACTCTATTAAATGTACTATCTAAGTTTCAAAGTCCAAATACATATTCCCTAGAACAATTTATAATAATAGGTCTTTACCTATGAAATTGCAGTTCTGCAGTACTGGCCATTTTAAATCAAATAATTTCTGTTTGGCGAAGAATTCTAATTTCAAATTAATTTTATTTTAAACACATGGAATTCTTTTTTCGAAATTAGGTACCTACCTAGTCATTTGTTTATTGATGAGTGTTATGTTTTCAACGTATTTGAATATTTTTCGTCATCATGGCTACGTTAAAAATTCATGTAGTCATGGAATATGAGTAGAGTACCATCGAGATAACAACGCGCCACAAGCGGCACGCACAATCAACGACATTTAGTGTTTCGGAGCCAATACTACAAACGAATTAAACGAATACTGAAAACGTTATTTGGCCGCTTCCGTTCTGATAATTTCGACCTGAAAATGAACCCCATGGTCGTCCGAAAACTTTGGTCGACAATGACGTATTAAAGGCGATTGTGGAAGCTGATCATACCCAATCTACGGCTGAATTAGCAGCAGCCACAGCTTTCGACGTTAGCATCAAAACAATACTGGTCCATTTGCATCAAATTTACAAGATAAAAAAGGTTGACAAATGGGTGCCCCACGAACTCAAAGATCGCCAGCGCGAAGTACACGTCACACAAAGGAAGGAATTTTGAACCGCATTGTTACCTGCGACGAAAAATGGATTCTATTTGACAATGACAAGCGTTCAGCAAGGTGGTTGGATCCTGGTTCAGCAACTAGACAATGCCCTAAACGAAAACTTATCACTAGATAAGTCATGATCACTGTTTTGGTGGTCTAGCGCCGGTGTGATTCGTCACAGCTTCTTAACAAACGGGATCAGTTCCTATTACTGCATATGTGTAACATGAAGAACTGAACACATGCATGGAGAACCAACTCCTCCGTCTCCAACCAGCTTTGGTCAATCACTCATCCCCGCTGCTCCTGCACGATAACGCGCGACCTCATACTGCCGCAACAGACGGTCTCCAAGTTACAAGAGCTGGGGTTGAAGATGCAAAATGCCTTTGATGAATTTGTTGCATCCCGTCCAGCTGATTTATTCAAGAAAGACATCAATAAACTGCCATTGCGTTGGCAAAGATACATCGATTGCGTGGGTGATTACTTTAAAAAATTATGTTAACATATTTTCAATTTCATAGGTAAACACCTAATACACATTTCATCAATGATGATATCACATTCTATTAACATGACGTATTAAATATCTTACAATCTTTACCAAAATATTACATATTAAAAAGATCTGTAAGCATGCATATTAAAGTACCTAATTGCTCAACTGCAAAACTGTCAGTCCTTACTTTAGACCATAGCTTTAGACTATTTTTTAAGCATAGCTTATTTATACTCAGTCAGTCAGTCGCTTCCAATTAATTAACCGTTCGAAAAAACTGTCAGGCTGACATTATCATTCATAACTTCATAACCAAAATTATTGATTAAAGTTTAATTCAAACTAGTCGATAATTTTAACCATAGATTACATATTAGTAATTTATTCAATATAGGTAATTATAGACAACAGGGTTGGGGTCTGACTTGCTGAATTTGTGCATTGCATCCCCCGTGCTTTGCATTTTTATATATCATGTACAAATAATCAAAACCCCGTGTTGTTAGAAAACATTTTATTTTCGACTTACAAGATAAGATGGTATGTTTCAATATTATGATCCAAGAATGTGTTTTATTGCTATGGATTTAAGTACTAAGAGTATTTCACCCTTATACTTTAAGAAATAAACACTATTTCTCAAGTCTGTTCAAAATATCAAATCGTAAACAAACAGTACTCTGCCTTTCAAACGTTGTTTTATTGGTGTCCCTTTCCCGCGAACGTTTGCCGCGCATTTTATATTTTCGAAATAAACGTTGGCGGCATTTGAAATAAGGCGCGAGATAATTTTGTCGAAGTCTGGTAAGGGGAACCTAAAACAGGACTTGCTACCTTTTTGAGATACTTCTTATACAAATGTTCATGAAATAAAAATGAAAAATATTTTTCTGACTGTGAGTTACCTCAATTCCATAATATTGTTAAAATCTAATGCACATTTTATTAAAATTTAGGCAAAATAATTTTTAGAATAAAATGTACGGAGCATAAACGCGCTGTCAAATATAAACTCAATATAAATGGAATAAAGGTGAATTTCAAGTTAGCCAAGATCGCTATACGTCACGGATATACGTAGTACACGACGTTTTATTGGCTTTTCACAGTTGGCGGCAATGAACTTTTTAACCAATCGTGTTGATCGTAGATGGCGCTCGGGTGCTAACGCAAGCCGACCCAAGCTAGCTTGCTCTGGGAACATTGCTTCGAGCCCCATACATTTTCTTCTGGTTCTCTACGTCTGCAGTTTGGTTGTGTACCAGTTCAAAAATTATTTCAAAATTTTTGCCATCAGGTAAGCCCTACAATTTTTTAAACATGATTTATGTGTTTTAATCTTATTAAGTGTGCGTATAATTGCAAGATTCGGTTAAATATGTTTCAATCCACGTTGGAATTCTTAGTCAAACATGGCTATAGGCATCTTCTTACTGAGCGTAGTACGCGTGGGTATGGGATTGGACGCCCTATTTTAAATAATTAATTTCTCAGTTCTTTTTCATTAAAGGTATTCAACCGTTCTTCTACAAGTTTTAGGTTATTACTTTAGTGATTATTTTGTAATTATGTCACTTTCGGTTATTGCGTATTTTCAACACAATATGTGAAAACAAAATGGCTCGTTCGACCCAAGCATAGGCCAGTGAACTCGTTTAAGGGGCGATAACTATTTTTGTTGATTTCTCAATTATCTCAATTATTTACTAATAATAATGCAATTTACTAAACGTTTTAAAAGTACGTTTTCGGATAATAACAACGCACATGTAAGAAATTGCATCCTTTTATTGTAAATATGTTTCCCGCCAAAACGCGTCCATACTGTGCCATATATGTGGTGTAGAAGCTCCTTTCTATATAATATGTGATCTGCGGGTCCTATTGTAAAAGCTTTTGTGTTTTATTTAATAAATTTAAACTATTTCAGGAAAAAAGTTAAAATGACGGACAAGCCTAAGCGTCCAATGTCAGCATACATGTTATGGCTGAACAGTGCAAGAGAACAGATAAAAGCAGATAATCCAGGGCTTAAAGTCACCGAAATAGCGAAAAAGGGTGGTGAAATATGGAGGTCGATGACTGACAAGAGTGTATGTTTATTATATTATTACTTAGTTTTTTTTTATTACTTAGTCTTTATTATCCATAAAATAAATTTAATTTATCAGGTTTGGGAGGAGAAAGCTGCAAAAGCAAAAGAACAGTACACAAAGGATTTGGAATCTTACAATGCCAATGGTGGTGGTGGTGAAGGAGGTGGCAAAAAAGCACAAAAAAGAGGAAAGAAAGGCAAAAAAGCAGCAGCACCTGCTGTAAGCCCATTCATTTAGTCTTGTTAGCTTAATCCGTTGGATTTGTTTATTCTGTAAAACTAATCTATGTTTTCTTTCAGAAATCTAAGAAGAAGAAGGAAGAATCTGAGGAAGAGGAAGGTGAGGAGGAAGAAGAGGAAAGCGATTGATCTCCCAATTCACATGGCATTTCTGTTCATATTGAATAATTTACTTGGACTTAATTTATTACAAAGTAAAACAAAAGGACTGACTTTCCAAAGTCTGTATGACCAATTTACCTTTTTTGTATTTAAGTTTATATCTTAATTATTTCCTAATTTTTTTTTCAGAATTTTATTGTATTATACATATAATTTTGGCCAATTTGATGAAATTATTGATTGTTTGACAGACTTCTTAATTATAACATAGTATAATGAGAAATATATTTTGAAGTGTGCAGAGTTTGGAAAGTTCCACCGCTGGCTTAGGGTCAAGATTTCTAAGCCTCAAAAAAATAATGTTTAAGTGTTAAGCATGTATACACTGGGGAATTGTACAGTTAGCCCTCCCTCGTTAAGTTCGCTGTGACACTGGATGCTCATCTTTGAGAATGTACCTTTAATGGTTTTATCAAAACTTTTATGTCTTTTATGTTTGGTTTATCTGTGGTAAAAGCTGTGCTTTTCAATATAAATGCCATAACTATTTTTTACTACCATTAAGTCTATTCTAATATGGGACATAAGAGTTTTGGTCAATCAGTATCCATATGTAAAATTAGAGACGATTTCATGAAAGATGTGAAGGCGTATTTTTAATTAAAACCTACCTCTTCTCATTATAAATTTCAATGCTGATAATTGTACCAAACTAAGATAGGACAGCGCAGAACGTGCACATGTCACACGTTCAGCAAAGAAAATAATTTAAGAAATTGATGTGTATGTTGTATTTTTAGTTAGTTAATCGGTAGGTTTCAATGTGATTAGTCTCTTAAATTTTACATTTGTGTTATTTTGTAAATGAGAATTAGCATTCCTCATGTCAATACGGATTTTACATGTTCAATAAAGTAATTTCATATAAAATTTATATTTTTAATTAGTCTTTTATTCTCCTTTTATTACATTTTCTTACAAAAATTTTCATTAACGATTTTGTCAAAATCTTATAGACCTATTGATTTTTGAGAGGAAGATAAGTATAAGTTCTCATATTTCTGCAGAAATGATAACCCACGAAAATAATGATGCAGCAGAGGCCTTTATAAATTTATTTCCATGTATGAAACTAAAAACTTATTTATTATTTTATTTATTAGTTATTTTTCTCAAAAATCCGTAGGTACCAATTCAATTTTCAATAAAATGATATACATATCAAATATGGCATCTGTCACAAGGAGTGATGTTATTTGTCTTTATAATCTGAGTACGTAACTTGGGCAATTTATTTTACGCCCCACTTGGCCCAATTCTGGATTGTTTGAAAAACTGAGGTTAACTGTTATGTGATTAACAATTTATCTTGAGAAAGTACCAGTTCCTGTATAGGACAGTTATTATACTCTTTGGAAAGTACAGTGTCATACGTGTTTTCCATATAATTGCTTGGTTAAAAATATCGATATTTTTAATCGCGATATATCGATATTTATTTTAGAGCATGAATTTCGATATATTTTTAATAGACATTGAGTGTTTTGTCGTTTTCTTTTTCGTCAAAACGACCAGTAAAAAATGTTGTCTTGTCCTTTATCCATACTACATAATGCTAAACATGACTATATATAATACGATAATTGTCGATACTATTTAAAAATCTCGAAATATTTTTTCACTCTGGCATCCCTATAATGTTGCCATTATATCCTAAGTGTCTACTTATTTATATTAATAATATGTTAACAATATGAAAAAAAGACATTTCGGGGAAACTGTCCATGGCAGTAAATATTTTTCTCCAAAGATCGAAAATACAACTTTCTGATCTGAGTCTTGGGGAGTTTTTTAAGATTATCGGTAGTCTCCTGGGATTTTTTACATTTGAATTAAAATGCAACAAAAGGTTCAGTTTATTCCCGAGAACATGTTATATGAATATTTTTTAATTATTTTAGAACTATCATGCTAAAAAATTCAGTTATTTTTTGTAGTTATTCAATTTCGTGCACTAAATTTTTTTTTAAATCTTTGCCGCTTGACAATAGTTTGTCGATAGTCCTTGTAAGTAAAATGCACATCACTAGCTAACAGTGACAAATCAAATTATTCACGCGTTTTCTGGCTGTCAGATCGTCTATACGCCAGTATATTCTAAGTCTATTCCACAAACTAATAAGAAGGTTAATGTCGAAATACATTATCATAGTCATTAGGAGAGTACATAAAATGTCATATACACGGTCCATCTTGACGTACGTCCCGCCAAGGTCATGCACGACGAGAAACGACAATGAATAGGCTCGACGTACGTCAAGATGGACCGTGTATAAGAATTTAAAGGTTAGTTTTTAGGAGTAGGAGGACCATCTCTATAATATGTGAATAAGCGTCCGTAAAAACGCGTACAATAAGGATGGCGCTGCGGTAGCATAGAATAACTTAAAAAAAGCGCCAAAATTAATTAGAATAAGATGGAGAAATAAACAAGGAAAGACCAATCCGCTTGGTTTTGGCGCACTTTTCAAACAAAATATATGGTCGGAGCACACTCATATGATTTATAATCATAAAGGGATCATAAAATTAAAAAGGCGTCGTTTCAAATAATCATATTAACAAACGTTTAAATTATTTTTTATTCAATGTAAGAAATTATAATGCCGAAAATTTGAAAGAATTACAAGTAACATTTGAAATTATTTTATCTTGTTAAAAATTTATTTGTTGGAAGAAAAATAACAAGTCTTATGGGATTTTATAAATAAGGTTTAAATGTAAAATAAATCAACAAGCGAGTTATTGAACGATTTATATTATAAATTTGATTAAATTATGTAAATAGATGATTACATTTTCAACAATAGTATTACGAGAGTCGCAGGAAGAGTAATAACACATTTGATTACTTGTTGTTTACTTTACTAGTGGTTAGTGGTTACAACACGAATGGCATTCAATAATTATTGTAATCGTTTTTATGTTTTTATAATATCGCACAATGGTAGTTTATTCCTATTACCTATCAAAACGGAACTTAGCAACAGTTTGAATGTGAAGAATTATACAATCAAAATACTATCATAAGCTGTGTACTTATGATAGAAGTTTGGCATTTTCAGTGTTAATGTAAAAAATCAACAAGCGGGTTAGACATTCAACGATTTATCACAAGAATAATAATTATTTTAAAAAGTCACGCTAATAAAATCACGTTATCTCACAGCAGTTTTTTGGTTATGTTAACTTAATTATTTTAGGCTACGTAAATAGTTGAGGTTTTGTTTACTAACTACTCTAGTCATGAAAATTTTGAAATATTTGAATTCAGCTGACTTCACTCCGTCTACAAAAGCTACTCGTATTTTCATATCGTAGTTTTTCGCTATTATGGTAGGTTTTGGAACCTCTATTTTCAATTCACAGTTGGACACTTCTTTAACTTTCCCCATATTAGATGGTTCTCTTTCTACTCTATACTCCAACTCCATGGTTTTAGTGTACGGTCAGAATATGAGTAACAAATCAGCACACAGTCCACCTAAGGGTAAACAGCATAGATAAATAAATATGTAGTAAGCTAGTAAATAGATGCCGAGGAGGGCCATAGACGACCTATATCTATCCTCGATTAAGAATCTACATGCAGATGCGATGTCACCCTTAGGATAAAGGTAGAATGTATCGTTTCCAGTAAAAGAGGTCTCCGGTTATATACACTCACCATATGAAGCACAGCAGCATTAAGCTGCTCTCTTATGCTGATATTCTGTGAGATGATTCATCTAAAATTATGACTTTTATTTGGTTTCTACAGGTGTTTATATATCATCTATAACGTATAAAAAACAACACATTTAAGTATTTGAAATTCACTTCGTCACATTTAAGTAAAATGTGACGAAGTGAATTTAACGGTTTCGTGGTGCAGTAGATAAGGTACTCTATACCTTATCTACTGCATATATAGTATCAGTTTAGCGTAAATAATTAGCTTTTTAATGACACTATAACGAAAAATGTATTAAATTTTTAACATCGAATTCATAATATAACACATAATTGTAACACCGAAAATTAAACATATAAATAATAATGTTACTTTTTTAGGAGTCATTCTTAACGCGAAGCTTTATTGGGACTCCATATATTATGTCTCAACTAGCAAGCAGACTTAGTCCTCCAGAAGGCTGTACGTAAGACTAGATGTCTTACTTGTATTGAAACAGCTGGATTAGCTTATTATATTATTTCCAGTACAGTATCTCAGATGGAATCTTCATAAACTCAGAATGTACTGGCGTATAGACGTTCATAGTGTGCATGGGAGGAGAAAATTCCTTATGGCAAAAATGCAAGATAGAAAAGGATACAAAATCTCATGACTGTAACCGATTTTGAATGACAGATCGGCACAAGTAGGCACGCAAGAAATAAGCTTGTAGACATTTTGTGTGTTTTTAGATTATAATAGTGTTAATTTGTATAATTTGTAGTTTTTCAACAATAGAAATAATCCTGACGGCTTCACATTTCGCGGGTAAATTCGCAAGATGTCGTCAATTATAAGACACGTCTATTTTTGGTTCAAATTTATGTTATATACCGTTAAAAATATATAATATTTTCAACTACTTTATTAATTTTCATATTTTGCAAAGAAAAAAGTCATATTGTTGCAAATTTATATGATTTTGGTAATTTTATTTTTAAACAAAATATTTTACATGTACGCTAGGGATTGATTCAACTATATCAAAATTAATGTCGATATTTATCTTTAATATGTATGTGTATGTGTGACGATAGACTTTTCTATACAACAAAAAAAAGAATGAAGAAATTAAATGCTCGATTCGCGTTCTAGATATATAATAATAGAGATAAACTCTATCTCTATTATTATATATTTTCCCCAAGGGGTTGTGCGGAGGTTTGGATTATATTCTTGAGTCACAATGATAAAAATTTTAGCGTAGTTAGGTTATTGGGTTAATGCTCGTGAAGCGTCACTAGATGCCATGAGATTCGCGGTTTAGTGTACCAGGATAGTATAAATTCCATAGTATTTGATACGCGCAACGCTTGATGTCCGATTAATGCTTGATGCTCGATGACAGTGTGCCGAGGGCTTGATAGCGTGTTTCACTACCTACTGTGTTAGTCGTAGAAAAGATGAACTAGCAGTTAAGTAAAGTTGCTTAGATCAATAGATCTGCAAGATTAAGGTGCACTTGCTGCGGTCAGTCCATGAGTGGGTGACCGTTTTCTTAATATACTGAGATTGAGAGAATAGAGAGTGCATCTGTATCCTCGGACATTTGGTGCACTTTAATATCTCCTGCGTATTTGGCTTGTTTCTGTTAAGATCATTATGTTTTTAAGATTCATGCAGCTAAAATGATAATAAATTTATTATTACTTTATATTTTTAAGGGACAGATGAAAGAAAGAGTAGCCTCATCGTATGTCGATTGTGACATAACCCCTCCATCTTTGAAATCACAAGAAAGAAGTGATCAATTTGCACCAAGAAAAAAACTTTTATCAAAATTCGAGAAATTAAAACATAAGCTGAAAGAAAAACAAAAGAAAATACGTAGCTTAGCAGCAAAAACTAAAAGACAGGCTAAAAAAATAGTCCCTTTGCAAAACGTGCTTGAAGAAATTCATTCAAGACCAGGATTAAAGATCATTTTAGCGATATCACTATGGCATGTAGCAATGAATTGATACAGAATTTAATTTACAGGGTAAATGATAAAAATTGTGGTAAACTAGTGTCTTTATCCAAATATAATGAAGAATTACGAAAATTTGCTGTTACAATTCATTTCTATAGTCCAATAGCATATAATTATATACGTGAAAAATTTGATTTGTGTCTTCCACATGTTAACACATTGCGTACCTGGTATGCCAGACTAGACTGTGAACCTGGTTTCACTCAAGAATCTTTAAACACCATTAGAGAAATGAGAAAAAAGAAGCCTGATCTAAAACAATGTCTCACTTTTGATGAAATGAGTATACGTGAATACACTGAATGGGTAGGCCAGAAGCATCATGGATTTGTAAGTTTTGGCAACGATTTGGCTATGGATGGTGCTGAAATTGCGAACCAGGTTTTAGTTTTTATGGTTGTGGCATTAAATGCGTTTTTGAAAATTTCAGTAGTATACTTTCCGTGTAGGAGATTTACGGCCTCACAAAAAGCAAATATTTTAAGAATATGTCTGGATTTATTACACCTTACGGAATGTGAAATCATTTCCATTAAATTTGTTGGCATTGCTTCATATCTAAACAAGGCCCAGCTTTTAGTTACCGATTTTTCTTTTGGATCTAATTTTAAATCACATTTTGTTCATAAAGATCGAAAATATTTTGTAATTTTAGATGCATGTCATTTATTAAAAATGATTCGCAACTTTTTCAGCGATAAAAGAGATCTCATCGATGAATCGTTTAAAAAAATTGATTTTGGTTACATATAGGCTCTTTACCAATTACAAAAAGAAGCAGGCCTTCACTTAGCGAACAAATTTTAACGGTGGTAGAGCCACGCAGCAGTTTTTGCTGTTGCACGTATGAGCCGGCTCGAGCCGGGTTGGTACCACGCCCTCACAGAATACCGGCGTGAAGTAGAAGAATACCGACGTGAAGCTCTGCTTCTGCGTTTCGCCTGGTGAGTGCAGGTGGCCGGAGGCCCAATTCCCCCCCCCCCCCCCCCCATCAACATGGTAGCGGAATTACACGTAAGACTACCCCAGGAGGGTACCAGCACCCCTGTAGATATTGCTCGGGAAAACGTCGCTGAGTACCGGAACAAACTTGTGTCTGAAGTCGAGTCTTTGCTGGACAAAGTCTCGGGTTGGGGGCGACTAAATCTAAACCAGTTTAACCTCAGAAGACACAAGTTTGCGCGTTTACCGCTAAAAAGAACCCCGTTATCGTATCTTCTCAGATTCAAGGCACTCCCCTTCTTGCCTCAGCCAGTATCGGAATCCTCGGAGTCGACATATCGAGTGACGTGCAGTTTCGTGGTCACTTGGAAGAGAAGGCCAAATTGGCCTCTAAAAAGCTTGGCGTGCTCAGCAGAGCGGGACAGTATTTCATACCGGCACACCGCCTGCAACTTTACAAGGCGCAGGTTCGGCCTCACATGGAATACTGTTCCCATCTCTGGGCAGGGGCTCCCCAGTGCCAGCTCCTTCCACTTGACAGCATCCAGCGCAGAGCGGCTCGAAACGTCGACGACCGAGCCCTTTCCGATCGGCTCGATTCATTGGCACTGCGAAGAGATGTTGCATCCCTTTGCATTTTCTTTCGCATCTATCACGGTCAGTGCTCTGAGGAATTGTTCGGATTAATCCCAGCCGCCAAATTTCACGAACGCACATCGCACCTTCTGGATGATTGGCGGTCCACCACTGTGCAATTTAGAAGATGTTTTCTTCCTCGCATGACTTCCCTGTGGAATCGATTACCATCAGCGATTTTTCCGGACCGATACGACTTAGGGACCTTCAAGAAAAGAGCGTATTCCTTTTTAAAAGGCCGGCAACGCATCTGCTATTCCCTCCCTGGTGTTGCAGCTGTTCATGGGCGGCGGTAATCACTTACCATCAGGTGAGCCGCATGCTCGTTTGCCCTCTCCTATAAAAAAAAACCTTCCGTCATATCAATTATGTTAAACAGAAAATAGCATCACAGTTACATACTATCACGTTCAGTAGCAACAACAGTAGAGTATTGTGAACAGGGTTTAAAATTACCACAATTCCAGAATTCGAAGGCTACTGTCACATTTATTACACACCTTAATGACTTATTTGACATATTTAATTCAAGATTTTTTTTGAATTATGGGTATAAAAAACCCCTTTACAAAAAAAAATAGAGATGACATTTTTAATAAGTTGGACGAAAAATATGATTATTTTTGCAACATTAAATTTGAAAATGTTTCCTTTATAATTTATTCACCAAGAAAACTAGGGCTACTTGATTTTTAATAAACATAAGGTTGCTAAAATGGCTTTACCTTGATTTCATAGAAAAAGGTGCATTGAAATTTATCCCGTTTTAGAAAATGTATCAGGACCACCTCGAAATGTTTTTCAGCGCTGTTAGATCTCGCAGTGGATTGAATAATAATCCAACACTTAGAAATTTTATGTCAGCTTATAAGCGTTTGCTTTGGCACACTCAAATAAAAACTGCCGAAAGTAGCAACTGTCGGGCCTTAGAAGATATAACGATTTTATTTAATTCGAATTTGACTGTCGAGCAGTAAATTAATACATCTTTAATGTATAATAAAATAAAGGAATTTTTCTTATCTTTGGTAACGCACAGTGAAAATGATTTTGATTTCCTATATCTAACTCACAATGAAGAGTCCTTATCAAACACAATACAATGTATAGTAGAGTATATAGCCGGATTTGTGGTACAAGAAGTAAAAATTAAAATAGCTTGTGAAGAGTGTTGCAATACCGTACAGTCTTCCCGCCAATTCAGTAGTGCGAATTCATTTATAAGCAAAAAAGATTTTTCATCTAAGATCGAAGGCTGTTTAACATATCCATCACAAGATGTAATTCATCTTTGTCTCAAATGTAAAAAGTTTATTCGAGAAAATAATAAAATCACTAAAGGTATTGGGAGACCTATACTGAAAAAAGCTGTGCTCCTTATATTGATAGACAATTGTGACTTGTTTTCATGTTTGATACGCCACAGTTTTTTCAAAGATATTTTAAGTGGGCACAGATATTTAATAATGAAATATATTATAGAATTTTATTTTGACATTCGTCTCAAATGTGAATGTAAGCTTAATAATTTAATTTAAACAGAACAATCTTATTTAATTGATTCCTACAAATTTCTTTACTTAAATTATTAAGTTTACTTTCATATTAAAGTCGGATGTTAAAATAAACTTTTATGATGTACTGAAATATTAATTATTACATGGTTTTTTTTTATATATCTGTGTAATTATTAAATTACTTTTTTTGTTTATGTTTCCGATTCTGTTTTGTAAATATTAAAGGTAATAATTATATAAAAAATAAAGCAGCTATTATGTACTCCGTGTCCTCGTTTTCTATTTTACCAGCAAAACTCAATTAAGTATCCACCTATTTATATTTGATTAACATTAACATTATGTTGAAATAGAAATTCCCGGGAAATTGTACATGGCATTAAACATTTTTCCCCAAAGGTCATAGTTCAAAAATATAACTTTCCGATCTGATTCTTGAAGAAAATAGTTTCATTTTATCGGTAGACTTACCTGGTCTCTTCAGATATTATTACAGTTTTGTTCATTTTGAATTAAAGTCTAACAAAAGGCAAGTAGCGCAGGTGAAAGAATTTCAACTACCCAATATAGTCTATAAAAGGCGACAAAGGGAAACTGAAAGAGGCGATGGGCAGCAGCATCTTCCTGATAACAACTAGAAATAATAAAATACTGTGGTTGACAACCCCCTCGCCAAGCGATGGCTAATATCCCCCATACGAGGCAATATATGGGGAGGCCTATGTTGAGCAGCGGATTTTATAGACTGTAAAAAATATTCAAATAACATGTTACCGGGAATAAGCTGCACCTACCTGCCTTTTTCATCATCCATTAGTTATTTTAGAACTATCATAGTAAAAATTCAGTTAATTTTTAAGAAAATAAAAGTGATAAAATGTGATGGACATTGCATGCCAAATGGCGGAATATAGCAGTACTAATTGTTTGTTATATAAGTGATAAACTACGTAAACACCAACTGTATCAACCTATATTCGCAATATACGATTTGAATTTGAAAATAGTTTAGTGCACGAAATTTATTCAGTTCTGCGCATTAAACAATTTTTTTTAGTCCTTATACCGCTTTCTGAACAATAATTATCGATAGCCCTTTTAAGTAAAATGTACATCACTAGCTAACTCAACACAATAACAAATCAAAATTGGACACGCTTTTTGGGCTATCAGGTTATCGATACGCCAGCGCCATTATAATCATAGTCAATGGTTTTGACATAACCACTATACCAACGACAAAGGGCTATATATACATAGACATAGTATCTTATCAATCCTCTATCTACGTATATATACGTAATACGTAGTATCCACTAAGTAGTCTGTGGGCTATATTGTTAAAAAAATAATAATCTATGGTTAGCTTGCTACACTACATATATATTTATCTATGTCTATGGTCAAAGTTCTAACTCGTAAATGTAAACAAATGTAAAATATTTTATAATATGTAATATTAAATCATTTCAATTTTAAATTTGTGTTTAACAGACATCTTTTTATTAACCTGTATGGTTATATTATTATCTAGTACGTTAATTAGTTTTCATTGTTTATATGTAGGCTTAATCACAGTTATTATTTGTACCCCCTAATACAGTTTTAACATTGGAACATAGCTATGTCTGGTGACGGTTCTGGTGGTGTTAGTAGTGGAACTCAAGTGGCTTTGGTTACCGGCGGCTATGATCACACTATTAAGCTTTGGCAAGCACACAGTGGCGTGTGTTTACGTACTATGCAGCATCCTGATTCGGTAACAATCACAAAACAAATATTTATAATTTATAAATTTATATTAGTTTTCATTATCAGAACAAAGGGTTCTTGTAATTTACTATGCAAAACAGCAACATTATGCTGCTATTTTATGTCTGTATATTGTGCTCCATTCCTGGTCAAGTTCACAGTTCCAGTTATAACACAGTTGGCATGAACCGTGTAGCTATCACATTTTATCCTAGCCATAGTCTACATGTTTAAGTATGCGAATCCATAATTCTGTCGAAAAGGCCTAAATCTTGACATAAATAATCAAATACTATAAAAGAAGCAGGTCATAAGTGTAATGTTTAATTTAAAACCAAATTTAAAAAACTTAGACAAAAATGTAAGGAAATTAATATATTAAATTTGGTCTCAATATATTTACAATAATGTAATGTATTTTAAAGACAATTTGTAATTAAAAAAAAAATTGTAATATACATTCTAATTCTGTATTATATATGCCTTGAGAGAAGTTAGCTTTGTAAGCTTGCTGGAACAAGTACATTCAAGTGTTAATTACAATTAACAAGTATTAGTATAATATGTGAAATTTATAGTATTTCTTAGGCAGTTGTGAAAATTGAATTGGTGTTATTATTCCGTAGTCCTTGGAAAAGTAGTGTCAGTATTGTTCAACCCCTTGAATCACTAGAAATACAGTTCATTAAATTGCTCTGGATAGAGCACTACACAAGAGGCAGGTGTCAATAAAGTCATTAAGGTAGGACACAACCTTAGTTGTCATACCCAATCAGGGAGGTGACTCAAGTAACATCCTCCTGAATTACTAATGCGATGGGCATTGACCGAACCCAGCATGGTGTAGAGAAAGTCTGTGACTTCAGTTGTTACATTATGCTTAATTGTGTACATTCTATTAATATTTTCACAGCAAGTCAATGACTTGGAAATCACACCAAATGGTCAAATGGTAGCAGCTTGTGGCTATCAACACATTAGGATGTATGATTTGGCTAGTGCTAACCCAGATCCTGTGATGAACTTTGAAGCTATATCTAAAAATGTTTCGAGAGTAGGCTTTCAAGTAAGTTATATAATAATAATGAAAATACATGTTTACGACTGCCAAGATTTCTAATTGAATGTTTTAATTTTAGGAAAATGGACAGTGGATGTACACAGGAGGTGAAGATTGCACAGCAAGGATATGGGATCTGAGGTTGTCAAGATTTTATTAGTTCATTTTTTCTTATGGCGGAAAAAGCCATGGTTGCCAACCTGCCTGCCAAGTATGGCAACTATGGCAAAAATTCTCTCATTAGTCTTTGTCTGTTATTTTGTAAACTTATTTAACTTTTTTGCTCTTTGTTCTCTTAAGGCTGTTAATTTTATGTATTAATATGCATTAACTCATTTACGGATAATCAAGCTGATACATTTTTATTGCAATTAAATGCAAAATTTTGCACAAATTTGATTGTTTTTTGTCAAAGAAAGTTGTTAGTGAAATTGTATATTGTCCTTAGTAAAGTGGATAAAAAATGGAATTTGCAAGGACGAAAATAGCATTTTACAGGGCAGGAAGACCATTCCAGTGCCAGCGCATCTTTCAGGTGCCAGCACCAGTCAACGCAGTGGTGCTTCATCCTGACCAGTCACAGATAATGGTCGGGGGTCAAAGTGGTATAATACACATGTGGGACTTGAAGACGGACCACAATGAGCAACTGGTATGATAATTGTATTGTACCTAGTCAGGTCATAAATTCTGTCACATGTTTAATATAAAATAATTGAAACAAGTTTATTCATTATGTAACCATTTATATACCAAAATGAACTTAACAATACATAGATTCTTATGACACTAAAGTTTATTCAAAATGACCTCCGTGATTTTGAATGCAGGCCTTCAATCTGTGCGGCCAGTCATCTATCGCAGCACGAACGAGGTCCATGTCAATATCGGCGGCTGCCTTAATCAAGGATGCCTTGAGTGACTCCAAATTGGGATGAGGCTTTGAGCACGCCTTTTCCTCCAAGTGTTGCCATATATTGTAATCTAAAGGATTCAAATCTGGACTGGAGGAGGGCCAGTCTTCGTGCGGGATGAAGTCGATTTCACGCGCCGCCAGCCAGTTTTGTGTGCTCTTCGCTCTATGAGCTGGCGCCGAATCGTTTTGGAATACCCAGTGCCTGTTATTGAACATGGTATGAGAAACAGGTTCCACAAGGTTCGTCAGGACTGTATTTATCAAAAAAACGTGTTGATACACAATTGCATTCGTTTTTACACCTTTCTCACAAAAATGTACCTCTGTTAAGCCCCAATAAGAAACTCCCAACCATACCATGAGCGAAGATGGAAAATGACCTCGTTGGACACGCGGAATATGGTTGCTCGCTTCATCACTACTGTGTGCGTACACCTTATCATTTTGTTTGTTGCAGCTCTCTTCTACGGTAAAAACTTTTTCATCCGAAAAAAGAATTTCCCGATATTTTTTTCCCGCGTACCGCTTCAACAAAGCGCGGCATCTCTTCAGTCTCAGGTCCATTAGACGAGCATTCAAACGATGTCCTGTTTTTCTTCGATATGCCCGAAGCCCTAAGTCTTCATTTAACACCCTTTTCACCGTGGTTCTGCTTAACCCCATCTGAAGGGCCAACAGTTTCTGCTTACGTTTGGGATTTCTTTGAATACGCGCCTTCACAGCTTTTATCACTGCTTGAGTCCTAACAGACCGAGGGCGACCACTTCTTGACCTGTCATCTACACTAGAGTCTTCATTGTATCGTTTGATGGTACGATAAACGAATCTTTTGGTTATATTCAAATTTTTCAGTATGTCAAAAATTTGAATTGACGCGTAACCGCAGCGATGCAACGCAATAACTGCAACACGGTCTCTTCTTTAAGCGTCCACTCCATATTTAAAAATGAGTAAAATTCTAAAAAGTATACAGTTTTATTTTCATGAACAATTCGAAATTCGAATTCAATAAACTTTTTTGTGGCCAGCATTCTAAAAGAAAAGTTTTTACTGTGTGACAATACTTATGACCTGACTATGTAATTATAAACGTCTCATTGATAAATCCTTAACGTATTGCCCCCTAGAGAGGAGCATGGGTTTGTCAGGGTAGCCAGAGGTGTTTTGTCATTGCTAAAATCACTCACTAATGAGTTATCTTTACATGTACAAAGAAGATACCGCATCTCGGACGCCATTTATGAGGGCCAGGACAGTGAGTAAATTAAAGTGTCAGCTGAATTACAGTCACTGCATAGGGTAGGAATAGAGGCACATCGTTATTGTCATTTTTATCCCAAAGTGCGTCCACCTTGGCTGTGGTGGGTATCTTTGCTATTCTCCCTACCTCCCCACAGTTTATCAATGTACATTCACAGTAGGCTCACTAAGCTTTCACAGGGTGGTTTACTCCTTCAGGTCGGCCTGCAGAATTCACTCAACTTACTGAGGGTGGTCAAACCACGGCTACTAAGTTCCCAGCTGTAGAGCAGGAACCTCTTCAGGATATTTAACAATAACTAAGTCAAGCTGTGGTAGCTAAGTGGCCAAGTACTACCCGTAAATATCAGTTTGTGATCAAGCCTCGTCGACAGTAATGAAATTGTTAAATTTATTTTGGGTGGTCAACATCGCTAGAAACGGAATAAAATATTTCGAGGAATATGTTCGCCACGAAGTTCGTCAACATGCTCTGGAGCGGCGAGGTGGGCTAATTGCTCCATGACCCTTTTAGAAATGAAGACATATGTCCCTATCTGTGGGAAGCGTATATCGGCTGTACCTTTAATTTTATTTCAACATACTACAGTTAAAAGATTAAAAGGTCCTTGTTTCTGCCGTGTCGTGGCGGCGTAAGGGAATGCATCCTGTGTCCGAAAACCAACAGTTGCCATAGCAATCTATACAAATAAATAAAATTGAAGTGTCTGTTTGTAATGTCAAAATTACAGCTTTTTACTAAATGCATATGAAAGCATATACAGTACTAATAACAAAAATACAATTTTTAGTTTTTGTCTGTCGGTCTGTCTGTTTGTTCCGGCTAATCTCCGAAACGGCTGGATCCATTTTGACGGGATTTTCACTGGCAGATAGCTGATGTCACAAGAAGTAACTTAGGCTACTTTTATTTTAGAAAAAGAATTAGGGTTCTGCGCAAAAAAATTAAAATCCCAAATAACACGCGGGCGATGTCGCGGGGAACAGTTAGAGTTATAATAATCATATGGCTACGTATACGTATAGATGTCGGTATAATCATTTCCGGTGCTACTCGCATTCAGTGTGGATATTTTACGTGTCACGTAGTGGCGAGCAGCGTCGAACTTGCCGTGACGTATGTATGCCACTGCGATCGACAATTCGCCAAGCATTACGATCGCGAATAACCCGTTACTTTGGCTTCTAAGCCCTGTATAATCATAATCTAAGTCATAAAATCTGGGAAACTTAAAATTGAACAAACCTTGTATAGACAGATGTGATATCTGGCGAAAAGAAACGAGAAAGATGTCACTTTGGGTAAAGTACTACATAGCAAATAGGTGAAAAGCATCCTAGGTACATTTAGACTTTGTTCACCAGTTTGTACATACATCTTTAGTCCGGTAAAATTTTGAAGTCATAAACTTTATCGGCTCTTTTCGCAGTGGAATTGCTACACATAAGGAACGAAAGGGGATGATGAATTCTACTACGCTCAATCATCCAGCACACACTAAAGTAGCCGCATCCATATAATTAGTTAAAATCATCTTGATGAATTGCCTCTCAAATATCAAAATGAAAATATGTTTTAAAGAGTATTTTTTATTTGAAGTATGTTTCTTTGTGCGATTCAAGATTCCAGAGGCTGAAGCATCAATCCAGGACATCGCGATCGACCCCGAAGGCAAGATGATGGCGGCTGTGAACAATAAGGGCAACTGCTACGTGTGGTCGCTGGGTGGCTCTCCGCCGAGGCCAGTGCCCAGGAAACATCTACAAGCGCATAAAAAATATGCGCTGCGCTGCAAATTTAGTCCAGATTCCACGTATGTGCTCACTAGTTGGATTATGTTAGAAATGAGGATATCCGCAGTAGTACCAGAGTAACCAACATAGCCCAACGGATTAGTAAGCTGAAGTGGCAATGGGCCGGCCATATAGCTCGAAGAACCGACAACCGATGAGGGAAGTGGCAGCCCCCACTTGATGGAGTGACGATCTGGTAAGACATGCAGGAAGTCGATGGATGCAGGTGGCCCAGGATCGTGCTTTGTGGCATTCCTTGGGTGAGGACTATGTTCAACAATGGACTTATGAAGGGCTGTAATGATGATGATGATGATGAAACTTTTTTTAGGAAATGATGATTTTTCATCCGATTTTAGACCACCGAATAATCGTAAGTTATCAACTGTGCTTATGATATAGGTATTAGTATTATAGCTATTATACTGCTAAAATTAAATGCACGTGCAATCACATAAACACCAATTTAAACCTGATGTTACATAACTAACTAGATCCATAACAAATCATTTCTTTTTAAATATACATTTTTTAAACGTTACCACCTCACTAGAATTTTCTCTTAAGATGTGGAGGCATTGTATTATACATAATTAGCAAACTGACAAATGTACAGACCTAGAAAAATAATTTATAGGCTTGCAGTGCCCTAGCTAAATGCTCATTCACTATTACGAAAGAAACTTGTTAAAATTGTGCTATGTAAATTTGAAATTATTAATGTAGGCACTTTCAAGTGTATCTGAGAAGCATATTGTGCTGGCATGGATTTCGCAGTTATATTTACTAAAACACTCAACAGTATATTTTTTTTTCAAAATGTATTTATTTAATGCCTATAGAAAGCTACCAGCATATTTATACAATTCCATCTTTAGAGAATCAATGACTACGTTCGTTTTGTGCACATAAGCCACACGTAAATACACAGATCAGCAACGAGGAGCAGTCTGTTCAGTTGCGCAAAGTTGATTTAGTTGTCAATGCATCTGCAAAGTGTGACGATTAGGCAGATCTCCTTACAATGAGGACCAATAATCGTTCGTTCACTAGATGTCGCTAGTTGTGACTAAGGTGAAGTTTTTTGTTACACAATGTCATATAATTGAGAAGTTGCGTTTAAATAAAAGTTTATCGGTTTCTAGAGTTATATATATACATGAAACAATGCCTCAGTGGTATGCTTTATAATATTTTTAACACATTTTTAATTTTTCTTATTTTAGCAATACCCGTTATTTGGTTTATTCATTACAAATCTAAATAATATAAAATATAACCAATATTGCGGAAAGAAACACTAACCTTTACATTTTCCTAATAAATTAACTTCCCTGCCATGTAATATGTCAAATATTTCACCTCATTCGTAAATGGCGCCGCTCTGATGGCATTAATAGTCGTGGGTGCTCTCATTGTGGAGGCCTATTTTCAACAATGAGCTATAGCTGCACTCACTGGTGTTCCGAGTGAGCTATTACTGTAGTTTGAATTGAAATGTAAGTGGTTGGTGGTGTGGTGGTGCGGCAGCATGCTGGTGACGACGTCGGGCGACTGCTCGGCGCGCGTGTGGCGCACCAGCGACTGGTCGCTGCTGCGCGAGCTGCGCCACGACACGCAGCGCTGGGTGTGGGACGCCGCCTTCAGCATCGACTCGCGCTACCTCTTCACAGGTCACGCGCGCACCTCATTATATTATCACTGATATTTAATGTGGCAAAGCCAACTATATTACACTTGAATGGCATGAATGGCTCATCTCCACCAAGGAAAGACCAAGCTTTTATAGAATACCAACGTAAAATAGCAGCTTAATGCTGCTTTTTTTATGATGTGTAGAGATTCAGAGACTATTTTTGTTGGTAATGAGGCAACTTAGTCCTGAGGGGTATTATTGCATCTACTTACATTTTGATTCTTAATCGAGGATAAGACGTTAATAAGATAGTAAATGGATGCTGTGACCCAGGTGGTCAGTGTGCTCGTTTGTTTACTTTAATCTATTAATTACCTTAATCTAATATAATAATGTTTCACACACATACAATGGACAGTGCTTTTAATCTATCTCAGGACATAGGCCTATCTAAGAATGCGTCGGCTGACATGCATAACTTTACTTGAGTCGGTAGCTATACACTCGCTCTTGTAATGCAGGTTCTAGAACATCGAATCTCGTTATACCGAGATCTCAAAATACCGACATCCCACATCATTTTCTAACCCCGCCGCAGGCAGAGGGATTGTGTGTGCGAGATCCGCGGGACTTGCGGCCTTTTTTTGAGTATGTACTGGATACATTAAAAATTAGAACAAACACTTAAACCGGTAAAGTTTGCTGTCTGGGTTCATTGTCAGCAAGATGCTAGTCTTATTACAGCAGAAGCTACTTTAAAATTCAGCATTTACCTACACTTGCGGAATCCCAAAAATACCGAGATTACAAATCGCGGCACGTAAGTCTAGCGCTGAAAGAAACGTGTAGGGGACGCGCACGAATGCGACTGGAGAGCCAATCAACGCGTGCGAACGATACGCACGAGCCAATCAGCGCGACTTATACGCAATAACGGTCACCGCTAGACTTTCGTGCCGCTACTTATACAAATAACGTACGGGATTGGATGCCCTAGAAGCTTCCATCACCAGTTTGTGTAATTTTGGTTGTGTTTTGGTTCCATCAACTTTTAATTTGTATACCTATACTCCTACTCCCGCTTATATCTTTTATGATACTATTTGCAGACTTGTATTTAAATTATTATTATAATAGCCTAATCCATAAAAGTACTGATTGCAGCAGCGTCTTCCTAATAATAGTTATAAAAAAAGGTGCGGTTGCCAACCTGCCTACTAAGATGAGGCGTTGTAAAGATTTTAAGCATATTATGTTCAGCAGTAGTAGACTTTGATAGGCTGTAATGAATAAATAAAATGCAGTTGTTAAATGAAAACGATACAAAAATGTTACAGAACTAAAATTATTCTAAAGGATTATTAATAAAGACATCAAATCAATTTTCTTTTCTAAAATTAAGATTTTTACTAATTTCCTCTTTAATATATCTGTTAGAGGACCATAGAATCCAATTCTACTGTTTTCTTAAAGGATATGTGCATGTGTATATTAGAAATCATATTGGTTAATCGATCGATTTTGTTGTTGTTTTTTAACAAAAGAAATTGATTGAACTTACAATAAAATTAGCCAAATCAAATGGGAAGTTGATAGTGAGGGTAGACTGAATTGCACATATTTTTAATATTCAACTAATTTTTCTTTGATCTTTAATTTATTATGTGAAAGTAGGTTTATATGTAATTATTATCATGTATATAAATAAAATGATACAGGTATGCAGTTGTGCGCGCATCACGAAAAAATTGCTGCATAGATTTAAATTAGGTTTTCTAAGTTATATTTCTTAGACACTGTCCTTATCTAAAAAAAAATATTGCGATATCTTTATTTAATATAAAGTTATTAAAGTTTTAAAGCACTACATGTTGAGTGATGTGTGTTTTCTTTGTTAATATATCCAGCAACGTGAACGAAGTCGCGGGTATCAGCTAGTCAATATTAATTATTCTACTTTTTATTTCAGGCTCATCAGATAGCTATGCGAGACTTTGGGATCTTGAGAAGGGTACCCTTGAGCGAGAATACTGCGGACATCAGAAACCAATAACGGCTTTAGCATTTAGAGATCAAGCTGTATAGGACAAGACTTTCTTAGATAGTTTACGTGCTGACCACAACTATGACATAATTGATGTGTGTGACAGAAAATAATTTCAATTTATACTTTTAGTAATAGCTAAAAATAAAATCTTGACTGTATTCCCAGTATAATTTTTGATAAGTATTTGAAAAAATATGTAACACTTAGGAATGAAGTGTTTATTTGATTACAAAAACTATTTTGCCATTTAGTGATATTCCTTCATTACAATTTCTACAGATTAGGGATGTTATTGAAGTGGTTATATCGGAACCGAATTCGGAAGCGGAGTTTTAAAATTTTTTTTGTCGGAACAGGAACCGAAATCGGAATCGGAGGTGGAGGCAGAAGAGATGTGTTAAGGGCAGGTTTACACTGTATTTTTCTTTTCAGTTTAAAATTTTTTGAATTCTTCGCATTCAGTGGCATGCACAGACTTTAAATTACTTTTTAACGAAGTAGTCGTACCTCCCTTTCGTGAATATATCTTCTCACATAGTTAACACTTTGCCGCATTCTCAGAAACTTCATTGAAATAATTCCAAATGGCACTTGATTTTAGCTTCATTGTCCAATTCAATCGTACCTCCGTAATATCTCTACTACAGATATTTGGTTTGACACTTCCTTTTCAGTATATCATTTGACACAAGTGTCCTACTAAAAGTACTTATGGCAGTGAGGTCAGCACTGAATTAAGGTTTGCAATGTTTTTCATTTCTTAGCCAAATGTTTTATAAATTAAAGAAATTTTGGTATAAATAAACATAAATTAATGTAAATGATATCCTCGCTTATCTTATAATGTTGCAGCTAAAAACCAAAGTGCGGATACACCTACATTAGCCGGTTACAACTAGATGGAGCCGATTGTATACATAGGTGCACTGTAAAATTTGTCAAAAATACTAAAGCACGTATCAAGTAAGATCAGTGTTAGTAGGTGAAGGTGAGGCTGGGGTTTGCCTTGGGCGACCAAAGCCGCAGAAATTTGCTAATTTATAAATTACCTATATAGGCTACAAGTAAGTTTATTCAACCGCAATCAGATGCACGTAATTGTAGCTGGCCAAACCTAGGTTTAATCACACTTCTGCTTTTAGTCATAACATATTCACAAATTTTTGTTGTTAAGCTCGTTTATAAATGTATATACCTCTGTACTGTTGTGTTATACGCATTTACTATGTAAATGTTTATTATCTCTAATATTTAAGATTTAATCATTTGATATTTTATATCATTGTAATAAAAACACAAGTATACTATTGTTGTTTTATTCTTTTACAAAAGGCAGAATAATTTATATATTAAACACTATAATAAAGCACATAGTGTATAAAATTATATGTATAATGGTTAAATGACAATATAATTTGCAACATTTTATACTTGACAGTACAGTACACTATTCATATCTTAAGCCCGGAGTCAGGAAGTTGTTTCACATCTGTGTCTTGGAACCAACGTAAAGCTGTTGGTTCTCCGGTCGTGTCAAATTGCCGTCCCATCGGGTTATGATCCTATCTAAATCGTCGTCGTAAATTGCAAAATTACAAACATTTTCTTTGTTAGACCGTAATAGTCCACTTCTGGGGATTGGCCTCCCACAGCAGCAAGTGAGGATTTTTTGATAATTGCTACGGTTGGTAGGATTTACGACTACATTTCCGTCGTCTTGCACCTTAGACTGCCCGTGCCCGGTCAGGATTTTTTCATACACATATTATACAGGGTTATTTTGCAATAACTGGCCAAATTTGCAGAGAAGATTCAGAATAATACTATAGGCAAATGGTGAAGAAAAATTAATTAAAAAAATCTCAAACATTCAGTCCTTTTTATCTTTTAAATTCAAAATGCATGGAAATGCATTATTTTAACCAGTTCAGTGCGGGTGACACGCCAGGCGTGCCATCGATTACTTTTGAGTGTATCGTATGACACCCGAGTCGTGTCTTTTTAAAAATCGTTATAACTCGCTCAAATTGCTGTTTTGGAAAATTTATCCAGAACAAAATATTCATTATTTTGCGAGTAGTTCATGCATGCAGCTTCGTTTCTGGATAGTTTGAAAATTTGAAATTTTTAGTGGTCGACAACCCTTTTTTAACTTGTACATGGTACTCTTTTTACTTTGTGGGTTTTAAATCATGTTATGGAAAAATAGTCTAATAAGTAACAAATAATAGCACTCATTGTGATCACTCACAAACTCAAGTTGTAAATAAATTTCTGGAAAACAAGTCTCCTGTTAAAAAAAAACAATGCGTTTGTCTTATTGTTTAATTTTGCTTAAAATGGTTGAACTACCGTCTTATTACTATCATATTGCCGAATAGACCTACGAAGTACCATGTGCTCTTGTGATATGGTATAAGGTTTATTTTTGCTTTAAACAGTTCGAAACCGTTCATGCATATAAAAAGTTCGCTAATAAATAGTCTTTTGTCAATCCGCCGCCGTATAGCGTCGGCGTTTTTTTCCTTTTGAAAACACTTGTTTTGTTATTCTTACTAATTAGACGTTTTCAGATCGACTTTACTTTTACATCTGTATAATATTAAATAATATTTAACATTTGTAAATATCAATGAATGATATACCTTTTTTTTTTTTCAAATTAAGGTTCTTCATTGTTTGATATTTACAAATGTTATTATTAGGTGAAAATTTAATTTAATAAAAACCAAGGTTTCAAGGGTGATTTAGGTGACCTACTTATATAAATGATTTTTTTATAACAACAAAAAATAGTACAAAAGGTTTGTAATCTCTTCATAAAAAAGTCACTTTCCCTCAATTTCAAATAAAACGCGGAAAAAAACACGTAGTTACCCACTAAAACAAGTATCCTTCCATTTGTAACTTATGTTTGATGTCAAATAAACTGAATTAAGTCTAAACAAGTAAGCCTGAGCCTACTCCTTTTTAAAAGGCCGGCAACGCATCTGCAATTCCCCTGGTGTTGCGGTTGTTCATGGGCGGCGGTAGTCACTTACCATCAGGTGAGCCGCATGCTCGTTTGCCCCCTCTCCTATAAAAAAAAAACATAAAAACATAAAAAAGAACATTACTTTTACACATGGCGGATGGCGCTTGACACGCCCGGCGTGTCATGAAATATTTGTTCGCCGCCACAGCTAAAAGTTGTCGAAAATTGGTGCCGCAACGAATCGGTTAAGTGACTACTGCGCACGCATGTTTCCATTGATTTCTGTTGTTTGAGTGATTGTCATTCATAAATTTTCATATCTAACGCCTACTATTTTACTACGTACGCACATATTCGTATGGGTCGATCGCTCGGCAAAAACATAGTGAATTGAATCGCACACATATGAGCGCGCGTACGCGTACGTAGTTGTAAGTATGTCCTCAATTGTCCCATAAATCACATTCAATTTGGGATGTTTTCAAAAAAAGTAGAAGCCTTTTTACACGTATTTTTAAAAACTGCAATAACGGTATATCATTATTTATATATTTATTAATATTATTTGAACTTAAGTTTAAATTTGGCTACTCTTTGAAAAATAACCCTGTAGTCTAGTAGTATATATGAGATTGTATAATATCGACGGCCAAAAGTTTTTCCTGACAGTATTCAGATAAAGCTATATTTTTTTTTTATATTGGAGCTAAATTTCAGAACATTTATTACAATTAAAATTACTATAAACTTCAATGTGTAACATAATAAACGGAAAACTTCAGATAAATTATTACTAACAGATATATTTTCTTTTATTAAATAATAGTTCAAAGATTGGGACAAATATATGACCAGACACAAATCGGTGTAAATTGTAACTGTTCTGTGTCGAAATTTTTACTTTAGAAATATATAAGTCAAATTACACAATCAGAAATTTAGTTGAAATTCATATGGAGCGCTGAATTATACTATACTCTGTAAATTTAATTTAATCAGTAAAATCGGTTCAATAAAACTCTTAGATATTGTTATATAAAGTGACTTTCATATGGAACAATAGTGACAGTACAACTGCTAAAACGAGAAACTAATGTCGGAGATATTAAGATTTTACATGTTATATAAAACGTATTGTTAAGTTGATAGGTAATATTAGTTTCTAATCTTTAAAAAAAATTGTTGCACTCAAGTTTATGATTTTGTTTTAACAACCAAACAAATTCGTTCATTTATAATTAAAAAAAAATGAAACAAATGTTTCGAAACGTCGCACTGACTGACTGTTGGTTGTTATTATGTTACACATTATATGATACGAAATGCGCATTAAATTGGAATGTATTGATCAATAACCAAAGTATGCCAACACTGTTCTTTGATCACGAGATCGAGATACTTTATTTTATTATCACAAAAATAGTTATACCTAAAATTTCCGATGAAACATATTGCACATTAATAAACAAGCAAAAGGAAATATTGAATGTTGTACGATTTAAATGCATTATGCATTTTTCCTTAAGTCTAAAACAAATTTTGCACTCACATTTTTGTGATTCATGTAATACTGCATTTATTTCTTATGCTCAGATCTAACGGCGTGAGTGAAATGAGTAAATAATAAATGGTTAATCCTAATGTGTATAAAATTCCGAATAAAATATATACTGGAAATAAAATTAAGACTAGAATAAAAATAAAATAAATCATTAATGTTAAAAAATAAAAGGTATTAACCAGAATACCAGATTTTGCAACGTAGTCAGAGAGCTTGCCATATCATTACTGTAAGTTTTTAAAAAGCCTTTTAAGTAAATCATTGCTACTACTGCCATTAGTAGAATTTTAACAACTCAACAGTTTAAGTTGATTGATTCCTGAATTCATAATAAGAATTCTTTTTAAAACTAGCCAAAAAGTAAGAAGTTGCTTACATCGCAAATTCTGTTTGTATCTGCCTTATATTTTACAATATCTTATATTAAGAGATATTTATAATAGCATTACATTTTGAATAAAGCATTTGATAATAATTGAAATATTTCTTATTATACATTTATAATCTCTTGCTAATAAGTACATAATATACCAAGACTGCCAATCATTTTGATAGTAAGGGTATTAGTAAGACATTACTTCTAGTAGAAAAACAGTTGTCTTTATTTTATTTTAACATTTTGCTAAATGTAAACACTGCAATGGAGGTATTGCGATCACTAACCCTCTAATATATATATATATCTAAATTACAGCCCTTCACAAGTCCACTGCTGAACATAGTCCTCCCCCAAGGAATGCCACAAAGCACGGTCCTGAGCCACCTGCATCCATCGACTTCCTGCATGTTTTACCAGGTCGTCACTCCATCTAGTGGGGGGACGCCCTACACTTCGTCCGCCAGTACGAGGCTGCCACTCGAGAACCTTTTTTCCCCATCGGTTGTCGGTTCTTCGAGCTATATAGCCGGCACTTCAGCTTATTAATCCGTTGGGCTATGGCGTGGATGATAAAATAGCAATTTTGTTACGTGCATACATAATTTGAGAGTCACGGAAAATAGTAATCACTCATGTTGGTGATTGGCAGTCTTTTGACCTCAGGTTCAAAGAAATTGATGCAGCTGGCGCCTATATGTCGGCGAGGGGTAAGTTACTCGCCTCGCCCATCTCTGAGCACATTTCCTCATCGCAGGTGTATGTGATGACGAACTTGAGATCGACGCGCGTCAAGGTAGCAGGGCGCGCCAGCAGCATCACTTGCGTCAGAGCCGGCGGAGGCAAGAATGGATTGTAAGCCGGCAGGGAAGTGCCCGAAGCCGTCAGTAGCCTCACTTTGCAACCCTGAAATAATATTGAGATTCTTATGAGTTGCCCGTGACAAGCCATTTTAGTTAAGTCTGTTACGCGAACATCCATTGGAAGACACGGTTCTTTCCCGTTGAAGGGCGATGGCGAACATTATTATCTTAACTTAATGTGATATCATCTTTCGGGGGAGTTTAATTTGTTAGAAAAGTGTAGAGATTGATGTTTCTTTCTAAAGTATTGGTTATATTGTATATTAATTAGATTAGAAATGAGATTTAAGGTGACACTAGTCGACATTATTTCCATAGAAATTTCGGAGGGGTTTTACTCAGCTGTTTGACAGTGTACATCCAAAATTAAACATGATATCGTTTTGTCTCATTGTTAAATTTGTCTGTACGGAAACAGAATAGTAAAATAAAATGTTATTAAAAAGTTACGAGCTACCAAAGATTCGTTTTTATTGCCAATTTTAACACAACTTTGGGGGTAAATTACTAATAAAAGAAGTGTAAAATTTCCAAAACAAAGTCGGTACCGACACAGCCTAATTATCGAAGAATCCAATAAATTTTATTTGTAATTGATTAATGCAGTGGTTTTTACATAAAACCCCTTCTTCCAAAGGCCTTTTCGTATTTTTTTACGCGCGCATGTTACTATGAATTATCGTGCATCTCACTGAATAATGTTTCCCCCGGTACGGTGCGGGAGGACGATGCTTACACACACATGCACAGGCGGTGACGCGCGCTTATTCGAGTTTTATTCGAAACGAAAAGTTTTGCTATTTTGTAATTTGAACGCCAAAGACAAAAGACGGCATGTAAATTGATATAATTGAAAGAGATGATGCGTTTTGGACGACAGACAATATTTTAAAATTTTCATCTGTAATACAATATCATTATAAAAGTTAAAAAAAAGTAAAGTCTATATTCGATTACTATATAAAATTGCAACAATTTCATTGGTGCCGACGGGGATCGACCCGGATTGCTCGCGTAATGTGATAGCGAGCGAGCGCTAACCATCTGAGCTACCACGGCTCTCAATGCAAGTGTTATAAATAAATAAAGAATTACAAAACAGTTTAATTATTTATTAGACGACTTTTGCGGCGGACAAACAAAGTATATTATGTGGGATTTTCATAGGTACCTACTGTTATTACCTAGATACCTACTACCTATAATACAACAAAATGTCACCAAACGTCGCCTCGTCGTGGCCATAAAATTGTAAACTTTAGGTAGGTACGTCAGTACTAAGAAAACAATCTTGATGGGTCACTTGTCTTGATAAAAACCTGTGCTTACGTTTAGTGATACTTATTGAGTATATATAAAAAAGTAAGAAGACAGGTAAGTAAGTATTTTTGAAAACAATTTATAGGTAGGCAGGACTAATTACATACATACATACATATAATCACGCCTCTTTCCCGTAGGGGTAGGCAGAGACCAGTTCTTTCCACTTGCTACGATCCTTACATACTTGTTTTGCTTCGTCCACTTTCATTATTCCCTTCATACATGCTCTACGGTTTAGGGTACTCTTGACCTGGCCTTTTTTCAAGACGTCCCTGATTTGGTCTAGAAATGTCCGCCTAGGTCTACCCCTTCCAACACTTTCATTCACACTCGCCTTATATACTTTTTTCGTCAATCGTTCTTCATTCATTCTCTCGACATGGCCAAACCATCTCAGCATACCTTTCTCAATTTTTGTCACTACATCTTCTTTCAGACCACAACGTTTCCTTACCTCACTATTTCTTAGCCTGTCACTCAGTTTAACTCCTATCATACTTCTTAATGCTCTCATCTCAACTGCATTTATTCTGCTTTCATGTTTCTTCTGCCATACCCAAGTTTCACTTCCGTACATGAGTGTCGGAACCAACACCCCCTCATGCACAGCCAAACGAGCCTTGTTAGACACCTTCCGACTGCTCATAAAGGAGTGCAAAGCTCCATTCACCATGTTTCCTGCATTCACTCTTCTTTCGATATCACTCTCACACTTTCCATCTCTTGTAAACTTTGAACCCAGATACACAAACTCTTTCACCTGTTCAATTTGGTCATCTTCAATCACGATATTGCAGTCTGTCACTGCCTCATCTTTTTCAAACACCATCACTTTCGTCTTCCTTACATTCATCTTCATTCCCTTTCTAACAAAAGCTCCACTCATAGCAGTTACCATCTCCTGCAACTCCTCGGCCGAAGACGCAAGTAATACTTGGTCATCAGCATAGAGAAAACATTTGACGAGTAACTCATTCATTCTCAACCCACTTTCATTCTCTTTTAAATCTGTCAAACAATTGTCCATGAACAGATTAAACAGCCACGGTGACGCTACACATCCCTGTCTAACACCTTTTTCGATATTAAACCATTCAGTGTATGCCCCGTTTATCCTCACACAAGCACTAGAATCCCTATAAAGAGATTGCATTGCTCGTATGAGGATACTGCTCACACCGTTCACAGACAGTGCTGACCACAATTCATTCCTCACCACTCTATCATAGGCCTTTTCTAGATCTACGAACGCGCAGTAGACTTTCTTGTTTTTAGCCAAATACTTTTCGGCTATGCACCGCAAGGAAAAGACCTGATCCGTACATCCCATTCCCTTTCTAAATCCCGCTTGTGCATCCCATACTTTCTTGTCTGTTTCATTCACAATCCTTTCAATCAACACTTTCGCATACAATTTACCGACGACGCTGAGAAGGCTTATACCGCGGTAATTTATGCAGTCCTGCCGTGACCCTTTTCCCTTATACAATGGCACGATTACGGCTTTGCACCAGTCTCCCGGTACTTGCCCATTTCGCCAGCACAGATTGAAAAGGCGGTACAGCTGACTAGCCACCAGGCCCTGTCCAGCCCTCAGCATCTCGACGGTAATCCTGTCATACCCTGCAGCCTTACCTAATCTCATACTTTTCAACGCTTTCACTATTTCATCCATGCTTATCTCATTTTCATCAACACTTATATTAGTTTCCGTGGAAGGTGGCAGATGCTGTACCTGCACTTCCTCTCTTTCAAACAAACTTTCAAAATACTCTTTCCATCTCTTTAACACACATTCTTCTCCTTTTATAATGCTCCCATCTTGACTCCTGATTGTACTCAGCTCAGAGGTAGAAGTTTTTCCTCTGGCTGTTTTGATGGTTTTCCAGAAAAACTTAATGTTTGACTGGAAATCTTCAGTGAGCCTCCTATCGAAATCATCCTTTCGTTCTTCTTTCTTTCTAGACACAATTTCTTTCGCTGCTGTTTTCAATCTTTTATACTTCGTTCTTGCTTCCTTTATCTCGTCATCCGTTGCCTTTTGAACTTTTTGGTTTGCTTTTGTTGCTAACCAATCCAACCACGCTTTCTTCTTTTCTTGCACAACCTTTTGTACATCTTTATCCATCCACACGTTATCATTCTTTCTTCCTTTCCTTCTTTTAGCTACCCCGCATACCTCGATAGCAACATTTACGACCCCTTTCTTAAATGTCTCCCACAAATCTTCAATCACTCCTATCTCTTCTATCCCTTTAAAACTTTCTTTCAGTTTCTCTACATACTCGTCTTTCTTTTCTTCTTCTTGTAGATTTTCCACTTTTACTCTGTCCAAAACACTCGTAGGCTCGGCCACTCGGTGTCGCCACCGTTTAAAGAGGCCACGCATTCGGGCTATGACCAGGAAGTGGTCTGTGTCGAGGCCTACACCGCGGTATGCCCGAGTGTCTAGCACTTTCTTCCTCAGTCTTTCATCCACAATTACAAAATCAATCATACTTCTAGACTCACCCTCATCTCTTGTATACAAATGGATCTTTTTGTGGTCAAACATTGTGTTGGCCACGCACAGATTCCATTCCAAGCATACTTCAAGCAGGCTTCTCCCATTGTCATTCACTCTCTCGTCCCCAAACGTACCCAGAACTCCTTCATACCCATCACGCTTTACTCCAACCCATCCATTAAAGTCCCCTAACATCACGATCCGTTCATTTTCTCCGCATTTATTCAAGACCTCTCTCATGCTATCCCAAAATTCCTCTCTCTCTTGTTGTGTTTTTATGGACCCACCTCCACGCAGATCCGTTGGTGCATAGACCCCAAGGATAAACAAGCGAGTGAGTCCGACTTTTAACCTAATCCAGAGGAGTCTTGGGCTTATACATTCATGCTCCATCACACATTCAACCATTCGAGACGAAAGAATCACACCAACTCCCTGACAGCCTCGGCTGGTTTGGGGGACTCCCGACCAGTATGCCGTGTAGGGGCCATGAACCGTGGTGTCACATCCTTTCCTCTTGGTTTCGTTCACGCACAGAATATCAATGCAACGTTCATCCATCATCTGACATACTTCATCTACCTTACCATCCATTCCTCCTCTTACATTCAACGTAGCGAAGCGGCTCTCCGTGGGCCGCTTTTCGCCCCCGCGAGAAACGAGACGTGATGGGTGGCGAACCACATCGCCGCCATTTTGGTTAATTAAATTATTTTTATGACTATCCATTGCGTTCCCACGAATAGCGAGGGAAAGGTTTGTCCCCCCCAGCAGAGCCCCGCATGCCAGGGTAAGGCTAACCTAATTCTGGGGTCGCCCGGTCCCAGGGCAGTGTGGCACGCTAACGACTAGGCTCGCCCCTAGCCATGCATCCATCCGCGCGGCAGACGTTGGATTGGCGGAGGGTAGGAATAGGAAAAGGGGAAGGATAGGTGGTGTGAAAAGGAAGAGTAAAGTAAGTTAGGGTAGGAAATAGGAAATGTAGGATATTACCGTCCAGGAGGGCACGGAATAGGACAGTAATAGCTAGGGAAGCCGGGGTCGCATACCCGTATACCATACCACAACTACCGGACAGGTAAATTGGGATGAGTATTACTAATTACTAATTACGATTATTATCTAAATATTATAAATGCAAAAGTTTGGATATTTGGATGGACGGATGAATGGATTTATGTTACTCAATCACGCCAGAACGGCTGAAGGGATCTGGATGATATTTTGCTCAGAGATAGGTTATAGTCTGGAATTTTTTTTTAAAAACGTTACCCCTACACTAGGATTTTCTCCTGTATCGTGGAGGCAGTTTACAAACATCCAGACCCGGAACAATTATTTGTAGGCCATACAAATACTTGTTCGATTGATTCGAACCCGCTGCTCCCAGTACAACAATTCATTGCTAAGCCACTGCGCCACAGAGCTGTCAAATAACATATATTATGATACCGTTTATTCAGGTATTTCGTTCCCGTGGGATAATTTCTCGAGTTACACACGTTCGAAGCCGAACTTTTGAGTGATCGCTGCATGACCACTCGGGGAAAACTAAACATAATAAAATAAGCAATCTTTATTAGGTATATAGAGCCACAAAGGTATAATATCAAGCGATAAAGCAGCACCTAATAATTTCGCGGTTTCACCCGCGTCATCACGTGTCCGAGATGCGTGGCATGACATGACACCTAGTTCAAGCATTTTATAATTGCAATCAAATATTTTATTTGACAGTAATGTATGGAAAGATTGTCATGATTAATGGAGTACTTTTATTTTATCTGTCGGCATATTATGCGCGGTTTTTTCCAGTTTTAAAGAAAAACGTACACGATACATGAAAAGTGTGTAGGCAAGAAATGATTCTTGATAAATTTGCTATCAACCTCTTATACTTATTAATCAATTAAATTTAAACTTTCAAAATACCATAGCGACGTGAAATGAAAGAGTTCAGAAATAAAAATGTAATTAATCATTGTTACGCTCACCCGGGAGATAGATAAAAGTACTCAATTAATTTTGAATTTATTTTAGCTACTAGCTGTTCTCCGCGACTTCGTCCGCGTTTAGTTTAGGGCGTTAATTTTGTTGCAAACACACCTAATAATTTTTCTAAAATTTAAGTAGTCTAAGTTACTTCTTATAACATACTACTATAGACTACTAGTGAAAGTCCCGTCAAAATCGGTCCAGCCGTTTTGGAAATTAACCGGAACAAACAGACTGACAGACATACAAAAATGTTAAAAATTGTGGTACCGTATACAATTTCATACGCAATTAGTAAAAAGCTGTTATTTTGACATTACAAACAGACACTTCAATTTTATTTATTTGTGTAGATATAGATAACGATTGAACTAACGGCTAACCTAACCTCGCTCATAGAAGCTTTCAATACTGGCTTCTCAGTTCGCACCGGGCTAGGGGTTATGCGTTGTTTGCGCGTCAGGCCAAGTATTCAATTATTTTAATTTTACATTATCTCTTAAACTATGTACTATATAAACATGGTATAAAGAACGAAGTTTATCTTCATAAAATTGTCTTGATAATGAAGTAACTTTCGTTCGTAAGGTGCCTAATAATTAAATTTTCATTTTTTTTTGTCATAAAATGCCTAATTGTGGCTTATATATAAGAAATAGACATAATATGGTATCGCGGACTTTTTTATAGACGGAGTAAAGATCTATATTTTTCTAGAACATTGTATTTACGTATCCCGAACCATAGCAGCGCTTTTTCTTCTGACTTCCTTAACAAATATAGGCTAGCTGAGATATATAGCCTAATGCTATATAGCCTATACTATTCGACATGAATCTGGCTATAATATCCAAAAAAAGATTTTTCAAATCGGACTGGTAGTTCCAGAGATTAGCACGTTTAAACAAACAAAAATACTCTTCTGCTTTATTACATTAGTATAGATAGATGTTGCATCGTATTCGTGTAACTTCGTTTTTATTCTAACGGTTCGGAACGCCGTACGAACAAGACATTCGTGAATACTAGTGTCGATATGCTCATCACTGATACTATCTCTGTCGGGCACGATGCCAGGTGAGACAGCGTGCTTTTTGGCCGCGCCCACTAGCGAGTTCGAGCCCGCGACTTGTGCCACCTTAAGAAATTTATTTCCTAATAGAGTACCTATACACCCACTTACTGAGAAACATAAAAGAAAAGAAAGTAACATTTACTTTGAGTAGGCATAACATATCTGTGGACTTACATTAAATATGAATATAAAATCCTGCACAAAATATAAAAAAGACAGAGGGTAATTTAAGAATATTTCATAGGCGCTTACTATTAAATACAAGCAAGAAACAAAGCGCAGTCAAACTCCTAGTACAATAACCCATTATGTCACGCTAAATAAGATTAATTAGATGTGGTAAGGAATTTGTTACTGCTCGCAAAAAGTGTTTTAATTAGGCATAATGTGATAAGCTTTTAATTATTATAGATATGTAAGATACTTTAATTGTGTTTTAAAATGAGTATTTATTTTAGTGTAAATATATATTTAAATATTTTGTAATGTTCATTTTTTTATTCTTTATTGTACACACTATAAGTTGGTAACAATTGTTAAATATTTAAATAACATGTACAATGGCGAGAGAATAATAAGAGTTCTCTTCCAGCAAACCTATTGGAAAAGAGAAATAATTTTATATATAAAGCAAGTAGGTAGCAGCAGTACTTAATAATTAATATATCAGTGTATAAAATATAAGTATAATTTATTTTCTTGATGATTTACATACATATATATTAATAAAGACAATAAACACACACACACACACACACACACACACACACACACACACACACACACACACACACACACACACACACACACACAATATATATTTCATAAAATATGTATATATTTATAATTCTAAGTTGATAGATAATATTTCTTTACTCTGCTCCGAAATAAATCAAGAGAAGAGCTAGCATGTATGTCATGTGGAATTGAGTTCCATAGCTAGACTTTACAGTAAAGGATCCACCACATCGGCTTGTGAAATGAGAAGGAGTTTTGAGAAGCAGCTGTTTAGTGGTCCGGCACTGAGTTTCACGAGGTACAAGATACTCAAAACGCTCGCGGAGATATGGAGGTGCAAGAGGATTAAAGAGTAGAAAGTAGAGAAATGATAACACATGTAAGTCTCCACGTCTACGGATAGAAAGCCATTTTAATTGAGCCCTGTACTCGGAAACATGATCAAACTTACGAAGACCGAAAATAAAACGTACACACAAATTTTGAACACGTTCCAGTTTGTTCAACAGCTCCTCTGAAGCATCCAAAAAACTAACATCAGCGTAATCAATGAGAGGAAGAAGAAGTGTTTGTAGCTCAAAGTTATCTTACTTTTTAACGGTAAAAACATCTGGAGGCGCTTGAGAGATTGAAAAGAGTAGTTCACTTTTCTGTTAATCATATTAATGTGAGCAACCCAAGACAAATTATTATCAAAAATAACACCTAAGTTCTTAGCAGTCTCTGTATATAGAATTTGAGTACATATTATCATACGTTACTGCAGGGATCTTCGAACGATCTAATAAATTAAGCATATATGAGCTGCCGATAACCATTAATTGGTATTTAGCAGGGTTAACAAGAACAGTTGGTAACCCTGCTAAATACCAATTATCATTGTAGTTTGGTGTGAGTTTGATAAGAAATCATAATTAAATAATGCATTTACTAATTTGTTTTGCACAATTTGAAGGGGTGCTAAGTTAGTTTTCGTTGCTGAGCTGCATACTTCAATCAGATAATCTATGTGTGGCTTTACCAGTCTTATACTATACTGTATATCGCACTTGACGTGGTAAGACAAACAAAGCTCCCAGTTAGTGCAGTAAGTTTATTTTTAATCTTATTTAAATGTGGCTTCCAAGTCAGTTGACTATCCAACAACAAACCAAGATATTTCTCTTTGTCTATTCTTTTTATGAGTTGGTCATTAATAGTTAATGATGGATAGCTAGTATTTTTTTTTTGTTTTTAGCTAAAAATATTATGTAATTCATGTTTCATTTACTGCTCCAGAAATGGACAAACCAAATTGTATACTCCTAAAAGTAAAAGAATTAAAAAAAATTGAAAATGTAAAAAAAAAATAATATAATACTACACTGAGACATTGTTTTGTTGACACAATTTTTCAACGACGAAGCCAGTGTGACCATCTACATAACAAATAAGTTTAACTTAGTCCCAATTAGCGACATCTGGTGGTCGTAAAATTATTAGCCCTCATTTCTGAATAATGGAAAGCAGTCAACTACGGAAAGATATTATAGTAACTTATATTAAAATAAATGGTCCTCGCAAAGATGCAATACGCCTGATATTGCGATCGTCAAGTCGTCTGCCAAGTGTAACAATGAAGGCATACTCTCAATACAATGGGAGAGGTCCATGTCCAGAAGTGTTTCAGATTCACAAAGGACAAAGAGAAGAAGAAATGGTCACGTAAACTCAGAGGCACTCACCCATTCTGGCATAAAAGACATGTAGGTAAGATCAGAGATAGTTTTATTGTATTATAATTAAACCCGCAAACCAACAATAGAAAAGTTGCATGTTTTTTTTATTTTTTTTTTGAATGTTTACTAAAAATTATTAAGTAAAATTTAAAAAAATAATTTAACAATTGATTTTTCATGTAATTTTACAATTAAAAATGGATTTTCTAAAATGTAAATTCAAACGCAAGTGATGTCGTTATATCGCTTTAGTAACGCCACCGCATGGTGAAATGATAAAACACTCATGTTTACGTAGTCAAAATTAAAAAAAAATTGTCATTGCATAATACAGGTTATAAATGTTTTGTTAAGACACATGCTGATCCGAATATAAAAAATATAAAAGTATAGCATGATTGCGATTGGCTAACAGCCTCAACGGATACAACCACGGACGTCACAACCAATCACAAGTGTTCTTTTTTCATTAAAAAATTTAACTATTTTTTATTATGTAATTACTAAAACAATGGAATTATTAATGAATTCTTCTTTCATTTATATATAAATTTGTGGCAAAAAATTATTAATTAATTATTTTCTATATATGTGTGTTGAAAATGTCAGAACAACAAAAAAGATAGAACACTACATATGATTCAAGCGACGCCGAAACCATGATCAACTTCTTAACATGCACTCACTCATACATACATCATATGCATCTAAAATAATTTACAATCTACAACAATCTTCTTTTAGTGTTCATAAAATAAATTATACTTTAAAGAGTACTTTATTATGTTAATGCCATATTTTAAAAGATTTAATGTGCAAGATACCTTTGGTAAAACTGCTTGGAACTTATAATCTTCAATAGGTGAGCTATTCTTACTTGTTGTAGAAATTACAATGACATTCACGTCTGGCCTCGGCTTGTCTTTACAGAAATGTAGAACAACAGTCACGCCTCCTTCTTCTTCATACACAGTTAACGGTGGCACTTTACTTGGCTGAATACTTTGTAAGCTCACATTTATATCAGTCAGTGGTTTAACATCACCAACTTTGTTATTTTTGATTGAATCTTTACGTTCAGTAATTGTTTCTGCTTTATTAGTTACTGGTGTTTCTATATCAACATGTGTCACATTATTTCCTAAAGGTAAGCCTAAATCTAAAATGTTGTCTAGAGGACTGTCCGGTACACTTAAGTTCATATCTACAATAGTATTAGTTAAAGTTGTGCCATTTGTGCCGATGTCCACCATGACATCGTCATTAGTATGAATTTGTTTGCAAGTATCAATAACTTCAGGTGAATTAGATTTTTCATCAGATTTTTTGATAAGAAAATCTAAATCAAATAGTGCATCATTGTTCGATTGTGTTTCATGTTTAGGAGACGATTTGTCCAAAGCATTCATAGGAATCTTCTTTAATTGTTTACTGAAATAAAAAAAGATAAGCTGGATAATTCAATTTAGCACAGAACACACCACTCTTGGATGACAACTTCATGCAATACAAGCGGTAAATTTAAAACTTTTGTACATCCAACTTCAATATAAATAAAATGACAACATCAATGTTGTCAATTTGATATGATAACTCAAAAACTATTGGTCAGATCTTGATCAAATTTATATGGGACTACATGTGAAGCACCAGCTTTCAAATAAAAAAAGAATCATCAAAATCGGTTCACCTAGAAAAAAGTTCAGAGGTAACACACATAAAAAAAAGTGTTAACAAAGAAAACTTTCTGATGGCAAGAAGTTTAAATATTCCATATTTTAACATTTTGAATTTTGATTTAAGATATGTAATAAACCTATTTGTAAAATGTAGTCTTTTATTGTTTTCACAATATTTATATAAAACTTATTTACACAATTTTAGCTTGAGAAAAAGAATCAGTTTTGATAAATCTGTTTTACACTGTAACTTTTAAACATTTTTTTAAAATAAAACACATAGTCAAAAGTATAACAATTTATAGAAGTGTGTAGGAGGTTTCTGAAACGTTTTATAATACAAATGATTTTTTTACACATCTTGAAGTGGGCTTCAATAGGAGCATACTACAAGCTACGAAAGAAGATTGATCAACTTTTACTATACTTCAAATGTAATATCCCTCCTGACATATTGAAGATGGGCAAAATTAAGAGTACTCATAACTGACGAGCATGTACGCATAGTTTGTCAGGATTGTGCCAAATGGAAGTCCCTCTGGGTGACAGCAGCAAGAGTTAATTATATTTATTTCAATATATCTGTTCTAGATAAGTTTTTTTTTTATAGAATAAAGGAGACAAACAAGCACACAGCCCACCTGATGGTAAGTGAATGCTGTGGCCTGTAGGTATCTACATTCAACATTGATTAAGAATCAAAATTCAGATGCATACACATGAGGACTAAAATGGAATACTTAATTACTAGAAAAAGGGTTTCTGGCTATCTACACTCACTATGCGAAACACAGTAGCATTATTATGCCATTTCAGACTGGTCTTCTATGACAACATGGTTCTACCCCGGATGAGTCGGCCCATTCATGCTGCAGCTATGGCTCAGCTGGCTCTACAGCGTTGCTCTAATACGTAAAACAATAAGTTCAAGAATTTAATATCATCTATTAGCACATGTATAAAAAAACTAAAAAAATAAAAAACTTACCTATTAAAATTATCAATTCTTCTGGCATTTTCTGGTAAAGATTGTTTTAATAATTGTTCTCCCAGATTGTCTAATTCATTCCAGCCTTCAGTTTTACCAGACTTATCACTTAAGAGATCAACATCATCTGTGAATGCAAATGTGTGGCTACTGTATTGGCATAACCATATTACGTTTGATGTTCTAACAATTAGGGTATAGAGGAAATTCTCATCATAAGCCAGTAAACAATTTATAGCTGACAAACGGAGACAAATGAGCACGCAGTCCACCTGATAGTAGGTGAATATCAGGCCCATAGATACCTGCAACTACCCACGATTAAGATTCAAAAAGTAGATGTGTTTGTCCCTACTGAGGACAGGAAAATACAGAACACAGCTGCATTGAGCTGCTTTTTTATACTGACATTCTGTGAGAGCGTGGTCCTTCTACAATTGAACCTACCCACTCGTGCTGTAACCGTAATATAGCTGCAGCATGACTCTACCATGTTAAAAACGTCTTTTGCTTATTAAAAAGAATGTGCTGTTATCGCCTCACTTGACTAGCATAAACTAACAAATGTAATAGGATGTATTGAAATGCTTTTGCCGTGTGGTAGTGGCCTTTTCAATCCATGTCGTCCCGTAGGTATCGTAAGAAGTAACTATGCGAAATCATAGAAAGTCTAATGAGTGCTGTTACATGTCGGTATAACCATTTGTTAACAACAGATGTAAAATATGAAGACCAGCAATGGTAATCAACCCCAAAGGTGTAGTATAATCGCCTATATATATCTAGTAGTGTAATCGCCAACTCTAAAACCTACCCTACTAACTCCAGAAACTCTTGCAAATTTTTTTTTACCCTTTTGAGTGGACTACGGAATATTAAAATCTTAATGTTGTCTAAATAGTTCCATTAAAAATTTTCCATAGGGGACCACCCCTAGAGTATACTATAAAAAGTATTCAATAAAAAGAAATCATCAAAATCGGTTGTAAGATCGTCAGTAATTGCGACATACAAAAAACCACTGTCACAGAGAAAACATCTGGCTGCCGAGTTTCAGCACATTGAGTATTGCAAGACAACAAGCTTCGGTTCCCGCGTCTAAGTCACAATGACCGAGTGAAGCCGGCCACAGTCGAGTGTGTACTACCCTATGTCAGAGGAGTCACAGACAAGGTTGGCTACATCTTGAAGCGAATTTCTATTAAAACATACTTCAAGCCGCCGAAGAAGATTAGTCAATTTTTACCATCCGTCAAGTATATCCATCTACAAAATGCAGGAGTGTACAAGCTTGATTGGAAATGTGGTCTCTCTTACATAGGACAAACAAAAAGATCCATTAAAACCTATGTGAAAGATCATATAGCTGACATGAGGCACATTCACTCTAGGAAGTCTACAGTCTGTGAACATGTTCAAGATCATTTCTGCCATTACATGAGATTTGATGGACCACAAATCCTCGCAAAGGAACACCGATTCCTACCAAGGAAGATACGCGAGGCTATTGAAATTAAAAAACATCCTAATTTTAATAGAGACAATGGATGAGTGCTGCCATCTGCTTGGGATCTTATAATTAACAAAATTAAATACAAACCCAAGCATACCACACCAAGACTTCAAGATACTCTAGCCTCATTCCAAGTAGATCGAACCAAAAATTAATATTAAAAAACTGAAGGTAGCCGGGCTAACTGTGACATCGGGAAGTCAAATATCTCAGTCCCCCTCGTGACCATGGATTGCTGTAAATCACCCGAAACGTCAGGAATTAAAATAAGTAAATTAAACGCGATAAAATCCGTAAAATTAGTTTAATTCAATGCGTAGTGTTCGCGTAAGTTTAAGAAATTATAAAGCAAATTTATGTTGCAGAAGTGAAGGGATGCCCTAAATGCAAGTTTATCAACTGAATTGGAGATATATTGAAGATTGGCCAGATTAAGTGTACCCGTTGGTTAAGGGTACTCTTTATCTGGCCCATCAAGCATGTATTCATAGATATATGAACGTAAAGGAGGCGAGAGATGTGTGTCAAGATCATGCCTGGTGCCTGATCTAGGTGACAGGTGTGATGGTTTATGTATGTATGTAAATTAAAATGCAATAAAATTCCTCACTTTTTTTTATTTGAGGACTGATCATAGTGAAAATCTAATGGAATTCCAAATTATATAAAGAGTTCAATGTTTTAACTGCACATGAATCTAATAGTGTAACAATAATGAAAAAAAATTTTACCATTTTGTATTAGACTAACAGGTTTCAAGGGCTCTGCAATATTATTGGAACCACTTTCATTTGAAAAAATGTCTCCCAGTTCATCTATTACATTAGATTTTGTATCTGTAGCACTATGCGTCTTTCCAGTATTTTTATTCAATGATGCTCCAGCAAAATCTAACAAGGAATCACTATTTAACGTTTGTGCTTCTCCCGCCTTAGGCTTAGATGATTTTTCAGAAACAAATACATTATACCTTTCCAAAACTTCATCCAGAACATCATTCGCATGAAGGATATCACCTGAAAAACACATTTCACATATAATAAAAATATGTATATTCATATTTATAATATTTAAAATAGTTAAGTAACTTTACTGTTCAATCTTTGGGTGGGAAAATAATGATGATACAGTTTGTCCCATATAAGTCAGTTTGATGCTGCAGCCTCAGTGTCACTTCACCTGTCAACCTCAGGACTACATTCAATCAGTGGGTCCATGAAGCTAATACAAAGGGGAGACGGCATAAGCAACTGTGCACTGTGATTCTAAGTAGGTCCTGACGTCATCATAGTAGGCGTGGCTTTAGTTAGTATACTGTCAGCATTCATCCTGTGCACTTATGTGTTGAAAAAATCGCAAATCGGTGTATTTTCGTAGTATTAAGAAGAAAAGGATGAAGTGTTGTGTTTTATTGTGTAAAAACTACTCAGATAGACGCTCTGATGTTATGGATGCATCACATTTCATTTATAAATAATTTTACACCTAATTTTTTAAAATAGTTCTAGAAAAATCTCTTTGCGTCGGCTTTCAAATATAATTAAATATATTCGACACTAGATGGCGACACTTTGTGTCATGTGAACTAAAAATATAAAGGTCCGTAGAGCTCAGTATTGGTAAAATAATCATACGAAGGTGCTGAAATTTGTTTTGCATTCAGACATAAAGAAATTTTAATCGCCAATATATTATTTTTATAGTTTATAACATTTCGTGGACATGCTGCCATCTACCGTCAAGGTAGCTAAGCTACATTGCAACATCAATATGGAAAGATTCGAGTAGTTTTACTATTTATCGGTAGATGTAGATAGTGTAGTGGGCGGGGCTTTGCATCCCCTCACCCCGCAAATTGTCACGCGTTGTTATATAGTGAAATTTAATTACAACGTCTCCTTTTTGTATTTGCTTCATGAGTGGGTCACAGGTATCCATGGGTTGCATTAGCCACTTAACATCAGGTGACTTAATGTTTGATTGTGACTTCAATATTTAAAAAAAAAAACTCACACAATCCATCTACAGCTAGATGTAGAGCTTTTTCATAATCACAGGAGAGCCTTTTACTAGAAACAAGATATTCTACTTTAGTCCTCAGGGGTGCCAACAAATCTACATTTTGATTCTTAATAATTTAATAATTCTTAATATATTATATTAATATATTCTTAATTATTTATATATTTTCTTAATATATTCTTAATTCTTAATAATTCTTAATATCTATGGGCCTCAACATTTACTTACCATCAGTCCACTCAACATTTACTTACCATCAGTCCAGTCAGTAATTCCTTATCAATATTAGCAACAGTAGTTGCTTACCAACAGGCAGGTTAACATTGGTCATGTGTAATTCCTTATAACAATAAGTATACAGTGGAACCCCGGTAATCCTTCCCCTGTCTAATCCGGCATGTCCATAACATGTAGGTACAGTTGAGCACAGGGGGAGGTGTTCTTCCTAAATATGTGCACAAACAGGTTGTAACTAATTTGCACCACCAAGAATTTTGCTTGATGCATATTGTCTTATTTTGAATGTGACTATGGTAGTGGCCTAGCGAGCATACATTATTTACTGTTGAGGTATTCATTGTGCATCACATGATCTTTTTTATTTTTTATTATCTTATATTTGATATAATTTGTCGGATTACAAGGTACTCTTTTTCAAAAGTTCTGGACTACCAGGGGGCTGGGGCAGTACTCTATAGTCCAACAAATTTTTTAATCCAACACAGACTGTTTGGCAATTGTAAATCCAAATAACAACCATATCTTAACAGTAGTCAGCAAGAAATTACTGACTGTAAGTTTGGACAATATCAGTTTATATAATATGTTTGTTATACTGCTCAGCCTCAAGTATCAATATTTTATGGTAAAAATGTAAGTAACTTAGTATATGACAGTTGTCTAGATTAGTTTGCTTGTAAATTAGTGCTTTTTACATACTTAAATTGTCTGCTTGTGAGTCAGCAGCAGCAAGCCTCTGCAGCACTGGTCGCAAACGGGAACAGCTGGCATGGAGCTCATGTATTAACTGCTCTTCATCAGGTGAAGCATCTGATGCATGTTCTAACATATCACGCAATAAGCCTGCACTATCCAATGCAGCACTGACTTCTTGTGCCCGTCGACTATTTGCTTCATTACGGCGCTCTTCCTAAAAACATAAATAAACCCCATATCACACGAACTTTATAGATGAAATTACAGGTTTATGAGAGGTTCGTTGATTGCCAATTTTTACATTGTCTTGTCAATGCCAGGTGAAAATAATCTGACCAGCAACTGTGAGCAGCATGTAAGGTGTGAAATGTAGCTTGTTTTGCTTAACAACACAAATTGTTTCATAAAGCATTCCTAATAATAATTACTAACCTCTCGCACCATTGTTTTAATCAATCTATTTGCATGTTGTAAGTCTTCTGGTTTCTTGCTTTGAAGCAATTTCTGTAATAGTTTTGATTTCTCCTCATCTTCAAATATAGCATTTTTAGCTCTCTGACGTAATGGCAGAGGTGTTCCTTCTGGAGGCAAAGGCGGTGGTGTTTCTTTAACCACACCTTGATTTTTTAACATATCATAAGCCACTTTAAACTTAGTTTCTTTTGGATATTCTATAGACCAAGCATGTAATAACTGTAAAACCTAAAATTTAAGCAAAAATAAAAGGATTAAGTCCGCAAACTTGTTAAATGTAGAACCTAATGTAATGATGAACCTAATAGAACTTACGGCTTAGCTTTCCATTGACGTCAGTGGAGTTTGGTGTTGATACGTATTTTTACAGAAAGATTACACTATTATAAGCACACACACAAAGTCTCATTATACGGAAACGCGTAATTTTTGAGAAAAGAATAATTGAAAATCAATTATTCTTGCAATGTTTATGTCTAATCTGCTAATAAACTGGCGCCATTTTGTAATGTCATTGTCGACGTCAATAGGGATGTCGATTCTTTCCGAAAAAGGTCGATTTTTAAATCGATTCAAATCGTAAGCTTATGTATCGGTTCACAAAAAATCGATTTCTAAAATATCTATATTTTTTTAATGTTTCTATTTATAATGTAAATATAAACCCATTTTATGAAAAACAAGAAAGATACCATGATAAATGATCTCTTATTGAAATTTGTTTTATTTAACAGTACCTATTAGGGCAGGTAACAAATAAAATAGGTTAGGTTCAACTTATGTCAAAGAACCGAATTGATTGACCCCGACTCCACCTGGTACGAGTCTGTCCTACCCCTAGAGTGGTTTTATAGAGCCGGAGGCGCGTAGGGGGAGCAGCCTCCGCCTGCTGTAACAAATCGTAGGCATCGGACGAGCCGGAGCGGCTGAGGCTGGTCGCCGAAGGCGACCAACAAGCCGAAGCTGCGGAGGCGAGGAGGGATGGTTGCGATTTGTTACGCTAAGGCGTAGAGGTTGCTCTTCCCGCAGCGCCGGAGACGTAGCAGTCTCAAAATAGATACAGAAATCCTTATGAATCAGTCCGCTTATTTTTTTATGATGAAGGGGATTTTTTTCTAATAAAATGGATTTATATTTACATTATAAATGCAAACATGAAAAAAATATCGATATTTTAGAAATCGATTTTTTGGGAATCGATACATCCACTTACGATTTGAATCGATTTAAAAATCGAACTTTTTCGGAAAGAATCGACATCCCTATTGACGTCGACAATGACATTACAAAATGGCGCCAGTTTATTAGCAGATTAGACATAAACATTGCAAGAATAATTGATTTTCAATTATTCTTTTCTCAAAAATTACGCGTTTCCGTATAATGAGACTTTGTGTGTGTGCTTATAATAGTGTAATCTTTCTGTAAAAATACGTATCAACACCAAACTCCACTGACGTCAATGGAAAGTCGTACCGAACTTACCCTGGTTTGTACTTCAGGTGCTGTTCTGTCAGCTAAATATTTAGGTGAAACAAGTTTTATCATTTCATTCAAAAATCTGAATTTTCCTATTTCGGAATGGAAACTGCTGTCGCACCGTCTCATGCAACGATCAAGCATTGCCAGTGCAAGCAGGGCTTCACGTGCGTTTTGAGAATGAATACGAGCCGCCAATGCTTGGGCCGCATATTGTGGACCGTCTGCAGAATCCTTCATTATAGTACAGAAAGCTTCTATCGCTGCAGCATCGGGATGTGGCAGATTTTCGTATGTAGCTTTCACTATAAAAATAAGTTTTTTATTTTTTTGATTTGGTAGCTAATAACCGAGATAATATAATCACTACGTTTAGCTAATAAACCTAAGTAGTCCTTAGAATTTACTTACAAATCAAAGCCTCCAAACTAGTTAAGGTGACATTCATTTTTACGTTATTATAATTAAATATTTAGTTTATATTTTCAGCACTTTATTTTTTCTTCATTGACTTGTTTGTTTGAAAATAATGACATTTGATTTGATTTTTTTGGAGTTTATGGCCTGGTATCTAGACCTTTAGGCCAAACATTTGATTTGACTACCACACTCACCACAGACTAGTGATGGGTCAACTCGAGTTGCACTTAACTCGAGTTGGATCTCCTTAACTCGAGTCTGCGCTGCTGTCACTGACCTCTTTATATACAAGTACGCTGGACTGGCTATGCCCAAAGACGTATTAAAAAGATAGACAGGTTACACACTAACATTATTGTATTTTAAAGTGGCGCAGGTAGTACTATATCTACGTACAGTTATTTATTATGACACGTTAGGCTAACAAAAAGAGACAAGTGATACGGCTTACCTATCGTTAGAAAAAGATGAATATACATCATTAGTTACGTATTGATTGCTGCCGAGGGCTCATTGGCGTGAGCAAGTGACATACCGATATGGAAAATGAACACACTAGCTAGCGTCAAAGTTTACACTAGCAGTTAGTGTTGAAATAATAAAACCAATTATGAACAAACCATCTATATTCAAAATATTAATGACACGTTTTTCTTGTCTCTAATAGTTGCCGTGTAATTTGTGCACCACCTATAAACATAGGAAGACATTTTTACCACAAATAACTAGAAGATTTACGCGCTGTAGCGAAGGTATAGTCCCGACCCAAGACCGTGCCCGACTGAATGCGAGTCGGGCAATTACCTGACTTTCGTATTGCCATTTTAGAGCGAGTATAACGTATCTATAGTTTTAAAAACATCTTAGGCTATGCCATACAAAATGCTTATACCGATTTGAAGCGTATTTATTGTTCGTACTGAGAACTACAATTGACATAATATGCCAGTCTGTTGTATTATTTAAATTATATCTCTGTATTATGAATTTTAAAACTAAAAAATGCAATTATTTTATGTGGTTGGATTGTTTGATTTTAGTTACATAATAAGAATAATGTTTAGTAATAATGAGAGTGTGCGTAATATGTAAAACTCGTTACGAAAGGAAGCAAATTAAAGCAAATTAAAAGTATTTGATAATATGGGTAGGTACTTAAAAAGTTGTTAATAATCTTAATATCGTATTTACCAACATGTATGTCTTTATATTACTGAGTTTTATTTTGTGGTTTTGATAAATAATAAAATTGAATAGGGTTGTTGAATTCCTTGTCTATAATACTTATCGATGTTCTTTTCTACCCATATCTGTTAACAACCAACCTATCTAGAACTAGAACCTAGATTAAAATTATGGTTAAAAAGCATAAAAATGTTATATATTAATCTTTATTTATTTTTAAAATATTATCTATATATATATTAAATATATATTAATCTGGCACAAAACTGTAATATTTATATTATATTTTAATGTATTTTGATTGTTATTTGTTTTGTTGTCCATATAACTATGCCATATAATAAATAAATAAATAAAAATAAATAAATCTTTTTTTTATAACTGGCTTTACGGCTCTGGGTTCTAGCCCGTCTGAGCCTGAAGTAACAATGTATAATTATTATCCTTTATAGTACACTGCTTCTCAATATGTTGATGCATCACATTGTGCAGCTCTTGGGAGATTTTGACGGCAACTTGAGCCAGCAGGCAGCTGACAGTTGGCGATGGTATCTCAAGGCGCCTAAGCAAACAGACACCTTATTTGAGAATCACATCACCATCAGAGCACTTGTTTCACCGTTTCCACTAATAGTTCACATGCGCAGACACTTAATACACAAAATCGCACCACTTTTACATATCAAAGTCCACTTCAAACCATTATTTAAACAATGATACAGGAGCAACAATCCACCGCCGGTCAAGTTCCCGCCAAAACTCCAATCCTATATCTACGTATGTCTAGCCCAAAGAGTATATAATCACTATAGCCCACTCAACGAAGACCAAAAACTGCCAAATAGGGGAAATAATTCGTGTAAAAGCGATTTTTGGCATAGTTGTAGGGAATGGTGTCTTAAACAACATACTCAAAGTACTGATGAATGGGGGTGAAGCTAACGGGTAGGGGGGGGGGGGGGGTGTAAAGGTCCCTTTTTTAAGTTTTTCTTAAATAACTCGTAAACGGTGGCTCATAGCAAAAAAATTTCTTCTACTCAAGTAATCTAAATAAAATTTTATACAAAAAAGATTCTATACACTTTTTCGCTGGGATCAATATTTAACGAGATATTAAAGAAGAAAAGTTAATTATGATCAATTCTCGCGATTTAACGTCGTAGTAAAGTGCGCGCCACAGACTGTGCGCGCCGCCAGTGAAGTGGTTGTGTGTACGCCGAGTTTCGCGCCAAAATCGGTCAGAGGTTAAATCGCGTCGCGAGTTGTGATTTTTTTTCTACGTGGCACTACAAAATGTCGGAGAAGTGTTTAATTTGTGATAATGTAGTCGAAATGGACTTGTGTAAAGTCGGAAGTAAAGGGATAAGTGGGATAATAAAGGCAAGCGCGTTAAGAAAAGATGGGAAAGAAACATGTTTAAGGAATAAGATGAGTGGTGTTGTTCACAATACTTGCAGAAGACAATACGTTAGAAGTGACTCAATAAAAAGGTTTTTGAGAGAACAAGCTCTTTCAGAGCAACCATCAACATCACGTGGTGTCTCTTCTTTGCGTTCAGGACAAAGTCAGTTTGATTTTAAAACAAAGTGTTTTTTTTGCACAGAAGAGCATGACGAGGAGGCGGAGAGAAAAAAACCTTATTCTAAGCGTCGAACCATTATCAAAGTTCGTACGACTACGTTTCACAATTCCGTGCTTCTTCGTGGGCAGGAAAGAAACGATGAGTGGGGTAACGACGTAGTAAGACGTATCTGCACTGTTGGGGATCTACATGCAGTAGATGCTATATATCACGTGGATTGTTACAAAACATTCACCCTTCAAAAAGAAAAGCTGGGCGCCCCATTGATGAAGGGATTTCAGAAGCAATGAACGAAATCTACGATTACATTGAAAAAAATGATAACTGTCAATTTTCTATGGACGATTTGTTGGGACAGATTACGGGAGAACCACCAACTGTGAAAACCATCAAAGCCAGAATGAAGGAAAAATATGAGGACCAAATTGTTTTCAGTACAACTCGCACCAAACAAACAGTCGTCTGCTTTCATGCAACTGGTGAAAAAAATTTAAACGACGCGTGGTACACGTCAAGGTGTACTAATGAACAGGCAGAAAATGAAAGAATTGTACGAAAAGCCGCTGAGATTATCTTGAAAGATATTGAATCTATGGCTTACGACAACAGTGCCTATTTTCCTTTAACTAGCTTCTGCAGGGAGGCTGAAGAATTGATACCTCAAACTCTCGCAGTTTTCACAGACTGCCTTGCAAAGAAAAAAAGGTCACAAGAGACTGTGAAAAAAAATATGACAACTATAGCTCATACACTTATTGCTGCTATTCGCCCTAGATGTTTCATATCCCCTATTTTGTCCAGCATCGCTCTGCTTATATACCGAAAATATGGATCCAAGAATTTGGTGGACCTTCTGTCGAAGTTGGGATTGAGTGCCTCTTATTACGAGGCTCAGCGGCTAGAGCTCTCCACCATCCACCATACGGAAGAGCCTATTCCAATTGGAACTTTTATTCAGTTCGTCTTTGACAATGCTGACTTCAATGTATCCACTCTCGATGGCCGGAATACCTTCCACAGCATGGGAGGTATCAAATGTATTACACCGGCCAACACTCTTCATGCATCCACAAATGTCAAAAGGTTGAATTCTGCTCCTCCCCAGGAAGAAGTGGGCCAGCTGGGAGTTCTGGAGGTGCATACATTAGAGGGTAGGGGAACCAACGCATTACAGCAAATGATCATAGAAGACTTGAGCTTTCTGAAGCCCATCCCTTCTGACATATTCACACCCACTATTCAAGATCTCTTGTGGATGAGTGGTAAGTGGCTCCAGGAGGTGGAACCTACTTTGGAGGTGCCTAACATTCCAGAATGGAAAGGTTTTATGCAATTGACAAGTAAATTAATTAACAAAGAAACAACTTCGGTAACTTTTCTTCCATTTATCAATTCTCCACCAAATGAGTACAGCACTATACGCACAGCCTTACAGTATGCTTTAAAAAAGAGTCAGGAGGTAGGAGTCACCGTTTGTTTCGTAACTTTCGACCAGCCTTTGTATTTAAAGGCCAGGGAAATCAGCTTTGGGAGCATTATGGTGAGACTTGGTGGGTTTCACTTACTGATGTCCTTTTTGGGTTGCATTGGCCACACAATGGCTGGATCAGGACTGAAAGATGTATTATGCCAAATTTTTGCTCCTAATTCAGTTGACAAGATGTTAACAGGACATGCCTACAGCCGAGCCGTTCGAGGACATTTGCTTGTTCAGCTTGTTTTAGCTCATATTATTCTGGATGGAGCCAATGTATCAGAAGAAGAGAAGAAGGACATCTCGACTATGTTGATCAACATGGAAGAATTTACTCCAGATAAAGTTAAAGAGAATGCTTCCTTGATGTCAACTTTGAAAAAATTTCAGTACCATCTCGAGACCCTTAAAGAGAATGGGCCTACCGCTGCTTTGTGGTTGCAGTATTTCAATATGGTTACACTCATGAAGAAGTACATTAATTTTGAGCGTTGTGGTGATTGGGACGGCCACTTGGCGTGTGTACAACAGATAATCCCATTCTTCCATGCAAGTGGACACTTCCAATACGCGAAATGTGCCCATATCTACGTGCAAGACATGATGCAACTGAAGAACAGCCATCCCCAAACGTACAAGGAATTTGCAGAAAAAGGCTTCTTCACCATTAATCGCACAGGCACACCTTGGGCAGGAGTTTGGTCGGATATGGTAATAGAGCAAACTCTCATGCGCTCCATGAAAAGTTCAGGTGGCCTGACGCGAGGAAGAGGAATTACTGATTCTGTATTGGCCAAATGGGTTTGCGGATCACCGGGATGCACCGCCATCTGCACTTCATTGGAGGAGTTCGCCGAAGTGGTTTTTGCTAGTGGAGAACAGCATGTTGATTTCCGGCAGTCACGGCAACAGAGAGATTCACGAGATCGAGCTAAGATTCGGGAATGGTTTAGTGAACATCCCCCATTTCCAAAGTTGAATTCGCTAATATCTCTCTCAACGGGCGTCCTGGGAAATTCCAAAGTAAACTGCCACCAAGCCCTAGATATTGGCACCAAAACGATGCAAAATTTCATTGGCAGAAGATTCAGTGACATGAAGCAGTCTAAGAAGAATGTGGTTTTGTCACTAGCCAGTATGAGTAGTAGCATTAAAATCAATGGTGAGACAGTAACTGTTAACCCTTTAACTATTTTCCAAAGAACTGTCATAGCAAAAAAGAATGACGAAGATGTTGCAGACCTTTTGACTTATGAATTAACCCCATTCCCCATGTCTCTGTTCCACGAGGGTGTGATGCGAAAAGGGAAGAAGTCATCCCTCTACGATGTTTTGCCAGTAGAGAATAACGCAGCTCTCGATCTCAACCAAACCACCAATGTGGTAGATGGTGGTTTCCTACTACACCGTATGAAATGGAAACCGTCCTCCAGCGTTTCTTCGATTTGCCATCAGTACATTACCTACGTACAGAAACATTATGGTACAAATTGTATGGTGGTTTTTGATGGTTACAGTGATGTCAACAGCACAAAACGAGCAGAGCAGAAGCGACGAGGTTTGACTAGAACGTCGGTTGACATTAACTGTAACGAAAATACGATCATCACTGTTCAACAGGAGCATTTCCTTGCCAATGAAAACAATAAAACTAGGCTGATTCAGTTCCTCACCGAGGAAATGACAGCAGCAGGGATTGAAACAACTGTTGCAACAGGAGATGCTGATGGTACTATTGTCAGCTGCGGGTTGGATAAGGCTGCCGTTCATCCAACTGTTGTAATAGTTGGGGAGGATGTCGACTTGATAGTCCTCCTCATGGGATTGGCTCCACCAAATATCAACGTGTTCTTTATGAAACCAGGACGTGGAAAGGTGGAGACCAAATTGTTTTCAGTGCGACAACTTCAACAGCTTGAATTTGCCAAGTCAATTCTCCTTCTCCACAGCTTCTCTGGATGCGACACCACCTCCGCAATCCATGGAAAGAGCAAAGTGGGAATTGCTAAGCTGTTCACGGCTAAACCAGATCTGACCCAAAACATCTCAGACATTTTCAGTGGGCTTTCAACATCACCTGAAAGTATTGAACAGGCTGGCGAGAAACTGTTTCTGGCAATTTACCAAGCGCCTGTCCAGGAACAAAATCTCAATAAATACCGATACTCAGCTTTTTTGAGAGCATCGATGAAGCCGAAATCAGATCTGGCCACTCTTCCTCCTACCAGAGGAGCTTCGAAGCAGCACTCATTGAGAGTGTACTTACAGGTAACATTAATCACAAAAGTTGTCAAATACTGTAATATAAATATATATTTGAGCTAAATACTTACGTTGATCTTATTACTTCTTTTACAGATACAACAATGGCTCGGCAACCCCCTACCACCCACTCAATGGGGCTGGGCCAGAGGGGACGATGGCATCCTAAAGCCGGTGACAACCAATGATCCAGTGGCACCTGAGTCCATTCTCAACACCATATTTTGCCGGTGCACGACTGGGTGTGGGGTGCGATGCGGCTGCCGGAAAGCAGGAATTGCCTGCTCCAGGGTCTGCGGCGTATGCTCCGGCTCATGCACTAACGGAGCCCCCATCGAAAACACCGTCGACGATGATGTTGATGGTGATATTTTATATTTAGAAGATAATTAGATTTTTTTTAAACATATTATGTCTTGCCTAATTAAATAAATGTAAGTTTATTTTATTATTATCCATCTTCTTTCCTTTATATCTCATTAAATTTTGATCCCAGCGAAAAAGTGTATAGAATCTTTTTTGTATAAAATTTTATTTAGATTACTTGAGTAGAAGAAATTTTTTTGCTATGAGCCACCGTTTACGAGTTATTTAAGAAAAACTTAAAAAGGGACCTTTACACCCCCCCCCCCCCTACCCGTTAGCTTCACCCCCATTCATCAGTACTTTGAGTATGTTGTTTAAGACACCATTCCCTACAACTATGCCAAAAATCGCTTTTACACGAATTATTTCCCCTATTTTTCCTTCATTGAGTGGGCTACTAGCCTAGTCTACGACGGAACACTGTAGCTCTCATAGATTTAGAATATTATACCAAAGGCCAAGAATAATAGATGACATGCCATAACGTCTATATAAAATATACAATATAGGAATATCTTACGATTCTATACAGAAATAAAAAATAATATATATGTTTCTTACTAACGTAAGCATGTAATTCTGCTAGTATAAAAAGAGAATACCTTATTTTGTCAGTTATCTGAACTTGTAATACTGAATTGTGATATCACATAATGCCCGCTCATCAACCCGTTCGCCGTTTTAGTTTATGGTTCTAAGCACTTCTGAGAGTTTATGAGAAGTATCATTTGGCGGTAAAGTGCGACTTTTTTCATTTCGGGTACATCTTGAGTGCTATATATATGCAACTATTATAACTTCCAGAAAGACCTTCTATAGATGGCAGCTTATCTCGTTTTTGCCAGATGTAATTCCCAAACCAGTAACGAGCAGCAGCGACAAAGATCTAAAGGGGTACTGCAAAAGCCAATTCACTTGCTTATCAATCTTTTTAAATTCAACTACAAGAACCAATCAACTACAAGAACCATGCACACAACCTGTTATAAACTATTTCTTTGATGCTCATTCTTAGGACGTACTTAATTCTTACAGTGACTTTTAGAATTAGAATTAAATAACACCACTTCAATACATCCTTCGTTAAAGTCGACTTATATTAATAAGAAGGTATTGTTGACCGGGCCAAAATAAGGACTTCATTATTCATTTCAAATTTTTTTTTATAGCATAGTGTGATAAACGAGCACAAAGTGCACCTGATGGTAAGTGGTTGCTGTGGCCCATAGACATCTACATTTATCCTCGTTTGCGAATCAAAAAATGCAGATGCGTTGTCACCCGTGAGGACTAAGGTGGAATGCCTCATTTCCAGGAAAAAGGCTCCCCGTTTCTCCACACTCACGATACCAAACACAGCAGTGTCAAGCTGCCATTTTACGCTGGTATTCTGTGAGAGCGTGGTCCTTTCCGGGTCGAGCCAACCTACAACTATAACTATACTACTAATATAGCTGCAGCATGGCTCCTCACTTCACCCATGTAACCAGATTTTGAGTTTAGTGGTGACTCATATTGCAAAATGAGGCATACAATTTTATCTTAAAATCAAAAACATTAATTTAATGTATATATATGATTACGATTAATCGACAACATTGCAATGAATGAACAATCCCATAGAACAGTCATGAACAGCACTAGTTAATGGGCGGAGCCTACGCCTTTATAGTTTCTGTTTTGGCATGCGTTAGGCCAGCTAAATACATACGGAATTCCGTTTCGTGCTTCCATTTCGGAATTCCGAACGGGTCGGCCACACACATACGGAAACCCGTTTCGGCCTCAAAATTTCTAACGGAAAACTACCGTAAGTGTGTGACGGGTCATAGATTTTATATGAACTTGCTGTGTTCGGAATCTCGAATCGGATTTCCGAAACGGAATCCCGAAAAGGAATTCCTTATGTATGTGGCGGGACTTAGAATCTTTTTGGTAGTTCATGACCTTTATTTTTATCATAGAGATATATACCTATGGAGAGGGCATATTCTACTATGGAAATAATAGTTATACAAATATCTATAATATCGACACACACTTGTCAAAAACAGTTTTGTCTCTTTTTAACAAAGCAGTAGCTGCAATAGAAAAGAGAGACATATACAGTTTGTAAAGTGCTTATTTTGGTAATACTTTCGTGTGACGTCATTAGCTCATCCTTGCGTGACTGCGCAGCCATGTTAAGCGCCAAGTTTTGAGGTAGATCTCCTGTCAAACTGTCAAAAAAGCAGTAAAATAGTGTCGTACACTATCCATGGTGTCGATAGAAATTATTTTAATAAATTAATTTTGTTCAGAAATGAATATTTAATATTAATAATAGCTATTTATAAATCCTGGATATCATATTTCATCAACCGTTTCACGATAATAACAGATTTTCGAATTTTGAATGAACAAAATTGATGTACCTGCGAAAATAATAATATTTTTCATTTAAAACCTGAATAAAAAAATTAAATAAGATATCCGGCAGGACCGAACATGCTCATATAACTTACCATTTGTGATCAATTATGTGTAGAACGTTCTTATATGCCAATTAATAATAAAGAAGTATTGATTTTAAAAACAGTTTATTTAATTTTTATTCAACATATCATTATTATTTTATATTAAAAATATTATAATATGGGATTACAATATGGAATCAAGGATCTCCATCCTATCTCTATACATTTGTTTACTGTACAATATTATTGTACGGTAAACAAAGGTATTTTGGTATACAAGCAAAAATATTCTTTTTCCTACTATTCTGTCAATATTCATTTTTATTGTGTGCGTTATAACTTTTTAACTTTGTTCACATTGATATAAAACAAAACGTGTGTGTGTATTTATGTACGCACGTAATAAGTTATACTTCTTTAGCGTTACAAAACAAAAATAACTAAAATAAAACACGTTTTATACATTCATATATATTTGAATAACTACCTCGAATATAGTTATCAGTTCTCAGGAAAACTTAAAAAATTTACTCTCATCATTTTTCTTAAACGCGCCAAAAGAAGTATAACTTCAAAACTTGAGTAAGCACTTAGCACACTCAGAACATTGTTTAAAACAAGTTGCAAGTGAGCTGCCTGCATACTTAACTCATTGTTTGACTGTGTACCTAACAAAAAATCTGTAGCAGAGTATGCATTGCGTAAGTGTACATATGCGATGAAGCAGATCAGAATAGCAATCCAAAACTAATTTAACAACATAACAATATCCATTGCTTCATGTGATTGAAAAATTCGTTTGCTCGACAACAAAAATCACGCAATGGATGTTGTTAAGCTCTCAAATTGGTATGGTTTGCCATTTTAGGTGTGTTACGCAATTAGGCTATGGATTTAATTTCTATAATTATATGAAATAAGAACAAACTCATATTAGTAAAAATATCGATATCAGCTGTCCATATTGCTGAGTTACAACTCTATAAAAGGTGGCCATTTTATGTGCCAGATTTGTTTAGGTAGTCTCGCTAATTCTTTTGGTATGCCCAGTCCATAAACTTCGAAGTTATTGATGTCATTGATTGTGACAGTTTACATTTTTTATTTTTTACAAAACGTGTTGCCGGAACAAATTGCGAAAAAGCTACTCATTTCTGATTCATAAACTTTGCATTGTAGGGAACCTGACCGCCGGCGGATTGTTGTTCTTGTAGGTTTATTTCATGGTTTGAAGTGGATTTTGCTACGTTATAATTGTTCTGATTTCGTGTATTCAATATCTGTCATGTGAAGTATTATTTAGAACAATGTACAAACGCTTCCACGGTAATATAAATTTTAATTACATCCATAAACAAACAAACAATTTGTAAATATTGAATAAACATCAAACTAGGCTGTATGGTCTAAGCCTTTTATCAACTTTAATTGGAAAATCGTAATAAGAATGTCAGTTCAGACCATCAGTTGTAGTATTGCCAACATAGTGGATTTTCCCACTAAAACTGGTGTTTTCGACCCTTCTATTTGTGGAGAAATATTGCTTATATTGACTAGTGGTTCTTTCTAGTTGTGGCTAAAATTCATGTGTGGAAAGATCAATGCTTAAAAATGATAGGAAGTCTGATCGAAGAAATAAAAAATGTTGCCGGAAAATTTGATACTGATGAAAAGCAACTCCCGAATAAATTTTGAACAAGCACTTAATCATCACAACAATAAAAATATAATTGACATAATGGCTCAGTTCAATAAAACTGCAGAATTCATAGCAAAAGACGATGATCAGTGGCGACAGATTCATTTATTGAAATGGAAAGAGACCAAACATACAAAAATATTTCCATTTAAAAGAAACTCAAGAAGAATCATGCGGTATTAGCGACCTTCGCGATTACTATTTTATCAATGCCGGATTACAATGTCGATGTTGATAGATTATTTTGCAATATGAATATAATAAAAATCAAGCAAAGGAATAGAATGAAATTAAACCTTTATCTGCCATATTAAGAATATGTTACAGTTTGAGGTTGGTAGGAAAATGCTTCAACGACTTTGACAAAATGATACTAAAGAATCCTCTCAATCTGAAATTGATAATGACGGTGCTGACAAAAATTATACATCTGAAGAAGACGATTTAACATAAGATTAAGTTGATAACTCGTTATTTTAATAACTTTACCTAATAAAGCTATTATCTAATCAAATACTGATAGTATTGTTTTATTTTATTACTTGTCGAGTTTTTGTTTTATCTTAGATTTTGATTTTACTTTGATTATTTATGTTTTTCTTTATGGATGTTTTCTTAAGTTTATGTTATGTGTTGATTTAGTCATTTTATATAATAAAAATTATAATTAAATAGTTTTAATTTTATTTTCCTATTACGACTATATATGACAAAATACTTTCAATGTTTCTATAGTGTGTTTTAACATTTTTTTTAAATAATGTTGTCTGTATTAGTTTTTCCAAAGCTTGTTTCCATAATATCTATTTTAACATAAAATATTTTCTTTCGTAATAACCAAACATTTTTTAGTGGAAAATTTATTGATTGTGAGATTTATTGTTGTAGCATCGCCTTTTGATAGTGGCTTTAGAAGTTGATTTGGAGGAAAGCTATTTTGACTTATCGCATTTTGGCAACACTGGCCATTTGTTACTTTGTCTGTCCCGTAAAAGTAAAACTAGCTATTTTAGCTAGTAGTAATAGTGTTCTGTGCTAGTAACTAATCATTGACAAAATCATAGATTAATAGATTTAGAAAAGCTAAAAATAATTTAAAACCTTTTCTAAGCTTTTTACCATAAAATGGCTATATCTCGCTTAACTCGACTTGTTACTCAATCTAAAAACATATCCAGATATGAACAAATTATCGTGCAAAAGAGGACAGCAACAACAACTCCAAGCGGTGCTATCCTTCCAGAACCCGAGAAAACACCTTTTGGCCTTCTAGGTGTAGTTTGTGCTGTGGTACCTGGTTTACTAATCGGAGCCGCGATAAGTAAGAATATAGCAAACTTTTTGGAAGAGAACGAATTGTTCGTCCCGTCGGACGATGACGATGATGATGACTAAAACCTATTTCAGATTTATCACTGTTCATCATTAGTTAGTAAAACCAAAACTTTATTATAAAACTCTTTTTATTAAATAAGTATCAAGAAAGCTACACACTAATAGTTCATTATGTGCTTGTGTTACTGAATTACATATTAATGATTTTTGTTATATTTTATAATTGTTGTAAAAAAGCTCTTAAGATATATATTTACAAATTTAATTATGTAAGTACAGAAAAGTAGTAACATTTACAGCATTGTATACAATTCTTTTAATTAATAATATGTTGTACAAAAAAAAATTTACATGATTTTTTGATAAAGAGAGTTACACCTAAGCACTCATTGCTCACCTAGTCAAATGTTACTCTCATTATTACAGTAGTTATGACAGTAATCTCACCATGCACACACTGCTAAGTTGTAAACGAAACAAAAAATGACGATAGTATAATTCAGTCTTTCATTTGCTACCATCACTGTCTTTTAAATCTGTAGGCAAAAGTTAAATATAAATAATTATCATTATCCTTACAACCATTAAGTCCACTGCTATATGTAGATTTCCCAAAGGCTCACATAAGAGTTCTGATCTACTTGGTTACATTATTCAATACTCTGAATGTCTCTATTAAGTTGTCGATTTATCAAGAAGCACCAATAAAAAAATTAAATATTTTGTGCATTACCTATGATGTTTTCAGAAATTCAGTCTAAATTGGGGCTTGAGTAGTAGTTCAGTACAACATGTCTTATGAGAATGATCATACTGCATGAAGTGTCTGACCTGTTGGGGAAGTTTTTATAAAAATTTTAAGTGTCAAAGATTTATTTTTCAGGAACTTTGGCAGCTGCTCAGCCCAAAAGAATTTGGAACAATTTTTATACATTGATATCAATAAAAACGCTTGTTTTGTTTATTCTCATTTGCTTCCATCAATACTGTGTCATTGGGGTGGTCTTGCAGTACATCTTTAATGCCATTTTGGAATAAATTCAGCTATCAAGTGTCATGCCAGTCCAAAGGCGATCAAGTGTGTATGTCAATTGTAGTATACAGTTTAAAAGTTAAATGAATTTACTATCAACCGCCAGCACATTGTTTGCAAGTCATTTGCTAAAGTATTAAATGATCATTCATGTGTCACAACATATGAAGTATGTTATGCCACAATACCATCAAGGGCATACATAAGAAACTATTAAGTCTGAAAATTTGTAACAATATTAGGCACGTATTATAACAAAACTTTTTGATATAGATATTTACACAAGTATTAATGTACATCGAAAAATATGCACAACTTGATTACTTAAATTAACAAATTTATGAGTTGTCAATATATATTTTTTCCCAAATTCGAAAAAAACATTTAAGATATCTTGAATGTTTTTTTCGAATTTGGGAAAAAATTTATAGTGGGACTATCAAAATAATTAATAGAAAGGTTATACTAATTGCATCAAACAACTGTAATCTGTACTGCAGTAGCTATCGGATCAAGCAGCAAATCCTCCTTCTCAGCTTCAAATTAATTTAGTATGGCAGCATTATGCAGAAAAAATGAAAAATATACAACCCAAGGGCACGGCAACTTCTCGAGAGATTTTAGAAGTGCAAAGATATTTGGACGATAAAGTTGTGTTGCCGGGTGAGAATATATCACCACTAGAGTGGTGGGAAAAGCGAAAAGATGTATACCCGCATTTGTATGCCCTAGCACTCAACAAGTTAAATGCAATGGCCACGAGTGTCCCTTGTGAAAGATTATTTTCCTCCTGTGGATTCTTACTTAATGACAAGAGAACAAGGCTGGGGACTCGAAAAGTCCAACAATTAATGTTCTTAAATCAAAATCATAGGGCTGATTTTCTCCGTATATATAAAAAATAAAAACAGGCAAAAATCTGATTACTTTGAAAAAAAAAAAGAATTAAAATCTTTTAAATACGCCAACAATCTACAATGTAGATAAATCTTTACGTTGACAATCCTAAGCCTGTGTAAAGTATGAAGGGAAGATTACAATTAATTACTGTATACGTACACGTATCGGTGGTACGCAAAGACTAGCATACTTTAAAGTGTACCCTATTCCAACAATACCAAACTTTATGCATACTTCATGAACTAGGAGGAGCAGGTATTTGGATCAAGTATTTGTACGGAATTGGACTAGGTGCACCTAGTATAAAATTTACCTAGTACCACTCATCTCTAGTTTTAAGGAACACAATGATGACAAGAAGGGACCGTGTTTCCCTAGACAATCTTAGGAGCGAATATGATGTGGCACATTTCTATTGACTAGCGCCAGTGCGCGAATTAGTCTGAGAGCTGGCGACGAATTTTGGGAAGGTTGTTATAAATAGAACATAATAAAACTACATTCAGGTAGTTCAAAAATCATCTACATCTGTACCACATAACTGTAAAAAAATTACGACTGTAGAAAACGTGCAGCCTGTTATTTTTTTCCACAGAGATGAACTCTGGGCGGTAAGTACTTTATACATATTGTCCTTTTTTAAGAACATGGGGCGGTAATTATTAAACAATTTTTTTTTCAAAGCCCAAGCCTTACGAGGTTAAAATTAATAGCAATTATACAAATTATTACAGCTCTGATCTAAAACAATTCAAACTATATACATAGATATTTACATGGTCCAATATGCGCATACATACATGCTAAATTCCAAAACAAGAATTTAATTTTAAAATCTTTAAAAAAGATATAAAACACTCAATAATTTTTCACGATGTTGCTCTCACACAAAATACTCTGGTGTGAACGCAGAGCCGGAACTATACTGGAAACGCGGTTTCTCAATAACCAATCACAGCGCGAAGAGTTGGGGCACCAAACAACTACCGGTATGCCTCGTTAAGCTATCTTTCTCGTACTTATGGCTGCGCATAAGACTTTTTTGTCGTATGCATTTGTTAACTTTATTCACGTTTGGGAATTATTTATAACCGCTTAATTTCTCTGACGATTTGCAGGTATTATTGAAATTACTCAATAAATACGTGATTAAAATTTGAGATTGCCAAAAGTATATTTTTTGGGAATTTTTGGAGAGGTCTGGTAATACTGTATAACCGACACAACGTCTGGGATTTTTTTTTAATTATATACAAACTAAATTAAAAGATAAATAATTAAAAATTAAAAATTTTGTACAGCCGACTTCAATATAAGTTATTAAGAATAACTCAAATAACTCAAAAACTATTGGCCTGAAAAAGAATCATTGAAATCGGTCCACCCAGTAAAAAGTTATGAGGTAACACACATAAAAAAAAACATACGCGACGAATTGAGTACCGTCTCCTTTTTGGAAGTCGGCAGAAAAGAAATCATATTGCCAAGAAAACATTTTTTTTGGATTTTCCTTTGCAAATGTTATATACTGCGCAGTAACGAAATAACCGCAAACGCTCTGCCAGACTGGCGGGACTGGATTCGCCAATTGACGAAATTATATTTTCACCATTTCAACTTGCTAAAAGGACCGTTCGCTATCAAAATTCGTCGCCAGCTCTTGAACTAAAAATCTCGGAGGACCAACTTCAGCCCGGCCAAGATATATCGCGCACCATACTAATTAAAAAAAATGTGACCAACATTTTATCCCACTGATTTTCTTGTTAAGTACAATCTCCATTTAACTTTCTAAAATGATTTAAATTAAATTTCGAAATAACAAACACAAGCTTTTTTTATTGTTAAAACTCAGAATTGATATAAGCCATGAATATTTGTATAATAATAAAACACTCACATAACTTTTAAACACTATGTTCTAAATTTATTAAAATGAGATATTATATTACATTTAAGTCATAATTTTTTTCATCGTGTTAATAATAGCTTCATTATTTATAAGTTTTGTTATAAATACAGATTTAATGTGCTAAGTTATGTTACTAAAATGTACATATTATATTTGGTTCAAATTCATTTTTTTTTTAATTAAATTAAGGTAAATCTACGAATTTTATAAAATTAAAAGTGGTCCTTTATTCAATAGGCTAATGTACCGTTCCATATTTGGAATCAGTGAACAGACTTGTTAAGAGGCTTGTTGGTAACTTTAATTTCTTTGAAACTGATCTTGCCAACTTCGAGCACAGGCGCAGAGTAGTCTCTGTATGCTATAGGATATATTTTGGAAAGTGTGTGCAGGAATTACATGTTTTAGTTTTTTCCTCTCCTTTCCATCATCAGACCTCTATCGGCTATCGGCTGGCCCTCATACCTTTGATGTACATAGATATTAAACTCATTTGAACGACAATGTTTGTGTTCGTCTTTAATAAAGCATACAGTAAGGGTGGAATAATTTGCTGGTGACTGTCTTTTCATCCGATTACAATCTGGGCGTCTTCAAGGAAAGAGTGAATAGGCTTTTATAACGCCAAGACAGCGCAATTAAGGGTTGCATCATCACTTACCAGCTTACCACCAGGTGTGATTCTAGACAAGCACTAGTTTATAATAAGTAAAAAAATATTACTACTGAAAGTTTAAATATATTTATCGTCAAGTTATCGCAAGTATTTAGAGAACAGAAAAGAATAGAATATTTTGGAAAAATACTAATTAGTTTATGTGTCATTTCTTACAAAATCTGATATATTATGATTTTTTGCCATTCCGATTAGATTCTTTTAAACTGCTTAAAGATATGAAATGAAAAGAATCTGGACAAGATTCAAGACAGAATATCTGAGATCAACTAAGCATTTTAAATTAAAACTTAAATGGTTCGCAACAGTATGGGATTTCACAGTTCATATTGAGCAATATGAATGGTAATTAAGAATTATGTATTAAATAATTTTCGACGATCTAATATTGTATTGTAACAAAATAAGATGTGATAAAACATTCTAAATCCGTTACAATATGTACACTATAATTTCTATACTTTAATTTCTAAACTTTGTATAATACATATAAACATTATATTACGATACGTATCGTCGTCGATAAGTTTTGCTATAAACACGAAAAATAATCTTTTGGAAACTGCGCTCTACAGTGCAGTTCTGCAATATATATATGTATCATTTTGAATATAATTTGTTAGACAATTTTTTTTAATTAAATAGAAATAATTATATTTGTTGTACATTAAAAAATACTGAGATTAGTAAAAACAATCTTGTAGGTGTTTGTTGGGGGGAAATAAAGTTTACTCAGGAGGCCTCTTGTGCTCCCCCCAACCGTGGAAGCACTTGGTGAACCGGCGTGACTCTTTGTCCTTCAGCGTGAGGAACAGTTTCCGCGGCCGCTCTGGCTGCATTGTCTTCATGTGTTGTATGTACACCTTCAGAATTTAAATAATGAGGATGCGGCATATTCAGGATGTTTGAATTATAATTTGTAAAAACATCATTCCACGACTATCAATATATACAGCCGTAAAATTAGAGATCATTGTTATCACACTTCACTAAATGATAATAAAATTAAATAAAAACTGTTTGCTTGTCCATTCCAATTTTATTTTGGACAAATTATAGGCAGAACTCTGACACGCTCCTACAAAATAGTAGCGTAAAATAGCAGCTTAATGCTGCTGTCCTATATGGTAAGTGTGGAGACCATGAAGCAAATACAAAGAGGAGGTCTTGTAATTAGATTTCACTATGTAACCGCGTGACAATTTGCGGGTGAGGGGATGTTAAGCCCCGCCCAGTTTACACTATCTACATCTACCGATAAATAGTAAAATTACTCGCATCGTTCCATATCGATGTTGCAATGTAGTTTAGCTACCTCGACGAGAGATGGCGGCCTGTTCACAAAATGATTATAAAAATAATATCTTGGCGATTAAAATTTCTTTGTCTGAATGAAAACAAATTTCAGCACCTTCGTATGATTATTTTACCAATACTGAGCTCTACGTACCTTTATATTTTTAGTTCACATGACACAAAGTGTCGCCATCTAGTGTCGAATATATTTAATTATATTTGAAAGCCGACGCAAAGAGATTTTTCTAGAACTATTTTAATAAATTAGATGTAAAATTACTAACAAATGAAATGTGATGCCATCCATATAGCATCAGAAGGTCTATCTGAGTAGTTTTTACACGATAAAACACAACACCTCATCCTTTTCTTCTTAATACTACGAAAATATACCGATTTGCGATTTTCAACACATAAGCGCACATGACGAATGCTGACAGTATACTAACTAAAGCCATGCCCACTATAATTACGTCAGGACCTACATAGAATCACAGTGCACAGTTGCTTATGCCATCTTCTCTTAGTATTTGCTTCATGGTGGAGACCTTATCTACTGGTAACAAAGCATTCTGTCTTAGTCCTCAGCGGCCAAAACGCATTTAAATTTTGATTGTTAATCATTGTTAGAGAAATGTAGGTGTCTATGGACCACAGCATCCACTTATCATCAGATGGACTGTGAGAACGTTTGTCATACTTATTGAAAGAAAATTAAATGCAACATTCACAATTATTTTATAGTAATTAGTAACATTTTATACAAAATTAACAAATTTAAACTTTGTTACGATAATGCTACATGGCTTAGATATTTATTACCTGAGCGGATTTGTAGGCAAGTTTGATCTCGATCTCGGAGCACTTGGCGCCGAGCCAGAGGAACACTTGCTCGCCGTTATCCAGTATCATTATGTCGTCGTCAGCTAAATCATCCTGTCCATAATAATTACATTTTGTGAACAAAGCGTGATTAATATAGAATAGTAGTTATTAAAAATAAAGAGTTTTATATTTGGCGACTTTTTGTCATTATTACAATAACAGATAATTGAATGCATTATTCTTACTGCTGTTATTTTGTTATCTTGCGAACAGGCAAGTATGCAATACCATTAGTACTATGAAGTACCAATAGGTGTGAGAGAAAAAGAGCTCTACTCAAATAATAACTTTATGACCTTACGATTATTATCCTTCAATGCACAACATAAAATTCATATTTTATTTTATACTTTATCGTTGTATTGCTATTGCAAGTCACATATTTGCAACTACGATTTTGTACTATAAGTGATAACAATAATGTCAATTTTAATATTCGATATCGACAGTCGGTTTCAATCACGAAATATAAAAAAACAGGAGGAAGCCCAAAGTGAGCGGGGCAGGCGCGTCGCCTAAGAGCCTAATTGTACACCCAAGTACCTACTTACATACCTATACTTGTCTTTTGTAATTAAAATATTTTAAGTTATAATTACATAAAATTCTGAAATTAAAACTTTGTTTACAAGATTTTTAACTTAGTAAAATACGATCACATTTCTGTTAGGAATCGTATTTCGGGTTTATTTGTTGTTTACATTCTCTACCTACTTCTTACGAGCCAAGCATGGTGATTCCCGACGAATGGGCTTGCAAGTTGCATACGTTGGGCATCATTCAGGACAGAACTCACAAAGTGGCGGAAATATGGAAATATGGTCATAGTCAGAATAGCTACTTCACCTAAGTAACAGCCCTTAGTAACCACGGAAAGATCGTCGTGACGAAGGAAGGTGAAAAGATGCAAAGTAATATGGACACTCGCGCGCAGCGATAAAGTTTTATTTAGCTTGCGTGCGCCATTTATCTGATTAATAATTATTATGTAGGCTATTAAAACGTCGGCAAGCAGTCAACATCAAAGAAGTGCAACTTCTGTACGTAGTACTATTATTTATTCTGTAATCAGTAATATATAATATGCACGTATTATACATATTATAAACCTTCCTCTTGAATAATTGTCTATATGTATAAAACATGCATATTATATATTATATAATTCTTTTGTCCGTGTGCAAGTAACTGAAATCCTGCTAAACGGCTCGATAGATTTTGAAGAAATTCTGTGTATGTGATTAAGTTGATTAGAGAATGGTTTAGATTCACAATTTTACCCAGTAGGTGGCGTTGTTATCGACAACCAAAAATCAACCTTGCGAAGCCGGGGCAGATTGCTAGTTATTTATTATATATGGTTCACTTAACCTGGCAGAAATCGGTGCATTTCTCGGATACAGTGAAGTAACCCTTTTCGTTTGAGCAGCGGAAGAGGCGAGTATAGTTGAGGTAGTCCGCATCTGTGTCATATGGCTTTCGGCCGCCCAGCGCCACCCAGAAGAAGTTATCCGGCTCGTTGCCCTCCGTTAGAACCTATGAAGACAAAATAAGTTTTACTAGGTAATAGGTCAGTTTGAAGGGTACAACAATCACATGCTATTAATACATCTTAGTTTCAAATTAATAAATAAGTGGTCTAAAATATGTCTAATAGTCGGCACAAATCTTAAAAATGGGAATTTGATTGTGTTAATTAATTTTAACGAATTACTCAACTGTTTTTATTTCAAATTTTTTGTTTACATTTGCACTAATTACTGAATACCAAAAAAATAACAACATCAAACAACCAAAAATAATTGTTTTTGTGGACGCTTGATTTATTTTAACGTTAAAGTTATTTGCTAAGATTCGCGTAATGAAAAATAATTATGTCTCACCTACTTTGAAGAGCATTTCTCGCAACTCCGTCACCACTAATCCAAGCACAACTGCTCCCAACACCACTATACTAGGAAAGACACACCACCAGTCGATACATGAGGCTTCCTCAGGTGAAGTATACTATATCAGGTGAGACACATAATTTTATTTTATTACGCGGTCTCTTAGCAAATTAATTTTTAACAACTTTTATGTAATGGATCTCCGTAAAGTAACGCCTGATTCTATTAATTAATTATTTATTTCATTGGGCTTAAAATTCGTGGCAATTCAGATAAATAAAGTATAGTAAGGTTCAGATTTATGGTTCCTACAAGCATTATTATAATATTAATGGTATTTTCAATGCTCAATACATACCTGGAGGCTGACCCAGGGGTTGTTGAACTTCTCCTCGGCGATGAGCTCGACGAGGCGCGCGGAGTCCGCGTCGCTGCGGCTCCCGATCCACACGTACACGATCGCCGACGACGCGTCGCCGCTGCCCTCTAGCGGCACGTTCAGCAATGCTCAATACATACCTGGAGGCTGACCCAGGGGTTGTTGAACTTCTCCTCGGCGATGAGCTCGACGAGGCGCGCGGAGTCCGCGTCGCTGCGGCTCCCGATCCACACGTACACGATCGCCGACGACGCGTCGCCGCTGCCCTCTAGCGGCACGTTCAGCAATGCTCAATACATACCTGGAGGCTGACCCAGGGGTTGTTGAACTTCTCCTCGGCGATGAGCTCGACGAGGCGCGCGGAGTCCGCGTCGCTGCGGCTCCCGATCCACACGTACACGATCGCCGACGACGCGTCGCCGCTGCCCTCTAGCGGCACGTTCAGCAATGCTCAATACATACCTGGAGGCTGACCCAGGGGTTGTTGAACTTCTCCTCGGCGATGAGCTCGACGAGGCGCGCGGAGTCCGCGTCGCTGCGGCTCCCGATCCACACGTACACGATCGCCGACGACGCGTCGCCGCTGCCCTCTAGCGGCACGTTCAGCAATGCTCAATACATACCTGGAGGCTGACCCAGGGGTTGTTGAACTTCTCCTCGGCGATGAGCTCGACGAGGCGCGCGGAGTCCGCGTCGCTGCGGCTCCCGATCCACACGTACACGATCGCCGACGACGCGTCGCCGCTGCCCTCTAGCGGCACGTTCAGCAATGCTCAATACATACCTGGAGGCTGACCCAGGGGTTGTTGAACTTCTCCTCGGCGATGAGCTCGACGAGGCGCGCGGAGTCCGCGTCGCTGCGGCTCCCGATCCACACGTACACGATCGCCGACGACGCGTCGCCGCTGCCCTCTAGCGGCACGTTCAGCAATGCTCAATACATACCTGGAGGCTGACCCAGGGGTTGTTGAACTTCTCCTCGGCGATGAGCTCGACGAGGCGCGCGGAGTCCGCGTCGCTGCGGCTCCCGATCCACACGTACACGATCGCCGACGACGCGTCGCCGTTGCCCTCTAGCGGCACGTTCAGCAATGCTCAATACATACCTGGAGGCTGACCCAGGGGTTGTTGAACTTCTCCTCGGCGATGAGCTCGACGAGGCGCGCGGAGTCCGCGTCGCTGCGGCTCCCGATCCACACGTACACGATCGCCGACGACGCGTCGCCGCTGCCCTCTAGCGGCACGTTCAGCAATGCTCAATACATACCTGGAGGCTGACCCAGGGGTTGTTGAACTTCTCCTCGGCGATGAGCTCGACGAGGCGCGCGGAGTCCGCGTCGCTGCGGCTCCCGATCCACACGTACACGATCGCCGACGACGCGTCGCCGCTGCCCTCTAGCGGCACGTTCAGCAATGCTCAATACATACCTGGAGGCTGACCCAGGGGTTGTTGAACTTCTCCTCGGCGATGAGCTCGACGAGGCGCGCGGAGTCCGCGTCGCTGCGGCTCCCGATCCACACGTACACGATCGCCGACGACGCGTCGCCGCTGCCCTCTAGCGGCACGTTCAGCAATGCTCAATACATACCTGGAGGCTGACCCAGGGGTTGTTGAACTTCTCCTCGGCGATGAGCTCGACGAGGCGCGCGGAGTCCGCGTCGCTGCGGCTCCCGATCCACACGTACACGATCGCCGACGACGCGTCGCCGCTGCCCTCTAGCGGCACGTTCAGCAATGCTCAATACATACCTGGAGGCTGACCCAGGGGTTGTTGAACTTCTCCTCGGCGATGAGCTCGACGAGGCGCGCGGAGTCCGCGTCGCTGCGGCTCCCGATCCACACGTACACGATCGCCGACGACGCGTCGCCGCTGCCCTCTAGCGGCACGTTCAGCAATGCTCAATACATACCTGGAGGCTGACCCAGGGGTTGTTGAACTTCTCCTCGGCGATGAGCTCGACGAGGCGCGCGGAGTCCGCGTCGCTGCGGCTCCCGATCCACACGTACACGATCGCCGACGACGCGTCGCCGCTGCCCTCTAGCGGCACGTTCAGCAATGCTCAATACATACCTGGAGGCTGACCCAGGGGTTGTTGAACTTCTCCTCGGCGATGAGCTCGACGAGGCGCGCGGAGTCCGCGTTGCTGCGGCTCCCGATCCACACGTACACGATCGCCGACGACGCGTCGCCGCTGCCCTCTAGCGGCACGTTCAGCAATGCTCAATACATACCTGGAGGCTGACCCAGGGGTTGTTGAACTTCTCCTCGGCGATGAGCTCGACGAGGCGCGCGGAGTCCGCGTCGCTGCGGCTCCCGATCCACACGTACACGATCGCCGACGACGCGTCGCCGTTGCCCTCTAGCGGCACGTTCAGCAATGCTCAATACATACCTGGAGGCTGACCCAGGGGTTGTTGAACTTCTCCTCGGCGATGAGCTCGACGAGGCGCGCGGAGTCCGCGTCGCTGCGGCTCCCGATCCACACGTACACGATCGCCGACGACGCGTCGCCGCTGCCCTCTAGCGGCACGTTCAGCAATGCTCAATACATACCTGGAGGCTGACCCAGGGGTTGTTGAACTTCTCCTCGGCGATGAGCTCGACGAGGCGCGCGGAGTCCGCGTCGCTGCGGCTCCCGATCCACACGTACACGATCGCCGACGACGCGTCGCCGCTGCCCTCTAGCGGCACGTTCAGCAATGCTCAATACATACCTGGAGGCTGACCCAGGGGTTGTTGAACTTCTCCTCGGCGATGAGCTCGACGAGGCGCGCGGAGTCCGCGTCGCTGCGGCTCCCGATCCACACGTACACGATCGCCGACGACGCGTCGCCGCTGCCCTCTAGCGGCACGTTCAGCAATGCTCAATACATACCTGGAGGCTGACCCAGGGGTTGTTGAACTTCTCCTCGGCGATGAGCTCGACGAGGCGCGCGGAGTCCGCGTCGCTGCGGCTCCCGATCCACACGTACACGATCGCCGACGACGCGTCGCCGCTGCCCTCTAGCGGCACGTTCAGCAATGCTCAATACATACCTGGAGGCTGACCCAGGGGTTGTTGAACTTCTCCTCGGCGATGAGCTCGACGAGGCGCGCGGAGTCCGCGTCGCTGCGGCTCCCGATCCACACGTACACGATCGCCGACGACGCGTCGCCGCTGCCCTCTAGCGGCACGTTCAGCAATGCTCAATACATACCTGGAGGCTGACCCAGGGGTTGTTGAACTTCTCCTCGGCGATGAGCTCGACGAGGCGCGCGGAGTCCGCGTCGCTGCGGCTCCCGATCCACACGTACACGATCGCCGACGACGCGTCGCCGCTGCCCTCTAGCGGCACGTTCAGCAATGCTCAATACATACCTGGAGGCTGACCCAGGGGTTGTTGAACTTCTCCTCGGCGATGAGCTCGACGAGGCGCGCGGAGTCCGCGTCGCTGCGGCTCCCGATCCACACGTACACGATCGCCGACGACGCGTCGCCGCTGCCCTCTAGCGGCACGTTCAGCAATGCTCAATACATACCTGGAGGCTGACCCAGGGGTTGTTGAACTTCTCCTCGGCGATGAGCTCGACGAGGCGCGCGGAGTCCGCGTCGCTGCGGCTCCCGATCCACACGTACACGATCGCCGACGACGCGTCGCCGCTGCCCTCTAGCGGCACGTTCAGGATGTAGCTGCGTACCGGCAATACAAAACATTGCAGCTCAACAACAAGCTTCTTTAGCTTTAGCACACTGTTACTGTCTGGACTTGGACATATTTCATTTAAGGAAGAATTTGACGTACTCGTCACGCTCTGGACTTTTATTACAAATTCCATATTATGGAGGTTAATAAATAGAGATAATCGATTTAGTCCCTAGGATTTTCTCTATACATATTTAATAATAAGAACTAGTCAACGTTATACAATATAATATATTGTAAGGACTTCAAGCCGCATGCTAAGCGAGATAATACGGCATGTTAACAAAACAATTTTTAATCACAGAATTGTCACACACTCACCAAAATGCGCTGTTGAGTTGGGAGGCATCCGCTTTTATTTGCACGAGGCGTGTGCAAAGTGCTGAACCGTTGGTGCGCAACTCGAATAGCTCCACTGGTGGTCGTTCGCCCTCCTAGATCATATTAAACGTTAAAATAAAATAGACTCAATATTTTATTTGTTTATTGTTTAAATTAAATTGACTCCATCTTTTATTTATGATATTCTTAAATGAGAGAAATGTTTTAAAATGTAGTAAATGTTTGAAATTTACTAATAACAATATCACAGCACGCCTATATTCAAATTATAAAATGGCAAACAATTATCTTTATACCTGTCTTTTTTTATTGTCACTTATTGAAAAAAGCTAGAGCAACTTTAATTTGTCGTCGATTTTAATTAGTAAGGCTGTAAAGTGCATCATATGCGCATCGCTAAGGCTCTATAGAGGATTTGAGACATTTAGAGAAGTGGATTTTTGTTCGTCGCAACTACGCAATAATACACAATATACAAAGTTCAAAAGTGAATGTGTACCGGGTGGTGGTTGCGCTTGCCGTCACGTATGATGAAGCGGCGCCGGAAGTGCGCCATGAACTTGAGGCTCTCCTGCTGCTGGTGTGTGCGCACCACGTCCAGGCGCCGGCACAGCTGCTTGAACTTGCGCTCCAGCCCGAACGTGAACGTGAGCCAGCCCATGTTGGGCGCCTTGCGGCCCTGCCAGAAGTACACCACCCACGTGGCCGCCTCGCCGTTCTCCGCTCCCTCCCCTCCGCCCTCCCCGCCCTCGCCATCACACCACGACCCAGAGCTGTCCTCCTCCGCCTAACACGTAAATAACACTAATATGAAAATGCGCGTGTGTGCAATTTGTTCTACCTTCATTATAAATTTCCCGTATTTTGCTCTTGTTTCTGTTTCAATTTTTGCTTAAAAAACTAGAGATATAAATATAAATAAAAACTGAATGAGGTTTTCATCACGCAATTAAGATTGGATAAAATGATTTAGGTGACGATACGTGTACGGTGCAACCGAACATATCGCCCGAACAACATTATTTCCTCATTTACTTATTTTTATACTTTATCGAACCAGTTCAAATAGCATCCCACTCAGCGCGTTCCCATACTAAATATTAGCTATTAGCAGTTTTTGAATATATCTACCAATTTGAATATATCTAGCATCTTAGTTGTAAAGTACAATACCATAATTTTTTCTTAACACGGGACACACGCAATGACTATACATCAAAAATAATTATTCTTACAAGGCATGCAGCAAGACTTGCCAGCAGTTATTTTGGCAGCAAAAATAGGTGAAAGGGTAACATATAAGTATCTAGACGGACTCTTAGGCAGAAAAGGAATCCTGGCTAGTTAATAGGTTGATAAATAGAGCTTTCAGAACTTCTAAAAACCACAAGTGCTAATATGTACTTTAAGGGATAACAATAGGACTGTCATAGACCGTACTTTGACTTTGCTCAGACTTTACTTTCGAGCTAAGACAATGTCGGTATTTATAGAGCTAACTTCGAAGTCGTGCTGAGTGAGCGTTTAGCAAAGCCTTCGAAAGGTCAAAGGTCGCCAAAGGTCAACGATATCGACAACTTACGTAAAACTCAGGATATTATTCAAAACAACCGTATTAATTTAAAATTGTTGTTTTTATGTTACTCTTATTAATTATAACAATAAATAGATAGTTTTAGGCCGTCCTCTAGTTTTAAATAGCATTAATCCATTTTCTATTTACCTAATTTCAATCTTATTTCGAATTTCTTAAAATCTTATTTTTTTCTTTTTTTCTGACTTTGCACTCATCTCATCCGTTCCCGTTCTCATACCCGTATTCTATTTCATGTAATAATAAATTATTTATGAAATACAATTCGGACTTTTTTTTCGATTTTAAATATATATATATATATATATATATATATATATATATATATATATATATATATATTAATGCGTGGAATGAAGCATCCATTAATATTTGGACTGTCTGGGCTTTTTTAGCTTAAGCTTAGCTTAATCTTAGTCCCTATAAATTCAGAATCAAAGATTATGCTAAGCGTATACTCAGCTAAGTTTTTCGTAAGTTAAGTCTGAGCAAAGTCAAAGTACGATCTATAGATCTCAGCCTTAGACAAAAGTGATGACAATTTCGTCCAGCTATCTGTGAATTTTCCATCCTCATAATTTTCCAAACGTTCATTATTTCATAGTTAATTATATTAATGTCTAGTTTTAATGAAGCTATTTAAATATTATTACACGCTTTATTGAAGCTGTTAACGCACTTTACACATGAATGATTTACAATATATTATGTCATAAAATTGATTGATTTCATAAAAGAGCTTCCAACATGTATGAGGTAACCAACAACAGACTGAAAATGAAATATAGCCGGACTGCTGCGTATATTTCGAGTGACGTAAAAGCCATGCTCCACTTCTCACACTCACTCACGTACACATCTTTTTCTTTATTTCTTTAACAGCTCATAAAAGTTCACCGCTGAACGTACAAATGCACCTAAAACCATGTTCTTTGTTGTAAATGGTTTTAGACTAAGTTCTACAATGTACGCAGCGGTCCGTTTTTCTTACTTTATTGGTGTGAGTGAATAATAAAAGCGTAATATTGAAGTGGGATTGGACCTCTGCGGGCAGCACGTAGCGGCACAGGAAGACGTAGCAGTCGTGGCTGTAGAAGACGCCGAGCTCGTGGTCGGGCAGGCGCACGAAGTGGCGGCCCTCGAGCACGAAGGCCTCCATGGCCTCCAGGTCCTCGTTCCACTCGTCGGCCAGCGCCTGCGCCTCGGCCGCGCCCATGCCGGGCTGCCGCGCCGTGAACAGCGCCGACAGGTCCGTCCTCAACACACACACACATATACTGCTTACTTTTAATTCTTAAATTTTCGTTTCAATTGCTCTTTGGTTGCTATTTCGAATCCCAACTCAATTAATTCGGTAAACAATGAATGTGTCTGTTTTGCGTTTTTTAAAATTACTGTTATTTGTGTCAAACAGATTCCCATTTTTTCTATACACACCCAAGAAACCCTATTTCCCTATTTTCGAGAATCGTTTATCGGTTAACTCATTTGATTGACCTATACACACGTATCATGCAGTAACGAAACGACCTATGCACAGGGGTGTAGGCTGGAGCGGACTGGCTACTCGCATCGATTACCCTGTCGCAGCGAATCCAACTCGCGGCGAATGAATCTAATCGCAGCGAATAGCCTGTCACACATAGCGAATTCTCGCTGCGAGTACCTAATTGCAACGAGTATTCGCTGTGTGTGACCGATGCTTTAAATTGATAGAGACAACACGAGACTTAACGGCTTCTTAAAATTGAGCAGCGTTTGAGTATTTGGACTTAAGTGTCTTACTACTTCTTTACCAGCTTTTTTTAATTCACTGCTGGATGTAGTACGTTTAGAAAAATATGACAAATGATGTTTTTTTTTTTTTTGCCCACTTCTACTATTCTGGGATAGTGGATTGCCGGGAGTAGAAATGAATGTAAAAATATTTTATTTCAAAGTTCGTCCTTCGAGCACTTTTGAAAAAAAAGAAAGCCACGTTATCGATTCAACAAGTCTAAGCTGCCGAAGATTGTATTAAAAAAGAAAACGGAAATAAACTCTGAAGTGAACTCTCCTAACAGTTACAATTTTAAACTTATAAGATTGTACACACAAGCACGGAATTATTAGCAGTACTACGTACAGAAGTTACACTCCTCTGATGTTAAGTCCCCGTCACGAGATGCTTCAAATTTTGTAAACACACATTAAGAGCTTCGCAACTTTTGGATCAAATAAAATAACAAGACTGTCTACCGTGCTATCTATCTATCCTTCCATCAAGTTTGCCATAAAAGTTATTTTCTTCCTTAATGACGTGCTCCACATAATGCTTCCACCGTTCAACAGTAATCTGCTGCAGTCCTTGTTGGAGCAACGACTTCACCTTCTCAAATTTAAAATTTGTGTTGTTGCGAGCAACATATCCCTTAACATCGGACCAAACAAGCTCAATTGGATTAAGCTCGCAATGATAAGATTTAAGACCTTGGTAAGGCGGAAGCCTTAACACCACCACCTTATATTTTTTTGCGAGCTCATCCACTGCATAACTTTTAATATTATTTTTAATAGTTTTAACCTTTTGCAGCAATTTGGTTTGAATTTCATTTTGATTAAAAGGCGATCCAAACGTTTACGTTCCATGAGTCCGACGCGTTCCAGAACCACAAAAAATTAGACGATAGCGCTTTATATCGCTAAAATATAACCCGACAAAGTGAAATTGCTCGTTAGCTTCGCATTACACGTAAGTTACTTTGAGTTGATTGAATTTTGGATTATTTGTTGTTGATTAAATAGACGGGGACTTTACTTGCCGATGTTTTTATAGCTGACATAATTACTATTAAATAGATAAATCACGCACGCAAGCTAAATTATACTTTATTGCTGCGCGCTAGTGTCCGTATGGCTTTGTATCATTCCCTCTTGCTATGTCACGGACGATATTTCGTGGTTCCCAGGGCTTTCAAGAAATAGTAAAAAATACAGTACGTATATAGTACCTTTTGGTTATTTATTTAATTTACAACTGTTTTATTTTAATATGTCTTATATTTTTTATTGTCTCTAAAATAATGGTTATATATATATGTAACCTATAATTTTAAGTAAATACTGAGAGGGAAAACATTGACACGGAGTGATAAAACTAATATTCGTTAATAATTTCAATAAATTATTTGGTGTTTTTTTCATTATTATGTTTCAAAATTGATAATGGGTGTTTTTTCAATAATAATATAAATATACATATAAATTGCACTAAAACTTAAACTATTTTATCCTTTATCTAAATATACTAAACAATAAACAAAAATATTTTTAACGCAAAGAATCTATTTACGTAAAAAGTGTTAAAATACTTTGAAAATACGCTCGCCTAAATCTCGCTAGGCACGCTAGAGCTATAGTCGTATTTTTAATTAGACGAAGTCAACTGACGTTTACTGTGTTGTCAGTTTTTGATGAAATAAAAATAGTGTTGTGACAAAGTGAATGATTGAAAAACTCCTGAATTAATGAAATTGCCTCGATTGTCTAGTGAATAGTTAGTGTGCTGAACTGCCGATATCGGGTACGGGGTTCGAATTTTAGTCGTGCTTTGTACATACCAACGAGTTTTCGACGACTATGTTCCTATAATATCTACCTATACTGAATACCGAGTGTTTTAAACATTAAGGAAAATATTGCGAGGAAACTTGTAAGACTGTCCTATTTTCAATACATCATGTAGTTGAAACTATAGATGTATAAAATATAACAATTATAGGTAGGTAATGAGAATAAAAAAAATCGCTTATTACATAATTTGTTTTTATTCATTATCAGATAAAAAATCATCACTATCGCTTTCGGTGACATTAATTAAAAATCTGTCAGTAACATTGTCAATCATGTGGTCGAGACCATACATTTTGTCTTCTTTTTTAATTATATGAGACACGCAGCTATTCCATTTTTCAGGTGTGATATGTTGAAGTCCTTCTTCAAAAAGTTTTTTTACTTCTGTCATTTTGAAGGTTTTGTTATTTCTTGCAACATATCCTTTAGCCTGCGCCCATACCAACTCAATGGGATTGAGCTCACAGTGGTATGGGGGCAGACGTAAAACAATTATCCCATGCTGCGCTGCCATCTCGTCCACAACATACTTATCGCAATGTTCTTGCTTGTGCTGCCGTACAATGTCTATAAGAGTAGCTTTAACCATTGTTGCTTCGAATGAAATATTTTTGCTCGTTAGCCACTCTAGTATTCTAGGTTTAGTCCAAGACATTTTAGGCAGCGATTCTAGTTTCCTGGAGTGGTAGGGGGCATTATCCATCACTACTACGGAATTTGGTTTTAGTTTTGGCAAGACCCCCCTAAACCACTTCTCAAAGGAATCGGCATTCATCTCTTGATGATAATCTTCTTTATTTTTTTTGGCTTCAAATATTAATAAGCTGTCTTCTACGAATCCTTCTTCCCCGCCTATATGGCCGATAATTAATCGTTTGCCCTTTCCTGAAGGCTGTTTTAAGCCAGTGGTCAAGCCATCTAGGAAGGCCTGGCGGGACGATAACACTGTCTGGTCAATCCATGCCTTCTTCGGTGCATGACCTTCAAGATAGTGAAAAATATCAATTAATTATTGAAAGTACAATTTAATGTAAAGAAAACAGAAAATTGTAATTACCTTCGTTGATCCAGGTTTCATCTTGGTAATAAATATACCTTCCTTCCCTTCGATACTCTTTAATTTTTCGAAGGTATCGCTGGCGCCATAGAATAATGTCCTGTCTGTCAATTAAAATGCTGTGTCTTGATTTTGTGACATATTTGAAATTTAAATGTTTCATAACATTTCTTAATGTACTCCAAGAAAAATTGGGTAAGTCTGGGTCTTCATTGACAACCTTAAGAATCTGTAAAGTAATAAAAATATGTTTTGAGTAAGGAAGTCTACGCAATCTAATACTTTGGTTTTACAAAGAACATTATGGTGGACACAGAATATAATGCAGTAGAAGGAATAAAGTTTAAGTTACTTTATAATGGTGGGTGACTCATTTGCATAAAAAAAATTATGTACTTTTCGCCTTATAGCGGCAAAAGTAAAATCGTCTAATTTATCTTTGAAACTGTGTTTCGGTCCACGTTTCTCGGGAGACTTAAATTGTTCATTTTCTTTGCATTCTTTTAACACACTGTAAACTGAGGTCACACCAATTCCCAAAATGTCAGCTGTTTTCGAAACACATTCTTTTTTTTCGGGGGCCTCAATAGGTAATAGTGAAGCAGCTTTTTCCTCAAATACGTGTTTGTAGACGTTTTGTATCATAAGTTTTTCGGTAACGCTTAAAGCAATCCGTGGTCTCTTCTTTCTTGGAGACAAGCTTTGGCTTGACGTGCTTGGTTGAGGATCCATATCATTTGTACGAAACAATATAGCAACAAATAAACACAACAATTACCACAAACACAACGTAACGAAAAAATTAACAAAAACAATAACTAAACAGCGTGAGCGCAGAAAAAACATTCGTGCTATCAGACCAGAGGTTAGAAGCCGAATAACAAACAAAATGGCGACCGACGCGCGCGGCGTTGATCGGTGTTGGCAGTAGTCGCCGCGCCGCGCTTTGTAATAAAACCTCAAAAAACTGATTGTAGTTACATACTACTAGTAACTTATATCAGAGCACTTTTATACAATTTTATTGTAAAATAGAAATAATATTCTTTTATAGTTTGAAATGATTAACTATACACACTCATTGTTCATTCATCTGATTGAACGAGAACTGAACGCATCACTATTACTTTAAATATGGCAACATTATTTTACAAAGTGACATTAGCTACTGTCAGTTGGCTTCGTCTAATTAAAAATACGACTATAGAGGTAGAGGTTCCGAGCGATTGTAGGCATTTATATCACGCAGGTAGCAAGAGTGACAGAGAGGCCTGACATAAGTCAAAATGTCTAAAGAAGTTCATTATGTCCAACACATTGTTATATTCTAAATAATCATCTTCTAATTTATTAAAATAACCTTTCATGATAAGAAATTTGAATATGATCTCTATATTTACTCGGTTTTGACTAAAACTAACTTACAGCTTTTGACGCGTTAATTGATAAAATCTGTAAAATTATAGTTTTTATTTCAATGTGTTGTATTCGCGTAAACGTAAGAAGTAATTACTTACTTGGTCTCTTGTTGTTTGGCCCAACTGGCGAGGTCGGCACCTGTTCGCGCCACAGACTCCGCAGTGCGGGTGAAGTCCACCGCAATAACTTCTTCCCAACCTTGGAAGTACGTTTTGAAGACCTGCAACAATAAAAAATGGGTGTTTAGCAAAATCGTTAAAACACCTAAATTTTGTAAATAATTTGGAAATATACTGCAACAGAGCTATGATAAGATTAAAGCTCGACGTAAA